>OY725339.1:28899053-29511367 GCA_963243735.1 Neocrepidodera transversa
TTTGAAACCTGACTGATTAAAAATTTTGAAGATTTTTGAAGTCTATAGCCTTTCCAATTTTTGAACGAATTTTTCTTTTCTCTCTGATTTAAACGAAAATTGGTTGCGCTCTCACCATTTGTGAAAAAATTTATTATCTCTGAAACTATTAGAGATAGAGCAGAACTGATCATTTTTTTGGAATCTACGCCCCTTTGACCATTGTTCCACCAACTTTCTTTGAAATCTGAGTGACGAAAAATTTTGAAGATTTTTGAAGTCTATAGCCTTTCCATTTTTTGGACGAATTTTTCTTTTCTCTCTGATTTAAACGAAAATTGGTTGCGCTCTCACCATTTATGAAAAAAATTAATTATCTCTGAAACTATTAGAGATAGAGCAGAACTGATCATTTTTTTGGAATCTACGCCCCTTTGACCATTGTTCCACCAACTTTTTTTGAAATCTGACTGATTAAAAATTTTGAAGATTTTTTAACTCTATAGCCTTTCCATTTTTTGGACGAATTTTTCTTTTCTCTCTGATTTAAACGAAAATTGGTTGCGCTCTCACCATTTATGAAAAAATTAATTATCTCTGAAACTATTAGAGCTAGAGGAGAACTGATCATTTTTTTGGAATCTACGCCCCTTTGACCATTGTTCCACCAACTTTCTTTGAAATCTGAGTGATGAAAAATTTTGAAGATTTTTGAAGTCTATAGCCTTTCCATTTTTTGGACTAATTTTTCTTTTCTCTCTGATTTAAACGAAAATTGGTTGCGCTCTCACCATTTGTGAAAAAATTTATTATCTCTGAAACTATTAGAGATAGAGCAGAACTGATCATTTTTTTGGAATCTACGCCCCTTTGACCATTGTTCCACCAACATTCTTTGAAATCTGAGTGATAAAAAATTTTGAAGATTTTTGAAGTCTATAGCCTTTCCATTTTTTGGACTAATTTTTCTTTTCTCTCTGATTTAAACGAAAATTGGTTGCGCTCTCACCATTTGTGAAAAAATTTATTATCTCTGAAACTATTAGAGATAGAGCAGAACTGATCATTTTTTTGGAATCTACGCCCCTTTGACCATTGTTCCACCAACATTCTTTGAAATCTGAGTGATAAAAAATTTTGAAGATTTTTGAAGTCTATAGCCTTTCCATTTTTTGGACTAATTTTTCTTTTCTCTCTGATTTAAACGAAAATTGGTTGCGCTCTCACCATTTGTGAAAAAATTTATTATCTCTGAAACTATTAGAGATAGAGCAGAACTGATCATTTTTTTGGAATCTACGCCCCTTTGACCATTGTTCCACCAACTTTCTTTGAAATCTGAGTGATGAAAAATTTTGAAGATTTTTGAAGTCTATAGCCTTTCCATTTTTTGGACTAATTTTTCTTTTCTCTCTGATTTAAACGAAAATTGGTTGCGCTCTCACCATTTGTGAAAAAATTTATTATCTCTGAAACTATTAGAGATAGAGCAGAACTGATCATTTTTTTGGAATCTACGCCCCTTTGACCATTGTTCCACCAACTTTCTTTGAAATCTGAGTGATGAAAAATTTTGAAGATTTTTGAAGTCTATAGCCTTTCCATTTTTTGGACGAATTTTTCTTTTCTCTCTGATTTAAACGAAAATTGGTTGCGCTCTCACCATTTGTGAAAAAATTTATTATCTCTGAAACTATTAGAGCTAGAGCAGAACTGATCATTTTTTTGGAATCTACGCCCCTTTGACCATTGTTCCACCAACTTTCTTTGAAATCTGAGTGATGAAAAATTTTGAAGATTTTTGAAGTCTATAGCCTTTCCATTTTTTGGACGAATTTTTCTTTTTTCTCTGATTTAAACGAAAATTGGTTGCGCTCTCACCATTTGTGAAAAAAATAATTATCTCTGAAACTATTAGAGCTAGAGCAGAACTGATCATTTTTTTGGAATCTACGCCCCTTTGACCCTTGTTCCACCAACTTTCTTTGAAATCTGAGTGATGAAAAATTTTGAAGATTTTTGAAGTCTATAGCCTTTCCATTTTTTGGACGAATTTTTCTTTTCTCTCTGATTTAAACGAAAATTGGTTGCGCTCTCACCATTTATGAAAAAATTAATTATCTCTGAAACTATTAGAGCTAGAGGAGAACTGATCATTTTTTTGGAATCTACGCCCCTTTGACCATTGTTCCACCAACTTTCTTTGAAATCTGAGTGATGAAAAATTTTGAAGATTTTTGAAGTCTATAGCCTTTCCATTTTTTGGACGAATTTTTCTTTTCTCTCTGATTTAAACGAAAATTGGTTGCGCTCTCACCATTTGTGAAAAAAATAATTATCTCTGAAACTATTAGAGATAGAGCAGAACTGATCATTTTTTTTGAATCTACGCCCCTTTGACCATTGTTCCACCAACTTTCTTTGAAATCTGAGTGATGAAAAATTTTGAAGATTTTTGAAGTCTATAGCCTTTCCATTTTTCGGACGAATTTTTCTTTTCTCTCTGATTTAAACGAAAATTGGTTGCGCTCTCACCATTTGTGAAAAAAATAATTATCTCTGAAACTATTAGAGATAGAGCAGAACTGATCATTTTTTTTGAATCTACGCCCCTTTGACCATTGTTCCACCAACTTTCTTTGAAATCTGAGTGATGAAAAATTTTGAAGATTTTTGAAGCCTTTCCATTTTTTGGACGAATTTTTCTTTTCTCTCTGATTTAAACGAAAATTGGTTGCGCTCTCACCATTTGTGAAAAAAATAATTATCTCTGAAACTATTAGAGATAGAGCAGAAATGATCATTTTTTTTGAATCTACGCCCCTTTGACCATTGTTCCACCAACTTTCTTTGAAATCTGAGTGATGAAAAATTTTGAAGATTTTTGAAGTCTATAGCCTTTCCATTTTTTGGACGAATTTTTCTTTTCTCTCTGATTTAAACGAAAATTGGTTGCGCTCTCACCATTTGTGAAAAAAATAATTATCTCTGAAACTATTAGAGATAGAGCAGAACTGATCATTTTTTTTGAATCTACGCCCCTTTGACCATTGTTCCACCAACTTTCTTTGAAATCTGAGTGACGAAAAATTTTGAAGATTTTTGAAGTCTATAGCCTTTCCATTTTTTTGGACGAATTTTTCTTTTCTCTCTGATTTAAACGAAAATTGGTTGTGCTCTCACCATTTATGAAAAAATTAATTATCTCTTAAACTATTAGAGATAGAGCAGAACTGATCATTTTTTTGGAATCTACGCCCCTTTGACCATTGTTCCACCAACTTTTTTTGAAATCTGACTGATTAAAAATTTTGAAGATTTTTGAAGTCTATAGCCTTTCCATTTTTTGGACGAATTTTTCTTTTCTCTCTGATTTAAACGAAAATTGGTTGCGCTCTCACCATTTATGAAAAAATTAATTATCTCTGAAACTATTAGAGCTAGAGGAGAACTGATCATTTTTTTGGAATCTACGCCCCTTTGACCATTGTTCCACCAACTTTCTTTGAAATCTGAGTGATGAAAAATTTTGAAGATTTTTGAAGTCTATAGCCTTTCCATTTTTTGGACTAATTTTTCTTTTCTCTCTGATTTAAACGAAAATTGGTTGCGCTCTCACCATTTATGATAAAATTAATTATCTCTGAAACTATTAGAGATAGAGCAGAACTGATCATTTTTTTGGAATCTACGCCCCTTTGACCATTGTTCCACCAACTTTCTTTGAAATCTGAGTGATGAAAAATTTTGAAGATTTTTGAAGTCTATAGCCTTTCCATTTTTTGGACGAATTTTTCTTTTCTCTCTGATTTAAACGAAAATTGGTTGCGCTCTCACCATTTATGAAAAAATTAATTATCTCTGAAACTATTAGAGCTAGAGGAGAACTGATCATTTTTTTGGAATCTACGCCCCTTTGACCATTGTTCCACCAACTTTCTTTGAAATCTGAGTGATGAAAAATTTTGAAGATTTTTGAAGTCTATAGCCTTTCCATTTTTTGGACTAATTTTTCTTTTCTCTCTGATTTAAACGAAAATTGGTTGCGCTCTCACCATTTGTGAAAAAATTTATTATCTCTGAAACTATTAGAGATAGAGCAGAACTGATCATTTTTTTGGAATCTACGCCCCTTTGACCATTGTTCCACCAGCTTCTTTTGAAATCTGACTGATTAAAAATTTTGAAGATTTTTGAAGTCTATAGCCTTTCCATTTTTTGGACGAATTTTTCTTTTCTCTCTGATTTAAACGAAAATTGGTTGCGCTCTCACCATTTATGAAAAAATTAATTATCTCTGAAACTATTAGAGCTAGAGGAGAACTGATCATTTTTTTGGAATCTACGCCCCTTTGACCATTGTTCCACCAACTTTCTTTGAAATCTGAGTGATGAAAAATTTTGAAGATTTTTGAAGTCTATAGCATTTCCATTTTTTGGACGAATTTTTCTTTTCTCTCTGATTTAAACGAAAATTGGTTGCGCTCTCACCATTTGTGAAAAAAATAATTATCTCTGAAACTATTAGAGCTAGAGCAGAACTGATCATTTTTTGAAATCTGAGTGATCAAAAATTTTGAAGATTTTTGAAGTCTATAGCCTTTCCATTTTTTTGGACGAATTTTTCTTTTCTCTCTGATTTAAACGAAAATTGGTTGCGCTCTCACCATTTGGGAAAAAATTAATTATCTCTGAAACTATTAGAGCTAGAGCAGAACTGATCATTTTTTTGGAATCTACGCCCCTTTGACCATTGTTCCACCAGCTTCTTTTGAAATCTGACTGATTAAAAATTTTGAAGATTTTTGAAGTCTATAGCCTTTCAATTTTTTGGACGAATTTTTCTTTTCTCTCTGATTTAAACGAAAATTGGTTGCGCTATCACCATTTGTGAAAAAATTAATTATCTCTGAAACTTTTAGAGATAGAGCAGAACTGATCATTTTTTTGGAATCAACGCCCCTTTGACCTTTGTTCCACCAACTTTCTTTGAAATCTGAGTGATGAAAAATTTTGAAGATTTTTGAAGTCTATAGCCTTTCCATTTTTTGGACGAATTTTTCTTTTCTCTCTGATTTAAACGAAAATTGGATGCGCTCTCACCATTTGTGAAAAAAATAATTATCTCTGAAACTATTAGAGCTAGAGCAGAACTGATCATTTTTTTGGAATCTACGCCCCTTTGACCATTGTTCCACCAACTTTCTTTGAAATCTGAGTGATGAAAAATTTTGAAGATTTTTGAAGTCTATAGCCTTTCCATTTTTTGGACGAATTTTTCTTTTCTTTCTGATTTAAACGAAAATTGGTTGCGCTCTCACCATTTGTGAAAAAATTAATTATATCTGAAACTATTAGAGATAGAGCACAACTGATCATTTTTTTGGAATCAACGCCCCTTTGACCTTTGTTCCGCCAACTTTCTTCGAAATCTGAGTGACGAAAAATTTTGAAGATTTTTGAAGTCTATAGCCTTTCCATTTTTTGGACGAATTTTTCTTTTCTCTCTGATTTGAATGAAAATTGGTTGCGCTCTCACCATTTATGAAAAAATTAATTATCTCTGAAACTATTGTAGATAGAGCAGAACTGATCATTTTTTTGGAATCCACGCCCCTTTGACCATTGTTCCACCAACTTTTTTTGAAATCTGACTGATTAAAAATTTTGAAGATTTTTGAAGTCTATAGCCTTTCCATTTTTTTGGACGAATTTTTTTTTCTCTCTGATTTAAACGAAAATTGGTTGCGCACTCACCATTTGTGAAAAAATTAATCATCTCTGAAACTTTTAGAGATAGAGCATAACTGATCATTTTTTTGGAATCTACGCCCCTTTGACCATTGTTCCACCAACTTTCTTTGAAATCTGAGTGATGAAAAATTTCGAAGGTTTTTCTATAGCCTTTCCATTTTTTGGACGAATTTTTCTTTTCTCTCTGATTTTTCTTTTCTCTCTGATTTAAACGAAAATTGGTTGCGCTCTCACCATTTGTGAAAAAATTAATTATATCTGAAACTATTAGAGATAGAGCAGAACTGATCATTTTTTTGGAATCTACGCCCCTTTGACCATTGTTCCACCAACTTTCTTTGAAATCTGAGTGATGAAAAATTTTGAAGATTTTTGAAGTCTATAGCCTTTCCATTTTTTGGACGAATTTTTCTTTTCTCTCTGATTTAAACGAAAATTGGTTGCGCTCTCACCATTTGTGAAAAAAATAATTATCTCTGAAACTATTAGAGCTAGAGCAGAACTGATCATTTTTTGAAATCTGAGTGATCAAAAATTTTGAAGATTTTTGAAGTCTATAGCCTTTCCATTTTTTTGGACGAATTTTTCTTTTCTCTCTGATTTAAACGAAAATTGGTTGCGCTCTCACCATTTGGGAAAAAATTAATTATCTCTGAAACTATTAGAGCTAGAGCAGAACTGATCATTTTTTTGGAATCTACGCCCCTTTGACCTTTGTTCCACCAACTTTCTTTGAAATCTGAGTGATGAAAAATTTTGAAGATTTTTGAAGTCTATAGCCTTTCCATTTTTTGGACGAATTTTTCTTTTCTCTCTGATTTAAACGAAAATTGGTTGCGCTCTCACCATTTGTGAAAAAAATAATTATCTCTGAAACTATTAGAGCTAGAGCAGAACTGATCATTTTTTTGGAATCTACGCCCCTTTGACCATTGTTCCACCAACTTTTTTTGAAATCTGACTGATTAAAAATTTTGAAGATTTTTGAAGTCTATAGCCTTTCCATTTTTTGGACGAATTTTTCTTTTCTCTCTGATTTAAACGAAAATTGGTTGCGCTCTCACCATTTATGAAAAAATTAATTATCTCTGAAACTATTAGAGCTAGAGCAGAACTGATCATTTTTTTGGAATCTACGCCCCTTTGACCATTGTTCCACCAACTTTTTTTGAAATCTGACTGATTAAAAATTTTGAAGATTTTTGAAGTCTATAGCCTTTCCATTTTTTGGACGAATTTTTCTTTTCTCTCTGATTTAAACGAAAATTGGTTGCGCTCTCACCATTTATGAAAAAATTAATTATCTCTGAAACTATTAGAGCTAGAGCAGAACTGATCATTTTTTTGGAATCTACGCCCCTTTGACCATTGTTCCACCAACTTTCTTTGAAATCTGAGTGATGAAAAATTTTGAAGATTTTTGAAGTCTATAGCCTTTCCATTTTTTGGACGAATTTTTCTTTTCTCTCTGAATTAAACGAAAATTGGTTGCGCTCTCACCATTTGTGAAAAAATTAATTATCCCTGTAACTATAAGAGATAGAGCAGAACTGATCATTTTTTTAGAATCTACGCCCCTTTGACCTTTGTTCCACCAACTTTTTTTGAAACCTGACTGATTAAAAATTTTGAAGATTTTTGAAGTCTATAGCCTTTCCATTTTTTGGACGAATTTTTCTTTTCTCTCTGAATTAAACGAAAATTGGTTGCGCTCTCACCATTTGTGAAAAAATTAATTATCCCTGTAACTATAAGAGATAGAGCAGAACTGATCATTTTTTTAGAATCTACGCCCCTTTGACCTTTGTTCCACCAACTTTTTTTGAAACCTGACTGATTAAAAATTTTGAAGATTTTTGAAGTCTATAGCCTTTCCATTTTTTGGACGAATTTTTCTTTTCTTTCTGATTTAAACGAAAATTGGTTGCGCTCTCACCATTTGTGAAAAAATTAATTATATCTGAAACTATTAGAGATAGAGCACAACTGATCATTTTTTTGGAATCAACGCCCCTTTGACCTTTGTTCCGCCAACTTTCTTCGAAATCTGAGTGACGAAAAATTTTGAAGATTTTTGAAGTCTATAGCCTTTCCATTTTTTGGACGAATTTTTCTTTTCTCTCTGATTTAAACGAAAATTGGTTGCGCTCTCACCATTTATGAAAAAATTAATTATCTCTGAAACTATTAGAGCTAGAGCAGAACTGATCATTTTTTTGGAATCTACGCCCCTTTGACCATTGTTCCACCAACTTTTTTTGAAATCTGACTGATTAAAAATTTTGAAGATTTTTGAAGTCTATAGCCTTTCCATTTTTTTGGACGAATTTTTTTTTCTCTCTGATTTAAACGAAAATTGGTTGCGCACTCACCATTTGTGAAAAAATTAATTATCTCTGAAACTTTTAGAGATAGAGCATAACTGATCATTTTTTTGGAATCAACGCCCCTTTGACCTTTGTTCCGCCAACTTTCTTCGAAATCTGAGTGACGAAAAATTTTGAAGATTTTTGAAGTCTATAGCCTTTCCATTTTTTGGACGAATTTTTCTTTTCTCTCTGATTTAAACGAAAATTGGTTGCGCTCTCACCATTTATGAAAAAATTAATTATCTCTGAAACTATTAGAGATAGAGCAGAACTGATCATTTTTTTGGAATCTACGCCCCTTTGACCATTGTTCCACCAACTTACTTTGAAATCTGAGTGATGAAAAATTTTGAAGATTTTTGAAGTCTATAGCCTTTCCATTTTTTGGACGAATTTTTCTTTTCTCTCTGATTTAAACGAAAATTGGTTGCGCTCTCACCATTTATGAAAAAATTAATTATCTCTGAAACTATTAGAGCTAGAGCAGAACTGATCATTTTTTTGGAATCTACGCCCCTTTGACCATTGTTCCACCAACTTTCTTTGAAATCTGAGTGATGAAAAATTTTGAAGATTTTTGAAGTCTATAGCCTTTCCATTTTTTGGACGAATTTTTCTTTTCTCTCTGATTTAAACGAAAATTGGTTGCGCTCTCACCATTTATGAAAAAATTAATTATCTCTGAAACTATTAGAGATAGAGCAGAACTGATCATTTTTTTGGAATCTACGCCCCTTTGACCATTGTTCCACCAACTTTTTTTGAAATCTGACTGATTAAAAATTTTGAAGATTTTTGAAGTCTATAGCCTTTCCATTTTTTGGACGAATTTTTCTTTTCTCTCTGATTTGATTGAAAATTGGTTGCGCTCTCACCATTTATGAAAAAATTAATTATCTCTGAAACTATTGTAGATAGAGCAGAACTGATCATTTTTTTGGAATCTACGCCCCTTTGACCATTGTTCCACCAACTTTTTTTGAAATCTGACTGATTAAAAATTTTGAAGATTTTTGAAGTCTATAGCCTTTCCATTTTTTGGACGAATTTTTCTTTTCTCTCTGATTTAAACGAAAATTGGTTGCGCACTCACCATTTGTGAAAAAAATAATTATCTCTGAAACTATTAGAGATAGAGCAGAACTGATCATTTTTTTGGAATCTACGCCCCTTTGACCATTGTTCCACCAACTTTCTTTGAAATCTGAGTGATGAAAAATTTTGAAGGTTTTTCTATAGCCTTTCCATTTTTTGGACGAATTTTTCTTTTCTCTCTGATTTTTCTTTTCTCTCTGATTTAAACGAAAATTGGTTGCGCTCTCACCATTTGTGAAAAAATTAATTATATCTGAAACTATTAGAGATAGAGCAGAACTGATCATTTTTTTGGAATCAACGCCCCTTTGACCTTTGTTCCGCCAACTTTCTTTGAAATCTGAGTGATGAAAAATTTTGAAGATTTTTGAAGTCTATAGCCTTTCCATTTTTTTGGACGAATTTTTTTTTCTCTCTGATTTAAACGAAAATTGGTTGCGCACTCACCATTTGTGAAAAAAATAATTATCTCTGAAACTATTAGAGATAGAGCAGAACTGATCATTTTTTTGGAATCTACGCCCCTTTGACCATTGTTCCACCAACTTTCTTTGAAATCTGAGTGATGAAAAATTTTGAAGGTTTTTCTATAGCCTTTCCATTTTTTGGACGAATTTTTCTTTTCTCTCTGATTTTTCTTTTCTCTCTGATTTAAACGAAAATTGGTTGCGCTCTCACCATTTGTGAAAAAATTAATTATATCTGAAACTATTAGAGATAGAGCAGAACTGATCATTTTTTTGGAATCAACGCCCCTTTGACCATTGTTCCACCAACTTTTTTTGAAATCTGACTGATTAAAAATTTTGAAGATTTTTGAAGTCTATAGCCTTTCCATTTTTTGGACGAATTTTTCTTTTCTCTCTGATTTAAACGAAAATTGGTTGCGCTCTCACCATTTATGAAAAAATTAATTATCTCTGAAACTATTAGAGCTAGAGCAGAACTGATCATTTTTTTGGAATCTACGCCCCTTTGACCATTGTTCCACCAACTTTCTTTGAAATGTGAGTGATGAAAAATTTTGAAGATTTTTGAAGTCTATAGCCTTTCCATTTTTTGGACGAATTTTTCTTTTCTCTCTGATTTAAACGAAAATTGGTTGCGCTCTCACCATTTGTGAAAAAATTTATTATCTCTGAAACTATTAGAGATAGAGCAGAACTGATCATTTTTTTGGAATCTACGCCCCTTTGACCATTGTTCCACCAACTTTTTTTGAAATCTGACTGATTAAAAATTTTGAAGATTTTTGAAGTCTATAGCCTTTCCATTTTTTGGACGAATTTTTCTTTTCTCTCTGATTTAAACGAAAATTGGTTGCGCTCTCACCATTTATGAAAAAATTAATTATCTCTGAAACTATTAGAGCTAGAGCAGAACTGATCATTTTTTTGGAATCTACGCCCCTTTGACCATTGTTCCACCAACTTTCTTTGAAATGTGAGTGATGAAAAATTTTGAAGATTTTTGAAGTCTATAGCCTTTCCATTTTTTGGACGAATTTTTCTTTTCTCTCTGATTTAAACGAAAATTGGTTGCGCTCTCACCATTTATGAAAAAATTAATTATCTCTGAAACTATTAGAGCTAGAGCAGAACTGATCATTTTTTTGGAATCTACGCCCCTTTGACCATTGTTCCACCAACTTTCTTTGAAATCTGAGTGATGAAAAATTTTGAACATTTTTGAAGTCTATAGCCTTTCCATTTTTTTGGACGAATTTTTCTTTTCTCTCTGAATTAAACGAAAATTGGTTGCGCTCTCACCATTTGTGAAAAAATTAATTAACTCTGTAACTATAAGAGATAGAGCAGAACTGATCATTTTTTTAGAATCAACGCCCCTTTGACCTTTGTTCCACCAACTTTTTTTGAAACCTGACTGATAAAAAATTTTGAATATTTTTGAAGTCTATAGCCTTTCCATTTTTTGGACGAATTTTTCTTTTCTTTCTGATTTAAACGAAAATTGGTTGCGCTCTCACCATTTGTGAAAAAATTAATTATCTCTGAAACTTTTAGAGATAGAGCATAACTGATCATTTTTTTGGAATCTACTCCCCTTTGACCATTGTTCCACCAACTTTCTTTGAAATCTGAGTGATGAAAAATTTTGAAGATTTTTGAAGTCTATAGCCTTTCCATTTTTTGGACGAATTTTTCTTTTCTCTCTGATTTGAATGAAAATTGGTTGCGCTCTCACCATTTATGAAAAAATTAATTATCTCTGAAACTATTAGAGCTAGAGCAGAACTGATCATTTTTTTGGAATCTACGCCCCTTTGACCATTGTTCCACCAACTTTCTTTGAAATGTGAGTGATGAAAAATTTTGAAGATTTTTGAAGTCTATAGCCTTTCCATTTTTTGGACGAATTTTTCTTTTCTCTCTGATTTAAACGAAAATTGGTTGCGCTCTCACCATTTATGAAAAAATTAATTATCTCTGAAACTATTAGAGCTAGAGCAGAACTGATCATTTTTTTGTAATCTACGCCCCTTTGACCATTGTTCCACCAACATTCTTTGAAATCTGAGTGATAAAAAATTTTGAAGATTTTTGAAGTCTATAGCCTTTCCATTTTTTTGGACGAATTTTTCTTTTCTCTCTGAATTAAACGAAAATTGGTTGCGCTCTCACCATTTGTGAAAAAATTAATTATCTCTGAAACTTTTAGAGATAGAGCATAACTGATCATTTTTTTGGAATCAACGCCCCTTTGACCATTGTTCCACCAACTTTCTTTGAAATCTGAGTGATGAAAAATTTTGAAGATTTTTGAAGTCTATAGCCTTTCCATTTTTTTGGACGAATTTTTTTTCTCTCTGATTTAAACGAAAATTGGTTGCGCACTCACCATTTGTGAAAAAAATAATTATCTCTGAAACTATTAGAGATAGAGCAGAACAGATCATTTTTTTTGAATCTACGCCCCTTTGACCATTGTTCCACCAACTTTCTTTGAAATCTGAGTGATGAAAAATTTTGAAGATTTTTGAAGTCTATAGCCTTTCCATTTTTTGGACGAATTTTTCTTTTCTCTCTGATTTAAACGAAAATTGGTTGCGCTCTCACCATTTATGAAAAAATTAATTATCTCTGAAACTATTAGAGCTAGAGCAGAACTGATCATTTTTTTGGAATCTACGCCCCTTTGACCATTGTTCCACCAACTTTCTTTGAAATGTGAGTGATGAAAAATTTTGAAGATTTTTGAAGTCTATAGCTTTTCCATTTTTTGGACGAATTTTTCTTTTCTCTCTGATTTGATTGAAAATTGGTTGCGCTCTCACCATTTATGAAAAAATTAATTATCTCTGAAACTATTGTAGATAGAGCAGAACTGATCATTTTTTTGGAATCTACGCCCCTTTGACCATTGTTCCACCAACTTTCTTTGAAATGTGAGTGATGAAAAATTTTGAAGATTTTTGAAGTCTATAGCCTTTCCATTTTTTGGACGAATTTTTCTTTTCTCTCTGATTTAAACGGAAATTGGTTGCGCTCTCACCATTTATGAAAAAATTAATTATCTCTGAAACTATTAGAGCTAGAGCAGAACTGATCATTTTTTTGGAATCCACGCCCCTTTGACCATTGTTCCACCAACTTTCTTTGAAATCTGAGTGATGAAAAATTTTGAAGATTTTTGAAGTCTATAGCCTTTCCATTTTTTTGGACGAATTTTTCTTTTCTCTCTGAATTAAACGAAAATTGGTTGCGCTCTCACCATTTGTGAAAAAATTAATTAACTCTGTAACTATAAGAGATAGAGCAGAACTGATCATTTTTTTGGAATCTACGCCCCTTTGACCTTTGTTCCACCAACTTTTTTTGAAATCTGACTGATTAAAAATTTTGAAGATTTTTGAAGTCTATAGCCTTTCCATTTATTGGACGAATTTTTCTTTTCTCTCTGATTTAAACGAAAATTGGTTGCGCTCTCACCATTTATGAAAAAATTAATTATCTCTGAAACTATTAGAGCTAGAGCAGAACTGATCATTTTTTTGGAATCTACGCCCCTTTGACCATTGTTCCACCAACTTTCTTTGAAATGTGAGTGATGAAAAATTTTGAAGATTTTTGAAGTCTATAGCCTTTCCATTTTTTGGACGAATTTTTCTTTTCTCTCTGATTTAAACGGAAATTGGTTGCGCTCTCACCATTTATGAAAAAATTAATTATCTCTGAAACTATTAGAGCTAGAGCAGAACTGATCATTTTTTTGGAATCTACGCCCCTTTGACCATTGTTCCACCAACTTTTTTTGAAATCTGAGTGATGAAAAATTTTGAAGATTTTTGAAGTCTATAGCCTTTCCATTTTTTTGGACGAATTTTTCTTTTCTCTCTGAATTAAACGAAAATTGGTTGCGCTCTCACCATTTGTGAAAAAATTAATTAACTCTGTAACTATAAGAGATAGAGCAGAACTGATCATTTTTTTGGAATCTACGCCCCTTTGACCTTTGTTCCACCAACTTTTTTTGAAACCTGACTGATAAAAAATTTTGAATATTTTTGAAGTCTATAGCCTTTCCATTTTTTGGACGAATTTTTCTTTTCTTTCTGATTTAAACGAAAATTGGTTGCGCTCTCACCATTTGTGAAAAAATTAATTATCTCTGAAACTTTTAGAGATAGAGCATAACTGATCATTTTTTTGGAATCTACGCCCCTTTGACCATTGTTCCACCAACTTTCTTTGAAATCTGAGTGATTAAAAATTTTGAAGATTTTTGAAGTCTATAGCCTTTCCATTTTTTGGACAAATTTTTCTTTTCTTTCTGATTTAAACGAAAATTGGTTGCGCTCTCACCATTTGTGAAAAAATTAATTATCTCTGAAACTTTTAGAGATAGAGCATAACTGATCATTTTTTTGGAATCAACGCCCCTTTGACCATTGTTCCACCAACTTTCTTTGAAATCTGAGTGATGAAAAATTTTGAAGATTTTTGAAGTCTATAGCCTTTCCATTTTTTTGGACGAATTTTTTTTCTCTCTGATTTAAACGAAAATTGGTTGCGCACTCACCATTTGTGAAAAAAATAATTATCTCTGAAACTATTAGAGATAGAGCAGAACTGATCATTTTTTTGGAATCTACGCCCCTTTGACCATTGTTCCACCAACTTACTTTGAAATCTGAGTGATGAAAAATTTTGAAGATTTTTGAAGTCTATAGCCTTTCCATTTTTTGGACGAATTTTTCTTTTCTCTCTGATTTAAACGAAAATTGGTTGCGCTCTCACCATTTATGAAAAAATTAATTATCTCTGAAACTATTAGAGCTAGAGCAGAACTGATCATTTTTTTGGAATCTACGCCCCTTTGACCATTGTTCCACCAACTTTCTTTGAAATCTGAGTGATGAAAAATTTTGAAGATTTTTGAAGTCTATAGCCTTTCCATTTTTTGGACGAATTTTTCTTTTCTCTCTGATTTAAACGAAAATTGGTTGCGCTCTCACCATTTATGAAAAAATTAATTATCTCTGAAACTATTAGAGCTAGAGCAGAACTGATCATTTTTTTGGAATCTACGCCCCTTTGACCATTGTTCCACCAACTTTCTTTGAAATGTGAGTGATGAAAAATTTTGAAGATTTTTGAAGTCTATAGCCTTTCCATTTTTTGGACGAATTTTTCTTTTCTCTCTGATTTGATTGAAAATTGGTTGCGCTCTCACCATTTATGAAAAAATTAATTATCTCTGAAACTATTGTAGATAGAGCAGAACTGATCATTTTTTTGGAATCTACGCCCCTTTGACCATTGTTCCACCAACTTTTTTTGAAATCTGACTGATTAAAAATTTTGAAGATTTTTGAAGTCTATAGCCTTTCCATTTTTTGGACGAATTTTTCTTTTCTCTCTGATTTAAACGAAAATTGGTTGCGCTCTCACCATTTGTGAAAAAAATAATTATCTCTGAAACTATTAGAGCTAGAGCAGAACTGATCATTTTTTTGGAATCTACGCCCCTTTGACCATTGTTCCACCAACTTTCTTTGAAATCTGAGTGATGAAAAATTTTGAAGATTTTTGAAGTCTATAGCCTTTCCATTTTTTGGACGAATTTTTCTTTTCTTTCTGATTTAAACGAAAATTGATTGCGCTCTCACCATTTGTGAAAAAAATAATTATCTCTGAAACTATTAGAGATAGAGCAGAACTGATCATTTTTTTGGAATCTACGCCCCTTTGACCATTGTTCCACCAACTTTCTTTGAAATCTGAGTGATGAAAAATTTCGAAGGTTTTTCTATAGCCTTTCCATTTTTTGGACGAATTTTTCTTTTCTCTCTGATTTTTCTTTTCTCTCTGATTTAAACGAAAATTGGTTGCGCTCTCACCATTTGTGAAAAAATTTATTATCTCTGAAACTATTAGAGATAGAGCAGAACTGATCATTTTTTTGGAATCTACGCCCCTTTGACCATTGTTCCACCAACTTTCTTTGAAATCTGAGTGATGAAAAATTTTGAAGGTTTTTCTATAGCCTTTCCATTTTTTGGACGAATTTTTCTTTTCTCTCTGATTTTTCTTTTCTCTCTGATTTAAACGAAAATTGGTTGCGCTCTCACCATTTGTGAAAAAATTAATTATATCTGAAACTATTAGAGATAGAGCAGAACTGATCATTTTTTTGGAATCAACGCCCCTTTGACCTTTGTTCCGCCAACTTTCTTTGAAATCTGAGTGATGAAAAATTTTGAAGATTTTTGAAGTCTATAGCCTTTCCATTTTTTGGACGAATTTTTCTTTTCTCTCTGATTTAAACGAAAATTGGTTGCGCTCTCACCATTTATGAAAAAATTAATTATCTCTGAAACTATTAGAGATAGAGCAGAACTGATCATTTTTTTGGAATCTACGCCCCTTTGACCATTGTTCCACCAACTTTCTTTGAAATCTGAGTGATGAAAAATTTTGAAGATTTTTGAAGTCTATAGCCTTTCCATTTTTTGGACGAATTTTTCTTTTCTCTCTGATTTAAACGAAAATTGGTTGCGCTCTCACCATTTGTGAAAAAATTTATTATCTCTGAAACTATTAGAGATAGAGCAGAACTGATCATTTTTTTGGAATCTACGCCCCTTTGACCATTGTTCCACCAACTTTTTTTGAAATCTGACTGATTAAAAATTTTGAAGATTTTTGAAGTCTATAGCCTTTCCATTTTTTGGACGAATTTTTCTTTTCTCTCTGATTTAAACGAAAATTGGTTGCGCTCTCACCATTTATGAAAAAATTAATTATCTCTGAAACTATTAGAGCTAGAGCAGAACTGATCATTTTTTTGGAATCTACGCCCCTTTGACCATTGTTCCACCAACTTTCTTTGAAATGTGAGTGATGAAAAATTTTGAAGATTTTTGAAGTCTATAGCCTTTCCATTTTTTGGACGAATTTTTCTTTTCTCTCTGATTTAAACGAAAATTGGTTGCGCTCTCACCATTTATGAAAAAATTAATTATCTCTGAAACTATTAGAGCTAGAGCAGAACTGATCATTTTTTTGGAATCTACGCCCCTTTGACCATTGTTCCACCAACTTTCTTTGAAATCTGAGTGATGAAAAATTTTGAAGATTTTTGAAGTCTATAGCCTTTCCATTTTTTTGGACGAATTTTTCTTTTCTCTCTGAATTAAACGAAAATTGGTTGCGCTCTCACCATTTGTGAAAAAATTAATTAACTCTGTAACTATAAGAGATAGAGCAGAACTGATCATTTTTTTAGAATCTACGCCCCTTTGACCTTTGTTCCACCAACTTTTTTTGAAACCTGACTGATAAAAAATTTTGAATATTTTTGAAGTCTATAGCCTTTCCATTTTTTGGACGAATTTTTCTTTTCTTTCTGATTTAAACGAAAATTGGTTGCGCTCTCACCATTTGTGAAAAAATTAATTATCTCTGAAACTTTTAGAGATAGAGCATAACTGATCATTTTTTTGGAATCTACGCCCCTTTGACCATTGTTCCACCAACTTTCTTTGAAATCTGAGTGATGAAAAATTTTGAAGATTTTTGAAGTCTATAGCCTTTCCATTTTTTGGACGAATTTTTCTTTTCTCTCTGATTTGAATGAAAATTGGTTGCGCTCTCACCATTTATGAAAAAATTAATTATCTCTGAAACTATTAGAGCTAGAGCAGAACTGATCATTTTTTTGGAATCTACGCCCCTTTGACCATTGTTCCACCAACTTTCTTTGAAATGTGAGTGATGAAAAATTTTGAAGATTTTTGAAGTCTATAGCCTTTCCATTTTTTGGACGAATTTTTCTTTTCTCTCTGATTTAAACGAAAATTGGTTGCGCTCTCACCATTTATGAAAAAATTAATTATCTCTGAAACTATTAGAGCTAGAGCAGAACTGATCATTTTTTTGTAATCTACGCCCCTTTGACCATTGTTCCACCAACATTCTTTGAAATCTGAGTGATAAAAAATTTTGAAGATTTTTGAAGTCTATAGCCTTTCCATTTTTTTGGACGAATTTTTCTTTTCTCTCTGAATTAAACGAAAATTGGTTGCGCTCTCACCATTTGTGAAAATATTAATTATCTCTGTAACTATAAGAGATAGAGCAGAACTGATCATTTTTTTAGAATCTACGCCACTTTGACCTTTGTTCCACCAACTTTTTTTGAAATCTGAGTGATTAAAAATTTTGAAGATTTTTGAAGTCTATAGCCTTTCCATTTTTTGGACAAATTTTTCTTTTCTTTCTGATTTAAACGAAAATTGGTTGCGCTCTCACCATTTGTGAAAAAATTAATTATCTCTGAAACTTTTAGAGATAGAGCATAACTGATCATTTTTTTGGAATCAACGCCCCTTTGACCATTGTTCCACCAACTTTCTTTGAAATCTGAGTGATGAAAAATTTTGAAGATTTTTGAAGTCTATAGCCTTTCCATTTTTTTGGACGAATTTTTTTTCTCTCTGATTTAAACGAAAATTGGTTGCGCACTCACCATTTGTGAAAAAAATAATTATCTCTGAAACTATTAGAGATAGAGCAGAACTGATCATTTTTTTGGAATCTACGCCCCTTTGACCATTGTTCCACCAACTTTCTTTGAAATCTGAGTGATGAAAAATTTTGAAGATTTTTCTATAGCCTTTCCATTTTTTGGACGAATTTTTCTTTTCTCTCTGATTTTTCTTTTCTCTCTGATTTAAACGAAAATTGGTTGCGCTCTCACCATTTGTGAAAAAATTAATTATCTCTGAAACTATTAGAGATAGAGTAGAACTGATCATTTTTTTGGAATCTACGCCCGTTTGACCATTGTTCCACCAACTTTCTTTGAAATCTGAGTGATGAAAAATTTTGAAGATTTTTGAAGTCTATAGCCTTTCCATTTTTTGGACGAATTTTTTTTTTCTCTCTGATTTAAACGAAAATTGGTTGCGCTCTCACCATTTGTGAAAAAATTAATTATCTCTGAAACTTTTAGAGATAGAGCATAACTGATCATTTTTTTGGAATCTACGCCCCTTTGACCATTGTTGCACCAACTTTCTTTGAAATCTGAGTGATGAAAAATTTAGAAGATTTTTGAAGTCTATAGACTTTCCATTTTTTGGACGAATTTTTCTTTTCTCTCCAATTTGAATGAAAATTGGTGTATATATAAATGGAATTTAGAGGTCACATCTATTTCTTTCATTCGAACGTTATATACGTTGTAATTTGGAAAATATGTAAAACTTGCGCTCGCGCCATTTGTGATAAAATTTATTATCTCTGAAACTATTAGAGATAGAGCAGAACTGATCATTTTTTTGGAATCTACGCCCCTTTGACCATTGTTCCACCAACTTTCTTAGAAATCAGAGTGATGAAAAAATTTCAAGATTTTTGAAGTCTATAATAGCCTTGGTATTTTTTGGCCAAATTTTTTTCTCTCCTATTTGAATGAAAATTGGTCGGTAGATAAAGAAGGATAATTGGAATTTATTCGTCCCGTCGATTGATTCATTTGTTTAGAAGCTACGATGCCACAGACAGATACACATGTTTAATTTATAACCCTTCTGTTTGCGCCTGTAGTAAAAAAATACAGAAAAATCCCGAAACGTGTTTTAGCTTATTTTTTTTAGTAGAATTCAATTCAATATTTGCTCGTGTTGCAACTTTTATCTTCGTGGGTAATAGCCATCATTATACGCTTGTTGAACCAACATATTACATTTCAATATGACGTTTTGGTCATAATTTTACGTTTCTAGTAAAATACGTATAATAAATAAAAAATCAAATGAGAATATCACGTTTATTTTTAAGCTATGCTGAAATCAGCGTCAAATAGTCTGATCCCTGTATCTAGTCCATCATTTTTTTTTTATTAAAATAGCTTAGTTTATTAATTTTAGTGGTTTATCATTGTATTAGCTAAATCAGGATAAAAATTGAAGCATAATATCGAAAACTGTTGGTCTGGAAATCATATAAAGTTTACTTAGACCGCGTGGCACTAATGTGTTGCCCTAAATAAGCATGTCAATTATTGATTGACAAGTTTGAAAGTGCTTTACTAAATGCAATATATAGTGTACCAAAGTGTCATAGAAAACAAAATTTCAATCACTGGTATATAAATGAAGTTTGTGCTCAAATTATTAAGCCAGTAAAACTAATCAATCATTTAGGCCTAAGACCAATTATGGGATATGAAACAAACAAAAAGTTTTCAGTAAAAGTCAAAATAATTTTAAGTTGAATATTTAAAAAAAGAAAATAAGAACTCATTAAGAGAAAGTTTACATATGTAAGATGAACTGACAAAACGAGAAATTGAAGTACAAAAAGATATAAAAAATGTCGAAGAAGTAGAAACCAACAAAATACACAAGACAAATATAGATTATCAAAAGCTAACAGTGAATAATCAGACCTATAAATCGGACAAAAAAAAAAGAAAACTAATAATAAGGAACTTACAAAGAAGGAAAGATATTTGAGAAATATGGAAACGAAAAAGACCCTTAAAGAACAAATGGAAGTTTTTTAATTTCCCCTATTTGTATCTATTTCCCACCGTTTGCATCTATGTTTCCCTATTTGTTTTTATTTCTCCCCATTTGTATCATGTCCCCCTGTATTGCTTTATTTTCCCTATTTCACTTTATTTTTCCCTATTCCATATCATTACACTTTTGCAAGTATTGAGGGTAGAAAACAGGAAATAATGCGAATATCCAAAAGGACATGAAAAAGGAAAACAGCATAAAAATAAAACAGATACAAAATAGGGATAGGATACTAGACTACAGCAGAAACAGAATTTAATAAAATTTGGAAATTGGAATGTTAAACGTATTAATGGAAAAGTACATGAATTGACAGGGGAACTAACAAAAGTAAATCTAAATTTCAAGGATTACCGAAACGAAAAATATTGTTTAATACTGGAAAAACTGAAATAAATTGGTTAGGAGTAAAAGAGCAACAAAATGCCAAAACAGGAGTAGCCTTAATATAAAGGAGGAAAAAATTAAATGGAGAGAGGCGCCAATACCATATGTTATCTTGCCTAATATCGTTTTTGGACGGGCGTTCCGATAATATTTAAGATAGGAAGCTGCTGTTTTCACCAATCGATTCTGTAGTTAATTCTTTAGAGCACGTCTGAAGCACTTTTTTTTAAATTGTTTGTAGTAAAACTGATACGACTATCAACTTTTTTCTCTAGATAAGTTTGAAAAACTTAGCACAGACGCGCTCTTCTAATAAATATTTTAAATATCATGAAAAAAACCGCATATTTTTAATTGCTATATTAGGCGAGTTCTCGTCCAAAACCGAATAATTGTTTTATGGCGCTCTATCCTGTACTACACAGAAAAAATTGGACTAGAGGGTGGGATTACTTAACATTAACGGGAAAATACTTAAAAAACAATTTTACACCCAATTTATTAGAATACAAAAACATTTTCATTGGGTAATTCTCTAACCGGTAACCACAAAAGTTATTCAAGAAAATTAATTAAAGTAAGTGAAAGAACAAATTTTGTCCGTTCAATAACTGATTAAATTTCTACATAAAAACTTTTATAATAACTGCGAATATGATATCAAAATGTATCTAATTTATATTACAATGGACGAAAGGACAAATAGATGGAAATAAAGCGACCCCGTTGACTAATTTATAGCCAGTGCGAGAGCACTGCATCGCTTTGAAGTAATAATTCAGCATTATTTAATTTAAAGTTTACCGGTACGTTACTATTCTGCTAGCCGCAACGTCGTTATGTTGACTCCATTCCAAATTGCACGTGTTTTCAGACGAAGTGCTGTATGCCAGTAGAAGACGTTAATAATAATAACAATATATTAACGTAACAGTACGGTCCAGAAGTAATCTGTATTTTGATTACATATTCAAAAAAAATACAATATTGAAAATTTTTATTATTTTTAAGTAACATTTGAGCATTCTCTGTATATCAGTAATCCATCACACTATTACACGCTTTCTTGCGCCTGTCTGTATTCAAAAACGCTGCCACGTTCAAGGAACGTCCCCTTGGTCTGTAAATCCCCTTGGGATAGAGAATCCTTCAGGATCTGTGACGTATCTTCTCTACCGTAACCCCCTCCTCCTGGTGTGTGTAGTTGAAAAATGTCCTGAAACAAAGAAAATTGATTATAAACGTTATTTCTACGTTTCGTTTTTCGAAGCCTGGCTTTTATATATCAGTGGCGACGGATCCACAGATCAGATACTAATTTTTCGAGGTCATAAAAAGTTGCCATAATTTTTTAAAAACTTTCTAATTTTAAATCTAAAAAGCAAGCACTGAAAAATTAAAATTGTGTACACTGCGTTTCAAAAAAAAGTGGGATAACTCTTGTAATTCAAAATGCAGATATTTTAGTTGGATAAATTTGGATTTTGAATTCATCCACAGGAGCCAATACAGCATTGGCTTCAATCGCCTTGGCAAACATTGCATATGCATGTGCCTTCCATAGCAATTAATGGATGGTATTTGTTGATTACGACTCCCCCTATTTGTTTGAATTTGCCTAGGTATTCAATTTGAGAGTTATGGAATTTTTAATTATATTTGATGTGGCCATTTGTCGCCTCTACAATCCATCGGGTTTTCGTGCTGCTTGCCACGTTCATGGGGCATATATTGGGTTATATCCAGAGCCTGCAGTAAAAGACTTCCATTTTTGTGTCCTCTATCAACCAGTGGCCGATACTTTCGTCGTATTGTCTCACTCATTGTTTAACATAGCCGCAATATTATTTCGGGAATCTGCAAAAAGGGACCCTAAATGGCCCTTTATATAACCATCAGGAGCAACAAGTAGAGCTGGTTTCACAAGGTGTCGTTCATTATGAAATGAAAACATCTGTCTGAAGCCGCGAAATTTGCTGCTCTCTGGAAAGTAAACATACGCCCAGTCTACATAGGCAATGGCTTTTGGAATATCGAGATTGTCATTGTGCAAGGTGTTTCCGAATTCTGGGACATATTGAGCCATGAACTTCTAGCGGTTAATAGATTGGAAATCAATCTCGTTGGGGAGAAATTATTGTAGTAAAGATTTTCTGATAGTAGCTATAATTGTTCTAACGTATTGTTGGCTACCAAAATGGAATATAACTTTTATAAATTGATCTGACAGTTCCTGTTCTTCAACCTTCGGAGAAACGCTAAAAGATCTTTGTTGTTAATATAACGGACATCGCCCTCTGTAGACATAGTGTCGCAAATCTTGTAAACTTCTTTGAGCTGCTCTTTGGTCACCGGTGAAATAAACTAAAAGTCCTCATCGGCAATGTCGTTCTCATTGACAATCGTTAAGCCATGTTTAGCCAACTAATGCAGTTTTGTCTTAAATATTTGCATTTCCGTAACACAACGACGAAGTAAGGAATGTAAGCCTGACAATAGCTATTATAAAAGTCGACCAGTGTCATCTACATGTATGTTACAGTATCTTGTATTTGGGAGAAAATAAATATAGACTTTAACGAAGACATCTACGATTGCGTTAAATGTTAAGCAATGAACATCGAACGAATTTCAAATCATACACGTTCGGTTAGCTTTTTTTGCTAGAACATTTAAAAGCATATAGATCGGATCTTCCTAAAGAATATGCAAATCATTTATGATTGAAAATTGCAGATTATTGCAAATGGAAGGCGATGAAAAGTTCACAAGTTAGCTATAATATGTAATTTAAAAATATCTTGTAGTAATGAAACTCTCAGTAGAGTACCACAAAATTTTTATTATTAAATAGGAGATTGGCGACTAGTTTTGGCGACAAGTCAATCTTCTGTTTAATAATAAAAATTTTGTAGTACTCGACTTGAGTTTCATTACTACATTAGTAGACCACATTTGAGATAATGGATAACCTTTTTAATTTAAAAATATCCTATTTACCTTTACTATTTTTTATTAAACAGAGTTACTATTTCCCTATTATGTTATAAAATAAATGTAACTAATAACTAAATAAAAAATAAATGATTAAACAGATATGTAGAACAAACATTTGTTTGATAATCGCTCAGAAAAAGATACTTACAGGTAGGTACTTATAGAGGATTATCGCTGTTAAGTGTTGTGGAATACAATTGTTGATATTAATGTGAATTCTTGAAATCAAAGGATATGATTAAAGGAGGATTTATTTATAACTGACAGGTTGGGTTTCCACCCGAAGAGAGGTATGCTGAAATATGGCTAACGCGCCCGTCACTTAAAGCTCCACTGAATTTAATATTTGAAATTTACTATAGATTGTGAGCGAACATCGGATTGTTACGTGCTGTATAAACAAGGATTATAATATAGTGTAGTTATAGTAATATTGTTTTTGTAAGTATATGGATCTTTTCAGCATAATGAAAAATTTTTCGTATAAGGAAAGAACCATTTTTTATTGAAAAAGTTCTTTTAGATGTTCCTTCAATGTTCACGCATAGTAAAATTTTTGTTATTATAGTATTAAAAACTAGTTAATTTTTTTTATAATAAATGTTATTAAACTTAGATAATTCTGTATTATTGTTAATTCTTATTTTATTCATTTTCTGAACCTGTATTAATATCATCTGAATCATCAGAGCTTTCATCCATATCAGTATTTTGATCGGTGTCTTCTTCTTGTTCATCGGAAGTTAAATCTTTTGATGGCAATAACATATTTTCAACTGTCATTGGTGTCGGGTCACCAATGAACCATGTTGGTTTTGAATTACCATCAATTAATGACCAACCATAATCTTCTAGATTTAATTTGACACAACATGGATCTGTTGCATTTTGCCACATACAATTTATAAAAATAGTCCGCAACATTTTCTGTTTTAATGACTTCCAACAAAGTGGAATTAGTTTTGAGTCAAAACGAGTAACTTTTTTTAAAAAATGTCTTTAATTCTTATCGCTGAATATTGTTTTTAAAATACCTGATATCTGGCGTTATTTACACCAGCACATTCTTAGACGCCATACATAAGAGTGGTAAATTCTTGGACAACAGAAATTTTTACATCATCGATAACATCAGTTGCATCAGTCAATAACGCGAAAATTTTTTGAAAGGTTATTTGAAAATATTTTGGAAGGCCTAATCTTTCCTTTACTATAAAATGCAGCTGAATAGTCACACCCAGTAAACGTATGAAATGATGGTAAAGCAAGACATAAAATAAGACCAAACTTCACCGTTAATTCTGTACAATTTTACAACTTTCATCTTTTTTAGATTTTTTTGAATTTTGTATCAGCCAGCCAAGTTTCCATATCACGTACTTTGTGTATGTTGCCTAATAAAATGATTAAAACATCAGTATCATTAGCTTTGACTGAAACCTTTGTTTCTGGAGGAGCTTTGTTTATATAAAACATTATTCGTGTGTCAGGTTCTTCATGTTGACTATTTAAATCAGTTTCTTCGTTTTTTATATCATAGTTTCCATCTACATCATATGAGAAGCACTGTTGTCCAACGATTATACGATTATAAAAAACTTTTGTATCTGGTAATATTGAAGCAAAATAATCGTTCCCCCAGAAATTAGCCAAGAATTTGATAAGTGCTTCTTTGAAATGAAAAATTTTCAGACTTTCAACAAAATTTGTGGGTCTGAGCTGGAGAGGGCCGTGAATCCGTGTATGGAAACGACAGGAGCATCCTTTCTCTCTCACTCACACTCATCTAGGGCGAATGTTCTGTCCTTGTTTACCACACAAAATGATCCGTGCATCCTTTCTCTCTTGGTCACACTCATCTGGAGTGAAAATAATTAATTTAAATCATGGCAACCACAACTTGCGGCCATTTTTATACTGGCAACCATGGGTTATCGTATATAGCACATAATAAACATCAATTTGATGTAATATTTTCATAAAACATATTAAATACAATAAATTTTTTATAGGCAACCCGGAACTAATGCATTACATACTCCCTAATCATTCATTTGAATTAAGTTTCATGAAAAAAACCATACCTGCAGAATCGAGCAGTGGGATCTTTGGCTTTTATGAAATTGTGTATGTTGTTCAGGAGGTAAGGTTAGAAAAAGTCTGCCTTAATGGCAGAAAACAAGGTTGGGTTAGATAGATAGAATTATCGTGGAATTAAAAATAAGTGTCCTCTTCATTTAGTGAATATTTATGATTAATTGAAAACAATTTGGAGGCTTAAGGTAATGCCAGGAACAGAGTGTGAGTGAATTTTGCATGAAAGTACAACGTTGGGCCTAGATGTAGTTGTAAAAACTTCTCTAAAGGATTTTATATCGAATCTAGAAGATTCTAGGATACAAGCATTGAATCCATTTTATTAGAGAAGAAATAGGCAAAAAGTAAAGAGATGTATGGAAAGTTTATGGAGGCATATCATAAAATGAGGCACATATTAGTGTCACAGATTAGTAATAGTATTTTGGACTAATTTCCACATCATGGGGTCCTAAATGAAAACAGTAAAATAACTAAGCCGAGAGTGGTTTTTAACGAATCGGCTAATACTAATACGATATTCAGTATAATGGGTCAAAACTAAAATTAGATCTTGGTAATTCTTCTAAAGTTAAGGTATAGCATTCGGTAGTTGTATGTGGAAATATAGCAAAAATATATTGGATGATTCGGATAGTCCGGGACAAAGGTGGCTACAAAAGATTTTTGACGTTCGTCTCCTCAAGAATTAGATCTGTACCGTACATGGCAATTGAATGTTTGGATGAATTGGGTAACTCTGCAACATCGCAACATTACAGTGTCCCTTCAGTTGTCGGTTTTCAGCGTCACTTGAAAGAAATCATACAACCCGACGTTGCGGTATTTGTTTGCCAGTCTGAACAAAAATGCGTAACAAGAGCGCGGCGCATTTATTTCTGTTTCATTTAGTTTGACAACATCGTTATGGAGTAGTCAGAAGAAAAAAGATGGAATGGCAGAATTTTATGCTTTTAAATTACATGATGGTGTTATATTACACAATAATTTGGGAACATCGAACACTGATGCGTAACAAAAAACTGTTGCGCGATGGTGTTGCGAAACTATGTTTTGTTTTTTGTATGCGACTTTAAGAGGCGCCAGTACCATATGTTATCTTGAATGAAATCATTTTTGGACGGGCGCTCCGTTATTATTAAAGATAGGAAGCTGCGGTTTTCGTCAATCGATTCTGTGGTTAATTCTTTAGAGCGCTTCTATGGCACTTTTTTTAAATTATTTTTAGTAAAAGTGATACGACTATCAACTTTTTCACTAGATAAATTTGAAAAAAGTAGCACAGACGCGCTCTTCCGATAAATATTTTAAATATCATGAAATAAACCGCATATTTTTAGTTCTGCGCAGAAAAAATAGGACTAGAAGGTAGGATTACTTAACATTAACCGGAAAACACTAAAAAATAATTTTTACACCCAATTTATTAGAATGCAAGCACATTTTTCTTGGGTAATTCTCTAATCGGCAAACCACAAAAGTAACATGTGTGCGGGCCTCTTAAGATTTATGAAATCGATGATATGCTGACTAAGGGTGAATCCAGATTCCACTTACAACTTTTGTGGCCATATAATTAAGAATTATTAAGTATTTTTTATTTTATTCTGTTCGGTCGAGCTAGTTAATATTAATATCTCAATATAATCCAAGAAGCAAGGCGCAAAATTAAAAAAAAAATTAATAATTTAATAATCTACTTCTATTTTACTGCGAGCACAGTTAATTTGTATCGGTAAGTGAAAACCGCTACTTTTTAATAACACTGAATCCACTCGGTCTAATTATAATGGAATAATCCACCGGAGTCTGCTAATTCTAAATCCGTAATAAAATTAAAAATAAACAGGATTTATATTTTATTACTACTTACAAAATCACTAAGGCAATTATCGAGTCTCTGTCAACCACTCAGAATGGCATCGCAATAACCACGACGTAAATCTAATCATGTGCCTTTATATTTTTTGAAAACGTTATCTGGCAAGTTACATCAAAAATAAAATATTTTTTTTAAATAAAAGCGGCTTTATTCAAAAATAATAAATATTTAAGATACGAATGAATAAGATCAAAGTGAATTCTTATGTTATTCCTCCAGAACTCCGGCTGTAGAAAAAGCAATAGAAAATTTATTGTCCGTAAAAAGCAAACCAGCATGTGAAAGAATATATCAACTTTATAAAGATTGGTGAGTTTAGAAATATTAAGACATGAAGTAATATTCTGGCATATTTTAGATAGTACTGCTCAAAAAAATACATGACATACGTAAAATTATTATTTTAGAGTACAACAATTACATATTGAAATTAACAGTAATATTATTAAAAAAAATTAAGTTAAATTATACGCTTAAAAATCGCATGTACTAGGGTATTTCAAAAGGATTTAAGGTGTAATATATTCGTTTACATTAATCCCATTGAATAAGCATTATTTGTAACGAAAAAAAAATTGTGATCTATCAATATTTGTGTTTTTGTCTATTTTATACCACGAATTTTGTCATAAATTTACAAGAGGTAATTATGATGTAGCGATGATAGAATAGCTATTTATGATAAAATGTAAACATATCATTTTACATTGTAATTAGAAACAATGCCAAAAGGAACAAAATAAAAACTCTCGATGTACCAGAAGAATTTAAAGAGTTCCCAAGATTCATAAACCAAATATGTTATGTAGTTAACTATTGCCACTTATGTACCAAATTCTTTCAAATTCCATCTAAACACAAAATACTCCATCATACGTACATTAAATATTCTAGCCATCTTTTACGTCTCATGTCTCTCTCTTTACCAATGTTCCAACATAGATTTATGTGTAATGCAAAAGGTTTTTTTAAATTTTTATTAAATGTCAAGCACTTTCGGCCAGTTACTGGCCATCTTCGGAACAACTAAAATTAACAATAAGAGATTTTATTATAAATGCAAATAAAATTATGCAAATAATTACAAGTCAAACTTAGGAAATGCGAAAAAGAAACATCAAATTTTTAAAGTTTATTGAAAGCCTTATAAGCCCCAAAAACATAATTTGGACAGCTTTTTACCCCATATATCGGGCCATGGCCTCAAAGTTATCTTAATATGACATAACATTGAGGAAATTAATTATTGAAAAGTTTTTTTAAAGAACGGAACTATTTTCGATGGTTGTACCATATGCGGCGTTGAATAAAGTGAGGTTAAATTTGTATAAATTGAAAGAAGAATTAGGTACTTTAAAAATTTAGAAGAAGAGAAAAAGAAGTAGAAAATTACAAATGAATGTTAGTTTTAGAGAAAAAAAAACAGTTGAAAATAAGCAAGTGGTTAGCTAATCATAATCTTAAGTACAACTCCATAGAAGCTCTGTTATAGTAGCTTTTTACAATTTTGCAAAAACTGCTAAATACGATTTATACTTATAATGACAATTCCCACTGAGCCGTTCTGTTACTTTATTAACTATCGATAGCGAAGCTGAAAGTTAATATTATCGTCATCCCTTCTGTATATGTGTATCTTTACGTGTCTGTTGACACGTTAACTTCCGTTCTAGATATCCAATTGACTTCATATTTGGTACACAGACACCTCAGATCAAGGCAAACTATGGGATTATTTTTGATTCTCACAATATTTCATTTGCTGATCATCTCTATCAAAAGTTTTGTATCAGATTTTACATCTTCTATTTTAATACGACATGGTCCTTTTTATGATTTTTTTTGTTAGGGTGACTGAGACTCCTTCTATTTGTTCTCCTGATAATTATAGTAGGAGAGTTCTTTAACACCGGACAAAATGGATGGTTACTTAATATTGATACACTAAATTTTCATTAGTTTGTCGGAAACTGTATGCAGTAACATTTTCGACATTCTTTAGAGTTTTTTTTATTTATAATAGCCTCGAATACTAATTGCGGCAATTCCAATTCAATATATTGAGTGGCTAATTAGCATCCTACGTATTTTATTCAACTTTTACTACATACATAGAACAAAGAAATAAAAATGTGGTAATAGATGCATCAAACAAAAAGTAATAAATGCCGGATTGTTTATTCTCCGAAAAAAAAAAACGATTCACATAAAATTTTCTTTATGCAAGACATGCGATGCCCGAACAAATTTTAAACGTCGAGAAGCTAATATAATTAAGATTATTAAAGAGAAAATTTTACATTTTTCAAATTTAATTTGTATTATCTAGATATCCGAAGACACAGGGTAGTGTGTGTATGGTCTCCTCTTGGGCTATAGGAATAATCAAAAATGATATTTCTTCATAATTTTTGCAAAAATTGGAATGTATAACAGTAAAATTTTCGACATTCTTTTGAGTTTTTTGATTGAATACTAATTGCGGCATACAGTATTCGTGAAACTAATGAAAATCTTATTAGTATTTAGTAACCATCCATTTTGGCCGATATTAAAGAACTGAGGAATCGCAAATACGCGTTTCGCCAAATTCGTGTAATATACAGGGTGTTTCATTAGGAAACGGGCATACGTTAACTGCAGATAGGAGGTACCTAGGTGATTCTATTGCGCTCTTTATAACCGAGATACAGGGTGTTTTATCTATTTTGTCCATTTCTTTGTCCACTCCTTATATTGTTTATATATCTGGGCTACACATTCTTCATAAGTTGCCAAATACATTGAGGCATTGATAAAAAAGAAAATGCAGGTCCGACTTCACAAAAAATGTACTTTGGTCATACCCAAAACAACATCATGTATTCCTGAATTAAAAATGTTTGTTTCCATTTTCAAAAAGAGCACAAAAAACTTAATCTAGGGATGTGCTTTCGGAGTATGCGCAGAATAGTTTACTGCTTCAATTTTATATTCAAATTGCTTATTTATTAGAATTTTAGGAGGAAGTTATATTATATTTTGTTTCATTTCAGTGACAATTATCTTATCTTAAATAATAAATATTGTGAAATCAGTATTAATTCATGATATTTTAGCATTCTACGAATTTCAATGGATTAAAAGTTACAAACATGTAATAATATTTCAAACACCTTGTATAAAGAAGTCCGTAACCTATTAGCATAACGGTAAAATGAAATTTAAGACAATCTACTTAAAAACACCAAAACCAATGAAACTTCGGACTTTTTTATACAGGATGTTTGAAATATTATTACATGTTTGTAAAGTTTAATCCATTGCAATTTTGTAGTGAGCTAAAATATCATGAATTAAGAGGCCCGCACACCAGGTGACTTGCGTTGTTGACATTTAGAAAATTACCGAACGATAATGTGCTTCTATTCAAATAAATTAGGTGTAAAAATTATTCTTTTAGTATATTCCAGTTAATGTTAACTACCCTGTAATTCATTTTTTCTGGGCAGAACAGATTAGAGCGGCACAAAACATAATTATTCGTTTTTGGACGAGATCTCGCCTAATATAGCAACTAAAAATATTACTGAAAAAAAAAATTAAATAAAGTGCCACAGACGCGCTCTTAAGAATTAAATACAGAATCAATAGATGAAAACCGCAGCTTTAATATTAAAAATATTTACTATTTAAGATTAGATAATTGTCATTAAAATGAAAGAAAATGTAAAAAATCCGATGGATTTCATTTTGACTTTCCAAAATTCTAATAAATAAGCAATTTGAATATAAAATTGAAGTACTAAACAATTCTGCGCAAACTCCGAAGGCACATTCAGTTTTTTACGCTCTTTTTGAATATGGAAACAAACATTTTAAATTCAGAAATACAGGGTGTTGTTTTGGGGATGACCAAATTTGTAAATTTTTTGTGAAGTCTGAAGTGGATCGTAAGTTATAGGTCATTAAACAAATAGACAAAATAGATAAAACACCCTGTATCTCGGTTATAAAGATCGCTATCTACAGTTAATGTATGCCCGTTTCCCAATGAAACACCCTGTATTATGTTCTTAAAAGATGTTGTAATTTACACGAGGCAAAGTAGAGGGATCAGAATGTTAATTATTTTTTTTACAGACTCATCTTCCGTATTAGCTTTGTAAGTAGTACAAAATTTTTAAAATCGTGCTGCACTTATGTTTGATACATTTTGGTAACCATAAATTTCGCAAACAAACGTTTCGACGTTTAAAAAATTTCATCAAGCAAACCGCCACCAATAAACGCTCTCTCTCTCTCTCTCACACACACTACAACTAACGTATAGCACCACTCACTCACACGCACACGTAACATTCTCGATCACCTGGCAGGTAGAATGTCCCACCAAAATGATCTTTTTTTCTAGAATATTTTTTTATTATTATAAATAATATCCTGTTAAAATTTCAACTTGCCTCAAATATATTTTTTCAATTTTTTTGCAAAAGAGTTTTGCAAGTATCTGACAAAGTTTAGGACCCGACTAAATAATCTGGCTTATTTATTTTTACTCTTTAAATAAGGTATAAAAATTTCAGATTGCCTCAAGGATATTTTTTGCAAAAAAAAATTGTAGTTTTGGAAATATAGGGGTTGATTTAGCCTCACTACTCCCCAGTCAGGTCTGCAGTTCCGTGTTATTGTATTGTAGGACAAATAGCTACCCAAAAGTGTCTACCAGCTCTCGAGCTATTAGGACTGTTTGATTTCTGAACTGGGACTTGTCTGTTGGGTTATGATAAATTGTCTCATTTGTATATGTATAAGAAAGTTTTTACTTTTTGTTTTATATTTTCGAAGGAGGTACTAAGATTGACAGTGAGATTGTTTTAAGTCAATGAAATCATATTAAAATTATTTATTTGGTACACCACTGGCAATAATTATATTCAGTTCATTCACAACAGGATACATTAAAATGTTCGGTGTATACTTCTCGAACGGCAGGTAAAAGTACCTTTTACTTTATTTTTAAGGAAAATTTCCAAACGATTTCGCCCGAAGTTCAAATAATTGTTCCAATTTGAAATCGCATAGAACTAAATTGAATAGATCTGAGAATTCTGAGCATTTCTCTTTCAGTGAGTAACGACGAATATCACATTCATTATTTCTGCAAAATTAAACTAGAAGCAGATAAGAACTCATAGAAGGAAACTAGACAAAAATGAAATAAAAAAAAGATGCTTGATAATAATCTCATTATAATAATGCCAGAATTTCGCAGATATTGTGGTAAGCAATCAAAACCTTTATTTCGTATACAGAAAATTAAGTAAAACATTATGTTTATAATACAGCGCTTGAAAAAAATTCATTACAAGATATATTTTTCACAGTATAATTACGTTTCGTTACATTGTAACAGATTCCCGTCAGTTAATTCAAACTCTGAAACACACAGTACATTTATTTTTTCACGAACGTATTAAATTTAATAACCCATACCACATTTTTTTGGTGAAAATAAAGTAAAGTCGTGTGCTGGGTGCAAATTGGAGCGGTAAGAACGAATTTAAACGAAATTGTGGTAATAGAGGATCCCTGAAATGTTCGTAAAATTTTATATCTGTTAGTTTAGAACGACCACCATAAGGGTTTTATGACCTATCATATTCACAGACTCAGCATTTAAACGAGATAAATTGAATATTTAAATATATTTTCGAAATAATATGTTTTTGTAGGTTTAATTTATACCTAGGAAGGGTCTAGAGATAAGCCATAACGGGTGCAAAATAAGGCATGCAGTATTTCGTAATAGTACAGGAGGTAGCATCATTTCGAGGAATTTTATACCGAATGAAATTTGTCTTCGACAATTTTACTTTCCCGGTCCCATCAAAGTTTAGTAAACAAACAAAAAAAAACCGAGATATCGATAGAAATGTCCATTTTGAGGTCTTCCGAGAAGATTGAGACCATTTACAGAGTAAGGTCTGTCTAAGTGTCTGCGTGTGTAATCTTAATTCCATGAAACTGCCGAACCGTTTCACCAATCAAGTTGAAATTCGGTAAGAAAGATTGGTGTGTGAATCGCATGTGACCACTTTTGGTTTAAATTGGTACAGTAGAAGGCCCTCAAATACGATATTGATTATTCTTTATACGTATACCTTTTTAAATATTAAAGATGTGAACCTAAAACGAATTCAGGAATTTTGGGTACGAAATTCAAACTAAAAACGAAGAAATTGAGGAATTGTTAATGAACGAATTCAATAATCATCTTTCCCTTCTTTGTTTATCTTTATTATAGAATAACGTCGGAAATCAGCTGTCATTCCAAAGTCATTCATAACTGATATTAATAATGACATAAGCGGGCACATTCGCACTTTTCCTTATATGTCAAACTGAAGTTTTGAATCAACACTTGATTTGTACGAATACAAGAAATTTAAACGTAAAAATAAATATTAGGAGCACATTTGAATTCGATTCTTGTTTTAAAATATTTTGCTGGCTTATGTCATTATAATGCTTAGTATTTTGTAATTAAAACGAAAGAGGTATAAACCTCTGGAGATAAACTTACGTTGCTATTGATACTGAGTCTGTATCAACCATCAAAAAATGTTGCCATTTGCAATACATGTGATCTTGAGATCCCCATATCTCAAGACCACTTTGACCTACATTGCTCAGATTTAAAGTGGTTCGAGGTATGACCCTATCGTATATACATACCAAGTTTTCAGTAAATCGGTACAGTGGAACGGCCGTGAAAGCTCTCACAGACAGACAGACACACTAACACACAGATACACAGACACATTAACAGGATGATTTCAATAACTTACTAAGCTCTGAAGAAATCTGATGTAAGTTAATAATCTTTTTCTCTATATCCGAGCCGGGAAAATTCTGGCCGATTTTTTTATATGTGCATTCGAAAAGTCTGTGTGTTGCATATGAAAGATGTCTGTGTGTCGCATATGGAACTTAAAAATTCTCTGACTTCAGATTCGGATTCCTTGTCGATAAGTAGAATAGGAATTTTTTTTTAGAAATTTATAATTTTGATTTCAGATACTTTATAGACCATCAAAAAGTAGGATATAAGTGTCATATCACCTATATCTATACCATCATCGTAAAATAAGCCATTTTGTGAAAAAATTAGAGATTTCTCTAAATGGGTTATTACTGAGAGGTTTTCGGGTACAAAAAATTTTCATGACAATGAATGCCAGCTTGTGTATGCTCAACTTGTTAGTAGTTGATTAATAGTCAATAATAAACAAAATAAGCGTTATACATTATAACCTTTACTATGAATTTGTATACTTTTAAAAGCGTCATTTGTATTTATAACGGGGGTAAGACCGTCAGTCAGCGCTTCGACAAATAAATTGACGATTTTGCGACTTATAAACGTTTATAGACCAGAGCCATTCGACATTTTTGTTTTTTAACTGAAATCGAGAGATTTAGTTATTTAAAAACAATCAAAAAAAATTTGAGCGCAAAATATTAATATTTACCTGTTACTGTAAGCATTTTAAAATCAACGATCGGTGAGTGGCTGGAAAACGTATCTGTGCGCGAGACTAGAACGTGTGACGTCAGTAGCCATGAACGGTTCGCCACTGGCTCGCTGCTGCGCTGTATTCACACATATTTTACAGGGTTACCGTTTTTAGTAAATTTCCTACTAAATTAGTAGATTTTTAAGAAAAATGAGGGTGTTTGGTAGAATTTTAGTAGAATTGATAATAGGCAGGTTCGACATTTTTTTTGGAATAGTGCTGGTTAGTGGTGTAATAGGTCCGGGTATCGAATCCCGCACACAGCAAATCTTTTTTTTTGCTTTTTATCGTTATATTTCATTTTTCAACCTTACATTAAGTCATTCGGTTTTTGCATGTTAACAATATTTTTCGTATACGATCGAAAAATAATTATGCTTTGAAATAATTATAGCTTATTTAAAACACAAAATGGAACGTTTTCACCAAATTTTATAAAAAAAAGTATTTTTGCGTGAGATCAAAAAACTGTCTTATACCGATTATTATTTCAAAATAGTCACTTTTTTCTGAAATCACCATCGTATATCTTTCTGTACAAGAGTTATACATATTTGGAAATGGTATTTTGTAGTTGTTCTTTAAAAACTATAAAATACGGGGAATTTTAAAAATATACGACACCCATCGATATAAATTTTGACTTACCCTGTATAAAGGCATGTTTTACATTTTTGCAATACTCCCTATTCCATACATTATAATCAAAAAGTTTAGTGTCTTTTCGATTACTATTGATAAAACTATACAATATTTAAAAATACATTCTTTAACGCCCTGTATCTCAAAACTAATCATTATTTTTGTTCCAAGGAAGCTTTTAATTATTGTACCCAGATTTTCATTATATGCAAAAACAGCAAATTTTACCGAAATCCATTTTCCGTTTAAAAAGTGTGTGGTCCTTTAATAAAATTTATAATTAGAACTAAGATAGTAAAAATAAAAAGCCCTAAATAGAATTGTGTATTTTTAGATTTTAACAAACTTTAATTTAATTTAAATTTTCATGTCATTCAGGAAAATATTATTAGTATGCTTATATTAATATAAATTGAAATTATTTTTTACATACAAATTTAATGAAAATTACATTTACTAGATCGAGGTCTCAAGTAAATACGCAAATGCTGTGCTCCTTCTGATGTGGAATTAATAAATGTTCAAATAAAAGCGTAATAAATATTCACCCTTAAATCATTCTCTTTGAAATGGGATGGAAGTCTTTGTTTGTCGCCATTACTGCGGTGTTCTTTTATTTTTAAGGTTTTAGAACGGTATCAAGGAGAAGAAACGAAGGCATAAGAAATACCTTTGATCTCAGAGTAGCAAAAATTTTTCTGACAAGTAACAGTTAACTCTCTTAGATATGTATCGTCAAAGATGTTAGACAAACTGCAAACCGAAAAATAGTTCAAAATTTTATTCTAATTATTTTTAGTCAATGGGGGAGTTCCCTCAAAGTTGCCAACCTAGAAAAAGGTCTACCAACGGGGAAGGATTATTTTTGGTCAAAATCTACTTCATTATTTTCGCAATGATAAAATATGTGTACAAAATTCTATTAAGCTTTCCAGAATATATCGTTAGCGAAATATAATGATTTTAATAAAATCTTACTTCTGATTGGTTGAAATTTCGTTGTCAAATGTCATTCGTCATAGAGTAAGTATAACAGAGAGACATGTTTCATTTTCTGCGACTGAAATACAGCCTTGGAGGATTGGTGGAACTAAACTGAATTTGGAGAGTAGTTTGAATATTCTATAATCTGAAAATGAAACATGTCGCTCTGTTATACGTACTCTATGACGAATGACATTTGACAACAAAATTTCATCCAATCAGAATTAAGATTTTATTAAAATCAATATATTTCGCTAACAATATATTCTGGAAAGCTCAATAGATTTTTGTACACATATTTTATCATTGCGAAAATAATGAAGTAGATTTTGATCAAAAATAATCCTTCCCCGTTGGTAGACCTTTTTCTAGGTTGGCAACATTGAGGGAACTCCCCCATTGCGGAATGGTTGCACATGCAACAATTTGATATTGGTGCCACTGACATAACCTCTAAATAAGTAACTGGAGAATGAGTGGAGCGCATGCGCATTGTATTTGTCAAAGGCTAGTTCACAACAATGACGCACTTCAGGGGAAATGATTGGGTTTAGAACGAAAATGGGTATAATATTGATATCTATTAATTTACTAAAGAATTTGAAACATTTTTTGACCAATCATTAATCTAGGACCGTGCTGTAATGTTTTTTCAAATTATTTAGCCTCAAAATAACTGGATTTTTAAGATTTTTTGTAGAAAAGTTGCTTAAAATTTAAATTTTCAATCACGCGCCGTCCAAAATCCTGTCCTCCTTTGAAATCAATATACCAAACTGTTTTTGGTAACTCATTTAAATCTGGTACGTTTAAAAGAGCCCTAAATATCGTTACGCTCATTATTTAGAATTTTTTTCTGCAGCCGTCACGAATACCGAACTTTCGAAAATTGTACCGAAAGTAAAACTTTCTGTACAATTTGTTTTTTGTTTTACTTTCGGAACGATTTTTTGTACTTTCGAGATGAGTTTGAATATTGTACGCAGGCTTCCAAAATGTGCCTACTCATCCCGTAAGATGTTACTTTCGGAACTTGTAAATAACTATTACATGACCATATTTGAACCAATCATAGGTACATTTACTTGATACTTGGTAAGAAGACGTATTTCCAGGTACCCTGGATGGTATTACACTGGAAATATTTTGACATTAGGCAAAATTCAATAATTTAACGTTAACAGTCAAATTATTTAATTTATTGGAAAAAATATGACTTTGATGTGAAATTTTCTTACTGAATACTACACAAACTTGTATTAATAACCAAAATTTTCTTTCGCTCTTAAATGTTTTAAGAAAATTATCCTGAGTCAAGAAAAAATTTCCGGTAATCATTTAAGTTCTAGTGGTATTATCAGTGACAATTTTGAAACCAAAAAACGAGATGCATACTTTGTCTTCTGTTCATTTCAAAATAATTTTCATCTTGATTGCTACTATTATCGATACTTACCTATTTACTTCAATAAATACGTTTTCTGCTTGGACTGGACTAAATATCCTTGGTCCCTTTTTTCTAAATGCGACTTTCTTTTTACAAACCGAATTCCATTAACTGGGGTAATCCCTTCATTTATGTTTGATAAATAAGATTAATTGAATTGGATCTTTTAACGAAACCGTAATTAAGATTTTTGACTAAGGGAAATGATGATACAACGTTGTTTACTTTTTCGAAGGATAACTTTTTTTTACTTATTTTTATTTGTGTTTTTCGTAAATAATAATATTAAGAAAGGTATTGTGTTGCAGTATCATTTTATTTTCAGACTAGGTACAATCTTAACACACTTTTATGGATGAAAAAAATGTTAAAAAATCGGTTGTGTCGCGCCAAAACTTTCCCGACGAGTATCCACGAATACTTTTTCAGTTATTTAATGTTAAAGTTTCAATTTTTTTTATTTTTGACAGGTGACAGTTGGAGAAATAATTTTGACTGTTCGGAATAGAGTTTTTCAAGGGCTTTAAAATGACATATTGCAAATAAAATTCCGTGACATATTGCATTTATCATTTTTTGATAGTGACTCTTGCGTGGCGGATAACCGAAACCCACATACCAAATTTCAGCTCAATCGGATTAAACGTGTGGCCTGTATCGTGAAAGAATACACACGACAGACAGACAGACAGACTTCCATCTGGAAATGGTCTTAATCATATCAGGAGACCTCAAAATGGATATTTCCATCTTTATCTCAGAAATTTTTTTTTAGCTCGTCACAATACTTTTCCTTCTCGGAGGTGGGTCGGGAAAATAAAAGCGCAGTTTTTGTTTAACTGGACATTAACTGGTAGTTAATGATATGTAAAAAAAGCTACTTTTTAACCCAAAAAAATCATTTTTTCCGTCGCTAGTGAGCAAAAATCTCTTAGTCTACCAATGTTCATCTTTTTTTTATGGATACAGCATACGCACAATACAAAATAGGAAATTGTGTAAACTGATTCAAGGTACTAAAATTGCGATCACGTTGGATTTGAATTCCTGAAGATTGTCCTTTCTGCGAAACATGGTTTCAAGAACGTCATTCCAGAGTGATGACGTTCTCCAGATAAAGGAGTTCTTAAATAGGCTAGTACGGACAGTATAAGGTTGGACTTCGTACTGATGAAATATACTGAACACCTTCCATGAAAGTATTTGTAAACAGGGGTCAGATCGCCTTCCTTTCTTCGATGTGTCAAACTTTCAATATTTGTAGTCAGTTCTGGATCTTTTGTGGTTGCCGGTTAGAGAATTACCCAAGAAAAATGTGAATGTATTCTAATAAATTGGGTATAAACATTTTTTATTAGTGTATGTTTTCCGGTTAATGCTAAGTAATCCTACCGTCTAGTAGATTTTTTCTGAGAACAGGGTAGAGCGCCATAAAACATTATTGGTTTTATGACGAGAAGCGCCTGATATAGCAACTAAAAATATGCGGTTTTTTTCATGCTATTTAAAATATTTATCGGAAGAGCCCGCCTGTGCTACTTTTTTCAATTTTATTTAGAGAAAAAATTTGATAGTCGTATCACTTTTACTAAAAATAAAAAGTGCCACAAAAGCGCTCTAACGAATTATCTACGGAATCGATTGGTGAAAACCGCAGCTTTCTATCTTTAATATTAACGGAGCGCCCGCCCAAAAACCATTTCAGGAAAGATAACATATATGGTAGAATCGAGCAATTGCTTAGAAGCAAAGCTCCAGATGTGTGAGCAGTATTCCAGTGATGGTCGAATTTGAGGCTTGTAAAGCTGTGGCAGTGAGTAAAGCTTTTGGACCAAAACAGCGTTCCAAGTTATTGTGAAGGTTTTTTCGCCATGATTGCACGGTGATCATGCCATGATATATTTTCATCCAAATTGACACCATGCAAATTTAGTGACGAAACCAATGGAATTCAAGTGTCCTAACATAATTATATAGGGTTCTGCAACCTTATTAGAGCTATATTTTTTTTGTTTTTTTCAGCTACTCATCAATATAAAGAAGTAAAAGTGTAGGTGACAAAATAGATCCCTGCGGGACACCGGCGCACAGTGATTCCTCCATAGGCCATAAATCAAAAAAAGTCGTGAGCTTATCCCGGTCTGAACGTGTCACTAAAGGATTGACTAGTTGACAAGTTTCTAATAACTATATATAGCAATATAATTAGTTCAAATAATCATTCACTTTTAAGCATCGAAATTGGGCGATTTTTGAGCCTAATTACACCTGTGTGAGCAAATGCCACTTTATCACTTTGTTTTTGTATGTCATCATTTCAAATCGAGTATTAAACACGCGGTGCTAATTCGGAGGTGCAAGAACAAGGTATTTTCTTCTATTATTTACATATTTTATACAAAAATATGTAATTTATTATTTTATACAACTTTTTTATTGATGGTAGATTTTTCTAGATTTCTTCACATAAAATTATTTCATTTTGAGCTAAAACTTTTTGCTGCCTTCTGCTGCACTTAAGATACATGTTTTTTGATTACGGAGAATGTAAAGATTAAGGGCATGTAGGTTTCATCTGTCTATTGCTGCCTTTTTTTATGTCCATATTATCGACAAAAAAAAAATATTTTCAATTCCAGTTTTTATGTTGTTTAAGGTATATTTTCTAAATGTTCTTTTTTGATGATGACGATTTTCGATATTTGGCACTCTAAGGAAAAACTGCAACATATCCTTAACACTTTGACCGACACATCATCTCTTTTAGATAACATCTAAAGTATTAATTTAGATACCTTAAGTGAAAAAATTAAGAAGTTATGTAAACGAATTGCACATTACTGGGTAGAGTTAAAGTTAGACGAGAGTATACACGAAAAATGAGGTTTAGGAAAGTTACTTATTAAAAAAAAACGTTTATTGTCAAAATATGTGTTAGATATGTGTTTAAAGTTAATTGTTCTGCTTAGATGAAAATTGGTATAGTTTATTAAAAAAAATTAAATCATTTTGTTTGTCGTTATTATTAATTATTTTATTTTATTTTTTTAATTTAAGGTTGATTTTAATACAAACCATTATTTATTTCAATTTTTCGGTAAAAGACACTATAAAATATTTTAAATTAATTGTCTAAAACAAACAACTGTGAGATATTTTTATACCTAAATAAAGCCATAAAAATTGTATAATTTATATTATTCTATTTTGCGGTTTAAAATAAAAAAAAGAATAATTAATTCAGAGTTACGCATTTATGGCCGCTTTAGTGTGGAAGCGGAATCACTGTGCGGCGTTGATAGTGAAGGTGTCAGAAAAAACATCCGTAACAAAACTAAAAAGCCATGTGCAAAAGATTTCGGTCATGGCATAAAAGCGCAGTTTGATCAAAAGCCCATCATGGCAATGACGGTCAAATCATTTAGAGCTGTCTAACGCAGACGCGCAGGGCTCTCCATATTATTCAATTGCACTGTTCCAGAGATGGTTTACATAGTTGTGGAGATCCTCCGACGATCTTTCTTCGCTTAAGCCATATTGATGGTCACTGAGGATATTAAAGCCTTTCAAGTATTTTAAAACGTATTGGTTGATAGCATTCTGATATTATATTACTGAACGCAGTGCAACTGGTCGATAGTTGCTTGGAAAGTTTTTTTTGCCATTTTTGGGTATTGACTGGACTTGAGCGCGTTTCCAGCTGAAAGGAAGAAAAGCCTACAAAAGACAGGTTTCAGCTGTATGGTACAATGTTTAAAATCAATGAGGGGTATTTCATCAGGACTAGAAGCTTTTTTTTTATTCAAATTAGTCAAAACACGCTGTATGATACGCTGTTGGAAAAAAATATCAGGCATTGTTGGGTGTACACGTAGAATCCTAGGTGGTGCCTTCCCCTGAAAGGTGACCATCCACTTTCTATCAAATTGTTCACCCAGCAAGATGGAATTTTCTGTTGATTTCGTTGTAATAGTACCATCTGTTCTTGTAAATGGTGGAATGGTTGGACTTAGTAAAATTCTGAGTGACTATCTTAGATACTGACCAAAAGGATCTGGAATAATTGGGAGTGGTAAGAAGTTTTGCTGGTAATTCTCTGGTTATTTCCTTCCATTGTTTCGTGGAATGTTTGTTTATTGATATTGATTTCGAGCTGTGACGTATCATTTATACGATTTAAGACGGTGGGATTTTTAGGCTATTTGTGGTAGGGTTTGCCGTTGGAAAGACCCTTCTTAACAAACCCGATATGAACCTCTAAGATAGATAAACAACCTCGAAGACCTAATTAGCGCAAATTGATGGTATAATATAACAAAAGTTGTTTAATTATTAGTGGTATAGTAACGTCCCTAATAGGACAAAGTAGTCCTAGAGACATCCATAGGACGTCTTCTTCGGACATTATAAACATCCTTAGGACATCCTTTTCTGGTACACTGAACGTTCTATGGACGTCCGAGGAACTCACTAATGTCACAACTTTGAACTGAATTCGAACGTCCACCGCGGACATCCACTGGATATCCCCCTGGGACCATAACTAGATATCACTATGGACATTCACAGAACGTCCTATTTTGGTACAGTGGACGTCAGAGAAATTGATTTTTTTTGTTATATTATTCACACCAGTTCAATTGTAATTATGAAATTCTTATTTCAACACCTGCTCGTGTCAGAAACTTCATCTACGTGAATAATAGCCACCGTTTACGCTCGTTGAGCGAGTTCGGAGCAGACTTAATAGGATGTTTTAAATCGCGATATACAATACTATTTGTGGCATCTAAGAAGCACCAGCGCAAGTGTCTCCATATTTCAGACGGAACTTTACTTTTGGACGTTATTATGACGAGTGAGGACAACTCTTAGGTGTCTGATAAACAATGGATATTAGGGGTATATTGGTTTTCCATCTCAAAATTTAGATATGGTTACTACGATCCCAAATTCCGTTATTTCATTAACGAGCCTGGTGAGGCCGCAGCTGATTGCGAAATATTTCCTTTCTCGGCATTCTTCGTTGTTTATATTTAAATAGTTAAATGACTTGATGTTCTGGACATTAAAATCACCCAGGATAATAGGCTTGGAGAAAATCAACGGTATTCACTGAAAAGAGTAGTGCTATGAAATGTATTTAACTTGGAAGCCTATAGATACAGCAGATGTTATTTTAAAGTCTATATAGGTTCTAATGTTTCCGCAAAAGAGATCACTGCGGACAAAGGGGCAAATACCAAAGTTACTTTTGAAATGGGAATAAAACTTATATCCGGGATAGAAATAGCTGATTTCCAGCAAACCAAACGCTGTCGGCAAACTAGCGCCGCCTGTCGGCACATACGGTACTTCGACGGCTAAATAACCATGATTTGGGTCGCCCGCTTTCCATTTATAGCTCGCCGGTCCTTATTATTTCGACAACGTAATTCTCTCGGCAACCTACTGGCAAACCGGATCAGGAACAACGTATTTCGGGCCGATTACGGTTAGCAAGCGGTTTACCAGACGGCGGATTCGCGTTTCTACACTTTCCTTTCATTCGTTCTGCCGTCACTAGACGGCGGTGGAATTTTATTTATGTACTCACATGACCGTTGACATGAACCTTGAGGTGTATTTTTGTTTATTTATCTGAAATTCCGAAATGACAGAAACAGCTATCTCGGGTGAATAAACAAAAATGTTGTTCTCCTATGAATATACAATATATGAAAAAATGAATATTTTTTTTGATATAAAAAATAAAAATGTAATGCTTTCGGCAAGCGAAAGGTTTGTCGATGGCTTGCCGCTAGTGATTGACCGCTCTCTCTGCCACCTTTTGGCCAGCGGACATGCCCTATTAGCACGCCGTGCCGGCAGCCTTATGCGGCCGACTACGTTCATTCGGCAAGTCGTTCCTGGGCCGTTGGTGGGTCGGCTAGTCTGTGTTTGCTGGGTTATATTGCTAACCAATCTGACGAGTTTCTCTTAGCTTTGATATGTTGGTATACTGGGGTATAGATTGTCCAACTACTAAACCGACACCTACAAAGTCCCCACCTAACATTTCTCTCTTCCGGTTTCCTACAGTCGTTTATCGCCGAACAGTGAACAGTGGCGTCGTCAACTTTGAGCTGCTTCCTGTATTGTTTGCTTTGGCGACAAATTTAAAATATCTGATCTTTTAAAGGTGTATATAAACGTTAAAATGAGTATATCCAACTTTAAACAAAGAAGTTGATTTAAATTGATGAATACGTTTATATTTAGGAGTTATTTTAAATAGAGGATAATTATAATTAAGGTTTTTGCTGATTTTAGCAAATGTTTTTAAATGTGTTCATCCTCCAGTTATCTCAAAGGAGAAAATGAGGGACGATTACCTGTTTCAATTTCCTCTGTCTCTTTAAAAAATTCCTGTTGCTGCTAGTACTCTTATCCTGTGACATTGTAAAGAAATTCGGATGTCATTTTTTGTCTGATTTTTCATAAACTTAATAACTTTGGATATTATTTATTGTGTTTGGTCAGAACACTTACCATTTTGATAATAAGCAATAACCTACTTAGTCAAACAACTTTAGGCACGACACTGGTATCTGCCAGTTTGCCATGTATTTTGCGTTTGCCCATGCGCAACCGATTTCGGAGATCCTCGGGCGTCATTCCCCACTTCTCTAATTTTTAATGTAGCGGTCGGTTTAGTAGTTGGACAATCTATAGTATTCTCGAGTCTCGCATGAAAATTGTCGTACACGACAAATGTCGCGTACCAAATTCGCAAGGTTGTTAAAAATCGTATTCTGGAAAATGAGTGAATCTAAAAACACAAGCGAGAAATAATGCGAAGGATTTTATGTGGCAACATCGGGAATTATGTCAACATTCCCGTTTAGACGTTTGTATTTGTATGGAGTTTGAAGTAATATATTGATTATTTTATTTTTTTATGTTGCGTTTTCTGTTTTTAAATATATAAATAATAAAAGTCGTGTTAATTCCTTGGAAAGTCGAAAATTCTTAATAAACAATACATCGCTAATCCCAAAGGGATTTTTATGAATAAACTGCTTCCTTCTATGTTATCGCCCTTCAATTTCAACAGCTACCAATATTTCAATTTCTTCAAAATCTGCTTCATCCATATTGACAAAGTTACATTAAATTCGAGCACTTGAAACCACTCGTGTTGAATTCACCTAATATTTATCGTATTCTGATTTCGAGAATACACTTTTATAAGTCACCCATTTGCTATTCGACATTTCACTAATCTCGCATGCGAATCGCTGTATTCGACATTCGAGAATACTACCCCTGAGTTGATATTCGTATTAAGACCTCTAATATTGCAAAAGACGATTTGGAGGTTACCATTTCTAAATCCATTTTTGGTAACTAAAAGAACTTCTCAATTTCCTTTTGACTGTTGTTTGGTAGACTTGATTGGTTATTGGAAAGAGTGGAAAACGTTAACTCATAAGAGTAACATCACGCTACCTAAACCGATGCGATTCCGTGTGGGATATGGCATCACTGGCGTCTAGAGAAATGAATTCTATTCTGAATCCTTGGTGCACGCTTGCGCATTAATCGTTTCGCTCTAATCGGCTTTTATTGTACGTTAACTTGAAAGTTTGATTATTCATCTCTATGAAAGGTGTGGTACAGTGGTCGCGTGTAGACGTTACATACGAAAGTTACAGGTTCGAATCCTGATATATATTTTCTTTTTTTTAATATACAGGCTAGATTTAAATAGTCAAGATTTCTTTTAATAAAATAAATATAAATAGTGTTATATTTCCTTTTTTTTTAATACACAGGCTAGATTTAGATAGTCAAGATTTCTTTTAATAAAATAAATTAAAATACACGGGTTAGATTCAGATAGTCAAGACTTCTTTTAATAAAATAAAAATAAAATAAACAAAAAATAACAACGTTGAATGTGTCCACCAAGAACTCAGACTAGAATTCATTTCTCTAGACGCCAGTATATGGCATCTACCATCCGTCTAGTTGGCTGCTGTCGCTGTCAATACGTAAAATTTTGATTGTGAAACATCCATAATTTTGAGTAGTTCAAATGTAATGTAATCAATATTTAAATCACAAGTAATTGAAATATGATCTATAGTTTTATAATTCATAATTCAAAATAAAGTAGGTGTTTACACAATTTTTTTTTAAGTTTGTTATAGTATCATAGGCAAGGTCGTAGAAAAATTATAGTGTTTAAATCGTGGAAACATTTTTTTAAGTTCGCGAACTGTTCTCTCGTTTCAAAAAATGTACTTTTGTCCCTGCATGGTTAACCAATACACTGTTTTTCACAATGAAAAAAATCTTTTTTTTATCGTAAAAAATGTTTTTCACTATTAAAGAAAACTGTTTAACGGTGGCTTTATCTCATAGATTTTATGTATATTTATGATTTTATGTAAAGTACATTTAAAATACATAACATCGGTTATACTATAAATAGAGGTCAAAGTTTAACATTTAATTACTACATTTAATAGTAATAATTAACAATTATTGGACCTTAGTAGAACCAAAGTAATTTTTTACAATTCAAATTTTAAAAAAGCGAAAAGTAACTCATTGGCATTATTATTTAAATGGTTAGACAAAAAATATCAGTGTTTTACAATGCGTTGGATTGAATTTTTGGGTTTCAGCCATGTGCTGTTAAAAAAACATCAATAAATTTTAACGAATTGAAAAAAATAAGGTTTAATAGTTGGTTTAATGTATTGTCAATTAAAATTCAATTTTAAGAAAGATTCACGTAAAAGTTATCTACGACGAATTTATTTTTGGAGAGCACTTCATGCTAATCACACAGAAAAATTAATAAAGTACAACAAAATATATATGTCATTTACTCTGATCACTTTATCGTAATCTTTACTTTAAATGAAAAAAATATTAAAAAAAAAATTGAATTATACTGGCTAAAAGCATAAATAAAATTGCTTACCCCTGGTGAGACAGGTACTGCAGTTTTCGGACCCAAATTGATTTTTCTACCATCCGATCTTATCAAAATATTGACACCTCTGCTGCCCGGTTCACCTCCTAAATAGAAAAATAGTATGATTCATTTAAAACTATCAGGACCATTTACTTAGAAACCACAAGAAATATTTGATTTCTACAAAGGCTGATATATGGGTGGTTCTACTAACGAGGGAATATTTGGCGGCTCACCTAATTTTGTATATTTTTTGTAATTATATTGCATTGATTTAAGTTGAAGAATATTGTCAGCACTACTAAAACTACACTTTTTTATCATTTACATTGATAAAAAGTAAAAACAGTGAGTGATAAAAAAGTAAAGAAGTCAGAAGCGCCTGAGCGTAAGCAGGCACGTGACGACTTCTAAACACGTATTATCTCATGAACCATAAAAGATATCTGAAATCTGTTTTCAAATTCGATTCAGCGTTAAATTTCACGTCGGAATGCTATTTTTGAAACAGGTAGTATCACTTCCGGTTCTGGTTTGTAAAACCAGTTTCGAAACCGAAAAAATCTGAAAATCTATTCAAAGTATACTGAGTTTATTACTGTTGACCGTTTGTCTCTATCTCATTTCGTTTTAGAGTTATAGATGCGGACAGACGAACAGACAGACAGACGGACAGACAGACAGAGCTGTATTATAAGATTTCTCCTTTAGGGTTTAGAAGTGTAAAACTACATACAAAGTGTAGTTTTGGTTACTGGTGATGATATTTTTCAACATTGTTGAAAACCAAAGGTTCCAAATTCCCAATTCAAACTGATTTAAGATCAGAACTGAACATCTAAATTATTTCTAGTATAACACTGACAATAAGCTCCATTCCAAAGATATTTTGTTCAAAAATTTTGTAATAATGCTAAGTCATAACAACACGTTTTTAGGGTTCCGTACCTCAAAGGGTAGAAACGGAACTCTACTGCTCTCACTCGCGTGTCTGTCCGTCCGTTTGTCCGTCCGTCCGTCTGTCACACCGGTCTAGCAACTAAACCGTAGGAGCTACCTACGGTCTTCAAATTTTCACGGTATATGATATTTAAATTTAAACTCAATGGGTTTTATTTCATTAATTCTAACTGTTATATTTTTGTTGAACTCCCCATTAGAAGTTTTCAAATGTTATAAGTCAAATTAGAACTTTTAAGACAAAAGTAAATTATAAATTTATTAAATTTTCTTGTTTCGAGAACTAATTCACAACTTAATCAAGTAATGTATCAAAATACTTCTAGCATTATTATATCTAAGACTTCCCCTATTTACTTAACGATTCAAAATTATTCTGCGATTAAGTTCAGATCGACACTTTTAATTGTAGCCTGTCAATAGACACACAATGCATAGCTTTGAGATTTTAAATTATTTAGCGTAGAGGGCAGTAATAGCTGACTTTTAATTATTAAATTCCGAAAGTCAGCCAATATGGGTATAATTCAAAATGTCTTTTTAAAAGTTACAAAATTGTCCGTTAAAAAAATAAAATTAATTTTTGATAATTACCCTCCATTCCATAAGGTTGCAATACTCTTCTTTCAGTAAGAACAGACAAAGTTAATGGAGACCTAAACAGAAGTTCTCGAAGAACTCCATCTCCGCCCCTAAATTTACCCTTTCCACCAGTTTTAGGTCTCAGCATGAACTTGCGTACGTGGACTGGATATCTTCTTTCTACTATTTCGATATCTGTGATCCTAGTATTAGTCATATGGGTGTGAACACCCGAGCAACCCTGCCACGTGGGACCCTAAAATGTATTTATTTATTAAAACTTTGTAATTGTGATATGGTAGTCAAATTTCTATAATTTGGAACTGGGTTATATTTTTTCTATACACATATGTATAATTACCTATTTTTTATACAATTTATACAGGCAACATCAGTCTGTATATAATTTCATATCCATTCTAGAATGGATATGAAATCCCCCAATCACATTTTTAAAATTTCAAATAACCTGTCAAAACAGCTGTCAGAATTTATAATAATACAAAGGCATATTTGTAAATATTTGTAAAAATGAGTGATTCCAGTGATGAAACAATAAATGTTACTTCGACAGATATTTGTTTAGCCGCAAAGACATTTCTTATGTATTGATTATAAAAACAATTTTTGCAAACACAATTAAAATACTATGATAAATCTTTCTTAAAAAAATAAAATACTAATAGCGGGTTATTATAAAGTGTTATGTTAAATGGCCGTCACAACCAATATTTTATTTTTAAAAAATAGTTAGCCAATGTATATAAACATTATTATATGTTTAACATTCAATTTGTTGATTTACACAATATCTAATAAACTTTTTTTTATAATCTAAAAAACGTCACTTCCTGGAGATTTAAATATTTATTTTAAGTCTGAATTTTGGTGGAGGAACATTTACTAGTTTTCTGCCAGCTAATTCGATTTTCGATTTATTGACAACGAATAGAGTAGCTTTTTGCAGAAAACTATTCGGGAAATTTTTTAGCTTCACTTAAATTTACCAATAACGTTTTAAGAAAATATTTGAGTTATAGGGGTAGTCCTTTTTGGAGTTTCTTTTATATCAGTGATGCTGATAAAATGATTTTACCCAAAAACGTTATGCTGTCATTGGTGGAACATCTCTTGGAAAAAAATTTAAACATCTAGCGTTATTGTATTTTATCCGTATAGGTACTTACTTACTGACATTTTTTTGACCCTATATCCACTAATGAAGTATTGACTTTACCTCCTTGAACATAATGAATTGGATAATCTTTATTTTTTTTCAGTTCAAATGATTGTCCATTTGTTTAAATAAATGGTTGTATTTTATATTGTAGATAAACTTCGGCAACCTCGTATTTTAGTAATGTTACGATTTAAAGTTACGATGCTTTAATATTAAATCTCCGTCCGTGTAAAATTGCGGTTTGAAACATTGCAAGAAAGGCTTTTCGCACTCCGAGTCCCTCGGGATAAGGACAAGGGTAAGGCCAGGATTTATTAAAGTGAAAACAGAGAAAACCCCTCGAATGTTATCGCCAAAAGATTGTACTTTCTTCATCATTTCTCTCGTCTGTCTCGTATTTTAGGTGAGAGATAATTAAAGAGAAATATGATGACCTCCCCTGGCTGTTTAATAATTAATGGAATCAACTTTTCGGGGGTTAATTTAAATTAATTTTAATGTAAAATGAATAGGGAATAACTAGATTTATGTATAATTTATTCTTCAAGAATCAGTAAAGTGTATACCTGTGTTATCCATTTTCAAGTCCATCGCTCTAGACTTTACAGTCATTTATAGATATCGTTATTTAAAAAATTACAAGTACAGATTATAGTATATTATTCAGGGTGTTTCATATAAAATGGTCAATATTTTAGTCACAGGTTAACAACCTTAATTTGGCTAAATGGCAAGGAGTCAAATGTTGTCTAAAACGGAGATACAGCGTGTTAAAATTATAAATTAAAAAAATAATTATATTACATAACTGTAAAATTCATATATATTTTTTTACTAAACCTGGCACCGAGTTTAATTGATCTAAAATACACATTGCCATAGTTGCACATATACAATATGGGACAATTAACTCCTCTAATTTTATATGACACAATTTTAATTTTTGTCATATTTTTGAATTTCGCAATGATTTTTGCGTATATAATATATTCCTGTTTTACTTCTCTAAAGTGAATATTTTTCGAGATATTCGAGATGTAGCTGACGATATTTTTATTCTTGGCAAAGGAAATAAGTCTAAAAGTAAATGAGGAAAAAACATATTACATGAGATGGATGGATTGCGGTATTACCAAGGAAGCGTGGCTCAAATAAAAAACAAATAGTAGTAAGGTATGTAATTTTAAAGAGGTCGAGCAATTTGTGTATTAGGGAGAAACATTCACGAGAAAGCTGGATACGAATGAAGAAATAAAAACAAGACTAGGAAAAGGAAATAAATGTTTATATAACCTAAACCATTTACTAAAAAGTAAGGAAACTAAAAATTAGACTGTACAAAACTGTAATGAGTTATACTTTTGCATTTAAAACATGGATTTGAGGAAAGCAGATATAAATACGTTAGAAGTCTGGGAAAGAAAGGTATTATGGAAAATTTTGGAGGAAAACGAATCAATTAAATATGGGAAAGAAGAATAAACCAAGAGTTTAGGGATATGTATAAAGAACTAAATATTGCAGGATTTGCGAGAGCACAACGACGAAGATGGCTAGGGCATTTGGGAAGGATGGCGCCAAATAAAATCTCAAAAATGATCATTACTAGAAGCATATGAGAAAAAACTAGGAGAGGAAGATCAAAGGAAAGCCTAGGGGTACAAAGCTGGAAGAACAGTCCAGGTTTCGGATTGCCTCGGGCGCCACCTTCCGTTCATAGTGTGAAGACCATTTGCACGGGCAGCGTCAGTAGAGAAAAAATAATCCAGGGGTCGTATATGGCATCGACAAGACCCTTAGCGGCCAGAAGGGCGATCTTTACTTGCCCTACTCTAAACCCAGTATGGGTATGTACTGCTAAATCTCACAGCTCGCACCAAATAAAATCAAGTAAATAAAAACCATTTATTTAATTACCAAACCAAATCCGGAAGACAGGTGTGTAACACGGTACGAACGGTACAGTCACGTCTTCTAGGCCGACTTATTTCTAAAGGTCGCTGAGAACCAGTACTTTAGCTGGATCTGGTTATCGGTTGGGCCACTGGAACTCGGACTGCCGCTGCAACTCCAATTGGGACTGCTTCAGCAACTAACTAGGTCGACTCTGGCCGCGATATACCATGAGCTAGGCTGGGTATGCGAAACAAGTACGCGAGTGACTCCATCTTTCGGCGGGGGTTACAACTGTTACGTCTGACAGTAAAAATAGGAAGAAATGGAAAGAAATGACAAACTAGGCCATGGACCTTTTAGACCTGCAGAGCTAACTATATAATTTTTATTCTTACCTGATGCCCAAACTAGATTAGTTTTTTATAACATAACACTCTTAATTATATATCTAACTCTTAATAATCTCTTATATATTGGTTCCTTCCTTCTACGTTTCTATGTTCTTCTTACTCTTACGACTCTTTTAAGATCTTTTATTTCGACTGCTAAACTCTATTTTTGTTTTTTTGTTAAATCTCAATTTGGTCTTTCATACATCAGTACTGACAAATCTAAACCTTTTCTGTAATGCATAATATACCTTTAAATAGGGAATTTTGAACCTTTGATTTTCAACAATGTTGAAGAATACTGTCAAAACTAAACAAATCTACACTTCTTTAACATACGTTTCGCTAACTATATTACCATTAATCAGAAGTTGATGATAAAATGAGTTTAGTTTTGGTTAGTGGTGATCATATTGTTCAACATAATATACCCTGTTTATTACTTCTGTTCTTATATTTAACTATCAATTTATAATTCCGCTCTTGTTGACTACACTTCCGAGGTATTTGTAATTTCTATATATTTTCATTTATTTCGAAACGTTTACTTCTTTATTGGTATCGCTAAATAGTATTTTGTATGTATATATGTTTTTTTTATCTGTATAACAGTTAATTATGTACATTTAGACGTTACAATTCTCAAGTCTGACACGTCTTTCAAATTCTTTTCCGGTTAATGTACGAAGCACTATCTGCAATATAGCAGTTTCTTTGTTCATCTTATGGGCAATGAAAAATTTACGTACAATAGAGACCCATCACGCGCTCTATCAATAAACCCAATCTATATACGCGAAAAAATGTACACACTAAGAAACCTTCAGTTTTTTGTTAGCTAAGCTGTTTTCGGAGATCTTTTGCTTAGGAATAAAGACACAATCTGAACAGATAGTGTATAGAATCAACAACCTATTCAAAGGAAAACGTTTTGTTTTTTATTGTATAAGACGGCGGTTTCTACGTTGGTGACAATGTTAAAAACAGTAATATTTTATTGATATACAGGGTGATTCATTAAGGGTGGCGACCGGCCGTATCTAGAAAATAGTTTGTTCTAGATTTTGAGGAAGTTTGTTTTTTAACAAAATCGGCCCTAAAAATTTGCTTAAAAATATTTATAAAGTTGTAAATTTCCGCCAAGTGGCGTAAAAAATATTAGCTTTAGAAACTGCTGTCCTTATTCTACAACTTTTGTCTAAATCATTTTTCTGTATCACCTATTCTTAAGTGGTGGGGGAAGTGTACTTTCGGACGATTTTGTTATAAGAATTTTTTCCTCAAATTCTAGGACAAACGATTTCCAGGATACGGCCGGTCGCCACCCTTAATGAATCACGCTGTATATTTGCATGTATACAGGGTGGGCCACGCTCAACGGGACGGGTCTTACTCGGAAAACGAAAAATGTTATGAAAAAGTTATTTGGTTTAGATATTGGTATAGGGAACCTTGTAGTAATTTGAAAGGGACTTGTTTTACCCTTTTATTACAATAACAAAATACAGGGTGTCCCATTTAGAATAACGCAGTAATCGTATAAAATATTGTATTGTCATGAAACTGTCTATTAACAACACCCTGTAAATAAACTTTACATTACAATAATTCGTATCGATGGCCTCCCTAATCGGCAATTAATAAACAAAAATGCGTTAGTTAATTTTTATGCGACGAAGTGTAATGAATGTATTTAAACCATATTAATTTCGCAAACAAAGTCATTTAAATCGAAAACTATCAAGAATGGGTATAGGGAGCCCTTAATAAAGTGACATTATTTTGTTCAATATACTTCAAAAATAAAATAAAATACAGGGTGTTCCATTAAAAAAAAACATAACTTTGATATATCACGCTTTTTTGAAACACACTGTATATGTCTAACTAATTTAGAAATGTAGTTGTCACTAACCTACGTACTCCTGCCAAATAACTTTTTCATAACATTTTTCGTTTTCCCAGTAAGCTCCGTCCCGTTGAGCGTGGGCCACCCTGTATATTGCACTAGCTGTATGAAATTGCGTATAATTAGTTCATTTTCGTATTAATTCTGTACTTAGAATATATAGTAAGTAGGAAGGAATATTGCAAATTCGGATAATCATAAAAAGCTATACAAACATGTCCGATCAGCTTTATGCTCCAAAATAAGTGTACCTCGCCTACGACAACCTGATGGAACTATGGTAAGTACATTCACATCTGTCTTCACAAATGAACATATCGACTACCCATTACCAGACATAATAACTAATCGTGTTCAAGATAGCCTCACAGAAGTTAGGTATCGATGGTTTTAAGTTCATTTTTTCTAAAAAAGTTTGCTGACATTCTTTATGCTCTTCTCTATACCATCATGAATGATTTGTGGAAAGTAGCCTCTATGACTGCAGTTTACAAAAAAGGAGACAAAATGGATCCAGCTAATTATCGTCCTATAAGTTTGCTCTCTGTTCCACCTAAGATCATGGAAAATATCTTAGCTGGTGCAATATCTGATTTTCTCACAAAACATCATATAGTACCAGCAGAAAAACACGGATTTGTTGGAGGAAGATCAACTACCACAAACCTATTAAGCGGTGTAAATGACTGGACTCTTTCTCTTGATAATAAGTTACCAATGAATTTCGACTTTATAATAAGCCTTTGACAGAGTTTCGTTTGTAAGGTTACAGTACAAGCTTGAATCATATGGTATTCGTGGGGAATTACTGCTATGAATTCAAAATTGCCTTTCCAATAGAAAATTCCGTGTTAGAATTGGTCAAACTTACTCATCTGAAAGGCTAATGATCAGTGGAATTCCTCAGGGGCCAATTCTCGGCCCACTTCTCTTCATAGCTACACAAGTGACTTACCTTATCATATTCAGTGCAAAAAAGCTTTTTATGCTAATGATACCAAAATTTACTCTAAAAAAAAACTGGTCTGGACTCTTATAAGTAAATGGTATTCTAGCTGGTTGCTTAACTTAAACGTAGATAAATGTGTGGTTTTGCATCTTGGCAAGAATTATCTGCGCTTGCAGTACTTACTTCACGGCCAGCTTCTTGCGCCAGTTTCAGCTTATGTAGACAGGTGTTACAGAGACGTTAGTCTTAGAAAGTTCCGAACATATCTTAAAAACTTGTAAACGTGCTAACTCGGTAATATATCTTCGAAACTCTTTCTAGAAGATCTCTTTTCATTCGTCCGCAAAGCTTTACAACTTTTCTAATTTGTATTATGTCATAACTAACTTGAAGTTATTTTAATTAAATTGTTAAATTTACATTTGGTTTTTATTTCCTTATTATTGAAAAAAAAGTTATCTGAATTATACCAGTTGTTTAGTTATTTATTTTCCTATAGTCACCAAAAAATTCGAATAGGTGCCGTTCCTTTTTCCCCTTTGAGTCAAATTAATTTTTAATCATATTTGGTATATTCAGGTCTCGTTGTAGTAAAACGAAACCCAACAAAAAATTGAGCTTAAACACTTTCATTTTCTTAAAATAAAACATAACGATTATAAATTTAGTTTCCCTGGCTTCCACTAGAGGCTTGTTTTAATTTTTTTATAATAATTTTTTTTCAAAACACTGCTCAAAATGGATCCCTATCTATTTCCTCGATTATGTATATTACTATTATAACTTTAAAATTGTATTTGATCTATGCAGCTAATATATAAATATCGAATTGTTTAAAAATCACTTATCCTATTTACAGATGAAACCTCTCTTATCTGTCGAAAGCTATTTTTTTTTACAATAACAACCATGCAAATATGATACAATCAACCACAATATCTGACCACATGTATTAATATTTTCGGATCATTTACAAGTAAGTATTGAAAGGATGATGCGACATTAAATTTCTACCTCATAACTACGTTCTGCAGATTAAATTACTACACTCCTTTCTTGTCTAGACCTTCTGTTTTCAACAATAACGTTTCTGGGTATTTGATAAATACATAGTTATTTTATTATTTATTACTTATACTTACCATATTTGAAATACAAATAACCTTATAATCTTAAAAATATGAAATTTAAAAAAATACTTACTGCTCCACTACCTCCTGCAACAGTCTCATAGCAACCCCAAGACTCATCACCGAAGGTTATGTTATTCATGCAGCCCTGTGAAGCGGCACATACTCTAAAAGCCTTCAAAACAACGTCTACAACTCTTTGGGAAGTTAATACGTTGCCCCCAACTACAGCAGCGTTGTCACTAGGGTCCAAAATAGATCCTTTTGGAATGTTAATTTTTACCGGAACCAAACAACCCTAGAATGAAACGTTCATGTATAATATAGTTTGAAAGGGCTAATTCTACGAATTTAAAAATAATTTTTCCAATGTTTGTGGTAGATTGGCTATAAATATATAGCTCAAATATGCAAAAAACCGCCCTCTGACATTGATCTTCTAGGATTCTAAAGCTAAAATTTCAATATTAACAAAGTTAGTACTTATAGGTATTAAGTCACAGTTAACAGGAAATAATAAACGTATAAAATCAACAATTCGTGTATTGACGAATACTTAACTAGTACGTTCTGTTTTTGACTGGTTTACAGTGATTTAGACGAAACCGAAACACCGTATTCGCTAAAATTTGGATTATATACATACAGTTAAATTCGGCCGGTGAATAAAATTCTGGTACAGAACCCTGATTGCGTGAGCCCGACTCGCTCTTTATCCAATTTGTTGTCAATTCTCATAAGTCTAGTTTGGAGGATATTCAAAAGGTTTTTGATAATATATGGTTGGTATATTTATTTGGAGTTGGCTAACGTGTAGATATGTGGTGCTGGTATACTAGGTGTTCACCCTCCGCCTCCAACCACCCCACTCCAAGATTTTAAATGACACCCTGTATTTTTTTTGTTTATTTTGAAAAAACGCATTTTTTTTAAATCCCTATTATGTGAAAAAACTAGTTACTTATAATATACAATTTATAATTTATGATTTTAAATTAAAGGCTTCAGATATCAAAAAATATTAACTCTGAAACATCATAAAGTTAGCCACTGAAATAACAAGAGTTACTCGCAGTGTTTTAGTTAAATTAAATGATCAAATTGTTCACCGTTTACATTTTAACAAAATAAATTCTATTTTCAAAACATCTTCTAACATTTGTGGCGTTAAATTTCTACATTCCTCTGTAATTATATTACGTTAATCAGATCGTGGCGGCGTTTTATAAACAATAAAATTCAAAAAGCAATCTAATGGAGTTAAATCTGGGGCGCGACCTGGCCATTCAATAGAGCCCCTACGTCCTATTCAATAATTAATAACTTCCAAACAGTTATGTAGCCCAGCTCCATCTTGTTGGAAGTATAATTGATCCCCTTCTATTTTATTCAAGTTTTTCTTCCGGATACTGAGTGACGTACTGGCTTTTCTAAAAAGTGTAGGTCCAGTTAAATTTTATAAGTACTAATAATAATGAAACGCAAAAGTCAAAATTTTAACAATTCTAATTTAAAGCAATCTATTTCCATGGCTAATTTATGATTTTCCACAGTTAATAATTTCTGATATCTGAAACCTTTAAATATCTCATAAATTTCATGATGTACGTAGCTAGTTTTTTTTACATAGGAATATTAAAGAAATTGTGTTTTTTCAAAATCAACTAAAAAATATAGGGTGTTATTTAAAATCTTTGAGTAAGGGTGGCTGTGGGCGGCGGGTAACCCTATGGGACGGTATGAGATACACTGTTGATTGTACCCCTATATCCTGAACAACCATCCAAAATTTCAAGTTTTTGCCTTTAAAAATACCGAAAATAATCGAATATTAAGTTTTCGTATGGACACCTGGTATAAGTTGTGGAAATGGTTGGATTAATATAGTTACTTTAGGTAATTTGATATTTTGAAGTTGTGAGTAATCCGGAAAAGTTTTGATAGTAAATCGGCAAAGGCAACCCTGGAAATATCCCAAAGTGTCATTTTCAAACTGTATTTAAACACCAATTTTCTGTGGCGAAACAGTAAAAACACTAACATTTAATTTATCAAAAGGACAAAATCATTATAAAGTATAAGCACAATAGTGTTTTTTGTCATACTCCTACAATTACAAACCAATAAAAAAGGAAAACCGTATTTTCACAAACCAGTAACCCACCATAAGCGTAATTTAACAAAACAGTACAAACACAATAATGTTATATTTAACTAAATGTAAGTTTATATAATCGTACAATTTTAAACTGTTAAGTGGCAACCGTATTTCAAGTGCAAAAGTGCGTGAAATTAAAATTTTATCATAAACACTCTTGTCATCAAAAGCAAGTAACTATTATGGTAGTAAAAACCTTTTCAATTGAGCTATCAGTGGATCCATTTTGCTATTTAAATTTTTTAAGGGGTAGCGCAATTGTGAAATTAGGGTAATTATTTAAATGTTCAAATGTGTTTCATCTGAAATAAAAACCGACCTGAAAATTTAACAAATAACTGCAAGCTGAGAGGTTAGTTTTTGAAACCTGGGTACTTAGTTACTAAGAAGCATTTAAAATACAAATTAAATTTAGCGCCCTTTCTCACTTCCTGTTTGAGATGAAATACGGTTTTGCAAATTTACCTTTATAGGGACTTACGTTTAGTGTTATTAGAATTGTACTGTTTTGATAAATTACGATTATAAGTTACTGGTTTGAAAAAATATGGTTATCAATTTCTACTGTTATTGACAAATTACGTTCTTAGAAATATACATGTTTGAAATTGTTCATTAGTATCGAAATACATTTGTATGGTTTTTGGTTTTGCTCAAGAATGGTTCGAACGTAAACCTTTACGTAAACAACATTTTGATTTAAATATTTTCATTGACAAAAATAATGGCAGTCGAAGAAGAGAAAGTAAATTATTGTACTCGATCACATAAACAAACACTAATAAATTTGATGAAGAAAAAGGAAAATTTTCCAGAATATTAATCACTTCTTAGCCAATTCAATTATTAATCTAAATGTTTTTATAAACTTTCTATCAGATAAAAACCTGAAGGCATTTCTATATATACCTCGTCTGTCTCGAGGCCATTGACAATTTTCTGGTTTTCCAAATTTTCAATTACTATCAATAAAGCTTCCATTTCTAACCTATGATAAAAAAAGTGTCAAATATGTCATCTCGTATTCGACATGAAATTGTCGAATGCTCAAGACCACTCTACAATTTGTCTATCGAAAATTTTGAGAATGAGATTGCGTTTTTCGTTCGACAATGTCAAAAACTCGCATGCGACACAGTATATAAATGTTGAGACTTTAAATATCACTAATACTGTGTGTTTTCTCTTGAAACCGCGCTTATCACTGTATATCATATTATTATTTTTTCAGAAATTTAATGGTATTTTGAGGAGTCCGAAATAACATTTCAAACTACCAACATCATCACCGAAAATCTTGTATCTAGCGTCGAGACGCCGACGCCAACAGTTTCTACAACAGTTGGGTTTTACTTCTTCAAAACCCAGTATATTTTCACAAATTAAACTACGAACACCATCAATAGAAGCTACAATAGTCGACGACATTCCACGACGCTACGCTCTTCATCCCGACGCCAAATATTTCGGCGTCTACCCATTTTTACATCTCTCACCGTAAACGACAATTTCTTCTCTACGTTCGGATTTATTTTGACTTCTATTTTCACATTTTAATTCGCCAACCTCTTATAGTCCCTGGGGAGGATGTCATTTATCAGTAATTTGTACCATCCTAGACAAAAACTTTTATCATATATATTTCTAAAATATATTGTCAGTGTTACGCAGAGGCGTACTGTGTCAATCGCATTATCTATTTCTAAATTATGGTCCAACGAGTATTGTCTGAACATAAGGGTTGCATCACTGGTATTGATCCAGTCGTAACTCAGTAGGATTGTCCATACAAAAGATAATATCACTGATATCCAAACAACAATAATAAAAGATGATATCGCAGATATCCATTAAAAGAGAAATATTGCCAATAATGCTGAGAGAGACAGTGAACAAGTCTGATAACATTTACGGTATTTACTTAAGTTATAAAGCTCCAAAAAGGCTATTTACAATTTATTTATTGTCAACACAATTGGTTAATTTATAATTAATACATTCATTACGCTGGTTAGGTTTTCCGGTTGTCTGGTTTTCCCTATACCTTTTATGCCAAATGGCGACATCATTTTTCAGTAAATTTTTTTAATGAATAAATATTTTCTTGAGATTTTTGTGTTTGGATTTATGTTCACTTGTCACCAAACTTTAAAAGAATTTCTAGAGTTATTACAAGTTATTACAACTATTAATAATAATGCTATTATTATTACTACGATTATTAAACATAACGTGGGTCCTAACTTAACAATACTAGACGATCAGGTATATTTTGTGATAAATTTGAGTACGGAAGTTTCTTACCGAAATGGCTATTGGTTTGTTACTTTGTACTCGCCTACAACTGTGAATTCGTTAAAAATAGATAATTATAAATTCATAATTTTTAATGGTTTTGTTTTGATCACTAGTCTAAAAATTTATTTTTACGATTATTCATTAATAATAGAAATGAAAATAAGATTGTTGAATTTAAAAATCTTAATATCAAATCTCAAAAGCTACCAAGCAATTTATTGAAATATTTGTTAATAGTCTAACCTCTACTAACCCCTAAACATTTGTTAAGTTTGGGCTCCGTGACTGCAAACTTGTTTTGAAAATTTACCAGATATCCTTATCAGGTGCAAAGGTGAGATACATGCGACAACGTTAACGAGAATTTGTTCCCGTAACTCGACAAAGTGATTTAAAATAAATTTATACCCCATTAAAACCATTAGTTTTATGCCTCCCGTGTATGAAGGTATAAATCCCCAGGAAGTTATAGTACACAAGCTCATAATAATTCTTCTTCTCAGTTCTTACCTGGTTTAAAGGCACGTCATGGCCAACCATACATCTTAGGCAATAAATTAATGCCGATAGAGTTATTGCTTTCGGTGCATTGCAGTTGCCCCAGACTTCCGGACCTGTGCCACTAAAAAAAACAAATACAAGGATGATGTTTCGAAAAAGATTATATACAAGTTTTTATTACATGCTGCGCTGAAAATTATTAAGGGACGGTGTTGTAGTTAAATATAAGGAATAGTAACAATATTTTATATATAAACGTCAATAATTTGGTACTGTGTAAGGTATACCACGTGTGCTTAAAACTTCGGGTAAAATATTCTTTCAGAGTTTGAGGAGCCTCTTTAGAAAAGAGAGATATGGGAATTTACATATTAAAAACTGAATTCTCGATCTTAGTTTTCTCCGTCACATTTGTACCAATTTTCATATACCAACATGTGGACCAGACGTCTGTCATCTTTGATCGTCTAATTTTTTAAAAATTTTGATTGGTCGCTAATACCATCGGAGGACTCTTTGTTTGAATAAATTTTCAGACCCTTTAAAGGACCAATGTGAACTTAAGAGTAACGTTAGCATACGTAGGAAAGGCTGGTCTACATTTTGATATATGATATGTCATGAATCCATACAAAGGTGAAGAAGAAAAATAAGATCGGGAATTCAATTTTTAACATATAAATTGACTGGTTTTTGAATATTTTTTAGTATTAGTTGATTTAATTTAAGACAAAGTATAAATATGTCAAATTCAATGTATAGCCAAAAAGGCAAAAAGTTCTTAGTAGGTAGTGAACAATTTAAGACAAGTTCAGAAGAGAACAATAGAGTAAATGTTAAAAATACATTGCAGATATATCGGTAGGAAATATGTTTTTAAAGCGTTTTCGAATACATCGGATGAAAATAATGTTACTCACATTATGGAACAACACACACACATTAATCTTGTAACATTATTCAGTGAAAAATTAAAAGCAACTTTGTTAAAAGAAAAGCAGTGAAGGATATTTCGGAAAAGCCATCAAGATAGAAAAGACAGAGAGTCAGACGGTTTTAGTTGACTTAGGTGGGCGAGCTAAGGTGACCAGCCATCGATTGCTGAAAGCAAAGTTCCAAAATTCAAAACCGTTCTAGAATTATCGCTGTGAGAGACAGACAGACATTGTATGCTGATGTTATATCAAAAAAACACAGTGAAGAGCATATTGTAGGAGAGTTATAGTTAAAAAAAATAAAATATGAAGATTTTGTGTTTTAAGTGTCGGTGAGGATAATAAAATTGTAATATTTTTAACATTCACAAATTTATACTTTTTAACTTCATGCAATGCAATTTACATGGATCGCACTTTTCAATATTGTACCTCATTTAATATTCACAGCTTTAAAAATGGTTTCTTTGTACCCGTTGTCCTCGCTCTTTTACCGGATAAAAAAACGACCACTATAACAGTATATTATTCAACGAGCATATAATGATGGCTTTTATTCACGAATGTGGTGTTTACTTCACGAGCGAAGCGAGTGCGACGCAAATAACCCGTGTGAATAACAGCCTTTATATGCGAGTACAATACTATTCTTTATCCACGACTATTAAATAATTTTGCCTAAAACTACTATAAACCTTATTTATTTAATGAAATCAGTAAAACCAGTGAATAATGATTATTCACTAATGAATAATGGATATCTAGAAATCAGTGAATAATGACTAACCATTATTCACTAGTGAATATAATGGAACTTATTTATTATTTAGTAAACTCATGTATAATGAACAAATAATAGATTAGTCGTATATAAAACCTAGTGTTTAGTCCAATTATATAATTTTATGTTGTCGTTTTCATCTGACACAAAATCTGGTTCAAAAAAATTCAGTCTTTAGGTTTAACTGCATTGTCCAGGGGTTATTTTAAGTGCGCAGTTGTTCGTTTTTGTACAGTTCTATAAATTTCAAATGTGCAACTCTGCAATTTAATATGTGAGATAAAAAATAAATATTCAAAATAAAATAATGCAAAGAATATGCATTTACTCATAACACTTCGATGTTCAACCCGCTACCGAATGCTTTGGTTGCGAAAATATCTAATAAAGGACTGTATGCATGAAAACTCTTATTTTATTTTCGAGTTCCGAAAAAGTTCCGAATCAGAATTGATGTTTTTTGTTTGATTAAAGATATTTTAATTGAAAATATGATATTCATTTCGTGTTCACACTCTCTTTTTCAGCTTTTTAACCAATTTATACATTTATTTTTCTATACGGACGCAACAGCGCAAGTTGAATTGAAAAATATAAAAAAAAATGCTTATGACAACAATTCTTAGCATATTGCGTTCGATTTTTTTAAATATAAAGTTCTAAAAAACCGTTAAAATAACCCCTGGCACAGCCTAGTGTAAAGATTCAAAAATTGTACAGTATTTAAAATTACACTATGTATCCCATCAGACGCTATTTATTTCTTGAGTATCAAACTATTTTATTTGATGCCCCTAAATGATAACAGAATACAAGAATTTAGAGTCTATTTATTAGATAATTATTTTATTACAGCTTTGTACCCAATTAATATGTAATGTAGTAAGTATAGTTTTTTATATCGAACAATAAATTCATGTGAATCATTTCATTCGAAATTTTACGCATATTTCTATATTCAGCATCCGAATATTTTTCAGTTCATTCAATATGCTGATTGATATTTATGCGAAATTAAAAACTGCAATGCAATAATGAAACAAATTCCGGAAAAAAAAAATAAACAAAAATAAACTAAAAATACTTCAAATTTTTATTGTTTTAAATCTATTCCCTTAAACTTTTAAATATTTATATTTGCATATATTTATTTGTATCATAATTATATTTAATAAAAAAACTTTAAATTAATAATGGTTTTATTTTGGCAGAAATGTAGAATAGTAATAAATCAATTCAAACACCGAAAATAATCCCATTCCATAGGCGGAGGACATTAACTTATATTTAAATAACATTAAATCAAAAGACAATTTGCATTGCGTTTGTATATAAAAATTCTAGTATTAGTATTTTGAAAATTAAATCGGATAATAAGGATATTAAAATAGGGGATTATTTGGAAATGAGAGAGAGCAAATTGCATAAACAACACCCATAGTTTACAACTTTCTCTCATTTCCAAATAAGACTGTCATTAAAATTTATTGCTTGATTAATGAGTCTTAATGATATTTAAAGTGTTATTGTAAATAGTTTACTTCAGAACTTTAGTTATCTGTTGATTTGGAGTTACGGTGTTTTTGATCAGTGCGATATTTTCTTGTTCGAAATGGAGAGTTTATCTTTTATGCTTTGTCGGAAAATGAAAAAACAATTATTCTTAATGTACATGATGATTTTCACTATCAAAACCCTAAAAATGGTGTTACAAATATAGTGGAAATGTGCGCTAATATGACCGGTGTAGGAGTATCAGCAATTTACAATTTATTGAGAGAACGAAAAAATGGACCTATTAAATCACCAAACAAATTGTTAGGAAGAAAATCTATAGTGATCGATGCAGTAGAGAAACAACAAATCAGAAAAACAGTGCATTCACTTTATTGAAGGAATACCAACTTTGGAAAAATTGATGTTCCGAATACAAACAGAAAATATATGCCAAATAAGTAAAAATAAGTCATGGAAAATATTACAGGAGATGGATTTTAGATGGGAGAAACACAATAGAAAATCATTGTTAATTTTCAGCATGCACCGGTTAATTATCACACATATTGGAAGTGCTAATGGGTTCCTTAAAGAGGGCTTATTAGCGTTCGAATAAAAAAACACTGGAGATTAACACAAGGATGGATGTGTTTGAAGAATACTTCGAACAAATGATAGAATTTGTACCTCGTCGAGCAGTTATTGTAATGGACAATACAAGTTACCACTCACGAAAAATTGAAAAATTACCGAACGCGTTATGGCGAAAAAATGATATTGTTGAGTGACTATTAAAAAAAATTATTAGTTTTGAAGAACCTATATTAAAAAAAAACTTCTACACTTAGCAAATTTACACAAAGATTGCTTCGTGAAGTATGCAGTTGAGGAAATTGCAGAAAAAAGAGGAATCACTATACTTAGATTGCCTACCTATCATTGTGAGCTTAATCCGATTGAAACGATATGGAGCCAAGTAAAGGGTTTCGTGACAAGGAAGAACACTAAGTTTAAGTTGTCAGATGTCAAATTTTATTTAGAAGAAGCTATAACGCAAGTCACCGCCGACTCATGGCGAAAATGTATTGAGCACGTAAAAAAGGAAGAAAAAATGTTTCAACTCGACAACATAATTGAGGATTTTGCTGAGATAGAGCCAATTATTATTACTCCCAATGATCTTGATGATACTGATACAAATGTTTCGGACTTGTAGATGCTTGTATAATACATTTTTTTATTTATTCATGTTAATTTTTTCTTCATATTATTATTATTATTACTATTATGTATATTGTATCGCATTTATACACTTTCTTTGCTCACTTAATACGTATTTCGTAGGCTGTTTATTTATTTATTCACCTATTATAACTTTATATACCCTCTATAGCATAAATTTTTATTATTTGTATTCTGTGTGAAAAAATATTATTATTTTATTATAATTATTACATAATTTTTAAATAAGCATTTAAATATGAACAATTAAAATAAAACTGTTTACTATTACATATTGAACGTACGCCTATGAATCAGGCTAATCAAAGGTTCAGAGTGCATAATATGTGGGTTCACAGCTGGAAACCCTTTAAGTTGGTAATGTACCCGGTGAGCTCCGCATACATTTCAAATGAATAGTATTGGTATGTACAAATTGCTTAACATCTTTTAATTTTTTTTGGGCCGATCTGTTAGTGTTGGATATTATAAATTTTGATGTGTTACTATTCCTCGTTTTCAAATAAGGTATAATTATTTTTTTTTTAATCTCTTTATCCTCAAATCGAAAATAGGTGGCAGACTTTACATACCCTTTTCGGACTACCCGGCACGTAGCGCACCCTAGATACAGTCAATAATTTATTGTAAAATAATTTAATTATTTTTATTAAATTTAAGCTTGTTTTGAATAGATTGTGGGTGTTGCAAATAATGGTGCCTTGTATAGAATAGGTTTAATTCAGGATCACTTGAACTAAACATTAATTTTGATTATAGTTCAGTGGTTTCTACATTATACAGGTTGCGACAAATAAACCGTCAAGATTTCGAGAAGTTAAGGTATCTGAAAAATGAAAATTGGAATGTAGATGATTTGCCTTCAAAAACCTTGCACTATAGGCATCCTTTTGCCTCTTCCGGTTATACCGGAAATTGGTGTTAACTTGGTTTTGTTTTAATGGGATACACTGTATATTTTGTAACTGTAGGAATAATTACGTTATTCTGAACAATTTTTGTTAATACTTTCCTATACCTATCTTTAACCGTTTTTTTTACCATGAAGAAATGTGTCTTCTAAAGGTACTTGGATAGAAGCTTAATTTTTTTACAAAGTGCAAACGACCTAACGTTCTGTCGTTTATCTTAATTCGCATATTTCATTTTTTTTATAAAACACCCTGTATAAGGTTAATTTTTTAGAAGAATACATTATCTGCTATCTATCTGTACTAGTGTTCCCTAATATACCTATCTTACATATATTTAAATTTATTCGATCTCATAGATATTTTACACAATATGGTATATTGTGTCACAAGAAAATGAGCTTTAGTGCGAGCGAGCGTAGCGAAGCGAGGGCAGATAATAGCTAAGGGCTGCTAAAGCGTTTTCTGCACAACTGTTTTTCGCCTACAAAAAATGAAATGAAAATTTATGTGAATCGTCAAAGTACGCGAATGACAGTTAAAGGTGTCTAGATATAGCGAAAAACTACAAAATCGTGTTGTTCTGACTTTTGCATTCCAATTTCCAAGTGACGATAAACATTACTTTCGGTCATATTTTTAGGATTGATATGATTCATTTTCACATAAAGTAGGCGAAAAAATTATTTTTTTTACTACTAACATGAGAAATCACCATTAGTTATTTCATTCCTCTAATGATAATTAATATTTCTAACCATAGGTGATAATAAAAAACACCTAGGTAAATAATGAAACATTGACTATATTTTTAATGAATTGTTAATTTGACAACTAAACTCCCAGACTACTTGATATTTCAAAATATTTGAAAAATACATAAGAAATAACTAAAGTTAGGTTTACCAAAAACTAACCGGAGCAACTGGTAATATATGAGTGTTAAGTAGTAAAAAAAATTCTATATATACCTCGGTTGAGAAGGCCATTATAAACCTCACACATTATATCGATGGCGCTCATTTCTAAGTGTACAATATACTATTTTTGACTACCACTAAAATTAACATAATTTTAAAATATTATCGATATTAACCAATCTAACAGAAAGACACTCACGTGAAATCGCAATAAGCAGACCCATTATCTTCATCCAGCGATACTTTTAAATTGATCCTCGATCCATCGTCCATAAAATCTTCCGCTTCCAATACCGATACTCCGATCCTGCTTTTCGCTTCTTTGGCTACCTCTTTTAACATGTCCCTAACTGCGATTTCAGCGTTGCTTTGAATGTGTCCCATATAAGCTTGAACGACATCTAGCCCGTACTGGTCTATTAATTCGCAAACCAAATCTATGCCTTTAATAAAAATAAATATATTTTAAAATACACTTAAAATATCTCTCATATTAATAAAATCTACCAAACTAGAGCTTATCTCACGGATTTGCTAAAATCAACTTTTGTTATCGTTCAAAAAAAAAGATGTGAGAGGATGTGGAAACTCTATTAAAAAAAACCATTAATAAAAATAATGTTTCATCTAAACAAATTTATTTTTTAACTCTTCCAGTAGAAAACTTCACACAATTATTCACAACTGCATTATTCTATGTATTAATTGCTTTAATTCTAAAAACTTAACACGTAGCATGTAACTGGTGCAATGTTCAATAAGTTTTGATAATTTTACGCCACGAATAGTGCACAATACCAACAAGATATTTTCACAAACTTCCTAGAAACAAGATCGGTTAAAAAACTATTATGTACCTTTTTTGTTTGCAGCAACCTGCGCTCGTACATCTGAAACGTTGTCAGACAAATTCCTTCCCCCAGATTTTGTTATGGCTGCCACGAAATCATCTTCTTGAAATTTTCCCTTTATGACCAGAAGGAAAGATTTAAATGCTGCACCTTCTTGATCTAAGCTTGTGGAGTGCGGTGGCATGGACCCTGGTGTTATACCGCCTATGTCGGCGTGGTGACCTCTGCTGGCTACGAAGAAGACAGGTTGTTTACTGCCCCTGTAGAAATATTATTATGCAAAATTCAAGTTAAACAACCAATAACCTTTTTGTACCGCAGGGAATAAAACATGCATTTTATTTCCCCGTTTTAGGGACTAAAGTACCATTTTCACTACCTTGAGACTAAAATATTTAATAATCTGTATCTAAGGACTAACTTGTCACTTTTACTCCCTTGGGAATAATTTATATATGTCAGAGTGGCGCAACGGCGGAGTGCTTGCTTTGTAAGCAAGAGAGACCCAGTTCTTTTTTTTTCAGTAAGTTTTTATAACCATTAAGTAATATTTCTTTTCACATAAGTATCGTATGAATTTCTTAAGTTTTAGTTCCTACCTGCTGTACAAAAAATAGCGTATGTACCATGAGTTTAAAGTGCCCCTCTGGGCAACCATCTTCACTATCGCAATTAAAATAAGTGGCAAAACATTATTACCATAATTTAAACAAAATTAACCAAAATTACCATGTTTCTATTATAAAATAAATTAACACTTTATATTTATGAAAATTTAAAAATGAAGTTTCTTCTATAATCAAAATTACGACAAATTAAAATAACGTCAATTGTTAAAAATTAAAAATTTTCTCAAATATTTTTTTTATTATTCTAAATGTACAGGATGGTCAAATAATGTATCAGTATATATTATTTACAGTACCCGTCCCAAGTCATTTAGGCTGTAAAAGAAAATAAAGTACACAAAAAGTAACTTGAGACGTTTTCACTTATTAATTAACTCTCGTTTAATGAAATACGATGAATTGAATTAATAACTAAACAAAACGATAAAAGCAAAACATAGTACCTTTAAAGAATTTTAAAATAAATGCTTCAAAATTGCACCTTTATATTTGCTTATAGTATGACTTCTGTTGAAAAAATCTTCTCCCGCCTGTTAAAATGTTTCTGCAGAAATAAACCCACTTTTTTGACGTACAGTATTGAGTATAACTGATCGATGGCAAATAATTTTTAGTGTTCGCAACATTTTTTCTCAAGATTTATTATAGGCATTTTTGGAAGAACCGACATTTCATAATGAAAAATATAGGGAATTATGAAGAAAAGCACAAATCATAATTAAAAATAAAGAACGCCAATACCTAAAGAATTCAGAAAAAAATATCATTAATGACATCAACCAACTTTGGAATTATGTAACTAGTAAAAGAAAAGTTAAAACAAGTATAGGTAACCTAGATACCATACCAATCGAAAAAACTATAGTTGCAATTTTTTTTCATCTGCACTAGCAGAGCCAACAGGCCAATCTCTGTTTTAATTATCAATTATTAATATCAATCTATGCTTAAAACCTATATTATAATATTCTTATCTAGTAGTAAGTTAATTACTGCCCAGTTGTTCTGTATACTTAAATATATATTTTTGAAAGTATTTGCTGTGTGATTCCGAAGTAGAGTAAAATATTGGGGAGCAGCAAGAATAAAAGAACAAAGTGTACTCTTTTAGGATTTATTCCAAGCTTTCGAGCGTGGTTACGCTCATCATCAGGGAAGCTGTAAGTGATGAGCAACAAATTGGTGAAATAAAATGGGGTATTACAGAAAAAAACATACCCCTAGTGAGATTGTTGTTCACAGGTTGTAAAATTAAAAATTGTTAAAATACAGATTAAAAACACGTCCACATAATAAAACATTGTAAAACTTGTTAAAAAATAAAAATTGTTATTAAAAGATTTTTTGTTTAAAACCGTATTATTTAAAATTAATAAAATATTAAAATCGAATAGCCAAAAGCTGTATGCTATTATATTTAATTTTTTTTTTTTTTTTTCGTTTAGGACTTACATTGATTTTATAGTGTTCTCACAGAGATGTTAGTAGATTTTACATATTGGTATATTATATTATATATGCTATTGTCTTCTAGTGTCAGCAGATATTCAATATTTATCGGAAATTTTATATTATAAGTTAATAAATTTTGATACAGCTTGTCTATTTCTGAAAAATGTAATATACAATCTAAGAATAAATGTTGTAGATCGGCAATTTCATCACATATGCACTTATTACTATTTGTTAAGCCTATTTTATATTTATATGCTGGGAACATAGCATGATTACTTCGGATTCTGCTTATTATTCGAATGAATTCTCTTATTTGTTTCGCCCTGAAAATCTGCCTACTGTCAAGAAACAGCATCGTACAATTTAAATTTTTAAAATAAGTACTAATATTACTATTATGAACGATATATTCCAAATACATGTAATTAGCGAACGTTATTATATCGAAACTGTAAAAAAAATTAAAAACAAAAAATCAGCTGGCGTTGAGGGTATTCCACCATATATATATTAGAAGAATGTGATGAATGGATATGTTCCCCATTATTGAACATTTTTAATTTCATAATTAAGTCCAATGTTTTCCAGAATTTTGGAAAACCGCTATCACCACACCAACATAGTTGGGCCACCCGGTAGTAAAAATGGTTCATTCAATTAGCATTAAAATCATGTACATAGAATTCTTTTTTTTCTCAAATTAAAGCAGGAATTTTGTTTTTTTTTTAAAATTTCGATACAAAATTCTCCTGAAGACATCCCTGTTCAAAAAAACAAAACTTACAACATCATATTTTAAATATAAATAATTATTAAGAAACAAACATAAATAATTGATAAAATTGAGACCTTTTAGCTAATTTTAGTTTGATTATAATGAATTTAGACCAAATTAATAGCACTTAGGATAGATAAAAAAATTCAAAAATAAAATAAAAAATGGTAATTTTAGTTTGATTATAATGAATTTATACCAAATTAATAGCACTTAGGATAGATAAAAAAAATCAAAAATAAAATAAAAAATGGCATCTCAAGCCAGATTTAACAGTCCATCTGTATGTATTTGAAGTTGTAGAATCCAAATATGTAGAAATTGTACCGGGAGTTTCAATTGAATTTCCAATTTTCGTCATTTCCTGTCAATCCGGATATCGGCCATATTTGATTTTTATGTAAAAAAATCCAAAAATATCTCTAATATAATTGACCAAAATTTGGTATAAATCTATTAACCCGTTTAAAAGTTATGGTAGTGGCCCATGAACCATTTACACCCGGTATACCAACTTACGTCTATTGATATCTTACGTTTCAAAAGTTAACTAGGAATTTAGATAGGCGCTGTGTGTATGTTCAGTAGTTCACGTTCCAAAATAAACATGGGTTTTGTAATTAACTAATCGCTAGCCGGTATTAATCCCCAAAATCGATAGTTAAAAATTTCCGCTGTCGGTAAACATTAATGCGTTAGATAGAAATAGAAATATTGTGTAAAGCACAGCTTAAAAGTGGTTTTACAGCCTAAAAGTTTTATCTGTATAATCGACAATTGTAGCATTTTTTTTTAAATCCATATTTGAATATAGAAGGTCTAAATGTACTGATATACCACTTTATTATTTTTTACAGACCACCCTTAAAGCTAAAAACATCGTCTTATTTAAATTACGCGGGCTTGATGACGTCATATCCGAAGCTTTGCCTACGTCAAATACTACACAATAGATAAAGAGTATCTACTCCACTCGTTGAAATCATTCAATGTGTCATTGATAATCAAATTGTTAAATTATGAATAGGTTACTTGCAATAATTATTAATAATACAAAAAATAATCGAAATAAATCTTGCTTAAATTGAGATAAACTTGTATTTATTGAAAATTTTAAAACTAATGCTTTATTGCCGGATTTACTATCTTTCTTCATTGCTCTTCTTTTAATCACTGTCTTAGACATATACAGATGTACAGGCGTGAATAATGCGACGTCAAGGAAATTTACAAAATGCGTTATAAAACAGGGAAGTATTTCAAATTATTTTGTTAGAGTGGAATCCAGAATTACACATTTTATCAGCCTAAAAATATACACTTACTTATAAAAAACAGGTGTAATGACAGTAAAATCCGGTAAATGCGACCCACCAGCAGAAGGATGGTTAGACAAGATAACATCTCCTTCTTTAAAACTTTTTCTAGCACTCATTTGATACTGAACTGCCTCTTGCATAGCACCCAAGTGTACAGGAATGTGTGGAGCATTCGAAACCAGCCCCCCGTCAGATCCAAATAGAGCACAAGAAAAGTCCAACCGTTCTTTGATGTTGGTTGAAATAGAAGTACGTTGAAGAATTCTAAACATAAAAATTAATAAAAAAATAATGCCTTTTAGTTATTTTTGTGTGCCAAAATACCTTCCCATTTGTTCAGCAATACTCATAAATCTATGGCTAAAAATACTTAGTTGTATGGAATCTAATTCAGGACCAATGCTCTTGATTTTGCCACTTCCAATAGCAATTCTAATATCTCCAAGTTTTGTTATAGTCGCCGAACAATCTGGTTCGATTAAAATAGTGCTCAGCTGATCCATAATGATTGCAGGGCCTTTAATGACTTGTCCAGCTTTTAATTCTTTAAGAAGGTATATATTAGTTTGTTGGTAACCATGTTCGAAGAACGCTTTAGTGGTAGATTTAGGTTCAGGATGATCAGTTGAAAGTTCTATGGACTCCTCCTCATCTACATCGCTTTTGCCAATACCTCTCATCTTTACAAATAATTGTGTCGATTTTTAATTAATCAAAATCTAAGTTTTCAATTTTTACTTACCCTAATATCGTCTACAATGACTGATCTTCCCTGGATAGTGAATCCAAATTCATGCTTATACCTTTCTATAAAGCTTTTTAAAAAATCTCCTGTTTTGGGGCTTAAATTTGAAGATGCAGAAGGAGCACACATTAAAGCGCAATCTGTACCATCATATCTCAAATGAAGGTATGGTTCTAAAACGATATTTGTTTCAGCGAAACCTTGCTTTAGCAATTCGCTTTTGCCCTCTTCACCAAGAACCTTCAATCTCTCATCGAAAAACGCAAAATTTTCTTGACAGTAAGTTTTCGCACTCGGTTCTTGAGCTTCGTGCACTACATCAGCTAGAGCCATGCCATAAGCGGAAAGTATACCTAAACAAAACTTTATTTTGATAGTTTTCTTAAAATGTTTTAGAAAAACTTACCGGCGTACTTATGTACGAAAACCGTGGTCATGCCCAAAGATCTGGCAATGGCGCAAGCATGCTGACCACCTGCGCCGCCAAAACAAGCCAAAGCGTGTCGAGCGGTATCGTAACCTTTCGCTTGGGTCAGAGCTCTGATTGGTCGACACATCGCTTCGTTGGCCACTTTTATAAAACCCATAGCCACCTCTTCAACTGTCATAGGCTCCTAAAAAATATTTACGGTGTAACAAAATGAAAGGACACTCAGCAGAACATATTTTTGTAACGATTACCAAAAAGACTTTTTAGTTTTTATAGGTAGGAATATGATAGACTCGTCCAAACAATTAACGAAAATCTGTTATATAATATGTTAAGATTATTGGAAGACCCAAGAATTAGTATTTTACGTTACAGGTCTGGTGGTAGTTGTTTTAAAAAATTAAAAAATGTTACATAATATGTCCTCATTCGAAAATTTGGATTTTAGCCTGTTCATATAGTTTTTGAGTTAGAGGTTAAGGGTACAATAGCACCTCAGTAAAATTTGAAATCGAAAATCCTTTTCTAAAATAGCTGAAATTCTAAATGTATATATTGGAGGAAGTTATCGATTGCTTCCGATTTTTTTTTTCTTAAAAGTACTTTTTCTTAAAGAGAAAAAAATTCGCCGACCTCATAAAATTGGAATTTTGACAATTAAATATGACCTGACCTAGACAATGTCACAATAAATATGCTGTAAAAATTTTGTTTCTTAATATCAAACCGTTGTCGAAATAACATTTTTCAAAATTTCTTATTTATATAGATTATATCCTAGCAGCAACTTCACTCTGTACACTCCGGAGACGGACAACGGTTTGATAATAAGAAACAAAATTTTTACAGCATATTCATTGTGACATTATCTAGGTCAGGTCATATCTATTTTTCAAAATTCCAATTTTTTGAGAAACCCGAATTTTTTTCTCTTTATCAAAAAGTACTTTTAAGAAAAAAAAAATCGGAAGTAATCGATAACTTCCTCCAATATATACATTTAAAATTTCAGCCATTTTACAAAAGGATTTTCGATTTCAAATTTAACTGAGGTGCTATTATACCCTTAAAGAATTCTTTTAAAATTCTAATATATATTTTACAAATAATGAAAATTGTTCAACTTATAGTGTACTAGATATACTAGAAAAGCTTTCTATGCAACTACGAAAATAAAAAGAGAAAAAACTTATGTACAAAGAAATAAAGGATAACTAAAACTTGTTTTTATTGACAAAGGAATACTCAGACTATCATATTACTAAAATAAAATGTTACGCTATCACGTTTCGTTAAAATACTTTTTCAAGCTGTAATGGACAATAAAAAAATCAACTTACTGTTTTATTTTCAGATTCAAGTAAAAACTGGTTAATTTGTTTAGTTAATTCTGCGAATTCTTTTACGGTTTCATTCTTATCCAAAGGTGAGTCTTCGCCGGGGCCGAATATATTGGGAAAATATTGAGGTAAAAGTCGTCCCAGTACAAGATTCGCATCCGTTACTGTCAACGGGCCACCTTTTTTATAACAAACTGGTCCTGGATGGGCGCCTGCTGATTCTGGACCTACTACGAACATTCCAGATCTATAAATAAAAAAAAGATTTTCTTCATCATACAAGATTAACAGTATCATACAAAAAGTTTGTACATATAAAGCTTATTGATTATTAAATTTCTCACAAGGTTTCAAAAAAGTTGAAGAATAGAGGTAATTAGTCTGAAGAAAAGTTGTTATGAAATAAAGTACAGGTTGTATTTTTAAGTGTCCACACTGCTATATTCTAAACCGTAGCAAATACTAAGACAATTAAATGCGAAAAAGTTGACTACACTTAATTAAAAAATATTATCGACAATAGAAATCTTTTTCTGTGAAGACGAATTATTTTGCTCCAAAAACTCCCTAATAATAATTATTTCAAAGTTAATCAAGAAACTGTCCGACTTGGAAAATTAAACGTCCTAGATATGGTAAAACCCTCTGTGCCACTAAGAATTAAAAATATTATCTAGATAAGGAAGATTATTTGTCAAGCATATTCAAATGAATCTTACGAAATATCCGTAGAACGAAAGGCAATTATTACCGTAAATAAATTAGAGATCTTGATTCAGAAAAAGTCGACCATTAATTAAGTTCATATAATCAAAGTGGATAAATTTCATGCAAAGTACCAGGACAGATATAAGGGGGCTTCTAGGTATCGGTAGAATTTGCTAATAGTACTCCTACAAATATCCGTAGGAACTCTTCTTCGGACATTATAGACATCCGTAGGACGTCGTTTTCGACCGTCCACCGCGGACATCCACTGGACTAGATATCACTATCAAAGAATACCTATCGATAAAGAAGCAAAGGCTACGGTATTTGCATGGACCGAATATAGTACGCGAATGCCCGAAATTATATTAGTTATACGTCCATGTCAATTCTGTTTAAAGGTACTATATTTTTGAATAAAGGTCGGATTGTTTGTTGATTTGCTTTATTTTATATTATTTTACTGTACATATTGCTTTTTTTTAAACATATTTATAAAATGAATTTAAATGAATTTTTGTCAGTACCCGAACGGATAGATCAAGAGTGGGGTAAAACGAGTGAAAAGAGTAACGAAGCCGAACCCAGCTTTTATATTAGTTATCCGTCACCTGTCACAAAAATTTTTGCCCTTCCAACATCAAAGAAATTTCGCTGGCCTTCGCTTCTTGGTATATATGTATTCTTTGTCACTATGGACATTCACAGAACGTCCTATTTTGGTACAGAGGACGTCAGAAGTAGTGGACTTTTTGTTCATTGTAATTGTGAAATTTTTATTTCAACGCTCGCTCGTGTCGGAAACTTAATTTTCGTGAATAATATCCACCGTTCAAGTTCGTTGAAGAATGTACTATTAAAGATATCACTGGTTCTTATTACCCGGACTTCTCTACATACTGCATTGAGCGAGCTATGAGCAGACTAACTGAGATATTTTAAATCCCGATATACCATAATATTCCTGGCGTCTAAAGAAGCATCAGCACAAAGTGTCTCCATATTTCAACTGAAGTTTTACTTTTGGTACAACGGATCGCGTTTGACACTATATTAGAAGGAGGGTCGCAGTATTTATTATATTTTATGTATTCAGGGTACATTTTCATTTTAGTTATAACAATTATTTTGAGAACGGATTTTTCGGGGGAATCTGATTATAATAATTATTTTTAAAATGTGAGGACCAAATTTCTATTAATGGAGTTATTATTATTAAGTAAAAGTAATAAGAACGGAGATTGGGGAATTAAAAATATTTTGTTAAATTAGTAACTTCGTTACAAACTCACATGAAAATCAAACAACCATAAACAAACAGTAAACAGTCTGAATGGTGAATGGCGGGCGAGAGAAAAATGCACGAAATGAGCACTCTATGTGATTGGTCACTGTGACTAGGCGGGAAGTTTAAATTATTAAATCACAAGACAGCTGCATGCAAACTGAGTTGAAAATCGTAAATTATAATTCAACCTAAAGATGAGTTCCCAGCAAAAGTCATACAAGACATGTTCTCTTAGGGCTTAGGGCGTCTGTTTTGAGGGAATGTTTTATATTATCCGTTTAATAACGCATCTTGGGAGTTCCACCTCGGACTTCGTTTTAGATATCATGTCACGTAAGAACCACTCTTAGGTGTCTGTCCGTTTTTGACACTGCCTGTATTAAGTCGGTCAGGCACTATTTTAAGACTATATATGATATGGACATATGTTATAGTCCGTATTATGTTTATCACGGACATCTACTGGATATCCGGTATGGACATTATACATAATGTCTTATAGTACTGTCCAAAAAGAAACATCTAAAGTCCATGGACGTTCCGACGGTAAATGGAAATAAATTGAACGTCCCAAGGACGTTTTGTGCTATTAGTGATAGTAGATTAATATTTGCATGCTATTCTAACTGTTTTTAAAAGCTTATATCTTCCAAACGGTTCTAGAGAATGATATGCGGGTTTAATGGTTCGGTTTAAAATTACTTTGTTGTGACATATTGATATAAGTGGCCTACTTCCGGTTTACTTGATATAAGTGACGTGTTTTGAGATGTTATTTTTTAAATGGGCCACCCTGTATATTAAGTAATATTCTAAAGCGAAGTTTCAGAATTTTAACTAGAATACCGAAAACACGCCACTTTTAAAACAGGCAAACCGGAAGTAGGCCATTTAATATGTCACAAAAAAAGTAATTTTAAACCGAACTGTGAAAACCACATCTCATTAACTGTTTGGATCTAGAACCGTTTGGAAGATATGAGCTTTTAAGAGTAGTCAAAATATAATGAAACACCCTGTATGATAACTTGTAATGCGATTATTAATAAATCCTCATAGTACTTTTATTTGTTTACTTACAAAGTGCACCTGTGGAGAATTTTGTTAGATGATTAGGAAGGTCAGTTTATAGATGCAGTTAACTACAATGTTGCCAATTTCTAGACTTTTGCAATACATTTTTCAACCGGTCTTGAACGCAACTATAATTAAAGTTAGAATAAAATTACGATTGTATTACCAGTAGATGTCCCGTAAGTGGTATTAAATAAAACAAAGAAGATATATTTGTTGTTTAATTCTATTTGGGGTAATTACTTTGAACTGCCTACACTATTGTCAGAAGTTATTCTGCTCGCTATTTGGTGTTAGCAGAGTAATATTTCACTTTGGATAGTGAGTTTTTATTTATGTAACCGAGAAGAAGGCCTTTTGGTTGGGTTTAGTAAAAACCAATAAAGCCGAACATCAGATGTAACAGGACGTCGAATAAATTAAAATCCATATCTTTTTCGTTTTGTAATTCATATTCAGAGGGTGTACCAATAAAAACTTTCAAGCTGGATATTTTGGAAATTAATAGAGATAAATGTTTGGACTAAAATATCTCGAAAATGGAAATTTACCGAATAAGTTCTAAGAATAAAATCTGCTTAAAATGCATTTTCTACAAGATGTGCTACATTTGAAAGATCCTCCCATCAAAAAAAAAAGTTTTTAAGCGCAGCGCCACCTACATTTTGACATATTTAAAATCAATTTATTTCCAAAACTGAAGCTCTTTCAGTGCTCTGCAAACTGGCTTTTACAGAATTAAAATATCTTTATTCATTTTCAAAAAATCCAGCCTGGGACTTTTTATTGGTACGTGTTTAATACTTAATCAATTTTAATCGTTTACCTAAAAAATAGCATGGATCCACCGCCAGCAGCTACAGTATTAACATCGAGTTGCGGAGCCTGTATAGTTACACCAGCTGTGGTACTTTCGTAGACATGTTCATAAGTACCTGCAAATCTAGAAACGTCAGTGGAAGTACCACCCATATCAAATCCTATAACCGGAAGATCAGTTTCCTTCTGCCACGTCGTCACTGCGTACCCCACAACCTAAAAATGTATCTAAAATAAATATTAGTCCGAAAATGAGTTGTAAAATTAGAGCACTATAACAGAGGAATCATTCTGGAAGACGTGAAACAACTTACAAGGGATAGAAAAGAACGTTTAACATTACCCACTAAATATGTAATGTTACAAAATATTGCCACATTCAATATTATGCAGGGCTTACTATCGTAAAATGATAATATAATATTGCATAAGGCTCAATGCTATATTTATTTTGTAACTTAACAGAAAAAACTACTGCAAGTTGTATATAAGTTATAAAACGAGCTATTGATTGAGTTTCAAACGCAATGTTGCATCTACCATGAAAATTCATTATAAATGCAACATTACAGAAACTATCTACTAACAATGTGAGTGCAAGTTGCATTTGGAACTATCGATTAAATGTAAATCGCAATGTTGCACTGAGTTTGAAATTCCATGATATTTACAACAATACATAAGTTAACTATATACAGACAATATTGATAGTACTTGGAAAACGCAATACAGTTTCAGTTTTCGATTGCATCATTGCAGAAATATACGAACTGATATGCTAGGATAATTTTAAATTGTAAACATAAAGAAACTTGAAATAATATTTCATTAATTAGGAAACCAACCAATTTTGTATTTCCCGGTCTTGAGGAGATGCCTCCTAACGGGGTGACACCATACAAGATGTGAAAGCACTCGCCATTTTGCCATATTGTTTGAGTTTGTTGCACGTTGTGTTCATGGACGTTTCTATAAACATAGATTTGCTTTTGTTTCGTTTCCGTTTTTGTTATACGTTTATTTGTTTGAAGTGTTGAAGCAGCAAAATGGATAAGTATAAAACTATGGCATCTTTATCTAAGGTAAGACGATGCATCATTTATTATTGTATAGATTAGGATGGTAGGAAGCAGTAGGTAATAGTTATTTTTTATCATGTCGACACATTTCGAAAATCTTCAATAGTGTGTTGAGACAGTTGAGATTGAGTGCTGTATAGATATGTATGTCAGGTTTTGTAGAGTAGGTTGTCAAGTTGTCAATCTTCAAGGTGAACATTCCATTCAATGATTTTTTTGTTTCAGGTACCTGATAGCAAAGCCGAACAGTTTTTTTTTATTTTTAGATTTTAATGAGTTCTTATTGTTTTTTTTGTAATATTTTTAATAAAGTTTTATATTTGAATTTTTGGCTTTTTGTCACCCCAAGACGTTCATGGACATTTAAAATTAACAACTTCTCATTAAAGAAGTAAAAAAAATGTTATTGAAAAGTCTATACAAGATTGGTGATAAGTTTCTGCTATATCACATAATATTGAATATGTTATTTTCCACTAATTTATATTCTATGTTGCGGTAACCTTGCTGCAATTACTAATTATGAAACATTACATACATCAATCCATTTTAGTAGTTGCTGCAATATTGTCACGAGGTGACATTTTTAATATCACATTTGCAATTTTCCTGTACAATATAGGCAATGTTGCAGCAACCTTGCTGGAATAATTGATAATGACACATATCGTTTGTAATATTGCTGAACGTCCGTTTCAGTAGTTGCTGAACCTTTGCAGTAAGGTAGCAGAAAACTCTAATGTAACATTACACATTACGATGAAAGGTAACTGAAATATTGAATAAATGTTACTTTGCTTAGTGGGTAGATAAGTACAAGTATGCAAAGCAAGTTATTCTAGGCATACTAACCCCTCCAGCTGGTCCTGATAAAATAGCACGGGCACCATTAAAATTCTGCATGGGAGTCAAGCCTCCATCGCTTTGCATGAACAACACTCTAGTACCTTCTAATTGATTTTTAAATCCCTCCGAGAAACCCTTGACGTATCTTTTGACGTGCGGTGTTAAATATCCATCAGCACATGAAGTAAAACCTCTAGGTACGATCCTGACCATGGGGATGACTTGATGGGATAATGAAACATGCTCAAACCCTAAAAATATATATATTTTTAGAATATTTTTTTTTTATAATATATATTTTTTTACCTATTTCTTTTGCTATTTTTCCAATTTGCAGCTCGTGCTCGTAAAAAGTGTAGCTGTGTAACAAGGCCACAGAAATACTTCGTATTCCCTTTTCTTTGATTTTTAACAATTTTTCTTTTACTTCGTTTTCGTTAATTTCTTTAGTAACGTAAAATGTTTCGCCAGTTTTTCCTTCTACTATTCTCCAATTTTCAGTCTGGGTGCCTAATTTACATTTTCCTTCCAACACCGGTATCACTCGACATTCTACCTCTACTACATCTTTGTAAAGAATTTCTGGACGTCTGATATTCTGTAAATCGTAAAATTATTTTTAAATAATTTTTATTACAATATTCTAAAATTTTTTACCAATAAAACAGTAAGCATAAAAAATACAGTAAGCAAATTGGTGGCATTGAAGCCGTCATTCGAGTATAAAAGTTACTCTAACTAATTGCATTACTTTAGTAGAGTTTGGACAGAACGGAATTTTTTAATTTAAAATAAATATCAAAATAAATTTATACAAATGCGATATTTTGAACTTAAATACAATAAATATCAGAGCCACACACAAAACAAGTTTATTACCTCGAAGAGTCATTACATTATTTCTATAGTTTTGCCGTATTTCAAGAGAAATTTTTGGCCAACAAAAATGACACGATAAAAGTTTTTTTAACTACGGGCTCGAATTTAGAGTCGTACAAACAATTTATCCATATATTTTGGCTCGTGGTAATAAACTTTTTTTTTTGTGTGGCTCTCTAATTAAAGAAAAGAAAATTTAATTTTAATGTAAACTTCTCTTTTTGGTTTGTTTATCGAACGCATGCCATGTCCTTAGCGTAAAATGAATATTATTACCAACTGACGCACACAGTAACTTGAGATACAAGTCACAAAGGACTATTCTATTCAAAATTCAAAATCAATTAGTTGTAACTTTAAACCAGTTTATGAAAGAAAGAAGATATGTAAACAAGTCGTTCAAAAAACTCCATTTTTCTGTGATTTTCAAATTTTCTGGTCTGTAATGGCCGAGTTAGACGATTTAAAAAGATGGGTCAAAACAGGTAGCCTAGGCGCATATATAAACCAAACTAAATTCTATCCATCTTAATTATATAACAGCTATGGGTAAGTATCTATTGCCGTTCTTTGCTAACAATTTTATTAGTAGCTTCGAAACCCAGATATAGTCAGGAGATAATTTATTAAGCTTCATTGTAATAAATGTTCCTCTCACTAAAGACATATATGCAAAAGAAACGAATCTGACAAAGAATATAGCTGCAATTAGAAGCAAGTATTTAGCAGATAAGTTAAAAAATCGCTAAACTTCAAACATGCCGAAAAGTTCGTTTCCTACCATATAACTTTCATCTCACCAAAGGGTTACAAACAACTTTTTACAAATTAGGCATAAGAGTAGTTTTCTAAGCAGCACTTTGAAAAGAGTATAAAATAACCCAAAATATAAAAAAAGTATTTCTGGAAAAAGCGGAATCTAGGAATTAAATTGTATTGATTGTGAAAAAAGTGTGTTGGACAAATTGGAAGATCTATATAAACTAGATTTAAAGACCACATAACTCATTTGAAATTTTCTCGTACAGGAGAAATCTTCTGTTGCTGAACATGCTTTTCAGAACAATCATAGGTTTAGATCAGATAAAGTAAAATTATATTTTTATTTGAAGATTAAAAATATTTATTTGAATATGTATTTGTTTGATCTGGGAAGAATATACGATTTTTCTTCATATAAGACCTCAATATTTTAACATTTTTTTATATTTTCAAGTGCCTTGAGTCTTATTAAGCAAGCATGGCGAAAAAAGCTTCCCAAAAACTTGGAATAGTGTTTTGCACCAGAAAGCTTTACTCGCCAACTCCCAGCTTTTATTACTTTACGAGGCTCAAATTCGGCCATCACTTCCACATCTAGAGCTCGGTTTATAAACATATCTTGCGGTTGCTCGATTTTATCCAGAAAAGAGCGGTTCGCCTTATTTGAGACCCAGAACTGACTAAGAATATTGAAAGTTTGGAACATTGAAGAAAGGTGGGCAATCTGACTCTTTTTTACACATACTTTTATAGAAGGTGTTCGGAAGACAATATTCGCTTGATTACTCCTGGAGTCGTGTGTGCAAGGAACACCCTAATTTAATAAATAGATAAAACCTAAATATTCACCCAGTTGCATGTCTGGTATCAGAAGGTTGTAGCTTTTGTTCCTTTTTTTTTCATTTTAGAGGAGGATAACTCGAAGGAAAATGATTATATTAAAAATCATTCTCAAGGTATAGTATAAATTTGACACTTATATGTAGTGATAGGTAGTAATAAGGGTTTTGTTCCTAATGCTCTTCTATTATCAGCTAAAAATATGAAACAGCCATCTGCAGATTACCATGATAATATTTGCAAAGTGGTTTAATTAACAACTGCTGCCAAATATTTCCCCAAATTCTGATATTGTTATAGACAACGCATCTTATCATTCCCCTCTACATAACAAAATTTCAAATAGCAGCACAAAGAAGAAAGACATTCTTAAATTCATGGAAAGTAAAAACATGGAAATTTTTAAAAAGGTTACTATTGGAAGCTATAAAAAAAAGAAAACTAAAAAATGCATGGTCATACTATTCTACGTCTTCCCCCCTATTACTGCCAATTTAATCCGATCGAGATGATTTGGGCTGCTGTTAAAAAAAACTGAGAAAATATAATCAATATATTAATGAAGTAAACGACAGTGGTAAATGGATGAAATGTGTCCAAAATGTCATAGAAAAGGAAAATAAATATTGTATTTTACCTTCCATTGACCACATTATTATAACCCCAAATTCAGATTCAAGCTCTGAAAATTCAGATAATGAATCTTAACTTTTTATTAAATTATTATAGCAGGACAAACTGGTGTTTTTCTTGCACTAATCTATATTACTAATAAAAAAAAATATTCGTGTAGGTATATGAAAAATAAAATTAATTTTGAAAATAAATTGTATCACGCCGCCCATGCTTTATACGTCCACGGTCGTAGATATTTAGTTTTTATACCGTTCCAACTGACTTCGTATAGGCTATAATTATATATTAAATTTAGTTTAACCTATTTATTTATATTTTAATTAAGTAAGAATTATTATTTTATTAATATTCTACTGACGCAGCAAATATTTCTAGTAATTGGAAATATAATTAAAAATAAAGACTTGAAGAAAAAACAGTTTGTATGAAGTATCCACGGGTTCTGACATTCTAAAAAAGAATTATTTTTGAAAAAATCGCAATTTTTTTCCCGAAATCTAATATAGTCAAAGCTCATGTAGAAGAAGCTAAAAACCCAATCAAACAATACAGTGATATGAAAAATGATTGACTGAGTGTAAAGGGGAATCAATAATAACTAAACAAACTAACTGACTAAGGTTTTTAATCTACACAGTGAAATAAATGAATAGGAAAAAGTTTTTTTTTAACAAATTGGCCAAAAAGTGATCTGTTTGTTAATACAGCTCTGCTAACGTAACCCTATAGTTACGCGAGCTTTACTAACGTTTAACCCATTTGTTATAAATACAACAAAAAATGATTATATTGAAAACAATAAGGTACATAAATATTACATTGTTTAATGCAATGTATGGACGGCAAGAAATAAGCTAAAATATTATCATTGACATAAGTAATATGAGCTTTAATTTTGTACTCCTAACTCGTTTGTATAACCTATTTTTAACATAATATATTATTTTTGGGAAAATTAAGCTACTTTACGGGTATCAAATTATTTTTATATTTACCAGATCGAAAATTTTAGGTCTAGCTTGATTGCCTATAAGAAGGATATCTTTAAATCCGCTATTGATGATAAATGCCATTTTTTCTCCTTTTCTTTCCAAAAGGGCATTAGTAGCGACAGTTGTTCCCATCCTTATCCATTCGATTAAAGAGCTGTCAACATTGTTTTCACCATCCAATGCTTTACCAGTTTCCTAGAAATGTATTTATTAATCAGTAATATTTTTGTATTGATTTTATATTTTTTTCATCAGGGTAAATGAATAAAATATTTTTTCTGTGATTGATGTATAATAAAGGAATGTGGAATTTAAAAACATTTTATTTTATATTCAAAATATATGCACTAAATCCGGTTGATAAAAAACAATCCCGGGAGAAAAAAAATAAAGACCATTCTGTTACATTAGAAATTTTTTTTATAGTTCTTGAACAACAAACTAGTGTATTTATAAAAAACCTTATTTTCATACCTATATAGAGATTGCTACAACACAATTACAAAACATATTGTAATAGAGATATATATGTATACAGGGTGATTGATTAGAAGCGATAATCTCCATTATGTTCTGAGAGATATCAAAAATAAATAGGAAGATTGTAGCTCAGCCTTATGTTTCGCACTTTTTTATTATTTTTTTCGTTAATTTATTTTATTTTATTTTTTATTATTACTTGCAAATGTATGGATCAAAGTTATGTTTTACTTTCTAGGGCCAACCCAAGGGAAAGTATTGTGAACCAGCAAAAAAAATTCGACAAAATATCCATTTTGAGATCCCCCGAGATGATTAAGACCAGTTCTAGAGTAAAGTCTGTCTGTGTGTAATCTTCCACGATAACTACCGAACCCTTTGACCAATCCAGCTGAAATTTTGTATGAGGGGTTTGTGTGTGCCTCGAACGTAAATATGGTTTTCGTATTTATGTGGAGGTTTAAATTTCTTTATTCGTACACATTAATAGCGCATTCGACTCGTATGCTCTTACTCGATGCCAGAGCGCTTTTAGATCCGCACTGATTTCGGGCAGCATTTTTAGAATTCGAAACTTTATCGAGCAATGCACACTGCGTGCGACCCAGTTCGACAACTGCAAAGTATAATTTTATCGACATTCGACTGATGCAATTGACATTTCTAGTTTCTAACCTAATTTTATATCTGTATGTGTTTTTAACGAAATTTATTTAAAATGTCTATTAAACTCTTCCTCACTGTCATCACTAATATCTTCCTCTTCACTAATACTTGATCATAATAAAGACAAGGGTAACATATTTTAAAAATTGAAAATAAAACCTAACCTCTAAATCGGCACTGGCTGGCACTGAAAAAAAGTACAGTTCCAAAAAATTCGAACTTTGAACAAGCGCTTCTACCAGTCGAACAAAATTTCACTCTGCCCTTGTGCCGAGCAATTCCAGTCGAATACAACAATTAGCTCAGTTCCGCCAGCCGAACAAAGAGCACTTAAAAAAGTCGAACTAAATGCGCACCAGTGCGACCAGTCGAATGCGCTATTAATATGCAAGTACATAATTCGAAACTTCACTTTGACATTCAGGCTTCCATAGTTCTAGGCGATCCTAATAGACGAGGAAAGTCATGACGTGTAGCAGGGCATTAGCCATCTCAATTGTCCAATACTGGAGTCAAACATTGAAGAGCAACATTTGAGTCAAATGTTGGTAGTATCGTCTGGTACCGGCTTAAAAGGTAGGGCCACAATATGGGACATTATATGCAAGTATTGTGGTCGCTACACCAATGACCAATACCGCCAAATATTTGACACTGGCCCATACCTGCATATTTGTCGAGCAGATCGACAAATATTGCCCACTTTCCAGATAAGTCAAAGGAGCCGCCACATTTGGCTGGTATCTTTTGCACCTGGCTACATTGCTGGCCAGCTTTGAAGTGATTATAAGTTTGTTCGATTTGCGAAATTCAATACATTTACAAAATATTTGTAAACTATCTATGCACTAGTTTGATATTGGGATTGTTTTTAATTTAGAATGACACCATAGAAATCATACTATATACACTGACTCTGGAAACGAAAGTGATGCCAGAAGTGCAAGACAATTTCAAATGCTCATGGTCAGTATTATGATCAGGGCGGTTTTCAATGAGATTCAAAAATATTATGATTCAAATCATTTTTTATTACTAATTTAAAATTAATATTTTAATATTAATAGTCAAATTGCACTTTATATCTACACTTTTAAATTTAATCACGAATCGGGACATTCTACTGGTTATAAGCATCCCATTTTTTAAAAGTTTAATACTGGAATTTGATGAACTTGAATATATATCATTTATATCCATTATATATGAATTTTGTTAAAACTATAGAGAAACAATATATTTGAGCGCATGTGCAATCTAAACGGTTCTGAATAATTCTTATCAAAGAGCAAGTGCAGTCTCGGACAATTTGCTACAGTCCCGGATTGGTTAAAAACAACGCTAAAAAACGGGAATACGATCTAAACTATAGTTCAGAAATGTATTGACATATACTCATGGACGTGTCCAGTATATCATTGTAAATTTTTTTTACTGAAAAGAGTGAGGAAGTGGCGTAAAGTTTCGGTCTAGCGCTATCTCTAGCATCCTAACTGTACGACACTGTTTTGAGAGAGATAGAGATTGGCCGAACTATCGTTTTATCTCTTTCTTTCGAAATAGCACAAATCTTATCGCTGGGCATATTCATTAGGCATATGTCAATGCAAAAAAAGTTCACAACATAAAGCGAACGCCATATATTATATAGGTACTGCGCAAAACTATTTTGTATCGGTTCTGGCATATGTGCGTAGCATTCGCACCGTATCAACACATATACATAGTACACTTATATATGAAGCTTTTTTTCTACGCACACTTTACAGAATGAATATGTAGATTACATTAGTCTACTGAACTGGAAATAATTTCATTAGAGAACGGATGAAATCCACCAATCGTTCATTCACGTATAGTAACCCGCCACCTATTTTTTTATTTTAAATAACCTGTCAAAACAACTATCGGAAATTTACGTCTGCAACTTAGCAAGACAACTTCGGAAAATTACAACGGTATCTTATTAGTAATTTGCCGCTTTTTTGCCGTTAATTAGTTGTGGAAAAATACTTTTTGCCGCTCTTTTTTCCCAAAAATTCAATGTCTTGCTAACTTGATATCAATATCAAGTTAGCAAGACAACTGCGTAAACAATGACGATCCCAAAAAACTAAAAGCTGGAGAATTTGCCGCTTTTTTGCCGTTAATTACTTGTGGAAATAAAAAATTGCCGCTCTTTTTTTTGCATGATTTATTTCCGACTTTTTAGGTTTTTCATTTTTTTGTCTTTAGGAATAAATATAAAAAATTGTTTCAATTAATAACAAGTAGGTACCGGGTAGTCTAGCTACAACCGGTGGCGAAACACACATACGCTCGGTTGTACCAATAGGACGTGAATGTAAACAAGGGAAATAAACATTTTTTTCTGTAGAATATTTTATTTCACATTAACAAAAATAAAAAGATTAGGTATTAGTTTGCAAAGTTCGGTTGTGATTTGTAAGAAAAATTTAAATAATGACGGATATATAAGCAGATATAAATATTGTGGATAATTTGGATGTACCGAGTAGATGAAAACGAAAATAGCTCCCGCAATTAGTTTCCAACCAATCAAATTTATAATACCCTTCAGCTTAAAATACCCAAATCTGGTATTCAAAATGTCCCAAACTACGTTATATCCTCATTAAAGTATCAAAAAATCATGGTGATAGGTATTAAAATTGTAAAAATATAAAACTTTATTGGGCTTATTTGAAAAGGACAAAGATTGGAAGATACCATTAAAAAACCCAGCCTAAGCATGTGTTGAAACAGGCTCGAACAATTAAGAGTACCTACCGTCGACATTCTAAGTATCTGACGTCTATCAACTTAGCAAGACAACTTCGGAAAATTACAACGGTATCTTATCAGTAATTTGCCGCTTTTTTGCCGTAAATTAGTTGTGGAAAAAAAATTGCCGCTCTTTTTTTCCAAAAAGTCAATGTCTTGCTAACTTGATATCAAGTTAGCAAGAGAACTGCGTAAAAAATGAAGATACCAAAAAACTAAAAGCTGTAGAATTTGCCGCTTTTTTGCCGTTAATTAGTTGTTAATAAAAAAAAGAGCGCAAATTTTTTTTTCACATCTAATTTACGGCAAAAAGCGGCAAATTCTCCAGCTATTAGTTTTTTGATATCGTCATTATTTACGCAGTTGTCTTGCTAACTTGATACCAAGTTAGAAAGACATTGAATTTTGGGTTGAAAAAAAAGAGCGGCAAAATTTATTTTTCCACAACTAATTTACGGCAAAAAGCGGCAAATTTTCCAGCTATTAGTTTTTTGATATCGTTATTATTTACGCAGTTGTCTTGCTAACTTGATACCAAGTTAGAAAGACATCGAATTTTGGGTAAAAAAAAAGAGCGGCAAAATTTATTTTTCCACAACTAATTTACGGCAAAAAGCGGCAAATTTTCCAGCAATTAGTTTTTTGATATCATCATTATTTACGCAGTTGCCTTGCTAATTAACGGCAAAAAAGTGGCAAATTACTAATAAGATACCGTTGTAATTTTCCGAAGTTGTCTTGCTAAGTTGATAGACGTCGGAATTTTGTACACAGAGACATATTTGTAAAAATTAGTAATTCCAGTGATGAATCAATACTTCAGTAGATATTCATTTAGCCGCAAAGATGTAATAATAATAATATTATTACCTAAACAATCAAAAACTAAATATAGCCTAAATATGGCCTACTTAAAAATATACGGATACGTAGATCGTCGGTTCAAACCCAGTGGCTGTAATCTTTTTTTTATTTTTTTTTATAATATTTTTTAGTTTTTCCTTTAGTGGGTTGTAGAAAAAATGTACTATTCAACATATCCACACTATTCCATAACTGCTGTGCAGTATAGTTCCACATCACCTTAAGAACATTTTCCTTTTATTCGTCTTAATTATTTTTCATGTTGACTTAAAAACAAGACATTTTAAAAAACTATGCGAGAAAATTTTCAAGTCGAGTCTACTAAACGAATATGACAGATATACGCATGACTGGCACGGCTTACTTTGGAAATTTAATTTTATTCATAAGTTTTCACCTATAAGAGCAAAGGAATTTCTTTTTGGTAGCTGTTGAAATATCAAATAAGTATGCTAAAACGTCGTGTTTTATTTTCCTAACAAATTTGAAATACAGGTTATACTTCAAAAATAATAATAATACTCTCCCTACTCACCCCCTTACGAGTGAATCCCAGAAGCCAATGGATGGTGCGGGGTACCTACATTTTTGTCCTTTATTTTTTAAGTGCGAATGTAGATAAATAGTGAGTTTAATTCAAGCACAAAGTGATGTATCATTTTGAGCTGTTAAGTATTTTAGTAGTAAAATGCATATTCCTGAAAGTTTCTAAATCCTTCGTAAAATAGCGAATATACTACTTAAAAATTTTACAGTTAGTTTTTAACTGATTTTTTAAAACCAAACACTACTAAATAGCTTAAAAAAGCTTATACATTATTAGAAAATGTACTGTTTCTTTAAAAAAAGTAGTAAAAAAATGTCATTTTATTTTAGATTTCCGTAACAAAACCATTTTAAGCACTTTAAGAGAAAAATATTGTACGCCTATGATAGTTTTTCAAATATGTTCTTATCATTTGTCTAGTTACCTCTTGCAGAATTCTCCTAATGCCTTCCGTCGGTGCATCCTTGTAATGTTGAGGGTCCTCTGAGAGCAATTTAAGGACTCGAATCTTCCCGTTGGGGCACTTGGCAAAGACGTCTGTGAAAGTACCCCCTCGATCGATGGCAAATCGGAATTTTTTTGCAGGGCTGGACATTATCTGAAATATAAATTGCGAATATTAACAGAGTGGGCTCTAGAAGTTTATTTGAGTACTTTTAAATAATTATCAATTTCGTTCTAATCAAAGCGAACCGTAGGTGAGCTTTCTTTGTCGTGACTCGGATTGAAAACTTTGTCCGCGTAATTAAACTGCTTCTAGTGATTCTATAACAATGAAATTTTTACTGCAGTTAGCCGACCACATAAACCGGGTTGTGACGAAGCCAAAATTTTAAAATTTGGCTTAGTTTAACCGCTAAAAATTGAAATCATATAAAAGTCGAAAAAAATTCGCATATGTTTGTGATGAAAAACAAGTCAGAAGCGCCTGAGCGTTAGCAGGCACGTGATGACTTCTTAACAAAAATGCGATAATCTCATGAATCATAAAATATATCTCAAATCTGTTTTCAAATATCGATCCAGCGTTAAATTTCACGTCGAAATGCTATTTTCGAAACCGGTAGTATCACTTCCGGTTCTGGTTTTGAAACCGGAAGTCATAAAAATCTGAAAATCTATTTGGGAGCTATTCAAGGTATGCTGAGTTTATTACCGTTGACCGTTTGTCTCCATCTCTTTTCGTTTTTGAATTATAAATGCGGACAGACAGACAGACAGAGCCGTACTTCTCTACACTTTAGGGTTTAAAATTCTAAAAATTAGTTAGCAAGACTGGCACTTCTGCAATAGTTGATCTGTTCTTAAGATTACAGTTGTATACGCAAATCTGATTTCTCCTAAATTAATATCCATCTATTGAATAAAAACACACATACTAGCTTCTTGATTGGCGCTGTGAGCTACGGGCGAAATGAATATTAAATCATATTTATGTTGCTAAACTTGGTATAATAGCAATTTATATTATAAGTCCCATATGAATTGTTCTATAGCACGCGTCCAGACAAATGCTATAAAACGCCAATATGCCACGTATAATATTCATAGTTATATCTGTGCTGTCTTTAAACATTTAAATAAAATGTATTTATTGTAAATACTATTAACACAATCTTTACAATTTGTTAGATTAATTTCAGTACTAGCTCCATAGAAAAGAAGGCTTATAGTGTTTACCAGGGCCAGCCAGTAATTTTTTTTGTGCTGCTGTTTCAGAAAATGCGTTTTCCGATCATTTTCTAGCGTAGAAAGTGCGTCTTTGTCGATGTAGACCAAAATTTACATAACTGCTCGACAAAGTGATATAACTGCTCGTATATTGTGTCACAAGGGCAGAAAATGAGCATTAACAGCCCTTAGCTATTAGCTGCACGAGCGAGCGAAGCGAAGAGGGGCAGCTAATAGCTAAGAGCTGCTATAGTATATTGTGTCACAAGGGCAGAAAATGAGCTTTGGCAGCCTGCGGCTATTAGCTGCTTTCGCTTCGCTCGCTCGTGCATCTAATAGCTAAGAGCTGCATGTGTGACACACAACTGTTTTTTGCCTACCAAAAAATAGGAAAATATAGCAAATATCTTTAACAGCTTTATTCTCTTGATCCCAGACTTTGATTTACACTGATGTTTAATGAAAATTTATGTGAAACGACAAAGTAAGTAAGTGAAAAATTACAAAATTGTGTTGTTATGTCTTTAGCAGCCCAAGGGACGATAAACATTACTTTCAGTCATATTTTTATGATTGGTTTTCACATATGGTAGAAGAAAAAAATTACTTTCGGTCATATGTTTAGTGTTAATATGACTCATTTTTGTTATTTTAGTTTCCATATTTACGTATGATTGCTATTTGCTTGTCACTATCGATTAGTTAAGAAACATTTGTGTTTGAAATTATGGAGATTTTTAAAATCAAAACAATGTAGCTAGACAACACATTACGGTATCTGATACTGTAATGTTCCATTTACCGGCCGCAAATGAGTAGATTTACTGGACAGGATGAAATAAAATATACTGTAGTCCTCCATTAAATAAATAAATTGATAATGATGCCATCATCAATTATTCTGGATTTCCTTTTAAGTTTCTGTTAATTAAAAAAAATATATACTTACTTTCTTAAATAATACAACACTAGTTGAAACAATAGTACATTTTTAATATAAGTTACGATTGTTTAAATAAAATCTACAAAGATTACATAATAAATGTAAATAGCCAAGAGTAAATATGGAATGTTATCGAAATGATAATTTTGATTGGCCACTGTGATACTTATTAATTTACTATTTGTTTTCGATTTTAAAATAATAAATAAATACAGGTGGAAATCAGGGGAGACTACTTAAAGCACATTTTTTTATTAAAAAATAATTGAATTGTAATTTACATAATAAGTACCTTAACTAAATTTTTTAAAAATTAAGAATGTTTTTCTTAAACTCGATTTGCAATCATTTGCTAAAATTGAATGAAATGAACTAAAAATAATATAACTTAGGTACATGTTATTTTTTTCTCTACTACTATTAGAATATGTCATTATTTATACTGTATTCGAGTCGGGAAGATAAATTTATCTCCTACAAGTAGATAATTTTGCATTATCTACGTAGGAGAGAAAAATAAAAACAATTGACGTGATGTTAGGAGGTAGGCAGAGCTTACCAAATCTTTCCAATTAAACGTAACGTTCATTGTGTTTGTCATAAGAGTTTTTGTTAATAATTATAAAAATTTCGACAGCAAATAAGTAGTTTGTTTTGGATTTCTATCATTTCAAGTGAATTTTCGAATTATAACAAAACAGAGAGGTAAGTAATTCTTTATCAGATATATTTTCGTTTTAAAATATTTTTTGTAATAAATATTTTGATATTGATTAGTGGTATTTATGCAATACCTATTATAAGAATAACATTTTTTAAATTCACAGTGCAATTAACATAAGGAAATCTCAATTTAATTTATTGAATATTATCATTCATTTGTTTTTGAATACGCGTTGAAAACATCAATCTCTTTTATCGAAACATACCTTTGTGTGTGATGAATATCGCCAAGTTCTAATTGAGGTAGGCTTTAACCAAATTTAGTCGAAAAAAGTATTTGGCATTTTTAAGCTTGGTCATAAACGAGTCAAACGTCGGTAGAGGATAATATTCGCGCAAAAATTGCTTCGTTTGCAAGTCTCATATCAACGCAGATTCGAATGTCTCCATCTTCTTTAAAAAATGATAACGATAAGGACTTGGTTCTACTACTTTTTTATAATATCCAGCTGTAGTGCTTCAGTTAGTTTGTTTTCTACTAGTACTTCAACTGATATAGGCACTTGTCTTACGGGTTGCTGGACGGATTTTAATTAATGGGTTTACGGTTATTTTTACCATAACATTCTTTACCTTGGGAAAATGTGTAATTTTGTTAATTCTATTAACGTGTAAACCCAGTTTTAAAACCCCCAACTGCTTAGCTGTTTCTTTTTGTTGTTGTTATTATTTCTTTGGATCCAAGAGTACAATTGGTTGTTTGAAATTTAAATATATTAGCTAACGGTTTTCCAGAAGCGTATAGGTTTGAGCACCTCACTTGGTTTTGCTATCAGATTCCAAATAGTTGCATTTCTTTTTTTTTCTCAATCTTGGTTCTTAGATATATTCACCTTTGATCCAAACTCAATAAGAAATGTTATTGTAACACAAAGTATTGGGCAATCAATTAGATCATCGTCTTTATTTATATGCTGGTGACTACTACTTATTTTGAAACATACAAGCATCCGATTCTGAACCTTCTATATTTACTCTGATTAGTGGTCTAAATCTTTTTAGGTTTGGACCTTTGTTGCTGTATGGAAATTTTCTTTTAGACATATTTTTTGATCTACACTGCGAGTCAAGATGTCAGTGATTTCCGCATGTAAAACATTTTTCCCCTCTTCCAGGACATTTTCATGAATTTGCTAAATGATCATTTTTTCTACACCTTATACAGGAGTTATTATTCTTATAATATGATAACTTATTTACGTTCATCCCTGATGTACTCGATTGAGTGGTTCAGTACCTTTGACTGGTTTTAAATTTGTTCATACACTAAACATCCGTTCTTTTTCTAAAACCTTTTTCTTTATCTCCATTATTGAACAGCTATCGATAATTTTGTCTTTAATATTTATTTCTAAAGATTCTCGATCGTTAGTACCAAATGAACATTTAGCTGCTTGATTTCTTATTTTTAAAAGGAATGTTTTAAAGTTATCACCGTCTGCGAGTTTTATATTACGCAAATTATGCCTTTGAAATGTGGAATTTTGTTACGGTAAAAAATATTCCGATAGTTTGTTTATAAGTACTTCAAAGACGTCAATATTTTGTTCGGGATCCACTGAAACAACTGCCCCTGGAATATTATAGACAGCCTTCTGTAATTGTCCTCATAAGTGTAAAAGTTTATTACGTTTATTAATAGGGGCTGTTATAGTCGATGGAAGAGATATTTGGAATTGACTTATGCATCTTTTACGAGGGTTTTACTGCTTTATAGGCAACTGTTATAAATCTGTTAAAGCAATGGTACCTCTTTTAAAATTTAAATATGGACCTTCAGTAAAATTTTAAGCCCGCCGGAACTTATAAGTAAATTTCGAATATTCGTTACCGGGAAAAGTAATTAATTTGACAGTAATCCGCGTGATTTGATTGTTTTAATGTCGTTTGACAGGCATATGGCTATCTAGCGAAATCAGTACCCGCTTTTCACGGTGCAGGTCCGTTCACTGTGTCTACAATATTGTACACCAGAGTAGATCGAGTAACACCGATATCGTTCGATGATATCTGACATTACGCTTCTCACAATATATACATAGGTATTGTTGTCAACATAAACAAATCGAAAATTTTCCAAGATCTGGGGGATGAAAACAACATCGAACAGGTAAAAACTTTTCAGACAAAATTTGTAGATAAAAATTAGCTTCTTAAGGACTTTTTTGATATTTTGTCTATATGGGAACGAGCTAGAACATGTCAAAGTCATTTTTAATTAAATATTATTTTTTAGGCTTACTGTCAGTAGATAGAACGTCCTTTAACTTTAAAGGTTCAGTAAGTAAAGGCAATGACGTTTAGAATAAAAATTTAAAAGTTGATTTCTTGTATAATTGTCACAATCTAAACGTCATTGTCATTAGTTACAGAACCGTTAAAGTTAACGAACGTTCTATCTACTGACAATTAGAGTATTTGCGTCCGGAAAAATTATCGTACTACTACGGAAAAGTACTATATAGGGCCAAATTACCCTAGTTGGAAGAGGTCCATGGGATGCGTATGGCGAGCGCTAGGATTTTTTTCATAAAAAAAGTTATGGCGATTTTTTTGGCCCGACCTTGTCCATTAACGAACTTCTTTCTCACCCTTCCGATTTTTGGTGCATATTTGGAAATAATCGGTTCAAAATTGCGGCCGTAATCGTATCGTGGTGACAAGAAATAAGTGTGATTTATACATACATATGTATATATATAGGCGGTATATATTTATAAAAAAAATAGTTATATTTAGAGTAAAAAAATAGAGGTTTTATAAAACAATAAATCAAAAATTAACAATAAATGAACTTGTCAACTAAGAGAATAACTCAACATATATTCAATACCTACAAAAATTAAATCTGTGTTTTAGTGTCACTAAAATTATTCTTATTCAAAATGTAGCTTTATAAAAAAAAATGGTGGGTTTATGGTGTCTGTAGATCCAATACAAACGGAGCAGTGTTGGGCATCAATCAATTGATTAATTGATTAAAAAAATAATTGCAATTAATTACAAAAACCACAATCTTTTATTATTTTAGGCTTTTGTTTTTTTTATTATTATTATTATTATTTTTGTTTATATAAATATAAAGTAATTTTCAAATGTTTCTGAACGTGATCGAATTGCAAGTAAGGCGTATATATTGTTACTCTTTATAAATATTTAAGTTAGCTTTGGGTAGTGTGATCTTCGGATTTTTATTTTCACCCAAATATGCTATAATATTGTCTCACCAACTTTTGTTGTATAGGTTCTCCGCCTTATTGTATGGCTCTAAGCCCCGGCACCTATAAAGATGTCAAAATAAAATGTTACTCACGAGCATTATTTTTAGGTTTATATTAGCTATTATATTATAATTTGTTTTGTTTTATCATTCATTTTTTTTACTTACACGGTTCGGTAGAAAATCCTAGTCGCCAATTGTGCTACCTCCAATAAAACACTCTAATATACATATATTGCAATCGCATAACAATAATATAGTAATCAAAATCTAATAACAATAATACAACGATAACACAAGATATACCGAGTATACATGTACTGCGTACCGCTATCAAGTCGCGACGACCCCGCCGATCACCGCTCTCCAATACCGGTCCGACTCGCTCCACACTCCACAGTCATGTCTATCTAATAGTATATCATTTTATTAATAAATCTCGTTCTAGAATAAACTAAAATGTATTACTTATGTTATTGTAGAGAAAAGTTTCAAAAAAATAAAAAAACTTATGTTTCACAAACCTCGTATACTGTATGTCAATTATATATAAATTATCACTTTGTCACGTATCCTTCTTTCATCATGACGAAAAATTACAGAATATATATATGAATAGGTAAACCGCATTGAATATTAAGTTAATTAATGTCTAATGCGGAGCCTAGATTTTCAATCCCCCTGTGTCACTGTGCCGATGATGGTGGTGTAGGTTTTCCGGGTTTTCCTACGCCTATTGCCAAATGGCGCCATCAATCCTCAGTAAGTCGCCCCGGAGCGCCACGGCAAATAATAATAATAGCCGTCCCTTCCCCGCACAAGCCATTGGCTTCTGGGGTTCACTCGTAAGGGGGTGAAATGTAGGGCGAGTATTATTATTATTATTATATATAAGGTATACGTATAAAATAAAGTGTTCGTGGTAGGGCGCTTTGCTATGCGGAGAAGTGACGTCACCATAATTCGTGCTAAAAAAAAGGCAACTCTCCGTTATTCATTGACGGATTTCAAAACATTTTTTACCGATTTATTAGTTTTTGTCTATATTTTAGTTAAATGTAAAAACATATTAAATTATCACTATTTTGAAAGTTCTCCATTATGTGGTTCTTAGTAAAGCAGTTTTAAAGTTATAAGTAATTAAAACTGTTTTTCAATTATTAACTATATATCACGTTGTATATCTTTTTTTAATATAAAAATTAGCTGTGGTAATTGTAATATTTTAATGTAAGGAATTCACTATTGATTATGTACAATTACTTATTGGACGAATTTAACTGATCTAAATCGTAAATCCTTTGTCCATATTTTACCTACGCCAATGTATTTCTGCGGTTTACTTATACATATAATTTTACTTAACAACATAACCTTATTTTTATACGCAACAAGTTTGTGTAATGTTTTTAAAAGCAATAATTTTAGAAACTTCTGACAAATAAATATATAATAGTATTAATAATTAAAAAAAATATGTGAATAAAAGACACTTACCAAGTGATGAAAAAGAACTGGATTAAAATTAACAACAGAGTAAAATTCCAATTTTATAAATTGTTATTAATAATTATGGCGGCAGTATAAACACAACTTTTTTTCACTATTTCACGGTCGTATGTACATATTTTAATCCTAGATTAGTATCTATAGTGTCTATCTATAATAAGCAATTGTAGATTATATTTGACAAAATTACCTTATGGATGTTAATGTTAGGCAACCACTGTTACGAATTATTATACGAAATAATAATGGACTACAAATGGCTATGAACGACTAGCATTACTAATTCTAGGCAATCTAATCTTGCTTTGAAATATGTCTATCCACTAAATATCAATTTTTGACGATCGTTAACCTAGCGAAACCTTATAAAAGTACGGTTTTGTATACTTTAGATAGTACCGAAGAGTGGGATCCCTTTGCTCAAATTTGGCAGTTTTTTTCAAGTTTAATTTGTAGCTATTGGGCCTAGAAATTAGAGATAAAAGTGTATGGTACAAATTATGTTTACCTTACTGATTTCACATGGTTGTGCAGCGGTGTTTTGATTAGAATTTCTTTTTTGTTTTAAAGGCTGAGCAAAGAAACCCCGACATTGGGCCAACTTTGCCCCAGCAAACATTATGAAGATTATTTAAATTGCGTGCCTTAAATTAATGTTTACAAAAACGAAAGCGATACCTATCATATAGATGGTGTTAGTTATCTAGATACATTACATATTCAATATTGTACTATGGTACGTTGAGGTGAGATTTGAACTCTTATATAACATCTGGACAGTGAGCACATTGCCGCTGACGAATCAGTCTGGTCATAGTAAAAATAATCAATTTACTGTGGTCTGATCTTTGAGTTCAAATTGTCTCATATACAAGTTTTAGAGTTAAATTATATATGTACATTGAAAAATGTTTTTATCTATAGCCCACCTCCACCCTGTATTTTTAACATGGTATTAAATTTTAATTTTAAATATAATTTAGGTATAAAAGTCAAAAACTGCCTGGTTGCCAGGCTTATTTATTAATAAATTAACTCCAAAACTGAAAAGTTTTATTTAACAAAATAGAAACTGACAACTGACTCAAATGAAATGTAGTAAGTATTCAGTGCAATGTATTCAGTACTTCAAAAGCTAAATATTTTGTAAGTTTTTTTGGAGTTAATTTATTAATAAATCGCGTTCATGTATGAGTAGCATGTGGCAAACTGTATGAGGAATAATTGTGAGCTTTAACTTTTAAGAAATACAGGGTGTGCAAAAAGTTAAGCTCAAAATGATTTGATCACCCTCCTGTTTCTACGTCAATGGATTATTCTAATTTATCGAAATAAAGTGGTACTAATTCGTATTATTGAACATCTAATATGTACCTAGGTTCAAGTTAATGTTTCTATTCTAAGTAAAGATATATAATAGTAGCTTCTGTAACAAGGTTAGAATGAAAAATTCGATACGAGTGGAAAATTCCGAACGCGAGTGTCGAATTTTTTCATTCTAACCGCGTAACAGACTATATTTTCTCCACGATCAAAAAGTATGAATCAAAATTAAATTAAATCTGAACACAAGTTATTTGTTGACATATTTGTATTGCATTGTATTAATATTTATAGTGTTATGGTACACTTACCGAAATTAAAATCTAGTGCATTGGTGTTTTTTCATAATTTGCAATTTCAGATAATATTAAATTCTATATCTACTTCACTTGATTTTTCACTCATTATTTTGTTTAAATTAAAACTTGTTTGGAAATAATTATTACCTTCGCCATTTTATATCTGACAGTGACACTTTTGAAATCCATGGCAATCCATATTGTTTATTTCGATTACAGAATAGTAGATTCTGTAACAAGGTTAGAATGAAAAATTCGACACGAGTGGAAAATTCCGACCGCGAGCGAAAGCGAGTGTGAGGAACCACGAGTGTCGAATTTTTTCATTCTAACCGCGTAACAGACTATATTTTCTCCACGATCAAAAAGTATAAATCAAAATTAAATTAAATCTGAACACAAGTTATTTGTTGACATATTTGTATTACATTGTATTGATATTTATAGTGTTATTGTACACTTACCGAAATTAAAATCTGGTGCATTGATGTTTTTTCATAATTTGCAATTTCAGATATTATTAAATTCTATATCTACTTCACTTGATTTTTCACTCATTATTTTGTTTAAATTAAAACTTGTTTGAAAATAATTATTACCGTCACCATTTTATTTCTGACACTGACACTTTTGAAGTCTATGGCAATCGATATTGTTTAATTCGATTACAGAAAATCCATTCTTTACCTTGATAAAGAATGAAAATACAAGCAAAATACATAAGAAGCAAGTGTTTTAGAATAAATATTCAGACTCTAGAGTGTGAATGTTTACATTCTATTATTAAAAATGATTTCGGAATTCATACATTCAGTAACGGTCGTGGAGAAAATCCATTCTTTACCTTGATAAAGAATGAAAATACATGCAAAATATATAAGAAGCAAGTGTTTTAGAATAAATATTCAGACTCTACAGTGTGAATGTTTACATTCTATTATTAAAAATGATTTCGGAATGCATACATTCACTAATGGTCGTGGAGAAAAATATGTATTTTTAACTTTATCACCCTCTGTAGAATGGAAACGGGGGTTTACAGAAAAATGTTATTTGAATTTTCGTAATAATTCGTCAAGATCTGCATAGTCCCTAGTTTACGGTACTTTATTCTGAAACACCCTGTATATAAAAATAAATTTTGAAAAAATATGAAGAGCTTTTAGGGTCATTATTAAAATGCATAATTATGTTAGAAAAGCATTTGTTATTTAAAGTTATAAAATTGTACAAACATGTAATAAACGCAACAAACATTTGACAACATATAAAAATAAAATAATACTGAATGAGTAACTTATTAGAAAATTCTACACTTAAAATAAATAAATCGGTCAACGTGCGTGTCGGACTTCGCACATTTAGGATTCCGTACCAAATGTAGAATATAAGCCGGCTGTGCAGAGGCAGGATTATATATTGAAAAGAAATATAACCTGATATGTGTTCAACGAAGAAAAACAGAATGTGAGACGAAAAATGCGTTTTAAAACTAATAATAGCACAGATAAAAATAATAAAATATCGAATATCACAATCCGCTAATCCGCATAAATACTTAATATATATTAACAAACAGACAAAGATAGAAAAAAAAGTATAACATGAAAACTGCGTTTTTTAACAAAACTAATACGACTGCACAGATAAAAGTAATAAAATATGGAATATCACAATTCGCATATATACTAAAAATGAGGGAATGTTAATGAAAAAATCATATTTATTAATGGTATTTTTTGGAACATTTTGTAAAAAATGCTAACTTTGGAGGCTTCTCATGTCTACGTTTTGCAATATTTTTTAAAACAAAAAATATAGCTTTTATCTACTCAATGAGCTCTAAACAACGATACCTCACTCGATAGCGTAGGCCAATTTTTTTTCCAGCGCCCCCTTTAGCTGTATAGGAGAACCCTTTGAAAACATTTAAAAATATTTTTTACAGTTTATGTGGCTTTGGGACAACAAAACGCATATCCTGTGAAAATTTGAAGACTGTAGCTCCAACGGTTTAGCTGCTATACCGGTGTAACAGACGGACGGACACGCGAATGAGAACAATATGGTTCCGTATGGACTCTGTGGTACGTACCTAAGTATCTATATCCTAAAAATACAAAAATAAACTTTATTCTAGCACAGCCTAAAATGTAAGGCACCATAATTAGATAGACCTTCTAGATACCGACCTATCTAGCTACCTACCTACCTGTCAAAAATTATTACATATTAAAAGCACTGAGATCATCCGAAAAATCGTGAATATTGCGATTGATTTTTGGCGGCCTCAATACTTTTTTAATGTCAGTCTCAAAGACGTCAGAAATATCGTCGATGTTTGAGAACACGAACAGATTTCCTGTTTTATTCCTGAGAAATTTAATTTGGTAAACGTTAGCGTTTTCCTCCAGCATAATGCCTACGAAATACCTTAGAGTCTTCTTGGTGGCAAACTGCACCACTACAAAATCGTTGGGGATTATTGATTTATTTAAAGGAACTCGAGCCGAAATTTCATCTTCATCTATTTGCTGCTTCTCATATATCTATCCTCACTTTGAACGTTTCCCTCGTCATGTCTAATTTCCTCATGATCTAAAATTTCTTCTCTCTTACTTTCAATTTCCTCTATGGACATGCTTTCTTCATCCGATTCCAGAGTTTTTTTTTCATCTTTTTGCTAGGGCCCGCCTGGTTAATATCAAGCAAGTCTTCATGCCTAATAGATTCCTCAGGAAAAACTTGAAGCATCTTCTTTTTCTTTTTGACTTAGGTTCAGAAGAACCCACTTTTTTCTATTATAAATAGTGCAACACTGCTTGATTTATTTGTCTTCAATTTTTGCTTTTGGTAATTTTTTCTTAGTTTTTGTTTTATCCAAGGGATAGCAAATAAAACACAAAATCATGTATTAAAGCTTAGCGGGGATGGCGGCATCTTCAGGCCATATACTAACTAGTACTATCGATTAACAAAATAAATGTTGATAAGATTTACAAACGTATAGTTCATACATGTTAGGAACCAGGAAGCACATTATGGTAGGAAATTGGGGGTGCAAGAAAATAGTAAAATATTAAAATTGAAAGGAAAAGGGTTTATGAGAGAAAATTGTAGAAAGGTTAACTATTTGTCGACCCACCGAGGTGGGTTTATGAAGACTTGTGGTAATAAAACCAGGGGAACGTCACCATGGAAAAACAGAATGTTGTAAGCCGCTATCGGACTTACACTTCAGCGAATAATACGTAAACGATATCTTCAGCCCTTCATAGATGGACAAATACTTATGAAGATTAGTGGACATCAAAAGCCTCAAAGCAGAAAAGCAGTCAAATTGAGTACATAAGTAAAACAGCGAGACAAACTATTAACGACATGCCCTGTTTTTCCATGGTTGTTCTGGATTTATTACCACAATCGAGTCTTCCTAAACCCATCTCGGTGGGTAGATAAATAGTTGAGCTTTCTACAATTTTCTCTCATAAACTCTTTTCCTTCAATTTATTTAATATTTTACTATTTTCATGTACCCCTAATTTCCTACACTAAAGTGCTTCCTTGTTCCTAATATGTACGAACTATAGCGTTTTTTTTTTGAATAAACATTGTTATTAATACGTTATTAAGAACGCCAGAAAGCTGAAATTGAACAAATATGACATCACATTTTTTTATTAAAAATAATACATCGCCTGAATACAAATATTAACAAATGCAGTCGTCGTTGTTTTCTTTAATAAAATTAATAAGACCATTGGTGGATGAGTCATGGGAATAGATTTTTTCAGCGTTTTTTAATTCCGGTTCGATTGCTTTCGCTAAGGCTTTTCCCAGTTCCACGCCCCACTGATCAAAAGAATTGATGTCCCAAATTATTCCCTGGGTAAAGATCTTCATTTCATACATTACTAAAACAAGAAATAATGTTAAATATTGTAATACTATCACCAGATCAACTTCCATTCTAATTTTTCATTTTTTCTCATATGATATTTATTTTATACATTTCATTAGACGTTAGTATAGTTGTTTTTGAACAAATCATCTCAAAGAATGAAAGAAATCGATTCAGTGCCCCAAGTGGAATTGATTCAGTGGTTCAATACGTGAAATGTAAGTATTTTCATACATCTTGCAAAAATTTGAAAGTCATGCATTAATTTTTGTTTCTAGCTGTGAATCTCCAGTAGTTACACCTACAATTTTTATAGTTAAATGTTTATTTTATGATAGTTTTGGATTACTTTGTACGATGTATATGTATGTTTCTTTTATATTTCTTACAATTTAATGTACCTTTACTTATTCATATTTTTAAACCAAATTTTTGTTATGTAACCAATTTATTAAGTTCGTTTTGGAAATACATTTTCTACTGACTGTACTGAGTACATATGTACTAGATCTGTACCCTTTTGATGTGCAATGTATTAATATTACCATAAAAGTGCAGTCAGTAGGAAACTGTTACATATGTTACATAAATAAAATGTTTTTATATTCATAGTTTTATTGTTTTGTAGGTTTAGTAGTCGAGCACGTCAGTTCGACGTCATTGAGTCATGTCATTTTGCTGTGACATATTCATATCATTTGACCAATAATTTGCAGCTAGTATAGCCTTGTGGTTGGCTAGGATCATATCGTTTATTGTGCAAGAGTTGAGGGCAGATTAGCAAATAACTTGGGTCCTGCATGGCGCCACAATCACACAGGGTGCTTGCCCCCTACGGCAGCAGACCCCATTTCTGCATGTTGGTTTTTGCATCGCGGTACTCCTACTCTCATACGATTCGGGGTTCTCCATACCGCATGGTTCGTCTCTGCCTGAGGGTAGTTCCTCCTTGGCTAGTGTATCTTGGTTATTTAATTGCCTTCTTCACTTAGTGATTCGGTTCAATTCTGGTTCCTTCTACCGCCGCTTTCCTATCTATATGTGGTGGAGCTATGCCGATTAGCGGATATAATTTCTCTGTTGGAGTCGGTTTCAGGCACCCAGTAACGATCAACGCTGTTTCGGTAATTGCACCGTATCGTATGCGGCTATATAGAGAGAGAGATTTATGGTGGTTTTCTTGCGCTTGAAACCGTCTTCAATATGCTGAGTACAAGATTTAGCCGCAGCATGATTTCCCAGGTCTAAGCCCCGCATGCTGATTGGTAAATTTCTAAAGTCTTTTTCCAATCCGGTTTAGTGTTCCAGCGTTAAAGGTATGGCATACCAGGGATACTGGGGGCAGTTAGATTCCTTCCCAGGTTTTAGTAGTGCGACCACTCGAGATTTCCTCCAAACTTTCTGGATCTGCATTCACCAAACATGCGTTCATCAGTTTTAGCAGCCATTTAATTGTACTCTTATCGAAGTTCTTTATTTTCTCGACTCTCAATTTATCGATGTCAGCTGCTTTCATAGTTCAGTCATTGAGAATAGTTCCTCAAGAAAATGTCTCTCGTTTTCTAATTTTTATGGTCAAGGGATTTGCTGTTTTTGAACAGTTATGGCTTGACCACCTCTGCTGTCACTTCGGTGAAATTATGTGGTGGTTTGGTAGCATCGTTAAGATTGTTCCTGCTTGCTACCCAAGCCGTTTTTTTATGTTTATTTTTTTATATACATATACAGTGTGTCCAATTAAGTCGGCATCATATGGGTAACTTTTTATTCTTAGTTTTATGAAAAAAAGTTATTCTTTATAAAAAGTTGTGAATGGTCTTAAACCAAAAATACAACCATCAGATATCAATTTTTTAAGCCGTATACGAAGTGTGTCAAAGCATATGAATTTTACTCAAAAGTAAAGTACGTACGTTTTTTTTTTGAAAATAGCGACAATTGTTATTAAGAAAAGTTGATTATAATTGAAAACTATTGTCAGATATCCAATATTATCCATCCGCCATGAAAAACGATGGATAATATTGGATATCTGACAATAGATTTCAATTATGATCAACTTTTCTTAATTACAATTGTCGCTATTTTCAAAAAAAAGGTACTTTACTCTTGAGTAAAATTCATATTTTTTGACACACCTCGTATACAGCTTAAAAAAATTGATATCTGATGGTTGTATTTTTGGTTTTAGACCATGCACAACTTTTTATAAAGAATAACTTTTTTTCATAAAACTAAGAATAAAAAAGTTTCCCATATGATGCCGACTTAATTGGACGCTATTGCTATGTCATAGCCCGGTAAATGATTATTAGGTTGATGATCCAATTTACATCAATGTTGCACAACATTAATTAAATGAGGTGCTTCATTTTCTGCTAATACTTCAAGTTTATTAGCATTATTTGTTATAGATTGGGCATTTAGTTGCATTATTTTAAGTGATTTACGTATTTATTTAGTCTATTCGGTTTTCTCTAACTGAGTTTAAGATTATATGCCTGGTGTTTTATTTCCTTCACTGAAAAAATTCCTTATTATAGCGTTTTTTGACTCAATAATCTTGTCATGATGATCACGCGTTATGATTATTAAAAAAGAGAAATAATGATCAAAGTATTCGGCATTTAATAATAGGGGAAGCCCAATAGGGTTTTTTGGGCTTTACTCAAGCGCGGCAGATTAACGCATGGAGGATACCTTGCACCCTGTTGAATACATCCACCAAAATTTAATACGTACGTGTAGGTAATCCCATCAGAATAGTAAAAAAAATCGATAGATGGAAATACCGCGTCAGATTAAAGCGGGGGGGGGGGGGGTAATTACACGCTGAAGCGTGTGCATTAGTAATCTGAGGAGGGAGTGAGAGGGTCACAAACTTGCAAAAAAATATTATCTGAACATTCTCAAGTGCGGTAATTTTTTTTTATTTTGAATGAAATAATTCAGGGATAACGGAAAAATAAAATTGCTGATTTTCACAAGGCAAAATCGTCAATAAAGTTTAGTGCGTGCAGCGAAGCATAATTCCACACTCCGCGATTCTCTTTCACTCTGTCTCACTATCTAAACCGTCCCCACACTATTTTTCGTCGCCCATTACGCCATCACAGCAATAATGGTATTTGTGAGTTTAATCTTTAGTAAGACGATGAGTGGCAATATTATGAAGTGTGTTTTGTTGACAAAATACATCTTAAAAGATTGTTAAATTTAGGTCTGAAACAAAATTTTTTTGTCAATCCGTCGAATTAAGAAAATCCCTCCGAATAATCGTCAGATTATGGATCAGCACGACCAGGGCATCAAGCTGTACCATCTGTATGAAAATCTGACGCGCTCGAGTATTTCAAAATTGCAATTTTTTTTTTGAATTTTCAGAAAGTCATATGAGCTTGTGTCACATGCGAATCGTGAGTGTTTTGAATTGGAGCTTCGTTCGAGTCTATTTAAGATCCCCTGTGAATATCTTCCCCATTTTGAACCCCACCATGCAAACCGGCTGATTAACATACCTCCGTCATCAGAGACATGTATATACACTATAAATATATGACGCGCTCGAGTATTTTCATGCGACTGTTTTTTTTTACATTTTGGAAAGCCTGCAGACGCCTCCCCCCTATGGTGAAATGGTATGCATCATACAATCTTTTTTCTGCTGCCTGATCTTCAAAATGCAATATTTCTCTAAGACGCTAGAGTAAATCCGTATTTAGTATCGTGGACTCCCCTATTATAATGGAATAGATTGAACGTACGTCCGGTGTTTAAAAACATACAACGGTGTTCAATTATCGTAACAGGTTGTAGGTTTGTAAGGTGAAGATTTAGATTTGTATAACTTCAGATGATCAGACATAATCACAGAGTGCCAACCTGTTTACACTTATCGCAGTTCTCTAAAGACTTCTGGGTGTTGACTCAATTAGAATGGCTGCTGAATGGTTACGTTTCTAAATATATCTATTCAATATGGCTTTTATAAAATATTCCCGTTATAACCTGTGAAATGAACAAGTAAGTTGTCATTTCATTTACAGTAGAGATACAACAAAAATTAATTGGCAAGACCTAAAAGATAATGGGCATTTTGGACCCACCCTCAACAGCAATAAATTATGTTATCAGAAAGGTATTTTTATATAGAATAATTTTAATTCAAAAACGTACCTTAGGTACCGCAGTCCGAGTTTAGGAATTTAAAGTTAGAGGATTAAAGATTTAAATGACAGGTCAATGACTGTTTTTTATTTAAATGTCAGAAAACTACAAAAATGATGAATTTTTGATCAAACTGTATATCCAACATTCTAGAGACGCTCAAACGGTGGTATAGTGCACCGTATCGGGACTTCGGCCAATCGAGCGAACACTTTTTTGCTGTGAAGCATTGGCGCTAAATACATGTAGAACACTATTATATATATATATGATCTGACGTATTTTTTTTTAATTTACAGTGTAAAAAAGTTCATCCCTTGAGAACTTGATTTTTATGGATTATTATGGGGAATGGCGATACAAGCCAAACTTTTCACATATACATGTAGGGGAATATTATACATGGAAAATGTTCTAAAAAATTGAATTGGAAAAGTTTTCTCATGCAAGCCACTTTAATTTGTATGGTGGGTATCGGAAGGACCAGTCCGATTCTGCTCAAATTCAATAGGATTCTTCCATTGACAAAACTAACTAGGGTAAGTGAAAACCGGAACTCGATTGGAGCTTTCGTTCAAAAGTTCACTGTTTACATCCAGACGTGCACAGGATTTTTTTTGCTTTTTCGGACTCAAGGAACTCGGAAACGTCGAGAAGTGATAAAAACTGGGAGTAAGAATTTTTTTTCGCCATCACGAAACGAAGCCTCAGCCTCAGTAATTTTTATTTAATGTAGAACTGAATCATAAACATGTAACCCTTTTCCAAATATTGAACCGTGTGCGTGCAAAAATTTACTTGAAGTGATAAAATTGGAATTTTTCCACAACCTGTAAATCGCTCTTTTGACCCCAACTCATATAGCTTGTTAAAATGAGATTTTTAAGGAAAAATCTAAAATATAAAGTGTGCGCCATTTAAAAAAAGAACACTTTGTGTCAATCTTGTATGAAGTTCTTAAAATTAAATAGCGATCCTTGAAACTTTTGTACAACCAAGATTAATGATATTATACAAGGTAACTTCTTATGTCGACCCACTCTTTATCTCGTTATTATTAAATATATAAAAGTTTTTTGCAAGTTATTAGGTGGGGCAAGGTGGTTTGGAAGGGGAAAGAAAGGTTGACTTTGGGTACTAACCTGGCATAGAATAAAAAGGCTATATAGCTTAGTAATAGCGCGAAGCCACGTATGAATTCCCTGTAAATTTCATGGCTTAAAAAGCATATCAATTCAAATCACTAGAACTCGAAAATTCTGTGCCAAAGGTACCTATTTTTTTGAATTAAACTTTTCATTCTACGTAAAAATACCTTTCTAGTGACATGCAACTCATTGGTGTTTGAGGGTGGGTCCAAAACCCCTATAACAATGCCCATTTTTTCTCCCAAAAAATAAAATAAAATGGAGATTGTGAGAAGTGTATCAAACAAATTGCATTTCTTGCAAGAGAAAAATGAAGAGTGTCATTTTTGTGTAAATTGTCAAAGATTCTTATCTTAGAAATGAGGCTCTATATTATTTTTAATGAACAAATTATAAAGTTCTAAAATGGCTGAGGTTAGGTTAGAAATCAATGAATCAATAATATCTGATAAATCATTGCTAAATACACAACAAATATCAAATAAAAATTATTGTATTTTACAGAATATGTTGTCACCATTTGGATAAAGGAAAGGAATTTGGAAGTTTCTCATATTAAAAAATACCATCAACTTTTTATTAAAATCAATGTCAACATGTACATATATTATGTGTATAATGTCTAATATCACATTAACAATTACTAAAAATCAACATTTAAACGCTGTAGGTCAACGTAATTTGATCTAACTTAACCTCTGTTAGCCTTAATAAAGTTAATTAGACCATTGGTAGACGCGTCATGTGAAGAAACCGGAGAATCGTCATTTAATTCCGGCTCAATAGCTTTTGCCAGAGCTTTGCCCAACTCCACGCCCCACTGATCAAACGAGTTAATGTCCCAAATGATTCCCTGAGTGAAGATTTTCATTTCGTACATTGCTGAAAAAAAAACAAAATTCGGTGTGTTACAAATGTTAAAATAGTCAAAGATCTGTCAAGAAAATACCCAATCTGGGACAAAGAAATCAATAAATGTTAAAACTCACTCGTTTTAACAAGTTTGATAATTTATTTGCATGGTAATTTAAGTTGACAGTCAGTGTTGTTAAAAATGTATTTAAATACAAATAATTCTTCCTTGTATTTAAAAAGTACTTAAACACAACTACATGAAATAATAGATCATAGAGATTAGAGACCCAGATAACAAGATAATAAACAATTTGTGGAATAAACAATAACTACAGTATTTAAAATGTTATACAAAAATGTATTTTAAGTATATAGCAAATACAAATCAAGTTTATGTATTTAAATACATTGAAAGTATTTAAAATACAATTTTAAATACATGTATTTAAATACTTAACAAAACTGTTGACAGCGTAATAAAATAATGTCGATGGTATTGAAATGTGGTTTTTATCCGGTAAATGTGGATATTTTTTTTACAAAAAGTTTAAAAAAGGGTAAAAATTTAGTTAGTAAAAGAAATATTTGCATTATGTCAATGTTTAAATAATTTTATTTTGAAATTAATAATAAGTCAAAAGCGGCAATATATTTTTGCCGTAATTTCGAAAATTTAAAGTTACGAAAATAAATTTCTGTATAGGTATATCTTATATACTACGATGTATATTATATAAGTAGCGGGAAAGTAAAAATAGGCCAAAGATTAATACGATTTTTGGGGTTTTTAACGATGATTAACTGATTGCCGTTACCGTTTGTCTCAATCTCCTACCGTTCTCGAGTTGAATCAGCGTAACAGACGGACGGACAAAACCGTTTTATAATAGTTTTTTTTCTTCGAAAACTCTTAATAGTTATTTAACGAACAAGTGTATTAATAAAAACGATTAACAATCGAGATAATTTAATTTTAATTCACGAGTTCGTTATAGAACTTTTCCGTCGACCGTACTTTTCAAAATAAAGATATCTTATTTAAAACATATATAGAATTTTACGAAATTATAACAATAAAATAAATAATGGCATACAATGACAGATAGTACTAACACAGCTACTTCATTTCAAATGTCACTGCCAATATAAACGTATAAGAGTGGTGTACATTGGGTTACATATAATAAAATTGTTGATTAATAGAAAATCAATCATTAATAGGTGTCATTAAACAACGATTTTGAGTGCGTTAAAATACATCATAAATGGACGGTTGACGGAAATAATTTATTAAAGTATTTATTGAAATTTGTATAATTTACTTACGGAGCACGCTCGACCTTAAGGCTGGGAAATGGACTAAAAATGGCGGTCATTTTTGACAGTTTATATGCTTTTTTACTTTAATAAGGGAAAATTACAAGCAACCTATTTATATTTAGGAACTACAATGTTGTAAGAATGAATTGAATATAAACATATTCGATAACAACTAACTATAATTTCAGGATCGTTTTCTTTCACGTTCATAATCGCGGTTATAGGAAATCGATAAAATGATAATGCTGGATGACTGCTTAGTGTTCGGACAGTTATAACGCATTCGACTGGTAGCACTGGTGCGCATTTAGTTCGACTTTTTTAAGTGCTATTTGTTCGGCTGGCGGAACTGAACCAATTATTGTATTCGACTGGAATTGCTCGGCACAAGGGCAGAGTGAAATGTTGTTCGACTGGTAGAAGCATTTGTTCAAAGTTCGAATTTTTTGGAACTATACTTTTTTTCAGTGCCAGTCAGTGCCGATTTAGAGGTTAGGTTTTATTTTCAATTTTTAAAATATGTTACCCTTGTCTTTATTATTGTCCAGTAGTAGTGAAGATGAAGATATCAGTGATGACAGTGAGGAAGAGTTTAATAGACATTTTAAATAAATTTCGTTAAAAACACATACAGATATAAAATTAGGTTAGAAAATAGAAATGTCAATTGCATCAGTCGAATATCGATTAAATTATGCACTTTGCCATTGCCGAACTGGGTCGCACCAGTTTCCCTTGCTCGATAAAGTTTCGAATTATTAAAATGCTGCACGAAATCAGTGCAGAACTAAAAGCGCTCTGGCATCGAGTAAGAGCGTACGAGTCGAATGCGCTATTAGGCATATATGTCGATGCACCTCCTTCGCTCTTCTTCACATTGTTTAAGTTATCATCCATTTTGAATAAAAATACTTTAGTTTTAATTGGATTTGCTTTATCTCAACTATACAGCACTTAATACCAAAAGTACCGTTATCTTGCTTCAAATTAATTGTTATTCATATTATTTCATGGTTAGTTTATTTTTTTTAGGTTCTTAAACTGCACGTCGTCCTACACACAAGTGATTTAAACAAAAAAGAATTTTTGGGTTGGATATCCTAGAAGTCTTATAATATTCCACAGAAAAAAATGCGACTATTTCGATTATTTATTTAAATTAATTTTATGTTACTGGAAACTTGTACATCTAGCGCTGCTACTGGAAATGCTTTATGTTTAATTATTTCATAAGTTAGTGATCACATATACATAATCGGTGAAGTGGACTATTGCAAATAATCTTACTCATAATGTAGGTGGTAAGTAATACTTTTTAATAACAGTTTTGTATCGTTTAACCCTCAAACTCCTTAACTTTACAAACAGATACTCACTGGCTTCCAACCATTCCATCAAAAGCGTGTACACACAACATCCGGTTGTTCAGACTATACATGATTTTCTCACCAGACTTTAACACTTATTTGGACTTCATCATATGTGGGCATAACTGAAAACGAAAGAGCTAATCTTACAGGAAAAGAAATTTCATCATCAAATCTTGAATGTGAGAATATAAAAATCTACAGAGATAGTTTTCAAACGTAAAGCCGGCTCTAGCGCGACAAATATTTCCTGTACACTAACAATTTTGTCATTCCTGTTCACGCAATGGTATGAAATGTATGCGATTGTGAGCCTATGTGCACGAACTTCCTATAATTTTCTATATATTACACATTAAAAAAATACGAAATTTTGGCTAAGAGTAAGATGTGCATGATGGAAATACAGCTGCAATAGAACAGAGTAAATGTTTATTATAAACTTAATAAAATAATTACATATATTCGCACTAAGAATGGCGTGAATATAGAGAGCCTTTGACAAATTCATTTTAACAAAATTATCACCAAACTACACGAAAACTCCAACTTTCTTATGGCACTTTTGATGAACAAAGAAAAAAATTAATCGAAAACTGCGAATTGGACACGAATAAGAGTCTTTGTCAAAATTGTAACTCTCCTTTAACAGTCAAATATATACTTATAAAGTGCTTGCATTATTCCCAAAAATGGCGGATGCACTACCTAATAGGAAATGAAAGATATTCTAAGCTCATCTGAACAATTACCTCAGATTTTAATGTATCTAAAAGATAGATTAGTAGTGTGAATTATAAAATGTTACTTTTAGATATAGAAAGGCTGTAAAATGATATTGTATCTTAGTCTTTAACCACATCGTGTTAGTGACTACTGATATCGAGACAATACAATTTCAATAAAAAATAATTTTAATATAAAAATTTTTGATGTAATCTTCATTTATGTTTCGATTTTTTTTATAAATTATAAAATATATCCTAAAATCCTCTTGGTAGCCAATATGCAAATAAATATTTAATAACTCCTTGACAACTAATATTATTTACTTATTCAATAATTGCTATATAAATGATAAATAATAAAATAATTTAAAATGTATTACTTTTCACAGAGTATGTAAAAAAATCCCTGCTATCTACACAATATTTAGAAACAACACTGACTTTTGCATGACTTTTTTTCAAATACTTTCTTGTTTTTCTTATATTCCAATCCAAGCCTAATATTAAAAATTTGAAATGTTTTTTCCTTTACAAAAACCTGATAACCTATACTCACTGAAGTGTCATCAGAATATAAAAAAAAACCATTTTTTTTTGCTTTTCAAGAACATTGATCATTGCCCCTAGTCTCTTACTAACGCTGTATTGAAAGCTATTGACATGAAAAATATTAACGTCAAATCCCTTCTAAAACAGTTCAAAAGTTTTTAACGACGGGAAAGTATGATATTGTAGTGCGAAAGTATAAAATATGATTAGCTAAAATACTGCAAACTAGCAGAATTATAAATTGACTACACTGTTTTGGATGAAATTATTAACTTGACAACCGTGTATTGGTAAAGTTACATGTAAAATGTACGTCGCAGTTTATAAGGTTGTCGTAAGTAGATTGTTAATTATGAAATATTGTGCGTGTGTTGGTATATGAGAAATCAACATATTGGGAGTCTCCCTCCCCATAGTGTTTAAGTGCTTATGGCTAGTGACCATTCGGCATTGATGTTGCGGATGTTTTTCACTTAAGCATTTATTTTATGTCACATTTTTGATACAGCACCGTTCAATTTCGACCAATAATAACGAAGATGGGTGTTAGTGTCCCTTCGGCATTGATACTGTGTACTTTTTTCGTTGAATATTGAATGTATGTATTTAACTAGTGGCGTTTGTTCAGTTTAATATCGGCCAATAGTAACGAAGATAGGTGCTGCTGTCCTTTTGTAGTATTTAATATACGGTAGCTAGTGCCGTTTGTTCCATTTAATTTTGACCAAAGTAACAACGATATGTGTTAATGACCTTTTGGTATTGGTGCTGGGAATGTTTTTTTGCTTAAGTATTACGGCCCATTTAGCTAGTACCGGTTGTTCCGTTCAATTCTGACCAATAATAACAAGAATATGTTCTAATGCCCTTCTGGCTTTGATCCTGCGCATGCGTAAATTGTCCCATATGTGTATATTACTATAACAAAACCGAACTTGTCTTGTTTTTGAGAGCGATGACGTTGAAAGGTCCAACGGTTTGCAATTTGGACCTTAACGGTTTCCCATAAGGAGTGTGCTAAAACCGGTGCTGCATAGTTACTTAGCTGTAATCATGGAAATACTGTATTTGAACATGCAGTGACCCACAAACATCAGGATCAAAATGATAAAACGTGAATGTAAAACGATAATGAAGGTTAGGTTAAACTTCAACAATGTCAAAGGTTGTCAAAATAGTTAAAGAACTGAAAATATAAAGAGACGAATGTTTTAGTCTCAGTAAAATCCAAATAAGTAAAAATGTTTACCTATCAGAGCTCCAAGTATAAAAGGCGTAACTTTCTTCACCACTATACTATTAGTTGGCCTGTTGCCGACGAACACCTTATGCGGCAAAATTTTCTCGACTTGATCAGTCGCCATGCCGGACTTTTGCAACTCCTCTCTGGCTTGCCCGGCCGATTTCCCCGTCATCAGGGCTTCGGTTTGCGCCAAGAAATTGGCGAGGAGTATCTTGTGATGCACACCTTCGCTTATGGGGTTGTGAGTTTGAGCGGGTGCAATGAAATCACAAGGGATAGTTCGAGTACCTTGATGGATCAATTGGTAGAAGGCGTGTTGACCGTTGGTACCTGGCTCACCCCAGACTATTGGACCAGTGTTGTAGTCGACCTAAATCATATCGAGATTTTTATTATAGAAAATTATCTTTATACTGTTTGCCATTGTTACTAAATTCGATTATAAATAAAGGTACTTAATTATTTGCTCAACATAATAAAGTAAAAGAAAAGACTGATATTTATTGTCAATGAGGTGTCTTAATTGTCAGTATACTAGGTTGAATTTGATAACATCTTTTGAAAACGATGGCCTACTTTTTTTAAATATTGTTGGGCTGATTTGCTTCTGAATCAATATGATAATGATACACTAAACATTTCTTGCTTTATAAAAACAATTTTAAATACTAAAATAATTGTTTTAACGAAAATAAAATACTAAGCACATATTTTTTGCGATAGTTTGTTTCACTTCGGCACTACGAGCCTCTTAATTTAAAAAAAAATGATCAAATTAGTAAATGATAACAAGAAAACAAACGAGAAAAGATATTTATCAACATTAGCGAATATATTTTAGTGGTAGATATATAAAAATTACGTACTTGTTCTCCACCCCTTGTAATATATTTTCCATTACTTTCCATATCACCTTGTTGAAAGTAGGCGGCAAATCTGTGCATGTATTGATCATATGGCAACATGGCGTGAGTTTCAGCTCCATAAAAGTTACTATACCAAATGCCCAATAACGCCAAAATTACGGGAACCTAAATTATTAAAAATAAATAATCGAAATTATTCCAGTATTTTTTTTTTTCATAAAAAACGTATTTGATTTGTTTTTATTTTATTGCTATAATAAATCGAAAATTACATTTTTTTCACAAAGTTACTAGTTATCTGACAGCCAAATTTGTCGTTGAGGCTTACCATCATTTTATTTCTGTAGAGGAAAAATCCGAATTTCCGTAATTATTGTCTACTGAGAGTTAGATAAGACTAAAAAGTTCCAGGTCTAAATTACTGATTAATTGTTTAAAAAGTTCTTTGTTTAAATATTTTGAAAACATGTAAGAAATAAAATTTACAATTAACTCATTTTTATTATGACACTTTTGTTCTTTATTTCATTTTCTTTTCTTGTGTTTATTTCTTTTTCGTATACGGTCACTTTTAAATGAAGCCATAGATAGTAATTAACTGGATTGAAGCCTTATATTAAAGAGCAACTGATTTATTTTTAAAGTTACTTTGATGTGAAACTAGACTACAGTAAAATGATTATCAAAATGATAGATAGTCACGACATCTATCGTAAGGTTCATAGGATAAAATCCTGTAAACGCGACTAACCAAGTACAACTTGGTACCGGTAGGTGGTGGACCCATCCGCCATCAAAACGCCCTAAGGCATTTTAAAGATTGTTTTTCTTTTATTATTGCAATGTTTAGGAATTTTTATACGTTTTATATATTAAGAGTTTCTGTTTTTATTAATATAAAGATTATAAAAAGGATCTTAAGTATTATTTGTTCTCACGAACATAAGAAGTTGTGTTTGTTCTACAGTTTTATAATATAATGTATGAAATTTCTGAGAACTATATAGCGATAAAATACAGTAACTGTGACCAGTGGGACATGGCACAACTGCGAAAACTGTTCCGAAAAATTACTACTCTTTTTTTAAATTCAGAGCAGACCGCTCTAGTGACAAGCGCGGAGCAGTGACAAAGTAGCAGACAGTGAAATCGCAACTCATCTCTAGTGTAAATACTGTATATAATCATTTTACTTCACACAATTTTCATTGCATATAATATTTTTAAATCAATTATAAATTAATTTTAATTTCATCCTTATTAACAATAATGTACTAAAATAATTACTTAAAAAATAAATGGCGTTATTATTATTCCTATTTGTTAATGAACATCAAAAAATTAAATTTTCTAATTATGCTGTAATTTAATATTTATATTTATTATTAAGTTATAATTTAAAATATTTAGAAATATATTGGAATAACTAGCTAAGGTTTTTGAGTTTACTAGTATTTTAGAGCAGCGTTTAATTTTTTAATATATTTTAATATTGTGTTTTAAGTATCTCCAATTTAATGTCCTAAAGTGATTTGGACAAGAGAAATCATTATCTAAAAAAAGTAATAAAAAAATTAAAAAAAATCCCAAAGAACAAAAAGGTATAAACAATTTCATATTTGAATTGAAAAATATTAGCAAAATCATCTTAAAATTTAAAAACTAAACAAAGTGGCCCCGAGCATACGGTATAAAGCAACCCATATCTTAGATTTTTTAGATATAAAAATTATATAAATTTGAAAACCAAAAACTTATGTTGAATTTAATTAATCTCGCACTGTAGAATAAACACAATCTAAATAATATTTATGAAAATAACTAGCGAATTATATTGCCAAACAGCTAATAAACAATCATGCAATGGAATTATACAACATGAATATTTATTTTGTTTGTGAATTGTGTGATGAATTTTTAATTTGTAACTATGTAAATAAGGTTTTTGGATAAAAATATGGATGCTTACTTACATTTTTCTCCAAAGGTGCAGTCTGGAAATGGTTGTCCATGAAGAATCCACCTTCATGTAGTTGCTGGAAGTTGTCGAACCCAATTGCAAGGCAAATACTTAAGCCAATGGCTGACCATAATGAATATCTTCCACCTACCCAGTCCCAGAAGCCAAACATATTGGCAGTGTCAATTCCAAACTCTGAGACTTTTTCTTTATTTGTACTCAAAGCTACAAAGTGCTTGGCGACTGCAGAAGGCTGAAATAATATAAAAAATAATGAAAAAAATAAATAAATAAAAATAACATTAAATATTTTTCTTACACTGCCTGCAGTTTTCAAGAACCAATCCTTGGCCGATTTCGCATTAGTACATGTCTCCTGAGTGGTAAATGTCTTTGATGCAATGATGAAAAGTACACTTTCTGCATTGACTTTTTTTAAAACTTCTGCTAGATGAGTACCATCAATATTTGACACAAAATGCATGGTCAAACCTTTATTGTAAGGCTTCAACGCCTCGGTAACCATCAATGGCCCCAAATCAGAACCACCAATACCTATGTTAACTACATCAGTTATTTTTTTACCAGAATATCTAAAAATATACACGATTTAGTTTAGTTTTACTTGCAGTACTACAAGAAACATAAGCTAGGTCCAATAACATATATCATAAAGTGAAACTTAAAACTTTTACCCCTTCCATTCTCCACTCAAAACTTTGTTTGTGAATTCTTTCATATGATCTAAAACAGCATTAACATCGGGCATGACATCCTTCCCATCTACTTGAATTGGTCTGTTGGCCTTGTTTCGCAATGCTATGTGCAACACAGCTCTGTTTTCAGTAAAATTGATCTTCGCGCCATTGAACATGGAATTTCTGGCATCTTCAACTTTTCGTCTACGAGCCAAATCTATGAGAAGCTTAAATCCCTCATCATCAATGCGGTTTTTTGAAAAATCAACAAGGATATCACCATCTTTGGGAGTACTAATTTTCAGACTGAAAGAGTTTTTTGTGTTAAAACATTTTTATTCCATTTTTTACATTTACAAGTAAATATTTCTATTACAGTACGTATGTTTGCAAAAACAACTCTAACTGGTCTGGGCTTATGCTTATTTCCCCTGCCTACATGAAATTATAAAGATATTACGTGTAGGCAGGGGAAATCAGCATAAGCCAAGACCAATTAAGAGTTGTTTTTGCAAACAGACGTACTGTTTTTTTTTGTCCGGGACCGTTCTTTGCAACCGGATTCACTGCAGCCTCGTGGGCCTGTTGCGTACTGTAATCGAAATATTCAAAAACAAAAGATTAATATCTAATTACAAGATGAAAATTAATACTGATCAAACTATAAACGCAGAGCGACACATTCACTAAATTAAAGGAAGACCTGAATAAACGTCAGTCAGCTGGAGAACAAGACAAGGATAAAATTCAATAATGGTATTCCGAAAATTGAAAAGATGAATCCAAGCAAAACTAATTCATACCCCGTTACAAATCTATTGTCAAAATGTTTGTAGACTAAAACGCAAGAGTTAAGTTTGACAGTACTGTGTGCGGATTATGATATTTTGGTATTGGTAGAAAGTTGGTTATCTCAGGATGTATTGTCAAAAAAAATCTTCTTACCCTCGGTACTCAATTTAAAGATGCGACAGGGTCATAAAAACCAGCAGTAAATCCAAAGGAGGTATCATTATTACTGTTAAAAAACACCTTAACCCCAAAAAGTAGACATTAATTAATAACTCTGTGGAACAATTATTTGTATTATGTTCAATGGGGAGTAAGTCTTATATTGTTGGAGGTGTTTATTTTTCTCTAAATTCGGAGAAAATTAATAATTAATAATGCATGATAATAATAGTAAATGTGATTTAATTATTTTTGGTGATTATAATTTGCCGGAAGTAGGTTGATCAAATAAAAATTCGGATGTTACAGTAAATTGTCCTCAACATTAGCTCAATATTTTTCATTTTTAAACCTTTATCAAAGCAACCTTTTACCCAATAATTGAAGTGTATTTTTAGAATTAGTCTTCACTAATTTAGCAAATTTAGAAGTTAATTTGTTCACCGATCCTGTATTTGAGAATAGTATCCATCACGTAAGTTACTTAATTACGGAACTAAATCAAAAACTATTGTAAGTTTTATAATGACTTTAAAAACGCGTATTATATTGGCCTAAACAATTATTTTGCTGCAATAAGTTGGAATAACTATTTGAAACTTTCAGACATAAATGATAACTTAATAGAATTCTATCATCTGGTTAACATGGCCATAGCCTTGTTTGATCCTCTTAAAAATTCGTAAATTCTAGCTTTTCTATTCGATAAGGAGCTGAGGAACTTTTCAAATCAGAAAAGCTGCTCATAAACAGTATAAATTAACATATAGTTTAGATTACAGAATATTTTCAGAATTAAGATCAATACGTAGAAATCTCTCCAGAACGAATTATAATTAATATATAAGATATGTGATGTATGGCTGAATCACTCTATTCAGATCACAAGTAATTTAGGAATTATATTAATAATAAATGAAAATTTAATGATCTTCCATTTACAATGTATTATGATGGTACCATAGCTAGTGAAGGGAGGCAAATTGTAGAGAACTTCGCATCATATTTTTTACAGTATATACTAATCCCTTTTCTAATAACGTTAATAACAGTAACGTAGATGAAGACATAAGCTTTTATAATATGCCGTGTCCTAATTTTATCCTCGAAATTATTTTTATATCTACACTCCCCAATAAACTTAGTGTAGGATCTGATGGCATTCCTCAATTGTATATTTTCTCCTTCATCAGTTATATATGTTGGTAAGTCAATTTTTGAAAGAAGAAATTTTTCCTGAAATGTGGAAACTTAGTTTTATATCTCCTATTTTTAAGTCTGTGGACAAAGAAAGTGTGTGTATTCAGTCCTCTTTGACCAAAATTTTTCATAGTTTGATTTATGATCAACTTAGTTTTTACTGTAAAGAATTATTGATTAATAACCAGCATGGATTTTGTCACAAAAAATCAACAACTCAATTTGTTAATTTTTAAGCAAAAAATATTAAAAGTATTGGAAGCCAAAGGATACCTGGATGATGTCTATACAGATTTCTCCAAACAATTTAATACTAACCTTTCTCTGTTTTATTTGAGTATGTCGAAAATTCACTTAAAATGATAGAACTCCAAAATAAAGTGATATTTTGTTGTCGAATTTATTATAATTATTAAAAGAAACTCTTATAACAAATTCAATAAACATTGTCTGTTTGGAAAAATTTGCCAATCTTCCCCCACTTCTGACATCACGCTTAGGTAGTTTGACCAAAGAATAAATAGTACCACAAAAATAAATAACATGTGTTTTGTGGTCTATAGATAGAATAAATAGAAAATTCTCAAATATATTTTAAATGAGAAATTAATATTTTAATACTGCTAGCGCCACCTGGTATATAGGAGATTAATAAAATTTCAAATGATCGTTTTTCTGTTGTTATACATGCAACATAGTATATCTCTTTTATTCATACTGAAAATGATATACTAACGACACTGACAACTTGAGTAACAAAACAGAACTGGGATTTTGCACACGGTGCTTGGAATTTTAATGTTGCCAGTTTGGTGTACTCGTGAATATCCCCGTCTTAAGTGCACAATAAAACAACTATACAAAATATAAAAATAAAAACTAAAAGAGATCAAAAACTACACAAGTATATAGTGGTGAGTTAAAATCCATAACCGAAATACATCTACAATGTAAGTTAAAGGTTACGAACCTGTGCAAATATCAATATATACAGGCGAGATTAAAAATAATAAAAAATATATAATAAAGGTGTATGAGTTAACAAAGATCAAAATTAGGTGTAAAATTAAATTTAGAGCCACTAGAATGAAATTTTCAACATAAACCTAAACCTAAATTTGCCATACTTTTCGTTTTTTCGATGTCTGGAGTTTGGACAAATAAGATTAAGTGTGAGAATTGTCTATTATTATTATTATTATTATTATTACTGGTGGGAATAACGTGTAATAAGGTGTGGTGTTTCCGGTTACAAATATTGCAACCTTTACTTGTACATTGTAAAATCATATGAGCCGTACTAAAATAATTGAAACATAATCTTTTAGATTTGACGAAATTTTATTAGCGTTAACATTACAAAATGTACAATTACTGGTAGAAAAAGAACTGTTATTAAGATTGGTGTGTAAGAAGGCTCTTTCACTTTTCTTATAAGTTAATTTTTCACTTTTATCTATAGAATTTAAATTTTCCAAACCTTTATACTATGAGTGTCAAGTGATTCTAAAAATTCCTCAAAGGGGTAGTACTTCTGAATCTCTATTAAATTGAAACTTTCTTTTACTTGAGTAATCTAATTTGCATTCTAATAAATAAATTAAAATCAAATCTAATAGCTGATGAGTAGTTAAATTTAGATTTTTAAAGCTTCCCAACTTTTTGTGACATCAGTGTGAAATTCTCTGAGAACCATATTTTTATTTTCATATCGATTTTTAACATGTAAAGGGCAGTTTCTAAATTCTTCTTAGTGACTTGTTAATTTAAAGGTTCTTTATGTAACATAATATTACAGGAACTATTTTCTATATCATCTCTGTTTTCGAGATTTTCCTCAACAGTTACATAAATATCTAACAAATCTTGTGTCTCAAGAGTAATTATAGGCTTTACATAACATCTCTTCGCGAATTTGAAATTGACAAATATCATCCTCACTGTGTATGCTTTTGTTAACCGAATTTTCTATAGGAGTTATAGCCGTTTTTACAGTTCTGCTGTTAACCTTAAGAGTGCCCAGATTCATTTTTTTACACTTAAGGTCACAATAGAACAGACAGAACTATACAAAATATAAAGATAATAAACTAAAACTAAAGAAGCTCATAAACTACACAATAATAATGTAGTGGTGAGTTAAAATCTTTACCAAAAAGACAACTACAATGTAAGTCAGAGGTTACGAACCTGTGCAAATGTCAATATATACAGGTGAGAAATTAAAAAATATCAAAATTATGTGTGAAATTAAATTTAGAGTCACTGGAATCAAATTCTCAGCATAATCAAATTCTGAAAAACCAAGGATCCGGCTAGAAAGACCAATTTATCTTTCGTACCTTACCTGTAGCAAGTATACAATTCATAAACCAACTTATAAAATTAAGCAACAACTATTTATAACGGACCGCTTTCCATAACCGCTAGCTCCTATTGGATCTTCGGTTGGATTGGGTTTACCTGGTTGATATTCCAATGAAATTCAAGAAACATATTGAATAAAAGTATGAAATAATATGATTAAATAAAAATATAATAAAAGGTATATAAAATATAAATAAAAAGGTGTAGAAAAAAGTAAAAAAGGGTTTTAAAATGTATAAAATAAGCGGAGACAATAAACAAATAAAAATAACTTAATTATGCTAGCCTATAAACTACTTAATTGCGGATACACTAGCATCAAAGAATTAAAACAATATTTCGACATTTTAATAACCATAACGATATTTAACTAAAAAAAGTACTTATTTGAACTTATCTTAGCGATATATAGGAGACATATCAAGTCCAAACAATAAATCCAACTTTCCGAAGTTCCGGTGCTATCTCTCTATTAAACTATAATGATTCCAAGATTGTCATTGCCACTATCACGTATACAATACAATGTACATTTACTGTATACAGCACAATGAAACTAACAAACACCAATAACACACAATAATCTCATTTGGGGGGGGGGGGGGTTAGGTGGGTATCAAAATATAAATAAAATGGTAAACTAAAAGACAGCATAAATCAAAACAACGTTCAGTGGAGGGCAGTTATTTCCTACTTGACTAAAATCTGTCTATTGCGTAAAAAAACTACCCAAGGGAATACAACCCTACAACCCAGATAAACTGGGCCAGTGGAGAGAAGAAATTCATCTTCGTCATTCAACATCTAACAGATGGTCAGACCCACAGGAATGAGTTTTTCAAGTTTGAAACAAAAACAATTTTATGTACGAAGCGGCCCGAACATTTGGGTTTCCGGTAAAACTGGTTAAGAGCTTTTGGGAAGGTAGGTCACAGCAAGTTAGAATAGGGGGATCTAAGTCAATATCAATTAATGTCACTTCTGGAGTCCCTCAAGGATCTCATTGTGCACCACTATTATTCAATATATTCATTAATGACATAATGTCGTGCTCTAAAAATTGCGAATTTTTAATTTTTGCCGATCACTTAAAGTTGTTTAGACAAATTTTTTCAATTAAAAACCAGAACCACATTCAAAATGCTCTTGATAAGTTAGTGAAATTGTGTGACAAGAACAATTTCTATCTATAAATGCAATTTAATTTGTGTCTTCAAACGAAGGAAAAAACTCGACCCCAGATATCACATTAAAAACTAGTTACTACCTCAGGCTACTTCTTACTACCTCAGGCTACTTCAATCAAAGATTTAGGAACAATAATGGATGAACAGTTAAAATTTATTGAACATACTAATAAAATCGCTATTAAGTCTTCTCAATGCTCGGGTTTAATTATGAGAAACTGCTTAGAATTATCAATAGCCCCATTAAAATGACTTTATGTGTATCCAGTAGTACCCCAATTAGAATATTCTTCTATTATATGGTCACCACAATACCAAATTCATTCGGTAGTGTTGAAGAGAGTGCAAAATAAGTTCCTTAGGTATTGTGCATACAAGCTGATAGGATTTTAACTGAATTAGATCTATATGTTTACTGCAAACTAGGAGACTTAGAGCTGATTTATATTTTACATACAAATTGTTACATGAGAATATCGTTTGCTCAGATCGTCTCGACAGTATGTTCTTTCATTCACCAATTAGAAATCTAAGAAATTCGAATTTATTTATGGTATGCACTCCCCAATTAAACATACATTAAAAATATTTAATCAAAATAATTTAGAGATTATGGGCATATCCATTATTAAATTTAAAAATACTGTAAAAAAGATATAGTCAAATATTTATCATTGTTAGTTGAAGATATACCCTAGTATTGTAGTTGTATTTTAACCTTATTGTAGTACCTTAATATTTATTGTATTTTAACGATATTCTAGTATCTTAACATTATTGTAGTGTTTTAACATTATTCTAGCATTTTTATTTGCAAAACTTCATGGATATTTTCATTTGTAGGACTTTATTTTTATTATAATTTATTGAGACAAGAATGTGATCTTACATTATAAAAAATGTACGAAAATATACTAACTTGATTATCTTAAGGAATTAGTCATGGTCCTCGAAAGTTGGGTTATAAGGTATTAAGATGGCATAAAACAAATGTTAATATTAATACATTATAAAAGCTATAACAATTGTATGATTTAACTTTCTAAAGACTAATACTAAAGATAAATTAACGTTCCGAAACAGGCACTTGATCTGAGAGATCAACCTCTCATTTATTTCGTGAATTCACGGAAATTATCGTACATTTCATTTTTCACGTTCCAAGTATAAAAGTTACGTGAAAAACAAATCTCCGAGATACAGTTCGTGTACTAATGATTTAATAATTGTATTTTAAGCAGATGGGAACCTTATTGGTAAGTTTTATTTTGAAATAATTTAAATTATTTTAACTTTGTTTTCTGTATAGATGCAATGAGTACATACCAAGTAGAACTAGATCGTTGTCTAATGGACGAAGTATTTGATGATGAAAGACCTAATGATACTGATGAAGAGTTCATAAATGAAATTCTGAATGGTTATGAAATTTGAGAATAAAATTCCGAATAAGAGCAGGATCTTAGCCGTGATGGAAGAGGTGTTGCAATACTCGTGTGAAGTTGGCGCCCGACGCTAGCGCCTAACTCCAGCACCCACCCCTTTCCATCCAACCCGATTTACACAGCACAAATATATGATGATAAAATTTTATATTGATAGGATGAGGATGAATTAAATGTTAACAGATTATTCGTTTTAAAATAAGACTCAATAGTAATTACAGGTAGGTGTACATATGAAAAGCACTGTATTTCAAATAAAAAATTTAAAATCGTTTTTGTATAGGTACAAACCGTAAGTATATTTTGTATAAAATACATTGCTTTGATTCGATTTTCTAAAATGGAAGCATCAAAGAAAAATATACCCGTACCTTCACTCCTAATTTTTTTTTTTTTCTAAAACAATGGCACCAAAGAAAAAACACCCCCATTTTAATAAATATTAACTTTCACTGAACAGAAAGGTTGTTACGAATTTTGATATACAAGGAATCATTATTCTACTCGACAACTCTCCACTGCCTACATTTGGTTTTTCCAAAATAACGGCATCATAGAAAAAACACTCCCCACTTCTCTTACAATAAATATTAATTTTGTCTGAACAGGAAAGTTGTCACGGATATTAATATGCAAGAAATTATTATTCTTCTCGAGAACTATCCGCTACCTTAATTTGGTTTTTCCAAAATAACGGCATCATAGAAAAGACACTCCCCACTCCTCGTACAATAAATATTAATTTTCTCTGAACAGGAAATTCTCACGGATATTATTATTCTTCTCGAGAACTATCCACTGCGTACATTTGGTTTTTCCAAAATAACGGCATCATAGAAAAAACACTCCCCACTCCTCGTACAATAAATATTAATTTTCTCTGAACAGGAAAGTTGTCACGGATATTAATATGCAAGAAATTATTACTCTTCTCGAGAACTATCCGCTACCTTAATTTGGTTTTTCCAAAATAACGGCATCATAGAAAAAACACCCCCCACTTCTCTTACAATAAATATTAATTTTTTCTGAACAGGAAAGTTGTAACGGATATTAATATGCAAGAAATTATTATTCTTCTCGAAGAACTATCCGCTACCTTAATTTGGTTTTTCCAAAATAACGGCATCATAGAAAAAACACCCCCCCCCCCCATCTCTTACAATAAATATTAATTTTGTCTGAACAGGAAAGTTGTCACGGATATTAATGTGCCAGAAATTATTATTTTTCTCTGGAACTATCCACTGCGTAAATTTGGTTTTTCCAAAATAATGGCATCATAGAAAAAACACTCCCCACTCCTCGTACAATAAATATTAATTTTCTCTGAACAGGAAAGTTGTCACGGATATTAATATGCAAGAAATTATTATTCTTCTCGAGAACTATCCGCTACCTTAATTTGGATTTTCCAAAATAACGGCATCATAGAAAAAACGCTCCCCACTCCTCGTACAATAAATATTAATTTTGTCTGAACAGGAAAGTTGTCACGGATATTAATGTGAGAGAAATTATTATTTTTCTCGGGAACTATCCACTGCGTAAATTTGGTTTTTCCAAAATAATGGCATCATAGAAAAAACACTCCCCACTCCTCGTACAAAAAATATTAATTTTCTCTGAAGACGACTGTTGTCACGGATATTAATATGCAAGAAATTATTATTCAGACAAAATTAATATTTATTGTACGAGTGGGGAGTGTTTTATCTATGATGCCGTAATTTTGGAAAAGCCAAATTAAGGTAGCGGATAGTTGTCAAGTAGAATAATAATTTCTTGCATATTAATATCCGTGACAACTTTCGTCTTCAGAGAAAATTAATATTTATTGTACGAGAAGTGGGGAGTGTTTTTTCTATGATGCCGTTATTTTGAAAAAAACAAATTAAGGTAGGTTCTCGAGAAGAATAATAATTTCTTGAAAATTAATATCCGTGACAACTTTCCTGATCAGACAAAATTAATATTTATTATAAGATGAGTGGGGGGTGTTTGTTCTATGATGCCGTTATTTTGGAAAAACAAAATTTAGGCAGTGGATAGTTGTCAAGTAGAATAATGATTTCTCGCATATCAAAATTCGTGACAACCTTTCTGTTCAGTGAAAATTAGTATTTATTAAAATGGGGGTGTTTTTTCTTTCGTGCCATTGTTTTAGAAAAAAAAACAATTTAGGAGTGAAGGTATGGGTATATTTTTCTTTTTGGGCAGTTTTCTTTGATGTTTTCATTTTAGAAAATCGAATCAAAGCAATGTATTTTATACAAAATAGACTTACGGTTTGTATACAAAAACGATTTTAAATGTTTTCACACGAGTGACAATAATAATACGTTAATACAAAAACTAAATAAGTTGGGTGATACTTCCGGTAAGTTCTCAGTACCTTCTGGAGTGCCACAAGGTTGTAATTTAGGCCGTTACTTTTCTTATTTTTATAAATGATTTACTTTTGGTGACTCAAAATTCAGAATGCCTAATGTTCGCACAACTATCTAAAATAGTTTGTTTCTTTAGAGATTGTGTTAAATTAGAGAAAGATATTAATAACGTAATAAAATGGAGTGAAGTCAATAAAGTTACCTTTCAATTTAACAAAATGTTCCGTGATGAGTATTTGCAAAGTGCAGAATATTATTGAATTTGATTATACATTTAAAGATTTCCCTTTGAAGCGAAATTTGGAAATAAAAGATCTAGGAATAACATACAATTGTAAACTCTCATTTTCTTAACATATTAATAACATCATATGCTCAGCAAATCGCACATTAGGTTTTATTATCCATCAAACAACAAATTTTAAAAATATTAATGTAATTAAAATGTTATACTATACATTTTTGAGACCTAAATTAGAATTTGCGTCTATCATATGGCAAGGAAAATTTAAAACTTATTTACAGGAGATAGAGAAAATTCAGAACAAATTTTTACACTATCTCTATTATAAAAAAATTAATACAAGAGCTGACTACCATACTGTCAGAACATCTATCCATAGAATCGAGTTCAATATTAGGTCATTAGAAATTAGACATAGATTTGAAATGCTGATGTTCCTATATAAAATTCTCAATAATGCGATAAATTCTCCGAAACTGTTAGCGTTAATATCCTTTCATATTACAGCTAGACACACTCGAGTAAGGTTAAAGTTCAGTATCCCACTATATACAAATATATCTTACTCTTCACCTATTATCCATATGTTACGTTTAGTGAATAATATTTTGTCTGTTCAGGATTTAGATTGGTTTAATACCCCATGCAAGAAATTCAAAAAAATAGATAATGAATATTTGGATATTATTCAAGTCTAATAGTAAATAAATATAGTTAATAAAACTGGATATTCCAGCTCCATATTCCGATTACTGTATCTGTGTATATATATTTTATTAATAATAGGTAACTTTGTTTTTAACAATTTTTAATTAGATAATTATCCATTTAAATTATCCTTGTAATTAGGTCCATGGACCTGTTAGGATGTAAAAATAAATAAATTAATTGTAAAAAACGTATTCTTACATTAAATGTAAAAAGTACTCTCTTGTGTGCAAAAAATGCTCGTAATAAAAAACAATATAAAGTTTTAGTTCAGTGCTGTAGTTTTTTCTGTATAATTTTTGATATATGCTAGAAGCGCCCTACATCAAAAAAATGATATATGTTTGTCTAATAAATATTTTTACTATTAAAACTTAAAAATATAAAATATTTAGTGGTGTGGTGGTATTACAGAAAGGAGAGCGTGTTTCGGTAGATTGGAAAGTTTTATAAAACCATCTTTTCCTAGCAAGATTCACATACACATATATTATATTTAATATGAAAATGTATTGATTGCGTTATATACGTAATATTTTTTAATTACGATTATTTAAAACTTCTAAACAGTATACAATACAGCTTAAAAGATATAGGTTAATTTTTAATAAAAAGTACAAACTCACAGAAAAGGTCGACTAAAGGTCAACGTTCGCGGTCAGTCTCTTAAAGCCAAAAAAATATATAAAAAGATAATTACCTAAATTTATCAAATCTTGAAGTATCTTTTACAAATAATTCTTTAATATTTATTTTCTTTCCAACTCTGTTGTAATACTCTAGCAATTTCTGAAATTCACATTCTTGAGTTAACATACGTTGCGGCTCCATTTTGATACTGTTGCACATGCTTGTAATGTAAAAGGCAACTAATAAATAATTAAATCTTGATCTTGATAAAACTATAATTGATCTTACAGAAATAATTAATAGTTATTATTTCAGTTCACTTCATACATTTGCTTGAATTATTTTATTTTCATATTTAGTTTAAGTTTATTTGATTCAGTATATATATTTTTGACAATTACACCTGAATTTTGAAAGAAACTGACAACCGATTTTGATAGGTAAAATAGAATACATTACATCTCAAATTTATATAGAGTGTTTTGTTAAAAAAAGGTAAGTTTGAATAAATATTTCCCTTAAAAAAAGAAAGATAGAAAGAAGAATCAAATAGTGGTTGAGTACGAGTACTGTAGTAGATACACAAATCTAGAAAAGAATTATGACATGACAGATAATTTCATAACCTAAAATGTTGACAGTTTTACTGTCATCCAACTATGAAATAATACTTAATTTAAACGACATTCAAGTTTAAAAAATGGTTGTAGGTGCCTTTCCAGCAGCGAAACTAGGAGCACTATTACTAAAACAAATTAGTAAACCAATAGCAAATACTCTCAAAAGTCAAGCAAAAAGTTCTCCAGTATTTAGAAAATATGTTTGTATGCCTCCCGCACAGTGTATGTATATTTTTAAAATTGTTACGATGAATTAATATTGTGGTATTTTAGTTTACAATTGGTGTGAAGTAAAAGCAAAAATGTGGATACTGAATTTAGGAAAACCCGTTAATATACCTGTTTTAAATGAAGCTATGGCTATTGAACTAGGTGCAAATTTACTAGGAGAAGGAATCATTTTTATAATAGCGGCTGGTATACTTATCTCGGAATACAATAGGTATTTTTTTAAGGCATCAAGGGATTAATTCAAAATTTATTCACAGCAAAAAATAATCGATGGATATTGTTTAAAATTACCTGGTGTAATAATATTTTAATGCAAATGTGATATGACTTACAAACTTATTAGCTAGTATTTGTATAAGTATTAATAGTCGTGGTTATTTAACATTAAATTAGTAAAAGTTACCAAAAGTTTCGGCAGTAAGACTGATTTTAATATAACTTGGAGATGCAGAAAATTTATGACATATTTTAATTCTCCACGTTTGTTTTTTAAAATTTTTCAATTTTTGTATTTACAAATTTTTTCATACCATTGTCTTTGTACAACTGGTTATGTTGTACTTGCGAAACATATATTTTGTAAGTAATTATTAATTTTTTGTCCTATTGCATATCTAATCTTTATAATTTATATTATAGGCCTGAGATGGCCATTGTTTGGCCGAAACATGTAGCCTCATATGTTTTGTATCTTCACCAGTTATAAATTATTGTGGTATGACTTCGAGTTTTATTATTCATTGAATATTTATTGAATAAATCATTAATAATTAATAAAATTAAAATAAAGCCCAATTGGTTACTCGGGGTTTTTGGAGTAGCTGAAAGTGAATATGATGTGGAAAAATTACCTAGAGGCACCTGGTGACCAGGCCGACCTGCTCAAGGGTCTAATCTACAAGATTTTATTGTGTTACAAAAATTGTGATCTGAGGGATTTTGAGGTCGCCAAACATGAATATGATGTCGAAAAATTACCTAGAGGTACCTCGTGCCCAGAACAACCTGCTTAAAGTGTTCATCTACAGGAATTTCGTTATGATTTTATTGTTTTGCACAAAAATTGTGATCTAACTAATAATTAACAAAATGAAGCCAAATTGGTTATTTTGGAGTTTTTGGGATCGCTGAACATGAATATCATGTTGAAAAATTACCTGGAGGTACCTGGCGGTCTGCTTAAGGTGCGCATCTATAGGAATTTTCTTAAGATTTTTTTTGTTATGTACAAATCAGGAATAAATCTTCCAAAATTTAATCTTTTTTAAATAATTAATAAAATTAATGTACTTATTTGTTATTTGGCAAGAAATTTATTAATAAATTATTATATAATATAATTATTTATTTATTATTATAAAATAAATATTAAAATATCAAAAATTAAATTAAAATATTAACGAAATTCCTGTAGAGGAGCACCTTGAACAGATCGCCCTACCCACCAGGTATCTCCAGGTAATTTTTCAATATGTTTGTGTTTAGTGACCACAATAACTGTCCAAGTAACCAATTTGGTAAAGTGTACCATGTTTCATTAAAATCGGTCTTACTGCCGAAATTTTGGGTACTACATGCCTTATTTCTTCAACTATTGGAATAGTTAAATTTCTCAAAATTATTCCAAATATGATTAAGTACAAATCAAATACTCTTAGAAGTTTCTTTGAGTATATTTAAAGTTTACTTACCTTCCTGTATAGACAACACTACCTCATTACATAACTTTAAAACTTTTTTGGAACCAGTAAAAATAAGAAAGGTATGTAATAATATCCTGCACACAAATAACATCCTCATGCAATGAAAATGAATTTCAAGACATACTAGACTTATTTCCATTATCAAGAGATTCTGTGTATGACCGTCAGTTTCCATTTTTAGAATATTCAAAATTATGCCAATATATAAAATCGAGTGCAGTAAATCTCAAAAAACTAGGTAAAATCAGTTAGCTTTGTTAAAATATTTTGAAACTAAATTTTAAAAAAAGTAGTACTTTATTGAACATAAAAATATTTTTACATTCAAAGGCCATTGATCAAGGTCCTTCAGCCAGTTATTTCCATTATGTTTTGTTACAAATTAATTACAATGATATTTTATGTGGTAAATGCGAACATAAGAGATCCACATAAAAAACATGTAATGTAGAGTACAGGTCCTTAGATGGATGCTTGAGGTACTCTAACATTGCATACAAGGTTTTTAGATCTTATTACATTAACTTACACATTGGTTTTTTGTTGTAACTAGGTATTAAACCTAAAATTAGAAACATTTTGAAATCCATATCTATCCATTCTGTTTAGGAACATTTGACGATCTACTAAATTGAAAGCTTTGCTTAAATCTATATACCAAAGGTTGTATTGCCTGCATCTAAGTTATCATTCTGTTGGTCTAAAAACGTAAATTATTACGTCGTGATTAATGATCCTTCAATTTTGAAATGATTTAAAGCTGTTTTTTTTTTGAGGTTCACAGAGTGTCTATTATTAAATGATCTGCATATTAAATTATAAACTTTGCTGTGTTGACAACTTGATTCGTATATGTAAGATATCTGAAATATTTGGCTCTTCTATATGATGGTTAAAATTCGATTTATGGCAAAGGTGCATTTTTCACTATGGAGTGTACGAGAAATATAGATATAGACTAATTTAAAATAATATATTCCGACTTTAGACGATTTAATAACAGATGTCATTCGTTATACCTATTAATGAAACAACTGATAATTTATTTAACCCGTTGTGCACTCCCCGATTTCCTTTGGAGTGATTTTGTGACTGAGTGACGTCCATTATGTTAAAAACGGGATATTATTTCCCTATCTATATATTTAATGCAGTTAATAATATGAAAATAACTGGTTCTAATAGGATTTCTGCTTTCATTTTAAAAGTCTGTGCCTCTGCACTTCTGTATCCTCTTTCTATATTAGTAAATACATGCCTAGGGTCTTGTTAATTCCTTTTTACCTAAGGTATGATAAACAAAAATATAGAATAAACATATCAGTAATTACAGATTGTTTTCTATAAATTGTAATTTCTGTAACGTGTTTGAAATGTTACTATAAAATAGGATCTCTTCTCACATTAGGAACACTATTTTGATCACCCAACATGGATTTATGAAAGGAAGTTCCGTGGTAACTAATTTAACTTCAATCACTTTTTATTGACTGGCGAATTAAGATAAGAGTAATCTACACAAGTTTTTAGAAAGATTTCAATACATTCAGCTGGTCAAGATATTGACGTATTTAGTTGTACCTTATACGAGATAAAATATCCCTTTTTAATTAAAAATATTCAGTTTTGTACACGGTTAAAATACTGTAATAAAATTAAATTCGGAATATCTTAAGATTCTTGCAATTTCCTTTCTTTTTTTTTGTCTTGTTTTGTTAAAATGTATTTTGACTTTTACACTTATAATTATATATAATATAGTAAAAATAAACAATCTTATCTACTTACCTAAAATACAAAAGTGTTTGTTACGTTTTTTGTAGATCTGCAAAAAAAGAAGTTGTGAAAGAAGAAGCTAAAAAGCAAGAAATGACCGAATTACAGAATACTATTAGAGAATTATTTATACAAACTGAAGAACAGGCTGCCCAACTTAGAGAACTTACTAGGAAATTAGGTGCTTTAGGTAAATATTGAAGTTTTGCATCTTTGTTATGTATTATTATTTATTAAAATCACAAAATCTTTATTAATACTATAAAAATTTATTTAAAATATTACAGTTAACTAGAGATCACTTTTCAAAAAGAAGATTTTTAAAAAAATTGATAAGTATTACAAAGTATTTCTTTTCAGTTTCTGAAATTTAAATTGGCATCAGAAAATTAACAAAATACCACTAACAGGATTGTTGTTTTAACATTAATTTAAAATTTTTAGAATAAGGTACTTTGCTTAAAGTTATTTAAATATTTTATTCACAATCGTATCTGTAATAGCTCAATTCCAATCTTTCTACACGTCGGAAATTAGGCTATTACGAACTGGGAAGTGATATTTGTAAGTCACTTTCCACCTGTGAGCTGGATAGACTTCTCTATACCTATCATACCATTTAAACGACACATATTCCTAAAATCTATTACTGAGGCCCAAAAGCCTCAGTATTACTTTCGTGATGGCGAAAAAAATGTCTTACCCCACTTTTCCGTTTCCGAGCTCCCAAAGTCCGAAAATGCAAAAAGAAAAATCCTGCCCGTCTGGATGTCTGTCGGTCTATCTGGCTGGATGTAAACACTTCGAGCGAAAGCTCCTATCGATATCCAGTTTCCACTTTGCTGAGTTAGTTGTCTATTAAATTTGAGCAGGATCGAGCCGGTATTTCCAGTACCCGCCATACATACTAATTGTTTTGCTTAGGAAAACTTTTTTCCAGTTCAAATAATTTTTTCACGTCACATGATGTTTATTAAAATTACTCTAAATATATGTGAGAAGATTGGACAGGATCGCACAATCCGTTTCGGATTGAGTGATTCCTATATATGCATCCAAAAATTCGACATATATAGGAATTCTTCAAAATTGAAATTCGACACGAAATGATCGTTAAAAACCATGGCTAGCATTGTCAAGAACCACTACGTGGTCTAGCCTAGGTAGCGCAAATGCTTCAGTCTTAAAAAGTGTTTCCTCGATGGGCCGAAGTTCCGAAACGGATCATCACCGTTTGAGCGTTCGTTCTTTGTTAAAGTTAATCGTAATTTTTTTTTGACTAATTTTCCATCTTATTTTTTTTTAATTAACAATAAAATGTCATGTAATATCTAAATTAAGATGTCTAAAAATCCTGGTGTATCTACTGATTCGATTTTGTTTAGAACTTTATGTGAGTACCACCTGTTGAGTTCAATAGAACTTACCAGAATCCTGTAAGGAGGCACTGTTCAGAGTTCGAGTCCTCGCTGAGTTTGTCACAGATCACTTATTTTCTGTCAGTGTCAATGCGTATTTTCTATAATCGGTGTGTTTTGAAAATGCAAATTTTACCTTTCCCTAATATCTTTGTTCGTAGTTTTTATTATAGTTTCGTTCATCAGTTTTTAGTTATTTTAGTGTAGTTACATTTAGTCCAGTAGTTAGTTCATACGGAATAGTTCTAAATACTGTATAAGGATACTTTTCGTTAACTGGAAGATTGCGAGTGACTGTCACATCAGAGAACATAAAGTATTTTTGTAATTTGTAATAACCACAAGTTTAAAATAAAAAGAAAACAATTATTATTTAGTGAATTAAATTGAAAAAACAAATTCAAAAAGTACAAAAAAATTTGTTCCTATCGGGGTTAGAACTCGGAATCTTCTTACTGACAGCCAGATAACTTAACCACTAGACCATGAGTGATAAACCTCCTTTTTTTTATTTTATTTTCACGAAAACAATGTTCCCGTCGAATAAAATGAAAAAAACTTTTTACTTCTGAAAGATAGTTTTGTTTGGAACACAGTTCTTGCCCGATCCAACATTTCAGTTAACCTCAAAGCACAGAATATAAATACACCCTGTGTGATCTCGATTAGTTTACTATGAGCGATGTATGCGCCATCTGAAATTTCTAATCTAAAACTGTAGTAATCTCTCAAAATTAGTCAAAATCTTACCTATGTAAAAATCTCCCAATTTGTCCCAAACTTTTACAGGCTTAAGTAGATACACCAGGATTTTAAGACATCTTATTCTAAATGCCAAAGTGTTTTGATTGCAAAGACAACTTAATGAGAGCAGACTACGCATGCTCACGTAAAAATAAAAATAGCATTATACGGTAAATTTTTTGAAATAGCGGGATGTTTAGCGGGTTCCCTTAACTCAAATACAATAAACAATTGTCATAATTGACACTTGATACAAAGAATACATATATACCAAGAAGCGAAGGCCGGCGAAATTTCTTTGATGTTGGAAGGGCAAAAATTTTTTTAACAGGTGACGGATAACTAATATAAGCGCCGAGTTCGGCTTCGTTACTCTTTTCACTCGTTTTATCCCGCTCATGATCTATCCGTTCGGGTATTGACAAAAAATTCATTTAAATTCATTTTATATATATGTTTAGGAAACAAAGTAACATTTATAATAAAATAAAGCAAATGAACAAACAATCCGCACTTTATTCAAAAATATAGCACCTTTAAACAGAATTGACATTGACGTTTAACTAATATAAATTGCGCATGCGCGTACAAATTTCGGTCCATGCAAATACCGTAGCCTTCGCTTCTTTATCGATAGGTATTCTTTGCTTGATATAACCTAAAATGCAGAAAAACGCAGTTGCTTTGCTAAAACTTTTTTTTACATTCCGTTATTCTATACGCTAACCAAATTTAGCGTTAACGTTAGCGCTAGCGGGTGAGGTGCTAAAACTCTATTAAAAACGTATTTTTTTTTAAATTGTGGATTAAAATAAAATGATTGTGAATAAAATAATATACAGACTTTATCGGAAATTATCATTCCGGCCTCGGGCAATAAATCACCTCGGCGCAAGCGTCTCGGTGATCTATATTTGCCCTCGACAGTAATGATGCATTTTCCGCCTCAATACGTGCTCTACTATATTTATTACCCAGGAGAAAATAGCTGCAGGACAGTATAAAATATATAAAATTACTTATAAAAATGCCTTAATTATAAATGGTTATGGACGTGTTATGCTTTTAGATGAAATACATTAGAGAATATTAATGTTTTAAGATAATTTTTTTGTATTTATTATTATTATTAAAAAATAAACGTTATATTAAGAAAAAAAGATTTTGTCTTTCGTTAGATAAATATTAATCATCAGTTACTTTCAAACTGTCACCTAAACCTTCCCATTATTTTTATTTTATTCTATATGCGTATTTTTAATTTCCAATAGAGCAGAACATCTTTATAGGTTTTCCAAATGGCTAATTAACAAAATTTCTGTCAAATATTTACAATATATTATTTATATTATTTGACTTTGATATAAATACTTAAATTCTGTTTTGTATAATACATTACGAAATAAAAAAACTACATATATGCGAAATTGTGAATATAACGTACACATTAAAAAATCTATTTGTCCTGTATTTTATTCCAAAACGATTTTTCAGGGTCCTTTTTGAAAAGCGCAATCGGATCTCTGAATATTTTCAATGAAGTTAACAATTCATTGTTTTTTCTTCTTGAAAACTTAAGGGCTAGATCTTGCTAGATAGGTATATTTCAGGTTGTTTTGTAAAGATGCTGGTTAAGACGAGTTATGTAGAAGTTGTGGCGTTGCTTGGTAATAGTCCTCAAACTGGTTTTTTCGGCAACTTCTACATTGTGGAAAGCAGCTTTTGCACACAAGTAAAATTATTTAAACAGAAGTTATTAAACTCTTTACTACAGTAGATTTTTTTCACTTCAAGAATAAAGGTTTTTACGTTCGTTGTTAAGACTATTAGTGGAGGAGTCGTTAAAGAATGATTCTTGAAACCAAAATAAGTGTTTAAGGAGTATGGTTATTGGTCAATAATAACCAGTTTTTGTATGGTCAGTGTTAAGAGTAATAGTAAATACTTCTTTCCATTCAGGTGGAAAAAATCTGTATTGTAAGCAGTACTTGAATATTTGAACTATGTAACTCAGACTGTTTCTTGAAATGTTGTCTCAACCTGGTACGGTGTTTTTCCTGCATTTCCGTAGTATTTGTCTATTTGGATTTATAATTGGTAAATTTGAAATTGCTTTTATCAATCCATTCGTCGATTATTTGTCAGTGTATTCTTAAACTGAACAGGTGTTTATACCTAGAGAGTTTTAATTTCTTACCAATATTTTCAGGATTTTCCCAACTCGTCATCTCCCATTTCGCAACGCAAAGGATTTTTACTTGTTTTAGTTCCAAGCCGTCACACCAATTATGAATACTATAAAACAAGTGAAAAACGGCAATATTTTTGCCGTAATTTCGAGTTTTCGGAAATTTAAAGTTACGAAAATAAATTTCTATATAGGTATATACCTTATATAATACAGTATATATGGTATAAGTAGCGGGAAATTAAAAAAAAAGGTCAAAGATTAATATCATTTTTGGGGTTTCTAACGATGCTGATTCGATTGCCGTTGTCCATTTGTCTCTATCGCTCACCGTTCTCGAGTTGAAACAGGCTAACAGACAGACGAACGGACAAAACCGTTTTATAAGAGTTTTCTTTACTTCGAAAACTCTAAAACCGTGCTAAATCGCCATGCGACACTTCTATACACTATAGTTAAGTAAATATAATTTAGGGTACCTACCTGATAATGCATAACGGAAAAACTTGTTAACAAATTATAACAACTTGTTCTAATGGAATATAATTTAGTTAAGGTTATGGATTTGCTATGTGTAGTAATGTTTTTTTTTCATTTTATTTTCATGACGAAAATTTTCGGAACAAATAAATGAAAAAAAAGCATATATGGCGTGGCGTGTTAGCACATCATAAAATATGACTTAGGGACGCATGTCGAGTTGGGAAATAACAGGGTCGTGTGACGAATTGGGACATGGCGGGTATGGCGATAATAATTCATATTTTCTACCATGGGGCCATTTTTCAGGCTTATAACTGGATATTTAAATTTATAAAATTATTTTTGAATATCTTTGTTGAATTTTGTTTTTAAGCGTGGGTGATCTGATTTTTTCATTTTTTTCTGTATATTTTATTTCTTTTAAATAATTTCATGAGAAGTAAAGTTCACATTTATGCCTGAGAAAATTTGATATTTTTTATTTTATTTTATTTATCTTACCATACATGTTTTTTCCTCATCAGTGGTACTTTGTCGGAATGCACAGTTTCACAACCAACTTTGTATACCACTAGTATTTTTATGTACTTCCAAAATGATAGATAGACACACCATCTATTGAAGATTAATGAGTACCACGGTCACAGTCACTTATTGGGATACAATCCATCTATAATAACGACCGGCCAAGAACAACTTAGCGCCCCTCGTAACGTAATGCCATGCAGGGTGCAATTAAATCAAGATAGAGAATAATAAGAATTTGAAAAATACACTCCGACCATTACAATACATAGATGGATTGTATCCCAATAAGTGACTGTGAGAAATTTTATTGCATGGAACAGGTACAGGCAGGGGTGGTTTAATGGAGTACATAATAATGATGAAATTTATAAATAAATTAATCTGTTAAAAGCGTTTTAGTTGTGTTTAAAAAATCTGTGATTAATCTTATTTGGTTAATAGGTTTATTTATGTTTCATAGAATCCATGTTGTTATAATTGTTTGGGTGTTTACTGATAAGTTATCTGTTTAGAGCATCCAAAATTACTGTCTTGATTAGTTTTTATATTATTTTAATCGTTTCATCATTGAAATCACCAAATAACTGCACCAACTTTAGTTTTTGATGTACTCTGAGTCTGTTTATTTTTTGTGTTCTTTACTGAATATTGTATAACTTGTTTATTCGTTGGTTGTGTTTATAAACTTTTATAACGTTGAGTTTATGGTAGGTTGACCACCGTTTTATATTTCGTCTTGAGAATAAACTTTTGTATTAATTTTTGTTATTTCTTCCATTTTTCCCTCCTTATTCTTCTTTTAAACCATTTCAAAAAGTCCTATCACTTTTTTGTGGCATTATTGTAAAATATTATATTTTATTAAATTTCAAACTAACAGGTCTGTTCATTAGCTATGTTAGATTTAGGCTCTTTTCACTTTCACTTTTATTAAAAAAAATATTTTTATTTTTTTAAAGAATATAAATACGTATATAGAAATAATATTAGCTATTTCTTTATTTCAGACACTAAGTTAGGTATCCCAAACCCCCCCTCAAATAAATCTGGCTCGAAACCACCACAGACGCCTGAAAAAAATTCACGTAATAGATACAGCCTGGATAGCAACTCGAACAGCACTTCTCAATTGGATAAAAACTTTGCAGTACAATCAATTAGCTATTCAGAAAATCATCTTAAGCCGAAAATTCGACACAGTAGTGTTGTTCTAAGGGCTGTTGATGAGGTCAAAGACCAGTTTTGGGGGTATCCTCTTATAGAAGGGCAAGAAGATAGTATTTTATTTTTAAGTTTATACCATATTGAAAAATTATTAAGGATACATGATTAAGAATTATTAACTAGTCATAGTCAATTTATATAAATACACAATATTTATTGTTTGTCAATAATACATAAGTCAAAAATAATAAATGAATATATTGGTACTTAAAATTTATTGTTTTCTTTATATGTTACATAATTAACTTCAATTTAGAGCAAAAGAGACATAAACAACTGTTTCGCTATAAGAATATACTGCTAGTGAATTTTCATAGCATATTAATACAGTTCAATCCATAAGCAGTCTACAAAAATGGATAGGGCATCCGACGTCCTAGATTGGTAAATACACAGTTTAATTTTACAGTTTTCCTAATAGACCGTTTCAAAAGAAGTTTTTATAGTGTGCATACGCCACCATTAAAGTTTTATTCGATTTTATTTTTCTTTAACATTGTATGGTAGTGAACGCGAATAAGAATAAACCCAGCAAGTTAACAGTGTCCATAAGTAGCTAGAACAGACAGACGGATATTGTAAAGTCAATAAGTACCTTCGCTTTATTTCACTACTTAATAATAAGTAAAAAATGTGCAGGAAGGTAAGATGCACCATGAAGGGACAACTAAACGTTATGGACTACCTAACAGTGACACGCGTTCAAAATCGTTCGGTAAATTGACATGCTTATTTACAAATTCAACAAAACTTTGTATGGAAAGGAATTTACAGAGAAGGAAAAAATCAAGACACATTTTAAGTTCAACGGGTGCGCTCAGATTGTGGAATTCATAGTATGAAACATGTAACATTTGTTCAAGGCGAAAGTGGATCTACTAACAAATAATCCATATCACATCCATGTTTTACACAACCAATTACAAATAAGGTAAACAATGATTTTCCAAAATTAATTCAATTACTTCCAATTATTTTTGTGTGTTATTTGTAGGTCGGAAAAATAAAAACGATTTGTCTGAGAAATATTTATGACAAAAAAATGCAGCGATACTATTAACAATGGACATATCTGACAGAACTTCCGGTTACCACCAATTCCACCCCACTCGAGGAAAAGTGTACTAATAGTCTAAGATCCGAATCAGAAGCGTTCTTCACATATCTACTTACCGGATAAAAAGTATTTTTTATCAAATATAATATATAAAGAAAAGTATTGCGAACGCGGGTTGTCTAAAAAAATATATTCAAGGCAAAACAAACTCCTCGCACAATTTGTAGTGAATAAAAATGAGAATTGCACCCATTTGCCCCTTGGCTGGTGCAAAACCTAGAAAAAAAAAATGTAAACGCATTGGTGTCGAAAAAGCCGAAATGTTGTCAAATTCCGAATTTTTCAAGAAAAAGTCGCATTTCTCGAAAATCAACGCGGTCCCTCAAGCAGACAAAAATGCCATGGGATTCTACAGATTCTAAGGAATCCAAAAATACCCTCATTTGCAAAAAAAATTCCTGAAAAAGTTCAACTTTTGACATTTTCGTCCCTGTGTCGACGGAATCTCGAGATATGGGCATTTTTAGAAAAATCTAAAACCGCTAGGGAATGTTCTAAAACCTTTAAAAAGATTGTGTTTCGGAACTTTTCTACTAATTTCTTTATTTGGAAGAGCTTGATTTATCCCTTCGTGGTCAGGGCGCCAACATTGGCCTCATTGCCGATATACTCCCAGGTACCAGAGACTATATTATGTGGCGTCAAATTTGTTTTTATTGTATTGTCGTGGAATATTGTTTGATATACGACTGGGCTATCAGCAATTTGTGGTGAACATAATCTCGGACGAGCCTAAAAGTTCGTGTATATCATGCATCTATCGTTAGTCATCTAGCTGATTTTGCAGAGGTACGTTATGTCGAGATTAAAATGAGCGTTTCTAGTGATTTGGACTAGTAGTACGAGGTTTCCGGCTCTGAATTTATACCAGACTGAGTGAGGGGAAAGAACCAATTACCAAAATGATAGATAGTCACGCCATCTATCGTATCGTTGATGGGTACCACCCGGGCTAGCGATTTAGCAGAATACAATTCTGTAAACGCGTCTCCAAGTACAACTTGGATTGCCGGCAGATGGGGGAACCCATCAACTATCATAATGCCTAGGGGCACCTCGCAATAAAATCAAAAACAAACAAATAGAATAAGTTTTTGAAACTATACATTCCGACCATTGCCATACATGTTCCATCCTTATAGGAATCTTCAGTGGCACTTGTGGCGATTTTTCCGTTGTAGCAGACCCTTTTGTGGTATGTTTACTTATTTATATTTTATTGTTCATTTAGGACAGAAGGCCTCCACCGCTGAAACCTGTAACACAGTTTTTTTCTGGAATTAATCCAGCTGTTGATTCAGATAAGATAAAATAAAATGCCCTGAGGAGGGTTTTTGAGCATTTCTTTCCGAAAAAATTGTTGGACAAACGAACGAGGCGGTATATATTTGATAGAAAAAGGTACAAGAAAAGTTTACGGCATTATTTGGAAAGAGTCGTAAAATATCCAAAAATTCATGACTACTGGAATCGTGATTTTTTGTTTGGGGGACCAATGTTTTTCGTTCAGAAATAATGAGTTGGAATAGATGATGCGCTATTTTCAAAATGATCCGATTTAGTATGTTTTTTTGTAGCACAAAGGTAACTTTATAAATCGTAAAGATCCAGGTGAAATCGTGGTTATCGATGAATGCTTGGTTTTATATAAAGGCAGGTTACACTTCAAGCAATTTATAAAAACCAAACAATCACGCTTTGGCATGAAAATATTTTGTTTATGCGCAAGTGATTTTTGTTACCGAGGATATACACATATTTTTTGCTATATTTCGGAAAAAATACTTATGCAGTGGATCATATAGCCGGTGCAGAATAAATAATTGTGGTTTTCTTATTTCAACAGCTGTTAAACGATGGGAGAGAAATAGTTCTGGATAATTGGTACCTGTCGGTACGACTAGCTGAATTTTTTCTAAGCAAGAATACTTATTACGTCACTGGAATAATTAGACCAAACAGAGCGTTCTCAGACATCTAGCAGAAGTCCATCTAAATAAATTCTAAAATCTACGCCCCAACCGAACGCTTGCTCAAAATCGGTAGCTAATTTTTCTTTTTTTGTATTACAACTATTGTTGTGGAATCTTTTCTCACGCTTGGTTCTATGCGAGGTACCGGACTCTCCTCTGATCTCTCTGCAAGTAGAGTCAGGGGCATACCAGCTAAACCCTCCTCGGTAATTTATCCTGTATTGGTGGTATTTCCTTGTACCCTGCTGTAGAAGAGGAGTTTCTCCTCTTCAGGGATACAGTGGGTATTTATTGATCTGAAAGTAAAGAGATTAGTATCTTCAATGTGGATTATTAATTGATACTTACGAGCCTCCGCGGTGTCCTTTAAGCGTCAGTGGTCGTCGAGCTCATCTGATGCTGAGTGGCGCCTCCTCTAATAGTACGCGTGAAGCATACTCCGAAGGGACGAGCCTCTCTCCCTAGAATCAATCAAATAAAACCTATTGAGTTTAATTATCTACCCTAATTTGAGCTAGATTTTTGAATAAATTAATTTAAAAATTCAAATGTCTAATTATTTGAATATGCCGCCATTACGATCGTGACGTCACTTATGTGTAATGAAGTTACCGTCAAGCCATTAACTGCAAATGTGTAAAGAAGAGAATACGAATGACAAACAGCTGTTAAATCTAACTTATACAGACAAAGATGGAGACAACCATTATATGATAATTGGATGAAAACTTGGACCTATCCACTGTGAATTCGCATTCAAAATCGAGAGAGATAAATAGGTATGAGATTCCGCTGTTAGATAAAGAAAACGACTATTTTAACGAGATCAGGTAATACTTTGCTGTTTGGTACATAAGTGCTGGGCACAATCGTTCCTGACTAAGTGCATAGTTCACTGTCACTGTTGTAGTGTGTACTCTGTAGAGCTGGTTGATGTTGATAATTTTCCGTGTTTATTTGTTTTGTGTGATTTATGATTTCTTACTATTGTTGATGATGGCCCAGTTTGTAAAAGCAAACTCTAATAATTTGCCTCATATAGAAATTTTTATGGTGCACTAGTTTGTTAAAAATGATAATAGATTCAATTTTAGAGAAATAAAAGGTTCTAAGGCTTCTCAGTAAGTACTTATTTATATCAACTATACGATTATTAATGTTTTATATAATATTGCAGGCATTGGAATAAAATCACTTCCAGTTTGCATACCCTGAGTAGTTTCCTCTGTACTTATCTCTTCAATATATAAAACATTTTTCTTCTGAATTGGGGACGTCGAAATGTCTTTTTTTAAAGTTAAACTTGAGGTATCAAGTTTAACAGTTTTTTGTGTAATTTGGGTATTGCAAGATACACTCACATCTTTCACAGGCACTTCAGTTTGCTGATAATTATCATTGATATCAGGCAAACGTTTTGTTCCCACACTCAACTTGCGGTATCTAATACCTCTTCACTTGGTTTACTGGTGGATGGTTCGCTTTCAGAACAGGTATCAAATCTCCTCTTCTTTGTATTAGATGCTTCTGACCAATCGAAAATATGGGGTTCAACATTTTTTTTTGATAATAATTTTGCCTTCCATCATTTTGAATTTCATATAATTCTCCATATCATTCTGAAACTAATACAATGTTTATGAATCAACACAATAATGAACTATGTAAAAAAGCATACATTATTTTATGTAAATGCATTTAAATATTTACGTCAAAATGATCTTCGCAATAGAAATAAGTTGCGTTTTATAAATTAGTAAGCCTTACAGCCTTACAATGCCTCCGGCGGTCTTCATTAATTGAAACCGTCACAAAATTTTTGTTAGGTGTTTCAATTATTGTATTTAAACAATATGGGACAAAACAATTTTTATATCGTTTATCCATAACTTTTCCAACGTTTTTTACTATAGCAATCAAATTTATGTCATCAACACGACCCAAAAGATACGTAAATAAAGGTAAAGTAAACACTATTAAAAACACATTGACCAAACGACACTTTATAAGCAAACGTCATCTATATTTGAAAGCGTCAATTTTATTTAAAGAAACTGGCCCACGTTAATATTATGCTGCAGCTATTGCACATAAGTAACGTAGGCGCACTACAAGTTGCATAGATGCAGTAATTTTTAAATATCAATTTTTTCATGTTAAATTAAAGAAAAAAACAGAAAAAACGATTTTTTTATAAAAAGACATTAATTTTTTCTCAAATAATGCAAAAAAAGGTGGACTAATATTTCAAGTTGAACTCCCCATTGTAAACAACTTTGAATATTAATTACTCAAAAACCACAGACGTGCAATATTGTAATTAAATAAGGGAGATATCCATGAGCAACATATTAAAATTTCAGACTTAAATCTACACACTACTCTAAAGAGCGAATAACTTTGGGAAATTGCAGCCATTGAAATTTCGAAATTTATTTGAAAATATAAAACAAACTTCTCTAAAGATAGGGCCGTAATGCGTCCTAACTACGATACTGTTTTAGAGAGATAGAGATTGACCCAACCTTCGTTTCAAGTCTTTCTCTCGAAATAGCACATTTCTCGCCGCTGGGCATATCCATGAGTATATGTCAATGCCTTGCAACATTTAAGTGAAACTCGGAAGTTCTTTTGGTCAACCAGTTTTTTGTCCAATATCGTCATTTTTTGGCTGATTTCACAGCTATTGCCAATAGCGTCAATCGTAAGCTTTGCTTTCTGGAAGGGTCATATCGAGTTGTCGACTACAACTGACAAAAATAGTACCTAGATTGACGTGTACTCATGGACCTGCCCAGCGGTGAGACTGGACCTTTTCATTTACGAAAAATTAAGTTCTAAAACTTGTATAAGTTGATTGTGTGAAAATATGAAACGTCCACCTAGATTTCCTTCAATACATTTTTCATTTAGAAAAAATATCGCATTTTAAAATGTTCACATGACGTCATGTTCATCGGAATCCATAATTTACGTTCTGAAACACGCATTACTGTTCTTCCCAAAAATATAGCTCACTGCTTGATATACACATTTGATATATAATTTAACTCTGTCAACTGTTTGACTCGTCCAAAAAGATCACATTTTAGTTACTGTTTTCTTCACTTAAAACATTCAAAGTTTCTGAACGGGCCTTCCTGTTGACGAAGAGCGAGCATTGGCAACCCTGCAAATCCTAATGGGAATTTCTTAAACAAAATTATAACGTAATGTAACAAGTACTGAACTTGTATTTTGGGGTTGAATTCCTTTATATCGGGTAGTTGCGAACAGAGCTGGAGCGTTACCTTTACTGTTACTTTTTCTGAAAAGTAACGCATTATATAAACGTTACCGTTACTTTTTTACAAAAGTAATGATTTATTCGTTACTTTCCAAAGGCGGGAAAACCATGCAGCACTCAGATATTCAAATAAAAAAAATATATACCTTTCTGCATATATATATTCTGTATATGTGCTGTCTGTTAGTGAATGTCCAAACTAATAACTGTAGTTTTCGCCCTCTCAAATTACCATATGCAAGCAACCATGTTTTATTTACATTTATTTGTCAGAACTTGAATATTATTATAATAATCGACAAATTTGCTAAGCCAAACTAAAAGAAAATTGATATTAAAAAAATTGAGATACAAAATAGTACGATAATTTACACAAGTTTTAAGATTTATTTGTGATTTTATTTGTAGAAGAATTTAATTAAAAACAAGACCTGTACTGACTAAGTTTAACATGACTATGGTTTACATATGTCATTTCAGCCTAACCCCCGCCCATAGCATCTCTAATATCAGGAAATTTTTTGGTTCCACGGGGTATAACCGTTAATTAAATATAACAAAACTTGTTTCACTGGAATGGAATTCAGTTAAGTATAATAACTATATTTCTTTTGCACTTAGATCACTTCTGAAACGGGTCAAAACTGACCACGCAAAAATACTGATACAAATAATATAGTTGTAGTTACGTTCCTGTCAATTACAATCTGCGACTGGCATCGAAGTTTATTTATTTTATCTATGACCAGATGTTTAAGGATTTTGGCAAAGAATAACGTTCTTCTTTCATTTTGTGATACAAAATAGTGAATATGTGAGATTGCAAAAAAAGATATTAATAATAGCCACCGACACATGTACTCTAAAGATAAGAGATCTGAAAACAAAATAGTATTGCTCTTGATCAGTCCACTTTTTTATGTTACTGTAACGCCGTTAATTACTGTAAAATAATTTTCTGCCATCTGCTTCGGATAACTTTTGAACCATTTCAGCGGGTGGTGCAGGATCGATAAGGGGGGAGTCGATCCAGATCATTTTTGATTCAGATCAGTTGCAAATAAAACAGTGAAGCAAGTGATCTAGAACTGAACTGAACTTATCAAATTTCAAATGAAATACAGCTTATGTATTGATTAGTGCATTTTGTTTTATTTTATTTGGACAAAAATACTTTCATAAAAAAATTTTAAAAAAAATTACTACTTAATAGGTACAAACCTACACAATTTTTAACTGAATTATATTCAATTAGAACAAGTTCTTTTATAATTAATTTACGATTATTCGTCGTGGATCCAAAATATTTTCCTGTCATGAGACAGCCGTATCTGAATAGATCTTTGTTCTGTGGATACGCTAACATCATCTTCTTTCATTTAATCAGTCATATATGTCAAAATTTTAAAAGTCCGAATATCCGAATTGTTATAAAATTTCCAATATGTGCGATTCCAATTTAGTAACAACATGTAATTTTCACGGTCAGGAGTATCTTTTCAAAATGAACATCCTGTGCAACAATTTGGAAATACTGATAACGGATAAGAGTTCTGGGGAGGAATGGCAGTGCAGCTTTGATGCTACTTGTAAGTTTTCTTAAGAATAATACTACCTATAGTAGTAATATAGTATATACATTATTAGGGCAATATCAAAAATTTATATACAGGGTGAACCAGAATAAAGGGGACCAACATCGGTGGTAGAATATTTAATTTAATTTTAAGACTAAAAGTTTTTATGAAGCAATTCCGTAAATTAAGTTACAGGGTGTTAAATTTCCAGAAAAAATAACATTTATTTGTATAACTCCAAGACAGCTTTATATTTTTTTATGAAATTTTTTGGGTCAATCTATATTATTAAGTCTAATATTACAGCAATAATTACGTGTCTGTAATTTGAACCAGGGACGTACGGTAGATAGGGGTCCAACATGTGTACCCAATGATTTTTACGCCACTGAACAAATTTTTATTTTGACATATTTTTCTAAAATCTATACATAGTACACAAAGTTATATAAATTCTCAACATCTATGAAATATCCAACATTAAATAGGTCAAAGTTCAGTCATTATAAAAGTTATTGTTGAAGAATATCGTTATCACTAACCAAAACTAAACTTTTGAAAGTACGTTTCGCTAACTATGTTAGCCACTCGAGGATGATGCTAACTCCTGAAAATGCTAACGCATAGTTAACGAAACTTACGTAGAGTGTTTAAAAAGTTTAGTTTTGGTTAGTGGTGACGTTATTCTTCAACATTGTTGAAAACCAAAGGTTTCAAATTTCCAATTAAAAAAAAAATATAAAAGAAATTGTTTCTTTTTTTATAAAATATTAATATTTTTCTTGGGCTTGTACCTGTCTACGTCCTCCATTTATTATTGTGTTTAATTTTTATAATTTCTTCTATTCATTACTAAACTTTAGAAAATAATAGAATAGTTTGTGCGTCAAGTGTGGATATAATGGCCATTCGGCGTCGCACTTAAACTTCGACCTCGTGCGATATAAACAATCCACACAAATTGAACAGCATATTTTTTCTACAACCCACTAAAAAAAAAAATAAAAAAAAAGGCTATAGTCAGCAGGTTTGAACCGTCAACCTCTCAGACTTTAAACATACTTTAATTAACTTTCGACAGCAAAGCAGGGAAAAACTGAGAAAAATAGGGAAAATAGGAAAAAGCAGGGAAAAATAAGGACGTACAGGAAATAGTAGAGAAAAATAATGAAAATAGAAAAAAATTGGGAAATATTTAGAAAAAATATGGAAAATAGGAAAAAGTATAGAAAAATAGAGAAAGAGATCAAAAAGTAGAGAAAAATGGGGAAAACTAGAAAAAATTAGGAAAAATTGAGAAAAATAGTGAAGATAGACAATAGTAGGGAAATCTCCAGCGAAAAACAGAAGGGGTAGAGAAAAATAGGAAAAATTAGGAAAAAAATAAAGAAAAATTGTGATAAATAGGAAAAATGGGGGAAAATAAGAGAAGTTGAAAAAAGTGAGGAAAATATTAAAAAGTAATAATAAACGGGGAAAAATAGAAGAAAAAAAGTAGAAAACATATGAAAAAGTCTAGAAAAACAGTGAAAAAGGAAAAAATAAGAAAAACATTGGGAAAACTAGGAAAAAATAAGGAAATACGGAAAAATAGGAAAAATAGGGATTCTCACAAAACTTCAACAGCTGCTATCGAAAGTTTTCTCTCAGATTTTACATCTTCTAGTTTAAATCTTAGACCATATATGTTGTGCTAGATACGGCAGCATGTAGTATTTGTTTGGAATTAGAGGGGTAATGATGACAGCGTACTATGAGTCGGATACTGGTTTGTCATTGGTCAAAATACATCGAAATTTGAAAACGATCAATCACTGTTTAACTCGTGTGGATTTTCCATATCGTACTCGGACGATTGAGCACTCCTCCTACGGCGTCGTGCTCAAACTTCGAGTGCGATATGGGCATCATATCTACACTTGTTGCACAAACTACTATATTCATTTTTGACGATACCTCGCCTAATATAGCAACTAAATATATGCGTTTTTTTTATGAAATTTAAAATATTTATTAATGGAGCACTTGTGTTATTTTTAAATTTTATCTAAAGAAAAAAGTTGATATTCGTATCGGTTTTTAAAAAAATGCTACAAGGCGCGCTCTAACTATTTAAATACAGAATCTATTGTTGATAACCGCAGTTTCCTATCTTTAATATTAATAGAGCGCGCGTCCAAAAACCATTTCCCCCAAGATAACATATATGATATTCGCGCTTTTTAATAAAAGAAAGAGTATGTGTATGTATGTCGATGGAGCAGAGACAAACCAACTCAAAATTACAAAATTTGGCACAAATTTACTTCTAGACAGGTTCTTAAACATCCTGACGAAATTTTATTTAGTTTTTTTTTTATTATTATTAAATATTGCATTGAACATTAACGCATTCTTCGCGTATTTATCATCGTAGAATTTTATACCCTTGGGAAATACCTAAAAGTCTTGCTACTTTTTACCAATGCATTGCCAATAACGTTCCCGTATTGGTATTAGAGCTAAAAAAAATTACATTTTTCTTTCTTTCTTTTATAAAGTGCCCACCCACCATTATTTTAAAGCAATTATGGAATTATCCAGAAATTACTTTTTAGCCACGTCTATGGGCAACATAAATAACTGGAAATTTTCTTAGTACAAATAAACTTTTGTTATTATTTTAAAAAGATTCCGTAGCGAAGCAAGGGTATTGAGCTAGTTATAAATATAATGCTGATCATTTCACTAATTTGAGCAAATGTGTTTTGTTAACTTCGGATTTAAATTCACGTATAATAAGTAGAAGAGATATTTGAGATTGACTTATGCATTTTTACGAGAGTTTACGAGGGTTTTACTGCTTTATAGGCAACTGTTACAAATCTTTTAAAGAAAGGGTACCTCTTTTAAAATTTAAATATGAACCGTACTTCGGTTTAATTTGAAAGTTGTTTCATTAATTGGTGTTAATTTTTATAAAAATAAAACAAAGATAGATACAAATAGGTGTATTACAATTTAGTATAAATAACTCAATAATAATATAGGTACATATTTACAAAAAAAATAGTTATAATGGAGTAAAAACATAGAGGTTTAATAAATCAATTATATTAGGGCCCTAAATATTTAAGATTTAAACAAGGTTTTAAAAATATATATGTCTTTTATATTATAGAAAAGGAATATTTCACACCTTTCTTTTGAATTTTTAACAAAAATAGGGATATTCTATAGATCGACAGAATTAAAATAAATTTAGAAATCTGGAAGAAATAAAAAAATTGTGTAATTTCAAAATTGAACAGATTAGTATTATTGAAAATTATTTTTATCTGATTAAGTGCTAATGATTTGGTCTTAATTCCTTATAATCAAACTAAAGGTACCTAAAAAGTCTCAATTTTGTCAATTATTTTGCTTTGTTTCTTATTAATTATTTATATTTAAAATATGATATTGTAAATAAATAACATGCCTGCTATATTGGAGAAAATCAAAACAATTGTAATGTACATAATTTTAATAGGAAAAAAATTGAGTTTTAGCTAAAAAACTGTATTTGCTAAAAAGTAATTCGGTTTATTTACTTTATAATCGACCCTATATCTAATTTTCTTGAAAATTAAAATTACAGTTTTTTGTTGGAAAATAATATATACCTTATAATAGTTAATACAATATATATAGTCAATACAAGTATATAGGTTTTATTTTAAAAACAAAATTTATAATACGGACCAGAGAGGTGTCTAAGCTTTAGACCGAGGTTGAATTTATGGCCGTACTCATAAACCATTGTTAAATGTGGTTAAGTGGTAGGTAGTTTATTACACACGACCTTTATAATGAGTCTCAAATATCGCTTCTAACGACTATAACAATTATTATTGTCTAATAAATTATGAGTCGAACTCGTTTTCTGAAATTCGGACGGAATAAGGCAGGAGAAGTTCCTGAGTGTTTTTGGGAAATATTTTGGTATAAAACAGTTAAATGTTTTGATAATTTGATATTACAGGAAAAGTAAGCTAGAATAAAAAAAATATAAAAGCTTTTCTTGCTCTTCTATATTTTGCTAAGTTGTGATGACAAAAACGCATTTGTTATTTTAATAATTATTTTTTAGATATTGAGAATTTAACTCAAAAAACAGGAAACTTTAAACAGTTTGAAATTTTTGTTGCCATGATAAAATCAGGACTTTTGAGGGTAAGTCGTCATATTATTAATTATAATATCAATAAATTATTTTTTATTTTAGACTAGTGAAAGTGTAAGTCTAGATTTATTAACTTTTGAAGACTTGGAACTATTGAGATCCAGAAAAATTACCAAAGCTGTGGGACCTAGTAACAATAATAGAAGATATCTCATAGTCACTTATGTAGTTGAATTTGATAAGTAAGTTTTTCATAAATTTAAGCGTGGAAACTAAAGAAGATAGGGATAAAAAAATAAAAAAATAGTACTGAAAAGAGAAAAAAACAATAAGACATATAAATCTGCTAGCTATGAAGGCATAAATAAATGTATCAATAGTAAAAGTAGTTCCCTGTGTAGCATTCGACTTTAGGCTTTTCTTCGCCGAATAGTAGAAACCTTAGCCTACATAGTCCTTCGCAGTAACAAATTATATGTACTGCGCTTTCCTCTTCTTCCTGCCAAAACCTGCAAATAGCTGCTTCCTCTGTCAAACATATTGTATTCATATGTTTGTTGAGCCTACAGTGCCTCGGTAAGAAAAGCTACTATTATTCTAGTAGTTCTTTTGTTCTGACCTAGTATATGTAATCTGTTAGTTTTGGCGATGGTCCTATGATGAACTCTTTGGCCTGTCTCTGCCCAGGTGAGTTCTTTCACTTGAAACACAATTAGCTTCCATCGATTAATGGATATCCTGAATTTGTGTTTTCCCTTTTTGTGCAAGTTTAACTGCTTCTTCATTAGCTCGGTGCCCCTCAAGTCCCGGTATCTAGCCTATTGCTAGTCTATTTTGACTACCAAGCAGTCCCATACCAGTTTTGTTTAATTAATTCTGCCTGAAACACTGTTGCGTGGTTGCCTTCACCTACTGAAGGCTATTGCCTTTGTATTAACATTGTAAATATCCGCTCCAACTCCTTTTGTTGGTTTTAAACCCATCTTTATATCAGACCATTTCTGCTTGGTTGGGATTTCGCTCTTTCCAAACACTTCGATTTGATATATGTACTTTAAAAAGTTTGTCAAAGCTGTATTTAGAAAGCATTTCATCTGATCATCCTTATTACTAGGTCTTACTCTCTATGTAATATTTCATAGCACCATGTTGCGACTAATTATAGGCTGCTGCCCTTTTGTTAGTTTAACTGGTTTCTGCCTGTATGTGAATATGTAATGGACGTAGGATTAGTAAGAACTCTAATGCTGTTGTTCTCATCGCTTCGGTGATACACATGCATGCTTGCCTTTGAATTCCACTAAACACTTGGAAGCCTGTTGTGTCTTCAGCCACAATACCACATCGTCTTATTACCCTGGTGTACAACTATATCGTCATCTTTTGTTGTAGTCTCCAGTACATAAAACAGTTTAATTCAAATAATATTATACATAATACACTTAAATTAAACGGTTTTATTTCGTACGAAAACGTTTTAATTTATCAAAATAATTAAAAAAAATTTGTTAGGAAGTGGTGACAAATAGGAGTATTAAAAGATTATAAAAAATCGACTTACGTTTACGTTTTTAGAATCTAAATACCTAAAGATTTTATATATTTTTTTAGAATTCGTTATCCCTTGCCCCTTGAATATTGTGGCCCACCGGACCCAGTCATTTTACAAGGAACCATCAGAAGACTTGAGCTAGAGTTATCCAGAACCAAAGAAGAACTTGTCGCAAAAGCAAATAACAACGATTCAAAAAAAATATATTTTCTACAAAAAAGGTTAATATTTTAAATTGAATTTGCTTAGAACTTTAAAACAATAAGAATTCCATACATAAATATATAATAATCATGTTGGATCTTTACTTAAAATATATTATTTTCAATTATACTAGGTGGTTAAAAAAGGCCCATATATTATAGGTAGGTTCTTCTTTTAATAGAGCATTCTATATTTTATGATACTTTTAAATTCAAAATTGAAAATTAGTTTATAAAAAGTTCCCTTTACTTATACTTATGTAGCCAATTTGAGAAGCCTGTTCTGAATGACGAGGGCAATAAAAAAATTGTTGGTTTTAGAATTACACCGTTATATAGGATAAAAATATAATTAGAAAATGAAATGATTACACTGTAAATTTTATCGTATGGCCATGTACCTAATGTTTAGTGAATAATAGTAAAAATAATATTGTCTCTGTCATAATAAAATAGAAAGTGTTCTTAAATTAAGTAACTGGCAACATTGTATAAACAAAAAGAAGAAATATAAGTTGTACAATGTTGAAAAGTAGCTTATTTCAGTAATATTACGTAGAATAACTATAATCCTATTGTCTAGTAACATTACAAAGTAACTAGATTCTTTTTATAATAAGCTATACGTGAGAAAATGTAGTAATTAAAAGCATTATATTTTGTTAAGTCTGAAGAAACATTAGACGCGGCAACCTCGGAATTGTCTATGTCAAGTTGTCGGCTACCGCGGGGTCTAAGAGAGTGGAATGCAACCGATTTCTACCCGATTAGTCTTCAAGGGAACCCCTTTAAATTTAATATAATTCTGGCCATTCCAGAAGGAATGTGATTGCGTATTATGTCTCACAGGGATACTTTAAGGGTATATTAGAAGGAATTAAAAAAAAATTGAGGTCAAAAATGAAATGAATAACTACCTTTTTGGCCGTCACAAAATCTATTTATTATTAATATATTCATTTATCTCTCTGAAGTGGATGTCTCATTTGAATAAAAAATGGAAAATCAGTAGAAAAGGAATATTTCACACCTTTCTTTTGAATTTTTAACAAAAAAAGGGATATTCTATAGAATTAAAATGAATTTAGAAATCTGGAACAAATAAAAAAATTGTGTAATTTCAAAACTGAACAGATTAGCATTATTGAAATTTATTTTTATCTTAGATAACCCAAACGGTCTTTTGCTGGGTCCTCCTATCTTTATTGATAAAATTAAAAAATATAAATAGATACCTAAATATTAAAAGTATATACCGGATATCTAGTAGCTTATAATAGATAAAAATATTGTTAATATTTAAAAATTTTCTCATATGGGCCTTCCTTTCATCGTCATAAAGTAAAATTTTTAAAATCGGTTTTTTTTTTAAATCAATACTATACATCTGAATTTAATAAAATTTTACAAGCGTAAAAATATAAAATTTGAATTACTTTACTTTATAGTTAAAGCACAATAATATCTTATCCTTATTTTAAAGATGATAAATTAACTCATATATATATATAATGTGTCATTTAGGTAATGATGACATTTTTGTCATTTTGATAGCGATAAAAAAGTTGCATCCTTTTTACCGCGACAAAAACACTGGCGTCTAGAGAATCGAATTCTATTCTGAATTCTTCGTGCACGCTTGCTTATTATTCGTTTCGCATTGTTATTTTTTTTATTTTTATTTTATTAAAATAAGTCATGACTATCTAAATCTAGCCTGTGTATTTAAAAAATCTGATGTGGCCAGCACATGACCTCTCGCCATTTTTGAATCAAAAATTTACAGGTTGACACAAAAAAGTATGAAAAAAAATTATTTTTTTGTAAATCTGGCAACAATGGCAAAAGTTTCGAAAATTTTAATGAGATGAAAATAAACTATAGGGTATACAAAATATATCTGTAAAACTTTATTGCCGTTTTGTATCATAATGGCGTCATCACCCATAGCAACTGCCACTTCCGGTTGTGCTATTGGCACCAAAATCTAATCAGATCTAATCTAGGGTCTCAGAATCCTGTATGCAAAATTTCAATTTTTTTCATTCATTAGTTTTTGAGTTATCGTTACTACAACATCCATCCAAACACACACACACACACACACACTAACACACACACACACTAACACACACACACACACAGACATCATCGCGAAAATATTAAAATCGTATTCTAGAGACCCTAAAACGTGTTTATCCATTGAAAACTCACTACCCAATTTTTAGCATGATTCCTATACCTCTCTTATCTGAAGGTCGAGAGGTAAAAAAAGAAAATATAACTTCCATTTCGTAAAAAAAAATAAAAAATATATATCAGGATTCGAACCTGGAACTTTCATATGTAACGTCTACACGCAACCACTGTACCACACCGTTCACAGTGATGAATAATCAAACTTTCAAGTTAACGTACAATAACAGCCGATTAGGGCGAAACGAATAATGCGCAAGCGTGCACCAAGGATTTAGAATAGAATTATTTTCTCTAGATGCCAGTGACAAAAACGCGATGTGATCCATTCTAAAAATAGGCAATTGTTTTATAAGCGACATTGTCAAACTGATTCATTTGGGAGTTGCGTTATAGAACTCTGTAAATTATTTTTAGAATTGACGAGCTAACTGAAGAAAACGTACAACTTCAAGAAGAAGTCAGGCATCTATCGAAATTGGCTGATAAAAAACCCAGAACTCAAGTTTTGTCTTTACAAAAAGCCGTCAGCAATTTAGAAAAATGCGTAGTGAATGAAAGAAACTCGCACCACGAATTAGTCGATAAATTAAAGAACGAAAAGGATAAACTTGTAAAAGAATTGGCGAAAGTTAAATGCTCTGAAAGAAATTTGAAGGCTAGATTTAACAAAAGTAGTCGCCATGGATCAAGGTAAGTGTATGGGTAATTTTTAAATATATTTAATATTTCACAGCATACAATTTGTATGCAAAACTGAAAGTTTCTAACAGTAAAATTTATAAATAGTAAATATATCAAAAGCCACAGTCAGAATTAACTATATTCTTGATACTAATTTAAGAATAAATAAATAAATAAATATCACTATCGTCCGAACCTTGAAAGGGGGAGCAAAATGTTGTCTGCAGCTACTTAGACACAAATTATGCTTATTGGTATAGGTATATTGACGCGACATGCATACTAAACCGTTAATGACGGCCCTAGCCCAAATATCGTATGTGCATGTCTGTCTGTATAGAATTGTATACATTATACATATATGACTGTCTGTTTCTAACCAAATTTTTTGAACACAGATGGCCAGTCTAGCTAATATTTCTAGCGCTTAGTAAACTGGGATGGCTGAGTTCGAAAAATTGACAATGGGAGGTAGCATAATGAGCCCAAACAAGCGAGAGCATGTGACCATAGCGCGCCCGCATGTTTTTATGTTCTCTTATACTATAATATATAAATATTAAAATTTGAGGATTTTTCATAGATTTTTTCACCAATATTAGTTAGAGGTTGTGATATTGTAAAAATATAAGCGTCGTTTTAGAGTTTTCGAAAAAAAAACTCTTATACAACGATTTTGTCCGTCCGTCCGTCTGTCTATAACAAGATTCAACTCAGAAACGGTAATAGATAGCGACAATAACGACAGTCGACTCAGCATCGTTAATATTAATCTTTGGCCTTTATTTTCTTTCCCCCTACATATACCATATACGTATAAGGTATATTATATATACAGGATGTTTCATAGGTAAACCGACATACGTTAACAGCAAATAGAGGGTACTTAGTTGATTCCAAAAAGCTAATTTGACGGGTCTAACCCGCCTCATAAGTGAGTTTTTTCAAAATTGTTTATTTCTTCTAACCCTCGTTACTTCGGAACCACGCTGTATATTTATTTCATATTTAGCAAGCTTATTTGAATCTATTAGTACATTAAACTAACATATATAGTAATTAAAATAAAAATCCAGGTCCGACTTGAAAAAAAATTAGCAAAATTATTTTCACGACGAACAACACCCTGTATATCAGAATATTAATTTTTTGATACTACACCTTTCATTTTGCTGCTAAAGCTTTTAACTCAAACTAAAAAATTGTTCATTTTCGTCGAATTCGTGCTATTTTGCCTAATAGGGGAAATTGGTTTTGGTGCTCCTAGTTTTGAAGAGAAATAAATAATATTTTTGGATGGAACATTTATGGTTTTACTTAAAAAATAATAGATTGTTTCAATAATAGTAATATTATAAACTTACTGGTATTTTTCGAAGGCAAATACATACGTAAGTAAAGTCCGTACCATATGGACGACTAAAACAAAGGGAAAATTAAATAAATAATAAAAAAAATATGTAGGTACATACCTACATAGTATAAATTTTCAGATTTTTTGTGTGGCGTTTTTAGTCTGATACGGTATTTTGTAAAACAACTTAAAGTAAATTCATTTTATTAAAATGTATGAATGAGTAGGAATTCATATTTTTTGATACTGAACATTTGACAGTTCGTTTTATTATAAATATTTTATGACAGCATAATTTCTGCAGTTGTAAGTTTATTGCATTTCAAATAATTTTTAATAATTGTAAAGAATTATAATTGTAAAGTGTTAAGCCATAATAATAATTTGATGAAAAAAAATATATTTTTTCCATATGTTTTATTATTATTATTTACTTACTGTATGTATTTGCCTTCGAAAAATACCAATAAGTTTATAAAAGTAAAACCATAAATGTTACATCCAAAAATATTATTTATTTCTCTTCAAAACTAGGAGCACCATTACTAAAACCAATTTCCCAAAATCGCACGAATTCGACGAAAATGAACAATTTTTTAGTTCGAGTTAAAAGCTTTAGTAGCAAAATGAATGGTGCAGTATCAAAAAACATGAATTCCTACTTAACTTGTTCCGCTCTTTTCGAATATATCAGTTTAATGTACTAATAGACTCAAACAAGCTTGCTAAATATGAAATAAATATACAGGGCGGATGCGAAGAAACGAGGATTAGAAGAAATAAGCAATTTTGACAAAACACCCTGTAACTCACTTATGAGGCGGGTTAGACCCATCAAATATTAGTTTTTGGAATCACCCAATTAGCAGTTAACGTATGCAGTTACCTATGAAACACTATGTATATACAAATTTGTTTTCGTAACTTTAAATTTTCGAAAACTCGAAAAAATTACGGCAAAGTTATTGCCGTTTTTCACTTGTTTATTTGGTTTTCCCTATTGATTTATTATACAAGCGTCTTTGGTTGGTTTAACCTCTTTTTTGTTATCAGCTACAGGGTATCCCACGCACAGACTACCTATTCTTCAGACATTTCACGCAAATGACTCAAACACTTCCATCTTCGGTAGACAGCACGATGGGTCTGCCTATAAAAAATTCTGAAATAAAACTCTTTAGGCTACACAGACACAGAAGCGATTAATTCATGTTGGTGTTATTGTCGTATGTGATGATTCATTTGTTTATGTGCTTGTATTGTGATGTTGTAGTTTTTTGCAGGTTCTAAATCCAATAGTTAATTAAAGCTTGTATGTAGTGTGTATTTCATTGGTTTTTTCTGGTTCAGTTTTAACAATGCTTTTCATCAACCGCTGCGTAGCCTCACCACGGTCCCGATCATAATAAGCCAGTTGATGTTTTGGACATATTTTTTTTAAGTAGACCTGTATCTCATACAGCGAACATGTTAAAAACTTGACAATTAAGTAAGCTAGTCTTTAAAAAATAAATATTTTCCGAAAATCCAGTTAGGGAAACGAAAGTTTTTTTATGAGGGTGTCTATATATTTCATATACCATACATATTACAGATTTGAAAACTAGTCTAAAAGATACTGTTTAAAAATAATGAAACATGTACTTTCCCAAGATTCAATAAAAATTGATATTTAAACTATTCTTAAAAAATAAAGATATATGTATTTTAGCATTTTCCGAAAATCCAGTTAGATGGGGCGAAAACGGAAGGGCGAGGCTTTTTTATAAGGAGGCCTATATCTCACTATACAGGAACATCTTAAATACTTGAAAATTTGTAATTAAGCTATTCTTAAAAAAAACGAATACCTGTTTCATAAAACATTTGTACGACTCGACATAAAGAACATATACAGTCTCGATGGTGTTATCAAAATCTTTTTTAGGCGTGAGCCCGTGGACTATATTGAACTGGTGTGGGCATACATAAAGTGTATAATAATAATAATGATATTACTGATGAAATAATCAAGCTACTCGTGTGAATATTAGTTAGGCTTCTGACTTAGATTCGTAAGAGGAACTTACTTATAATGTAAAACATTTTAATTAAATGTTTATTAATGTAATAAATATTGAATTTACATTAAATACAAACCGTACAATAAGACAAAAATATGAATTTAATAAGATTCAAATTATATCGATATCCTTGAACATAACAAAATTCCTAGTAAAATTTTAAGCTTCAAAACCGATTTAAAATATTATTTTTTAACCTTTAGATTGGAAATAGTTCTGTAATTGAATAACTAGCATTTATGTTTACTTAAATTTTCCGAATTCTGTATAATATTTTTGGGTATAACTTTTGTCTCTGTTATTAGTATATAGTTTGTTTTTGTTTATATATTAAGTTTCCTATTTTTTAGTGCACCTTTCTGCGCCTTAAAGTAATATTAATATCTCTTTTAAGGATGGGTTTGGGTGATCATTCAAAATGTCCGCCAAATAATAAGGATTCCACACACAGTATCAAAACGATGTTTAAAAGAAGTCAGTCGCCAGTTTGTGAGTTCATGGAAGTCCGCAAAGAAGAACATTCTCGCCACCATGTAGATCCTTGCAGATCTAAACACTTGTGGGATCAATCAAAGTAAGAATCCCTATCTTCAATATTTATCCATCTTTCATACCTAATCATTTATGAGCAATTCAGGATAGTTAACTATTTAATCAATCTTTCGCCACCTTCTCTATCAAATATTAGTCGAGATGTCTCATTATATAATTATTAAACCTTTAATATTTGCAGAATACTTCAGAATTTTCCACAAATTCGTCTTCGTTATTAAACCTCCCGTGAGTCTCAACAAATTGTTCTATATCGCTCTCAGACTGGATTTGCCCATCCTCAATGCAACTAGTCAGTTTGCTGTATGTGTAAACAGGGAAACTTAAAGTAAAATTTTGATCAGTGGGTGTTTTCTTTACGTAAAGTAACTCAAAGATTGAATTTTTCTCACACACTCCAATTAAGAAGCATTCTAAACATGGACATGGGTTCTTGACAGACTAAAGTCTATTCGGGATCGCTTGAGAGTAATAAATCAACATATACCCTCATTATGTCTGCAAATCTATTAAAAAAACAGGCGTTCTATTATTTCTACATACATGACGTGTTTCATTAGTAAACGGACATAGGTTAAGGGTGGATAGAAGTCATCGAAGTAATCTGAAATAGTCTATATTTAATTCGTCTTACGTCTTTTATAACAGACAAAAGTGGGCTTCCAAAAGTTAACGTCGTTAATCGTTAATTCGTTAATTAAAAAGTTAACTTCGATAATCGATAAAGCGTTAAATTTAAACGAAAACAATGCAAGTTGAAGTTAACCGTTAAAAGTTAACCATCCAAAACCCATACTGCTTTTGGGTTGGGAATGCTGGGATGGTAAATAAGACAAAAACAAGTAATTTACATTTATCGGTAATTAAGCTCATTTATTTTGCTCTAGATAACAATAAAGTAGTATGAATAAAAGTTAGGTGCATGTTACCCTTCATAAAAATTAGTATATTAAAATTATTATCTGGACAGCGATGGTCGTTTAGCCCGTAAATATATTTGCCAATAGAAAAAAGAAGTTCTACTGTAGCACTAGATGGTATAGCAGTGTTATATTTAATAAAAAGATTTATTAAAATTGGTTCACCTAGAAAGGTAGCATCCGTAAAAGATTCTTATGATTTTGAGTCTACCCAAGATCTCACCAAATTCTGAGCTTTGTTTTTCAGAGATTTGTGGCCTTCAGACGTATCATCTTCAGACTTGGTAACAGTGCTAAAAAATCATCCTCTTCTTCTTCATTATTGCTGCTATACCTAATACTAGCATTATCCTTTTCGTTTTCTTCCTTTTCTCCAATCAGAGGGTCTTCAACTTCTGCTTCCATTTAGCTTCTTGAATTTTGAGAACTTGCTGCTATCATACTTTTGCAGTCAAAGTAGTCGAAACTTTGTATGGAAGGCTGCCAGTTGGTATTCTTCATTTTCCATAAACAATTATCTCAGATAATAAGGCATTGACCAAAGGCGCACAACAATTCACCAGGTGGCAAAGATCTGTTATCGCAAATGGATCTTATTAGAGTTCCAACATATCCACACTGCACTGAGCAGGCTGAGCAGAGTAAGTAATCAACAGCGCTGCGCCGTGCCAGTGTTGTCTGCTCAGGCATAAAATACGGACACTCCGTAACAGAAATTTGTTAACTTCGTTAATTAAACATTAACGGATTAACGAGTTAATGCCCAACATTGATAACAGATACATGGCGTTTTATGAATTTTACTATTTACTTAAAGAGTCGTAAGTTACGAACCACCTGGTATATTATTTCTATATTCGGCACACATTTAAGATTCAATTGACAAATTGATTGACAATTTATCTTTAAAGAAATCCAGATCCGGTTTTACAAAAGATTAGCTATTATATGTACCCACAAAACAATACCCTGTATATCAAATTATTTAAAATCTGTTTAGTATGGGTTATTTAGGACCACCTCGATGACTTTTATCCACTCTTAATGTATGTCCGTTTACCAATGAAACACTCTGAATACTTTTAAAAATCAGCGTAAAATACTGATTTAGTAATTTGTAATTTAGTAAGTACGTTACGGAGTGTAGGTATATTATTATTATTTTTTTCTTAAATTTCTGTTTCCATAACTGTACTACTCGCTAACTATGTTAGCATCGTGTAATTATTTACTTCCGGCCTTTTATGCCATGGTCTTCTTTGGTTATTACATCCAAGCGTTTTAACTGTAACTGCGGCAGCCATCTTCAGTGGCAAGGACAAAGTACTGTTCGCTCTTTAGTACTGTGTATGATATCCTAGGCAATGTTGTTTTTTCTTCCTTTCTATTGAATTTCTTTTTGTGCTTGTATATTTCTATCGCTTAAAAGTTCAATCTGGTCAAGTAACGTCCTGATATTGCTTCGGCAACTTCGTTTGTGTTCTGTTATTCGTGTGCTAATGCGTCTCTTTGTTTGTCCTACGTACACTTTTTCACAAGTGCACGGAATTCTATGACTCCTGCTGATGTTAGCGGATCTCTGCGGTCTTTTGGTGTTTTTAGATACTCTCCTATTTTCTATGATGGTTTGCAGATGGTGCTCATTTTCTTTTTCTTTAAGATTTTCCCAATCCGGTCAGTGACATTATCCTTGGTATTGTTTTTCACCATGATTGGTTTTTTTCTCCCTTGGTCACGTAGCACGAGATGGCTTCGTTGCAGTATCCGTTTGCTTGTAACACTATTGTCAGGTGTTTCATATCAGCGTTGACGAACCAAGATTCAGATACACCTAACGCTCTGTTTGATAACAGTCAGTTTTTTGTTGGATGAAGGTTGGATCCATGTTGTACTACAAATGTGTCATACCTCAGCCAGATTGAGCATCATTTGGAGTTAAGGATAAAATGTAATTTTGGTATATAGATGACAATACTTTTCAACATGTATACGATATGTTTAGAATGTATTTCCTGTACAGTTTTTTTACTCACTTTTTTATAAAGTTTACTCCCGTTTTTTCGATATTTATGTCAACTTCTCCTGGCGCCTTTCTATGTCGACTCTTCAATTTATTTTCCTTTTCAGTTCTTTTAGTAACTGTTCTGCTTTTGTAACTTCTTTATCTTTTTGAGTATTTTATTTATAGTCAACAGTTTATTAAAATCCACGCCTATTTGTAATGATTATCATTTTCTGTAAATTCTCCTTCTTTGTCTTTTAATCCAGTTGTATTGCCTCCTTTATATATTTTATGTTGTTCTCTGGATTTCTTAGATTAGTTTTATATTTGCCCTGTCTTTCCCATTTTTCTTCGTTTCATTATCGGTCCATGCTCTTTTATTTTTCGCTATTATTTTATTTGATTTTTGACTTTTTTATATTCTCTTTTTTTATTCGTTCTTATTCATTTATTGCATGAATTTATTGTTCTTCTTCTTCTTTGTTCCAATCTTTTTCTCGCTATTTTCATTATACATTATTTTATATTATTCCATTCTATTTGTACATCATTCGTGTGTTTTTCTTGTTCTTCTAGTTTACCCCTCGACCTTCAGGGAAAAGGGGTATAGTAATCATGATAAAAATTGGGTAGTGAGTTTTTAATGGATAAATACGTTTAAGGTCCCTAGAATACAATTTTGATATTTTCGCGATGATGTCTGTATGTGCGTGTTAGTGTGTTTCTGTGTGTGCGTGTTAGTGTGTGTAAATCGGTTGGATGTTGTACTAACGATAACTTAAAAACAACTGAATTAAAAATGTTGAAATTTTGCATACAAGATTCTGATACCCCAGATTAGATCCATTGGATTTTGGTTTTAATCGGACAACCGGAAGTGGCAGTTGCTATGAGTAATGACGTAATTATTAAACAAAATAAAAACAAAGTTTTACGCATATATTTTTTATACACTATAGTTTATTTTCGTATCATTAAAATTTTCAAAAATTTTTCTATTGTTGCCAGATTTACAAAAAATTCAATTTTTTTCATACTTTTTTGCGTTAACGTGCCAATTTTTGATTAAAAAATGGCGAGAGGTCATGTGTTGGCCACACCAGATTTTTTCACATTCGTTTCTCATATTCCTTTTTTACTTCTGGGTTGTTTCATTTTTCTGTAATCAATTAACACTATTTCCCCTTATTGTTATTTGTAATTTTTCTATTTTATGTCTCAGCTTTGCAGTGACTATTAGACAATCAGTGTCCTCTGTATCTTCTTTGATTTTCGAGTCTCACCTCTTTCTTATTTTTCACACATTATTTTTTTGGGACCGAGACAGCCATATAAATGTATACCATAGTTGGCCAGTTTGCATAGTCTTTTCTTATTGACATTTAATTGTTTTTCATGCAATATACAGGGTGTATCATCAGTGGGTGAACGATAGCTTCTATTTCTGTTGACTGTTGACCTTCTTCCAGCTGAGACGAGCATGATAACCATTGACAAAATTATATATTATTGTTGTAATAACTCAGTAGGGGAACATACCTCGTACCGGAGACAAAAACTCATATCTATAATGAAAGCGTAACGACGAATACCTTGAAATTTAAACGATCCATTCGTGAAGACGAAATTTCTATAAACTATTTTTATTTCAGAAAATCTAAAAGTCTTGTAAAATGCAATCATAGCAGGGACAGTTCGTGTTCCAGTGCAAAATACGTAGATCCAACGGACGCACTGGATTTATTGGAAGTATCCCGATCGAGATCTCCTAGTCCATCTCCGAGGAAGAGTAAAGCGATGATAAAATCCCGTTGCAGCAGCGTGGGATCAAGGACAAGTTCGCGTGGCAGCTCTAGAGGTTCTTCAAAACCTTCGAAAAAAGATGAGGATTATAAAAAGCTAGAAGATAAAATTGCTAATTTACAAAAGTTGCTAAAGGCTAGTGGTATCTGTGGTAAAGATTAATAATCGTGTGATAAAGGGAAATAACCCTACATGTATATGATCGTAAACATTTATTTTTGATAAATTATTTTGTTATTTATACTATAATATACCTTTTTTATAAAATTCGTTTGTTTCTTTATGTTGAAAATTGGAGAATCTTTATAATAATAATTATAAATGGTCCGAATATTTGTTTCCTTATCCCTGATATATGATGCTGGTTCTCATTTATCTAAATTATTGATCAAATCCTACACTGATAGAATTTATGTTTATAGTTGTTTTCATTTAATTTTGAGTCCAAATCATACGAGCTGTATATTACCGGTGGCGTACCTACCCGTATGTATCCAACAACGATAAATTTCTTATAAAAATTATTAATATATTTACTGTTCAATTACCAACAAATAGGTTCTTAAAAAAACATTAAAAGACATACAGTGTCATCCAAAAAAGTGTCATATATCAAAGTAGGGTTTTTCATATCTAACACAGTTTTGCATTTAAATTTAAATATGACCAAGTTCGTGAATTAGTTCATCTATCGAATGTAGGATTATTTAGGCTACAAATATTCAATAGCGAATAGAGAATCTTCAACAATACTTTATTCTAAAAGATTGGGGTAATTTTTCTATCAAATAACTTTATTATCTATAATAATTAGAAAGGTTTCCTTCAGCATTGTATTAGATTTTCCTGGAACCACACATTGGGGCTAATGTTGGCGCCAACAACGCTCGGCCAATGTGTGGATCAAGATTATAGCGTTGGTTCCAATGTTTGCTTCAACGTTGGAAGTTTCTTCGTATTATGTCCGTTTTTTGACGAAACATCAAAGGGAATGCTTGGAACTAAATGAGCTTGGCTTCTATAACTTCCAAAGTGTGGGTGCTTTTAAAAATAACAACGCCAACATGAGCAAACACTTGCTCCAATGTGCGGTTCCGGGATAAAGGGTGCCACAAGATGCTACCAACGTTTGATTGAAATGTTGGCCTCCAACGTTTGACTCAAATGTTCTACAATTGACATCATGAGTGCCCTGCTACACAGTGGAACGAATGTTTGAATCCAAAACATTTGACCCAACGTTGGCTATTGTTTGTATTGAATATTTTCCTATTTGTTTAAAATTTTATTGATATATTTTTACCTCTCGCCCTTCAGATAAGAGAGGTATAGGAATCATGCTAAAAATTGGGTAGTGAGTTTTCAATGGATAAACACGTTTTGGGGTCCCTAGAATACGATTTTGATATTTTCCCGATGATGTCTGTGTGTGTGTTAGTGTGTGTGTGTGTTAGTGTGTGTGTGTGTGTTAGTGTGTGTGTGTGTGTGTGTGTTAGTGTGTGTGTGTGTGTTTGGATGGATGTTGTAGTAACGATAACTCAAAAACTACTGGATAAAAAATTTTCAAATTTTGCATACAGGATTCTGATACCCTAGATTAGATCTGATTAGATTTTGGTGCCAATCGCACAACCGGAAGTGGCAGTTGTTGTGGGCGATGACGCCATTATTATACAAAACGGCAATAAAGTTTTACACATATATTTTGTATACCCTACAGTTTATTTTCATCTCATTAAAATTTTCGAAACTTTTGCCATTGTTGCCAGATTTACAAAAAAATAATTTTTTTTCATACTTTTTTGTGTCAACCTGTAAATTTTTGATTCAAAAATGGCGAGAGGTCATGTGCTGGCCACATCAGATTTTTTTAATAGTTATTTAAAAAATGGAGGATGAAGAGGATATGCACTGTTGCACCTGAGTGGCGTCGGCACAAGTGCCGCCATATATCCCATCAACATACATCTACTACGGGTAATACCACATACTTATCTTCTTTTTTAATAATATGTTCAACACATTCTTTCCAACGCTCTTTGCGGTCTGCTGATATAACTTTTTTTACGAGTTCTACCTCTTTACTCAGTTCTGGAGACTGATAACATTTTCGTAATTCTGATTTTACGTTTGCCCATAATAACTTTATAGGGTTAAATATGTAATAGTACGGAGATAGCCTGAGAAGAATAATGACCTCGTTTTTTGCACAGCTTGTCAATATAATAAATTTTTCTAACGTTAAACCTTTAATAACCGTAAGTAATTGTTTGTTTGTTGGACCTTTCTTACGATCACTGGCAGGAACAGGTACATTTTTTTCATTAAAATTTGAGCTTTGTACTGTTACTATTTGGTATCACAAAGAGTTGCCGCGAATGATAAGATGCGTTGTCCAAACGATTACTGACTGTGGTGGAATATTAAGTAAAAGCTATTCGTTAAACCAGTTTTCAAATAATTCTGCAGTTATATGTTCATGATAATCATCAGAGCAGTTTCTAATTTCTTTAGCGGATAATAATAACGCATTAGGCACGAACCCGTCTTTGCCTCCAGCGTGTAATATTATAATATGTTTCCCTTTAGAACATGGCCCATTTAAACAACAATTTTTACTACTGTCGACCCAACCGAAATTTACTACATCATCTGTCAGTAGATAGAACGTCCTTTAACTTTAAAGATTCAGTAAGTAAAGGCAATGACGTTTAGAATAAAACTTTACAAGTTGATTTCTTGTACAATTGTCACAATCTAAACGTCATTGTCATTAGTTACAGAACCTTTAAAGTTAAAGGACGTTCTATCTACTGACAGTATGACTGTCAAATTATATTTCATCAAGATAAATTATGTGTCTATTAGAACGTCTGTAGTCTTTTATCTGACGCAAATAATCTTGTCGCCATTGAACTGTCCTTGATCATTCGGTAATCGCCATCAGCTTATCCAATTTTTTGTGTTTGAAACCACATTCTAACAAAACTGGTGTAAGTGTAACCAGCTTTTGTTGTATTACTTCCAATGTTGTAAAACGGTTCGCCTTATATAAGCCATAAATAGTTCTACGTATAAAATCTTGCGTAGCTTTGTCAATTGTTTTCCATTTTTCTTTACACGTTTTTCGATTTTGTAATGATCCACGGCAACCCCTTTCGTGATTACTCGATAAAATGAAAATTTATTTATTTTAGTTGATTCAGCAATTCTTATTATGATTACATTATTAGATTATGGAATATTTTCCTTTTTTAAAAAATCGAACATATTTGAAATCACTTGTGTTTATATGTGTAAATCTTTATTGTAAATTCACTACACTGTTCAATTTCATTATTTTCATTAGTTCATGGTATCCAAAACGCCATATTTTTTTTATTTATTAAAATCTATAAACTCAACACACCCACACCAAAAGCAACAGATCGAACGCTACTACACTGATATTTATAAACCACTTACTCGGTGATTTTTAAACATGAAAAAGATGATTTATAGTTTCTTAGCGTCGATACGCCCCTGGGCCAATACAAAGCGTTTAACCTTACGATTCGCCGTTTTAATTGGTTCAACAGGATAAATTGAGCATTTTGACGCACGTCCATCTATTGTCCACATGGACAGACGCTTTCTTTGATATTTACCGAAGTTTATACGAGTAGTTAACCTTATTTTTTGTTATTTAATTTGGCATGAATGCAGTGCCTATATATTAAATCTTGATTACTCCTCACATTTTATAACTATAGCGTTTCAAACTTTTTTCAATACGTTTATTGCCAAATATATAGTTAACGGTTGATTTTACGTTCAAAATGTTGGAACCAAATTTTTAGAGCATACAATTTCCTAATAATTCATGTCAATCTTTTTCTCGTAAAATTTATCGCTTCTACGTCCAACCCAAGATGCGGCACGACACTACATTTGGTTACCACCATTTTTAACGTGAAATTAACAGTTAACTAGATATTTGGTAATAAACGTATAGAATAAAGTTTGGAGCTCTATAAATAAAAACCTATGCAATATATACAGAAAAAAAATATTTAAAAGATAATAAGAGAATATCTACAAAATTGATCTTTCTTATTTTTCTCGTACGATGCACGGTTCACGAGATATTTCACAAAACGAGTTTTTCAAGATGGCGGCTGATGCTCGCGCCCCCGCCCACCAACTTGAATTTACTTTCAGGGGACACCCCCTGAACATGTTCCAACAATAAAATCTCTTCTGTAAAATAACTGTCTCTTGGACTAATGTCCATATATTTCGGTTCTTGGCTGTATAATTAATCATGTATAGATTGTCCAACAACTTCTCTAATTTTCCGTTAATTCTTTTGTTTCCCACTTCTCTAATTTTTAACTAGCAGTCGGTTTAGTTGTTAGACAGTCGGACAAAAGATAACTTTAACACGACATTAGTCTCAAAGTGCTAGTTCTGTGAACTTTCATACCATTCCAAGGCCGCATGTCCGAGTTACACAACGTTTTTCTTTTTTCGTCTGTGATTTTAGGATGTATTTTAGTATTTTTGGTTGGCATGTAAAGCGCCAAGCGGGCTCGCCGTAATGAGCACGTGCGCGAACAGGTTTGTATTATAATAAAAGGTAAATTAAACACATTTCATTATTTCATTCATTGAACGCGAGTTTATTTAGTGCCAATAGTGCCACTGGTTATAAAGTATTTCTAAACCACACTCAACCTTATAAAGTAAAGTTGTAATATATGTTGCCTACAATTGCTAATAAAAAAAATCACATTTATCAAATTTATACTGTGATAAAATGTATAAATATAGGGATGACAAGTCAATAGTCGATAAAATTGTTAATAATGAACTAAATGAAATTTAAGGAAAACTGATATTTTTATAACTTGATCACAAGAAATTAAATCGTTTTGAAAAGGAAATATTGCTCTTCATTGGCTTAAATCCAAACAGATAAATGGAAGAAGCGCTGGTTTAACCGTAACCTCACAATCCATAACCAAACAAATGTAAGTAGTTTACCTTTGTAACTTACCTTTATATTGTACCAACTCATCAATTGATTGATTGAAATAAATATCTAATCAATGAAACCTTACTTGTTACTTACAAATTTTTCTCAGTTGTTTCAATTTAATTAATAGGTACTAAAATACGCATACGCAAATTTTTATTTTTATTCTGCTTTCTCAAATATATTTTTGGTTAGTTATAGGCAGCTCAATTTTTTATAAAATGTGAAAAAAATAGGTCATAAATTTAACCATATAGCTTACAGAGATAAAAATAAGTCGATGTAAGATAAATATATATCTCTATAAGTACAGGTTTTAAAATTAAAAATAACTTTTTTGTTTTTAACTTGAAAACGGTTGTATATTTTTTCATGAATAAGTAAATGTATACAGCAACAAATGTGATAAAGAAATATCTGTTTTTATGAGGTTATAATACCTTTGTCTCCGTCCATTTTTTTGTCCTATAAAATTTAATTATAGCCTATATGGATTAATATCTCATTTTTTTTTATACCTTGTAATACAATCATTTGGTAGTTTTACCTGGAAAGTTTTCCAGCAGTTTTGAAAATTGGTAATTTACAGATTTCGATGTGCTCTTTCCGAATTTCTAACTCTCTCCGTTTCTTCCTCTTTATCGCTGTCTTGTGATGGAACGTATCACAGGTACCACTACAATTTTTGTATAATATAATAATAGTGCATTTCATGTCGATTAGCCCTACTGCGGATACCACGATAAAAAACGCGCCACTTCCTCTGGTAGGGTGGAAATGAGTTTGTTGGGCAAAACGCATGTTGAGGTAGATTTTACGGCGCTCGTACTCTAAAACTTGATTTTCAAAAACAAATTTGACTAAATATAGGAAATTTTTCTGGTTTAATTTATTATATACCTGTTATCGTAAAAATATTCGGAAAGGAGATATTGTATAGTTACGTGTGATTGCTATTTCCTTGTCACTGTGTTTAAAATTATGGAAGTTCTTAAAACCAAAACAATGTAGCTAGGCAACACATATATGGTATCTGATACTGTAATGTGTTCCATTTACCGACCGCAAATGAGTACAGGGTAAGTAGATTACTGGACAAGATGAAATAAATAACATTACATACGTTACACATATTCGATGACTATTATTATAATTTTATTTAAAAAGGCTGACATTTAAATAGGTACTCTGTAATTAACGGACATTTATTTACTCTATATACAAAACTGGACTCGTGTGAAGTTAGCGCCCGGAGCTAGCGCCCAAATGCAGCTCCCACGCCCACTACCAAGCCAAACTCACACGATACACAAATCATAAAAGTAGAATATTAACAAATTATTTTCTCATTCAAGACATGGTCTTATATGACAGGAAAACAAATTATTTAGATGTCTAACTAGAATTAAAAACTCAATTCTGTAAGTGGAGATAAAGGATAAAATAACCCTATTAACCATAAAATATTTTTTCTATCAAAACCAAGTTTTGTTACACCATCCAATATGGCATTGTTACACCATCCAATATGGCACAAAAAATAATTTATAAATTTATCCATCTATGGAAAAAACTCAAATCTCTAAGTGGGATCAAGGGTAAAACAGCCCTAATAATTTTAAAATATTTTTTCTTCCAAAACTAAGTTTTGTGACACCATCTAATAATGCGCATAAAATAACTAATTAATATACCTATCTACAGAAAAAAAGACAAATCTCCAAGTGGGTGGGATCAATGGTAAAACAACCCTAATAATTTTAAAATATTTTTTTCTTCCAAAACTAAGTTTTGTGACACCATCTAATAATACACATAAAATAACTTATTAATATACCTATCTACAGAAAAAAAGACAAATCTCTAAGTGAGTGGGATCAAGGGTAAAACAACCCTAATAATTTTAAAATATTTTTTTTTTCCAGAACTAAGTTTTGTGACACCATCTAATAATACACATAAAATAACTTATAAATATACCTATCTACAGAAAAAAAAACAAATCTCTAAGTGAGTGGGATCAAGGGTAAAACAACCCTAATAATTTTAAAATATTTTTTTCTTCCAAAACTAAGTTTTGTGACACCATCTAATAATACACATAAAATAACTTATTAATATACCTATCTACAGAAAAAAAGACAAATCTCTAAGTGAGTGGGATCAAGGGTAAAACAACCCTAATAATTTTAAAATATTTTTTTCTTCCAAAACTAAGTTTTGTGACACCATCTAATAATACACATAAAATAACTTATAAATATACCTATCTACAGAACAAAAGATAAATCTCTAAGTGAGTGGGATCAAGGGTAAAACAACCCTAATAATTTTAAAATATTTTTTTTCCAAAACCAAGTTTTGTGACACCATCTAATAATACACATAAAATAACTTATAAATATACCTATCTACAGAAAAAAAGACAAATCTCTAAGTGAGTGGGATCAAGGGTAAAACAACCCTAATAATTTTAAAATATTTTTTTTTCCAGAACTAAGTTTTGTGACACCATCTAATAATACACATAAAATAACTTATAAATATACCTATCTACAGAAAAAAAGACAAATCTCTAAGTTAGTGGGATCAAGGGTAAAACAACCCTAATAATTTTAAAATATTTTTTTTCCAGAACTAAGTTTTGTGAGACCATCTAATAATACACATAAAATAACTTATTAATATACCTATCTACAGAAAAAAAGACAAATCTCTAAGTGAGTGGGATCAAGGGTAAAACAACCCGAATAATTTAAAATATTTTTTTCTTCCAAAACCAAGTTATTTTATGTGCATTATTAGATGGTGTCACAAAACTTGGTTTTGGAAGAAAAAATTATTTTAAAATTATTAGGGTTGTTTTACCCTCGATCCCAGTTACTTAGAGATTTGTCTTTTTTTCTGTAGATAGGTATATTAATAAGTTATTTTATGTGTATTATTAGATGGTATCACAAAACTTGGTTTTGGAAGAAAAAAATATTTTAAAATTATTAGGGTTGTTTTACCCTTGATCCCACTTACTTAGAGATTTGCCTTTTTTTCTGTAGATAGGTATATTAATAAGTTATTTTATGTGTATTATTAGATGGTGTCACAAAACTTAGTTTTGGAAGGAAAAAATATTTTAAAATTATTAGGGTTGTTTTACCCTTGATCCCACTCACTTGGAGATTTGTCTTTTTTTCTGTAGATAGGTATATTAATAAGTCATTTTATGTGTATTATTAGATGGTGTCACAAAACTTGGTTTTGGAAGAAAAAAATATTTTAAAATTATTAGGGTTGTTTTACCCTTGATCCCACTTACTTAGAGATTTGTCTTTTTTTCTGTAGATAGGTATATTAATAAGTCATTTTATGTGTATTATTAGATGGTGTCACAAAACTTGGTTTTGGAAGAAAAAAATATTTTAAAATTATTAGGGTTGTTTTACCCTTGATCCCACTTACTTAGAGATTTGTCTTTTTTTCTGCAGATAGGTATATTAATAAGTTATTTTATGTGTATTATTAGATGGTGTCACAAAACTTAGTTTTGGAAGGAAAAAATTTTTAAAATTATTAGGGTTGTTTTACCCTTGATCCCACTCACTTGGAGATTTGTCTTTTTTTCTGTAGATAGGTATATTTATAAGTTATTTTATGTGTATTATTAGATGGTGTCACAAAACTTGGTTTTGGAAGAAAACAATATTTTAAAATTATTAGGGTTGTTTTACCCTTGATCCCACTTACTTAGAGATTTGAGTTTTTTTATAGATGGATAAATTTATAAATTATTTTTTGTGCCAAATTGGTTGGTGTAACAAAACTTGGTTTTGATAGAAAAAAATGTTTAATGGTTAATAGGGTTATTTTATCCTTTATCTCACTTACAGAATTGAGTTTTTAATTCTAGTTAGATATGTAAATAATTTGTTTTCCTGCCATATAAGACCATGTCCGAACACCAAGTTTAGAATGAGAAAATAATTTGTTAATATTCTACTTTTATGATTTGTGTATCGTGTGAGTTTGGCTTGGTAGTGGGGGGTGGGAGCTGCATTTGGACGCTAGCTCCGGGCGCTAACTTCACACGAGTAAAACTGGAATATATTTCAAATTAGAGATTTAGCTATTAAAAAAAATTGCATAATTTTAACACCTTATATCTCGATATTAACTAAAGATTTTGCTAATAGTAAAAATATGATTCTTATCAAACCGTAAAAATACAAAATCCAGCCCGACACAATTTTGATATACAAGACGAGTGTGAAAAATCCATATCTTTCAAAATTATTAGACCAATTTCCTTGTACACTAGATACTTGATACTAATAACTATGATACGTCTAGATAAGGTTCTCTAATCCAGAGGACAATCTCAATAGATCTGAAAAAGTCACTCTGGAAGAGGTATTGGTACCCACAGAGTCCCTTCTTTTCTCTTCTATATACAAGGTGGTTATATCAAAGACTATAGTAATTTAATAAGACCGGACACTCACATTAACCTGTGTAAAAACACCCTCCGACTCATTGTCCTTGAGTGATATTTATGGCTTATGCTAGTTTTATCTACAGTAAATCCTAAAATTGCTGTTTTCAAAATAATATCACAGATCTTCTTATATATCCCCGAAAAGGTCGACCATTCTAATGTTGCTGTCATCGCAACAGAAATATATTTATTTTTTTGTTGACGGAATACCACGTACCATTCTTTGACCCAAACATAGGCGTACACTTAAGACTGTTCATTCAATACTGCTCTCGTGCGAGCAAAACAAATAACACATGTTTTTATGTTTTGTAACCCTAAGAGCCGAAATTATTTCATCCCGATTTATCTAAGTCATTGGTTTGGGATTTGAAATGACATCGACAAAGACAACTTTCTCTCTCATTTTCTGTTTTCTTCGTCTGGCTGTCTCATCTTATTATACGTCTTTGGTTATATACAGGGTGTCCCTCAAATAGTGTAAAAAAATTCAAAGGGTGATAGTACTCCTAAAATTAATACAAAAAGTTCCTATAAGCATAGATCGTTAAATGCATAGAGTTAGAGTCTTTAAAAGAGTAAATTTTGAAAATGTTTTTTTTTTTAATTATAAGTTTAAAAAACAAGATAAAATTTCGAAAAAAAAAACTAGGGGACATAAAATTTAACCCTAAATCCAACAGTGAAATAAAGGCAGTCTAAAAATGTGGGCGCACTCGAATTCCGGGGTAAGCTTAGACAGGTAAAAAGGTCAAGAAAAGGATTGCTAATCTTACTCTCGAATTGCGGTTTATGGTTTTACAGGTAGAATTATTAGTTCCCTTAAATTTAAATATTTTCGAAATTATCCGATTTCTTATTAAATATGAAATACTTGTAAAAACCTCTAATTTAGTACATCGGATTTGTTTTCATATTCATTGGGGTTAAATAGATAGGAGGGGGCTAACAAATATACAAATGGTTTTAATGAAATACTTCCACTTGTAATTTGTTCCTAGCTCAGGATTTCTGTAGTTAGTGTCAATATGTATATCTTAAAAATGTTTAGTGAAAAGGGTAAACCTTTGATTGTTTTAGAAAATTATAAATATCGCCGTTATAGTGAAATGAAAACAAGTGGTGAAGTTGTGTGGTGTTGTACTAATAAAAAATGTTGTGCCAAAGTGTACACTTTAAAAGATATATTTTCAAGAAAAAGCGGCGAACATTGCCATGAACCAATGACGAAGGAGTTATTAATCGGCAAAAACTTAGTAATTCAATAAAACGTAAAGCCGCTGATGAACTGTGTAATAAACCAGCTAAATTAATTCATTCTGAAATCCACCAGGATAACAGAACATTGGACACGCTTTCTGAAAAAGATATTTAGCTAATTCGAAGTAATATATGTTATGCCCGATTAAAACAATTACCAAAACTACCCCAAAACATTGTAGAAACTCATAAATTGTTAGATTCGATTGAAATAAAGACATATAAATGTGAAGATTTATTGATAGCAAATGATAAACAATTTAATGTAGTAATATTTGCATGTGAAAGCAATTTAAAGTATATGTGTGATCAAGAAGTATTTTTTGTCGACGGCACATTCGACTATTGCCCCAAGTACTTTTTACAAATGTTCACAATACACGTGTATGCAGCAAACATTTATATTCCTGTTGCTTTTTGCCTACTCAAAGATAAAAGTGCACAAAGTTATACACAAAATTATTTCAAATATTAAAGCAAAAATGTATAGAAAGGGGCCTTATATTAAATCCAAAAATTGTAGTGGCGGATTTTGAGAAGACTATACATATTGGAATTGAAGTTGTTTTTGAAAGTGAAATCATTGATTGCCAATTTCACCTAGCTCAAGCCTGGTAAGTTTTAGTTCTTGTATAATTTTCTATATTTAAAATAATACTAACTTTTATGTAGGTGGAGGAAAATTCAGAATTTGGGGCTTACGGCAGATTACAAACAAGAGACGTTATAACAGGAAAATGGCTTCTTTATACATTTGGATTAATGTTTTTATCTCCCAGGGAAGTAGGTGATTGCTTTGTAGAGGATTTAATATCAGAAAATCCAGAAGACCGAAGAATAAATGCGTTTGCGGATTATTTAACCGAAAATTACATCGATAATGAGAGCTCTTTCCCACCTACAATTTCTGCTGCAAAAACCTCATCCTTATTAAGAACAACAAATACTTGCGAAAGTTTTCACTCAAAATCTAACAATTATTGTTCATCGCCACATCCACATATATTTCTTTTTTTAAATAATCTAAAAGCAATGCAGACTGACACATATATATAAAAATAAATTCATCTAAATCCAACATATACAGAAAACTTAGGAAATATGTAATTGAAAAACAAAATTTCATTAATTTTAAAATTAGACAATTAAATAATAATCAAATTAGTAGATATGATTTTATAAAATGTCTTTCTTATAAATATTGTGATACAGTTTTGTGAATAAGTTTTGTATTTTGATTTAATTTTTATATATTTATATAAAAATTTCGTTTCTGAATCAACACATTTCGTACAATTATATTAAATGTAATAAGTATAATAATTCATTCATTTCATATTTAATTTGCGCCCGGACGATTAAACCATTTGTTGGCAAAAGGTGACAAATATCTTCTCTTTCGTGCACCCAGTGGCGGGTCTCTGTGAAGAGTCCTCACATACAAATAGGGTACAAGAGTAAATAATGTTTCACGATTTTTGTAATGGTCATAAAAATTTCAAATGACTGAATATACGATTTGAAGGTTTTTCAGTGTTTTATTTTTTTTACTTGAAGCAAACTTTACTACAACGAATAAAAATATATCACAACTGGATTCTTTAACAATACTAGACGATCAGGTATATTTTATGATAAATTTAAGTATGGCAGTTTCTTACCGAAATGGCCATCAGTTTGTTACTTTGTACTCGCCTTTTTCATGAGATAAATGGTAAGGAGGTTGGAGGTTACAATACCCTATTTCCCATTGCAAGCAATGCCACTGGAATTGCTCAACTTTTGCGAGGACATAAAAAACAATGGCGGTTAAATGCATGGGATATTTTGCGCAACTGGAAGGGCGTATATTATAATATTATAAATTACAATTCTGAGCGTCTATCCGGCTCACGGTTAAAAGGAAAGTGACAATGTCACTTCCCACCTTTGTGCTGGAAGTAGTTCGTAATAGCCAACTTTCCGACCTTTAAAATGCTTGTAATTGAGTTATTACATATACAATTGTGAATCAAATAAAATATTACATATAAATAGTACATAAAAAATCACCAATTTACCAAATATTCAATACTAGTTGATCATGGGATAGGTATAAGAAACTCTACAGAATAATTTGGGATTAATATATTTTTAATGTATTGAGAACTAAACTAAACCCTTCCAACACTAAGATATGTAACTGCTCATAATTTTAAATTTTCATTAACACTTCCAGCAAACTTAAAAGAAAGTTATTTCATGAACTAAATATTTCATATAGCTCTCACTTGTATGAAGAAAGGTATAATGTTCAATGAGACTGGCCAGATTATGTATCTATAAGTTGCTGAAATAACCTGTTTGAGGATTATTACCAACCTTCACCACCTTAGGTAATAAACCTTTACATAACTCGTCCAACGAGCCTCTTTTCAAAACAACCTGAATCATTCCTATTTTAAAAGGGTCTCAAGAACTAACCGTAAAGTTGTCAGAAGACAAAACAATGAATTACTAATTTCATTGAATAATCACAGAGATTTAAATGTCCAAAAAGAAAGAACCCTGAAAAACCGTTGTGGAATAAAATACAGGACATTAAAATCAATAACTAGTTTTTTTTAATAATATGAACGATATCAAATTGTATAAATAATAAATATGATGCAAATAATTGGCAGAAACCCTTTGGTCACTAGCAATTTGGGAATATGTTCCTCTATACTTTTTAAATTTACTCTTAATCCAATTACATCCTTCTTACATAATTTATATTTTACAGAAAATATGGAAGAGATTCACTACAATAAATTACCAGGAGCAGCTGGAAGTAAAGGATCGGATTATCAAATTAGATTACTTGAGTTTTTTCTTCTTCACGGTTACAAAAACCAAGATAATTTTCAATTGTCTACCGAAAATATAGACGCTGGTAATTTTGATGATGTTGTTTACGAAGTGAAAAACGAAACAATTTTGCTCCAAGCGAAACATAAAGATAAGTTTATATGTTTTTCTCATTTGTTTCCTCAAATAACAGAGGGGACTCCAAATGATCAGAACACTTTGCCAAATAAAGAGGAAGAATATGAAGGTGATTTTAATATTTATAAATATTTACAGAAACTTTCCAAAATTATGGAAAAATTTAAAGATGTTAAACACTTAATAATATGTACCAATTCAAAATTTAATATTAAAAGTATAAATTATAACCTTAAAAAAGAAATAAACACCAATGAACAATCATTTCTTATCAAAAGAGAACTTTTACCAATATTTTCTTCTATTAACAAAGCTGAGTGTTATTCGTTTGACCAAAATAATGATCTTTTTATTAACTACATATTTAAAAGAATAACCTCAGTTTCCGAGATCAATATTAAACTATTTTTTGATAAACTATTTTTAGTCTCTATTTGTAAAGAAAGTTTATATAACCAAATAGAAAGTTTGATACAATCTACAGACATTTTTGATGATTCCATTCATTTAAAATCTGCTAACAACTTTCTTTTCAACAAAATTAGAAGATGGTTTCAAGGAGTTAAGGGAATTTGTCTTACAAAAGATTATGCTGCAGAATATTTATGCCTTATGCGCAGCCAAAATTATTTAACTAAAGAAATTCCAAAATTACTTAAAAAAGAACTTCAAGAATCATCTGTTTCAAATAATTATATTCAATATAGTACAAATGACAAAACAAATATACTTACAGGTCATGTGACTCTTCAACTAAAAACTAAAGATACTTATAACTTGCATTTATTTAAAATATACCATTTTTTATTTAATAAACTATTAACTGAAAATAAGACTAGTGACAATGAAACAATAGAAGATAAAATGCTATTCGTAAATTCTATTGATCCAGTTAATGTAAGTAAAAAAACTGTGACATCATTTAAAATTTCAGAAATTGTTTATTTAGTGGTACCATTATTTAATAATGATACTTTTTTTAAATTAAAAGACACATTAAATAATATAATACGTCTGACGGAAAGAAAACCCTACAAAGTGATTATATTTGTTACCGAAATTACTAATTCAAAAATCCATACTGATGATTTTTTTCAGAATCTTAAAAAAATTGAAGTAAATGTTAATTATTGTGATTTTTCGACCAAAATTCGAGAACTATTGTCCAAGACTGATATTAATTTTCAAGGAAATAAAGTGCCATTAATATCAATTGTTAATAATCAAGAAGATTTAAATACAATTATTGATGAACACACCTTATTGCAGCTTTTTCGAAATAAACAAAAATTAACTATCAACGATTATAAGAGAGATAATGAAAACATTTGTTATATCGAAAGATTTTTTGTTGAATATACAAACGAAACTGTTGAATATTCTTTGTCTAACAATTTGAATAACCGGCACAACAAATACTTTATAGATAATGAGTTTTGTTTAAAAATCCTAGAAGAATCAAGTAACAAGTTTATTGCTATATTAGATTTTCCAGGAATGGGAAAATCCTCTGTTCTAAATAAACTAGGTGATATGCTTCGTGCATTGTCATATTGGATAATACCGATAAACTTAAATGAACATATGGATGTCTTTTACGATATTACCGAAAGAGAAATAAACATTGTTAGTTTAGAGCAGTTTTTAAATTTACTAAAATGCCAACCTGGCCAGGGTATTCAAAGAAATATTTTTAATATGACTAGTAAAGTTATTCTATTATTAGATGCTCTTGATGAAATAGGACCAAATTATTCAGTTTTGATTCTAAAAATTATGTCTTCCATTTCAACTAGCAATAATATTAAAAAAATTGTTATAACTTCTAGACCTCATGCTTTCGACAGCATTAAAAGGATTACTAATGCTAAAATGTATAGTTTGAAACCATTTGCAAAAGACGATAGTATTTCGTTTCTATCTAATTATTGGACAAAAAAGTTGGAACAACAAAACGATGAAGATTTTTATTTGAAAAGCAAAGAATTTGCTATAGATTTATTAAATAAATTAAATAAAACAATTGGTTGGCACAAAATTGAAACTCTGATAGGAATTCCTTTACAAATGAAAATGATTGCTGATATATTTTTGGAAAATGTAATGTTGGGAAATAACAAAGATTTAAAAATCCCCGAGAATTTCAATGTATGTACTATGTATGATATGTTTATTAAAAATAAAGAAATTATTTATATCCAAGATAAGTGCAAAATACAGAAATCTAATAAAACTGTCATAAACATTATGAAAAATGATTTCGATGCAGCAATTAATGAACACATTAAAATTGCACTAAAATTATTTATTAATGATTATTTGTGTGAAAAATTATTTAAAATATCGGATATACCTGATTATAATGAAAAGGATAATTTAACAAAAATGGGAATTTTAGTTACAACGAATAATAAGATAGGATTCATCCATAGGACTTTTGGAGAGTATTTCTTCGCCAAATATATTTGCGATTTATTATTGTTAAATATTAACGTTACGGCAGATTTTTTAAATTTTTTAATAAACGATGTCTTTTCGCTTTCAAGTTACACAACTGTCGGCCTTTTTATTAATTTTATGCTAGAAAACAAATGTTTACCAGATGGAGTGCAACAGAAATTTGTTGATTTAATAATACAATCAAAGGGAGAGCTCACAATTGCTTTCACACAATTTAACTTAGTATCGAAGTTAATACCAAAACTAGGTGGTTATGCAAATTTGTTCGAATGGGATTTTTTTAATTTTGTAGTTAATTTACATGGAGGTGCAGGGGATGATAATTTAGGATACTTAATGGAGATACTAGAAAAAGTAGAAGATGTTAATCTTACTTATAAAACTGGAATTCTTCCACGACAATCCCCTTGTCTTACTGAAATAACTGAAAAAGAATGGATCAAAATGAATAATAAACTTATGAAAAAATATGATGGCATGACGCCACTGCATCTTGCATGCCATTTTAATTCGATTAAACACGTTGAATTATTGCTAAACAAAGGACATATCGTTAACGTTTGTGGAATTAATGGTGAAATGCCTTTACATATAGCAACTTGTAAAAACATGAAAGATGTAGTTATACTATTATTGAATAAAGGGCATTTTGTGACTGTTTATCGGTGCGAAGGTACAACTCCATTACATTTTGCAGCTAGAAACAATTTAGTAGATATTGCGGAGGTATTGATAAAACATGGTCATTTGATAAATGCTCCAAAAAATAATGGTACAACTCCTCTTCATACCGCGGCGTGGAATAGATCTACAGCTGTTGCCCAGTTATTATTAAATAATGGACATGATATATGTTTAACAAATAATGTTGGCATATCACCATTATACGCTGCTATTGAGGGCGAATCGGTCGATATTGTAAAAATGTTACTGGATAGAAAACATCCTATTGATGTTATTACTAACGACGGCTCGACACCTTTACACTGTGCCATTAAACTATTTGGCGAGAAATATTGTGATAATTATAAAAATCGTGATGGCACTTTATGTATTGATAATGTGAACGAATTAACTGCAATAATAATATTTTTATTAGATCTTAAACATCCGCTTCAAGTTAAAGACAATAATTGCCTAACGCCATTAGACATCGCTAATGCTAATAGTTCTAAACTTCACAATTTAATACTTAAAAACAAAACAAAACCAGCACGATTAAAGGAACTCGACATTATATGGAACGAATGGAAAAAAGTGATTAGAGTGTTAGAAGACATTTAATAACTGTTTTAAAAAAATATATTCACTTTAGGCCGCTTCGCTGATTATTACCACCTTTTTCTAACTTGTACAGTGTGAGTTTTTCAGTGTTTAGTCTGACCTGGACAAGTCAGAGAATTGAGAATATGCTTAAAAAGTCATGAAAAATATCGGATTTTTAGCTAATCTAAAAAATAATTAAATGGGAATTTAACTATAATGTATTAGTTTTTATTTAAAATATATCTTTGATTTTATATATTCAAGTGAATATTGTCGAATTTGAGGACAAATAAAACAATTTTAGTTTTTTTCCCAATTGTAATAATTCAGTATTTATCTTACAGCAGAGCTGTTACGAGCACTGACAAAAAGTGCTCGCGAGCACTAAGCACTTTTTACAGTAAAGTTCTCGCGAGCTCCAAGTACTTTTTACAGTAAAAAGTGCTTTAAATTCACGATCACTAAGTCCTAAGTACTTTTTGAAAATTGAAATGACCGTGTCTGTTGAACTTGAGGTTTTTTTTACAAGTCCATCAAAAACTTTAAAATATTACACGAGATGTATATTATATTTGATGTAATTATTTTTTTCTGCAAATTTCAAATAATTAGGTCAAAATTTGACTGATCTGGCTGCGTAAAAATGCAATTTCTCCGATTCGCCGGAGAATGTTTTACTTTGTTACTATGACGACGCTAAAATAATGTTGCATACGCAACACAATGGATACGTTCCACTATAAGCACTCACAACAGTCACGCTCACGACCACGGTTTTTCCTGTTCCACTTGCTTGCGAATGTTACAATCATGGAGAATATATACTCAAGTGGAATGGAGTATGGGTCGTTTCCCGTTTCAAGCGTTGATGTAAACATTACGAAATATATAAATAATTTCGAAAATAGGAAATTTTTTAAATATATGAAAAAATTGAGGAAAATAGGGAAAAGAGGAAACAATTGGGATTCTCACAGCACTTTGCTCCTATCGAAAGTTTTCTTTCAGATTTTACATCTTCTAGTTAAGTTAGATTATGTTATTGACAATATATGAGGAAAAATATATAATTTACTGGTGAATATATAAACTAAAATTAATTTTACTAACCTTATTTAACATAATTACGTTTACCTGTTGAGCATCTGCTAGAGAAACATAAGCTTCAATAACAATATTTCTTTCCAAATCATATAAAGTTATTTTTTCTGTCGCCATCTTTAACTTTTAAAAATTGCGCATGGCCAACGTCCACTTCGATCCATCATTTCAGATTGGTCGTTGTGAGTTTGGCGTGAGCGAAAATAATGACGTCATGAGTGACGTTTTCGCCGCGACCACAACGACCGTGGCCGTCACATGGAACGGCGGAAAGAACATTTTGAGCGTTGTGAACGCTTGGTGGAACGCACCCAATATGTCTCGTCAAATTTTGTGGGCGCAGCTTCAATTTCTGTCGACCATGTTGCATTTCAAAAACTGGCCGGTCACAACACAACTAACAGCAACGATGAACAATATGATGTCAAAACGTTTTTTGTATAACGTCTATAAATTATATGCGACGTCCTAAATAATAGAGAGTTACTTGTATGCCGCTTTTTATTACTATATTATTTCCAATGACGGGTATATTTGCATTTATTAATCACGCCTACTTAAATATTTTTTGTAGGCATAAATTAAACCCAGAGCGGGGTATCAAAAATACAAAAAACATGGCAGCTTTATAATACACATTTTAAAACGTTTGAAGAAAAAGTTGCTTATTTTATTTGCCTTCTATTACTCGCCTTACTGCGGTCGGCGTGCCTATATAGTGCTCGCGAGAATTCGAGTGCTGGCTAGCCTTTTGATGTGCTCGAGAGCATTTTTGGCAAGCATTATAAGCTATTGTAATATTGAAATATCTCTTATTCTTAGTTGCTATAGTTATAGAGCTATAGGTCCTAGTCCAATAAACTATTTTTAGAACAATGGTTATCTGTATCCAATTAGTTTTTGGTGGCCATCAAGAAATGTCATACCGCAATTGCAACGCAGTCAACGTTTTAAAAGAAACGTAAAAAATTTGAATGGATCAAGTTTCAATAATTATGATGAGCACATCCTATTAAAGTATTAACGTACAAGATAATATACCGTACGATAAATGTAAAAAAAATGTGTTTAAACTAGATCCACTCAATTTAAAAATCGGCTCTAAATTAGAATCAAAACCCTTTTTGGAAAAATTTGGTTAAAACACGTTAGATAATTATTGCAATTTGTTATAGAATAATCCGTGCATGCACACATACATACATTTGTTAGATAATTGTTATTTGAAAACTTAAAGGAAAGTCAAAATCTCAAAATCGATTTTTATCCAATCACAATACTTTCCATTTGGAAGGTATACAGGATGTCTAAAATTGAAAGGGATAACATTGCTTACATATCAGAAACCGTATGAGATACAGAAGCCGTTAAATGGGAACTACTATTTTGGCCAAAAAAATCTACAGGGTCTTTCGCCCTTCGCGAGTTTATACAGGGAAAACTAAAACTATTTTTGGTTTTTTACGCCTATATAATTTTTATTTAAAAATATATCAAAAAATAGACAAGGAAAGTGTTATTGAATAATTTAGTACAAAACCATACTAATAAATCTTTGATACGACGTTTCGTGTCTCAAGTTATTTTTTTAATACGGACATGTCTTTTTATTACAAAAATTGATAGGCAGTTAAAATTCGAAGTCAATCACACTTGTCACTTTAATAACGTTTTATCTGAAATAACTAACATCATCAGTAACAGTAATTTTAATTACGGTTCTGTCTTTTGTAGATTCGTTTTAATGTCGTCAAAACAAATATAATAAACATTTCAATAAAAAGTTGTACTATCAGTGGAACAAAGAAAATTATCAAAATAGTAGAAATTAAACAAGCAGAAAAATAATCGACATGCGTTGCGATCGCGATTAAAAAATATTGATAGAAAATTTAAAGACAAATTCAGTGATCTATCATACATTACATTTTCTAAGACGTTTTGTATGACAAATAATCGTCACCATCGATAATCTATTAATATGGACTTGGATCTTATCTTATACAAAAAAAAGGTAAAAATAATTAGAATGACGAATAATTTAATTTAGGAAATAACTACAAATATTCAACCAATAAATTTAAAATATTAAATTCTCTATCAATATTTTTTAGTTATGACGCTGGTCGATTATTTTCTGCTTGTTTAATTTCTACTGTTTTGATTTTTATTAATTTCACTGATAATGCATCTCATTTATCGAAATTGCTGGGTAATGTTATATTCATTTTGACAAAATTAAAACAAATTTACAAAAGACCTACGACAGGACCGTAATTCAAAATTATTGTCACTGATGATAATAGTTATTTTCGATAAAACGTCGTTAAAATGACAAGTGTGATACATCACTGAATTTGAATTTTAACGGTTTATCAATTTTTGTAGTAAAAATACAGGTCCGTATTAAAAAAAATAACTTCATGATGGCAGTTAAGACACGAAACGTTGTATCAAAGATTTATTAGTACAGTTTTGTAGAAAATTTGAGATACAATAAAACTTTAATTTTCTATTTTTTTTTCATATTATTTTAAATAAAAACCAAAAATAGCATTTTTAGAATTCCCTGTATAACTCGAGAATGGAGAATGTCCCTGTAGATTTTTTTAGCCTAATACAATGCTCTCCAAAAGAGTTAACTTTTTCCCATTTAACCGCATCTGTATCTCTTACGGTTTCTGATATAGCAATGTTATCCCTTCCAATTTTAGACACCCTGTATAATGTGACGGAAAATTAATTAATTGTAATAAATCTTTTTTTAAAGAATAAAAAATACTACACATAAATAACAAGTATTATTTGGCCAAACCTATTTTTTTAATATATACAAAGTGGTTTCACTTTATTTAAAAACCAAAATTATACTGAGGATATCAACTTCGCGTAATCTGTCGTTCACATCACTTCAGAAATTATTACTGTTATTATAGATTTTATTGGCATACAGATTTGTGGTATTTTGGCTTTATTGTTAAGATTTCAACTCGTTAAAGTAGTTTTATTCAAAATGATTCGAGTGATATTTTATAAAACATAGATATCATATCTAAAAAGACTAATACAGTTTAATACCTCCGTTGGCTTGAGAAATTTCACACAAAAGTTATAGGCAAGCTTTACATTTTAAAATTATTCCCTAATATACAGGATGTTTCATAAGGTCACAGCATATCAAAGTTATGGTTTTTTAAATAGAACACCCTATATTATTTTAAATTTCAATTTCACTTATTTTTCTGATTCCGAGTTTTACTAGTTTCATAAGGTCACAGCATATCAAAGTTATGGTTTTTTAAATAGAACACCCTATATTATTTTAAATTTCAATTTCACTTATTTTTCTGATTCCGAGTTTTACTAGGTTCTACTAGGTTAAAGATATTACCACTTTTAATAGAAAATCCTGATGAAATCGTTACCCTGTACTCTTTCAAATTCAACTTTTTTGTAGACTGTCGCTATATATACAGGGTGGGCCAAAAATAAATGTTTTTGTTTTAATCCGTTTTCACAGCAACAATTTAAAAATAATTCCAGGAAAGTGATACATATCAAAACGGAACACACTCTGTACTTTTTTACATTTTTAGATTCGTCCTGAGAAGTTGATTTCAAAAACCTATTACCCCTATATTATAAACTAAATAGTTTTGAAGTTATAGATAATTGAAAATCGTATTTTTCAACTTAAGTGATTATTACGGCCAAACGACATAAAATCGGATAAAACGGCTTACATGTCCCTATCTTAAATTTTGAGTTCTACTTTGAGGCATAAGAATAAAATGTATATAGGATGATACATTTTCTTATTATGATTTTGAAGATGATACGGCATGTTTAAATTGACATGATTTGCATTATTATCCAAGAGAAAATCCTTATGTGATAGGTACTCCTTCTCAAACAAGATGGTCTTTAAATGTTTTGGGTGTTAATGTTGGCGATTATGTAATTGGACAATATTTTGAAGGAAACAGTAAAGTTTATTTAGACTTTCCGCAAAATCAATTGACTGTACTTCTTGAAAATGTTCCTCTGCATATACGTCATCAAATGTGGTACCTACATGACGGGGCTCAAATGTATCACATATTTTTTTATGGATACAAAACACTCACAATAGGAAATCCTTTAATCCTCTTCAACACCGGGGCGTTCATGAAAATGGCGATTCACGTTGGATTTGAATCGCTGAAGATTGTACTCCCTGGGAAACACGGTGCACTAATTCACGATAAACGCAATGAATTTCCTGAACGGTGGATAAGTAGAAAGGGACCAATGCTGTGGCCAGCTAGATCGTGGGGGTATGTGAAAAATGAGGTGTATAGTCTATCCCTAATAACACAAAGTAGTCCTACAGATATCCATAGGACGTCCTCTTCGGACATTCCGGATATCCTTAGGACATCCTTTTCTGGTACACTGGACGTTCTATGGACGTCCGAGGGACGCACTAATGTCACAACTTTGAACTGAATTCGAACGTCCGCCGCGGACATCCATTGGATATCCCCCTGGGACATTCACAGAACGTCCTATTTTGGTACAGTGGACGTCAGAGAAAGTGATTTTTTTTTGTTATTTATTCACACCAGTTCAATTGTAATTGTGAAATTGTTATTTCAACACCTGCTCGTGTCGGAAACTTCATCTGCGTGAATAATAGCCACCGTTTATGCTCGTTGAGCGAGCTCGGAGCAGACTTAATAGGATGTTTTAAATCGCGATATACCATACTATTCGTGGTGTCTAAGCAGCATCAGCGCAAGTGTCTCCATCTTTCAGGCGGAGCTTTACTTTTGGTCCATATTATGTCGAGTGAGGACCACTCTTAGGTGTCTGTCCCGGACATGTTTTGGACATTGCCTGTATTAAGTCGGCGAGGGACTGTTTTAAGACTATGGTATGGATATGTTATATTATATCCATCACGGACAACTACTGGATATCCGGTATGGACATTGTACATAAATTGTACAAATAATGGATATATATCGTGGACGTCTTAATACTGTCCAAAAACAAACATCCACAGGACATACATATTAAGTCCATGGACGTTCCGACATTAAATGGACATAAATTGTACGTCCCAAGGACGTTGTGTGCTATTAGGGATATAAAGTAAATTCTAACGGCATATAAAAACTAAATATCTACCGACCAGCTACTATACTTCTTTGTAAAGGATATGGACGGCGTGATATAATTTATTTTCAAAATTAATTTTATTTTTCATATACCTACACGGATATTTTTTTTATTAGTAATATAGAGTAATGCCAAAACACCAGTTTGTCCTGCCATGAGAATTTAATAAAAAGTTAAGATTGATTATCTCAATTTTTAGAGCTTCAACCTGAATTTGGGGTTATAATAATGGGGTCAATAGAAGATAAAATACAATATTTATTCTCCTTTTCTATGACATTCTGGACACACGGTCGTTTACTTCATTAATAACATCAAGAAAAGGTCACCACAACGCAATTTTGATTATATAAAATAACAACAAGGAAACAATTTAGAAAAACACGACACTAATGCAAGCCATTCGCTAAAATTAAACTATTTTTATTAAACCTAACCCAAGCCCCAGCACTGACAATTCACTCGAAAATGCAAACACAGGTGTTCACACCGGACCCGACATTTTTTGGCATTCACATTTTTCTTGTGTATCCACGCAATTCATACGAGGTCTAATCATCAATTTATACAAACTGTAATATTTATTTATGTATAGGAAATGTTTAACAAAAGAAAAAGTATTTTGTAAGTAGTCTTTGAATGATATAAAATTCAAGGTGTTCTATTTAAAATAACCGAGAAAATCATGGACCTAGAGTTTTGGGTCACCCTTTATACAAGCTATTAAAAACGTGATGAATTGCAACAAAACTAGACTAATTCGACAATATTTTGGATTGGAGGGATAAACGCTCAGTTGTAGATTTTAAATAATTCAGGGTGGCCATTAGAATTTTCTATTAAAAGTGGCAATATCTTTAAAAAGTACCTTGTAGAACCTAGTAAAACTCTATATAGCCGAAATAGGGAAAATCTTGACTATATATAACTTTTATATGAAACTTTTTTTCGCATCTCTCAAGACAGTGGAAGTATTAGACTCTGGAGTATAAGTTTATCACCCTGTATATGATTATAGGTTGCAGTTTCTTTTACTTCATTTATGAACTCAAGACTTTTTCTCTGTATATATAAATGTTATTATCTAATATAGTATATTATAAATTGTAACAAAATGTTAAATAAATTAGATTCTATTCTTATGTTGTATCTTTCATACTACCTATTCCTTTCTTGTCAATCACTTTTTTAAATTTCTTTGTGCAGTGTTATTTGCAGATTTCTAGTATTTCTTTTTTTTTTGTAATTTCCTCTATTTACTGTAGGTTTCATCTCTGTGTTTAGGCTAACCAATAATCCTTTGTAAAGGAAAACAATCATTCTAAAATAATGTGGTCGAAATATTTGTTTTTTGTTGTTTGAGTTATATAGTTATATTCGATTTGAGAAGATTTTTTTCTTGAAATTTTTAAATCATATTTTTTATTATTGTTTCTAATTCTCTGAGTATGTACCTTTATTCTTTCTTAATAATTCCCTAAGAAGATATCATCCGCCTACCCAATTAATAAATAAAACGCCCAGTATAAATTAATTAAATTTATTTCTTATAATATTGATAACACTTTTTAAAAAATTAAATCTACTGATTGAATTATTTATAATTTTATTAAATATACAGGGTGTATCAAAAAGGTAGGTCATAAATTAAACCACATATTCTGGTGTCAAAAATAACTTGATTGAACATAACCTGCCGCACACAAAAAAAGTTTGGAAAGTACAAAATCAAAATCGATTTTTTCAAATATTTCATGTACTGTTTAACATTTTATACTGAAAATGGATACATGGCGTTCTTTTTCATATAAAACCACGAAATCTGTTGAAATGGCACTTTTAGTTTTAAAAGAATTTGATTAAGCTCAGGTTATATTATGGGTTCGTTCCACGAATAGAATTTGAAATATATCAGAAGTAAAATATTAAATGAAAAAAAAAATTTGGACGCCAGTCAGTTGATTCTTTGATGTGATTAGAAACAATTGACAAAAAAACTACAAAATCCGTCCTTTCTTTTTTTTTGTCTTTGGTTAAGGAAATTAAACTCAAATGAAACGTTATATATGTTTATTTTATGTTTTAGATTCAGAGATTTTTTCTTTTTTTCAATAAAAAAACTTAGCTCTTCATAAGGTTGAGGCTCTTGATGTTGTTGACGAAAAACTTCCTGTTCTCAGTTGCTCAGCTGTCCAGAAACAAAACTTCTTGGACCCGGCAAAACTGACTGTCCAGAGGAAACTTCTTGGACCAGTTGAAACAAACTTTTCACAGTAAAACAAACGTCTCCTAATAATGATTTCAAAAAATTTTAGTGAAAATATAATGTAATTAAAAATTAACCCTATAGAATAAGGGGAAGAAAAAAAGAAATCTTCAGTAGGTAACACAGGCGATATAAAGTTAATTATATGGACTCAATAGATAAATAAAAGGTTATTAAGAGAAAGGCATTTTATAGGAATACCAAGAGAAGAGAGGGACGTGATGCGATGAAATAAGAAGGGGGATATCAAGCAAGTATGAAACTATAAAATATAATGAGTAGAGGAATAATGAAAATACAGGGTGGCACAAAAAAACATAACACACCCCTAAAATTCGGTAAGAAAAATTGCGAAAGAAGAGAGCAATTTTTCTAAAATGTACCAGGGGACTAAAATTTTCAAAAAATTAAAGGAAGATGGAAGCAAAAGAAGGGACCCGTTATACAAAAGAATTTGGAAGAAGATAATTGAGAAAAAAAAATTAAAGCACAGAATTTTAAGAAATTAAATGATAAAAAGCTCCATTAAGGAAGTAACCAAGAGAAGAGAGGTACATGAAGGGGAACATAAAGCGAGTATGAAACTATAAAAATATACTGAGTTGAGGAATAATGAAAATACAGGGTGGCACAAAAAACGTAACACTGTACAGCCCATACACATTTTAGGGGGGTTTTAAACTCCTAAACCCCCCCCCCCCCCAACTTTTCTATGCATTACAATTAAATTAGTATTGTGACACCATTGGTTTAATGCATCATTTTTAATTTTTTTTGCCTAATTTTTTTGAAGCATTCGACTATTGTGCATTTTAAGATTGTTAAAAAAAAAATTACGCTACGAAAATCTACTTTTCGATTCTTGGAGCTGGCTCTTTCGGGGAGATGTATGTAAACGAAAAATGTTTAAATGGTCCTTCCATTTTTCTATGTAATCAGCTAATTTTTGTTCTTGGCCGCCTCTTATCAACGCAACAAAAAATGTAAACAAATTAATAGAACGAGAAATTTTGTATGAGTAGACCCCAAATCGGCAGAATGAATTTGTGAAAGTATTTGACCGTGGTGGAAAAGTGTCGCTTGAAGTTGGCCGGCCGTGCGCCAAGATTACTTCGATATAAGCTTGGTGCTGGCTGGCCGGGTGCTAACATCACCGACGTGAAAAATTACCTTTCTGTTAACAATGGTTTACACGTTTGCAGAAATGGCAGATAGATTTAATTCTGGGTAAGTTTGGTTAGGCTAAAAAAACAATGTATCAAATAATTATCTGTAATTTTGGTATTCATAGGTGAATGCCAAGGGAATAATGCAGTAGCTGCAAGGCGTTATGCGGAAAAATATCCCAATCGGATTACACGAGACTACAAATTTGGACTGAAGCTTCTGAAATTTCAGTTCACCGAATTGGCCTAAAAGTTTTTCGCGCATATATATGAATTGGCTTTCCAGTTATAGGTTATATTTCAGTGCCCGGGACCCCAACCGCCATAAAAAAGACCATGGTCGTTTAGTTTTCACTAATGTAACATTTTTTTTGTAATGAACCAAATTTGAATTAAAGTATTTATAAAATTTTACCACGTTTCAATATTTTTTGACCTTAAGGCAGGATTTTAGGCGGGAAACATGTTCAACTTACTTGGCACAGGTTAAACAAACAAAAGCAAATATATTGAAAGTTAAATTAAAAATGTGTTGAGGGCCATAAGAAAAGTGCATGGTTCTTTCTTTGAATATGATAACAATAAATATAAATTAAATAAAAACGTCTACTGTATATTTTCTTTATTTTCGCCTCCTTTCGAACTACATCTCAAAATACTTTGTTCTTCTTCTTTCTTGGCCATGTCTTTTTTCTCCGTCCCCTGCTTCATTATTTCACGTAATACAAATTCGGACGGTTTTTTATGCCGCAATGATGCTGGTTTGGCCTTAAAACGGACGGTGTTCATACTTTTGTGGCTTTTCTAAAACGAAATAATACAGTTTATAGATTTGAATATGGTAATTTTTTAAATATTATAGAGTTATAGGCATAAATATACAGGGTTTGGAATTTAGAGAATGTTTCAAATTACCTGGCATAACAATTTTGCCAAATATATTGCTTTTACGTTAAAAAAAGATGGGAATCAAAGTAGAGCATACAATTTCCAAAAAAATCATGTAAATCTTTTTCCCGTAAAATTTAGTTTCAGATCTATAGCTACGCAAAATTTGCATCCCCGTAAATAATCAATGGATGTGTGGCTCGTAGTGTACGGAAAACATTTAATAACGGATAAAACGCATAATAATATTAATAATGAGAAGGAAAAGGTGTAAATGAGCATAAAAGAGCTCAATTATTGTTTTAAAATAAAAATGGAATCAAACATTTATTGATTTAAAAAATGTAGCACGTTATTTCACTGCGCCAACTTGAATTTATTTTCAGGGGACAGCCCTGAACATGTTCCAACGATAATCTCTTCTGTGGAATATTGCATTATGAACCTACTTTGTTTGCTCTAGCTCTTGGACTAATGAAGAGAAATAACGAGAATTAAGAAGAGCGGTACGTCACTTTGTTTACAATTAGACCGTCTCGTATAACAGAATAGATGACGTCAGGGCGGAAAAAAATTATTAAGTCAAACAGCAACTTTAAAATGTTATAACTCTGTTAGTTTTTGAGATATCGTAATTTTACTTTCACAATTTTAAAAAAAATATGGTAACTTCTCAACTACATTTTAAACTTGGACACATCCAAACACTATATATTTTAGTACAAAATTACTAGTCAGCCTGAAGTCTGTCATTAAAAAAAAGAAGAAATGCCGGACACTATAGGTTAAAATTATTTTGTCCACTCGTTAATAGTTAGGCATTATTAATGAGCTCATTTATATTACTTGGAAATATTTAAATTAGACTGAATTCAGCTTTATTATTTTTACCTTCCCGCTACAGAGATACCATATATACAATAGTATTTATAAGGTATATATAAATTTTTAATAAAAAATGTTATTTAGATTGGTCTTATCTTATATTATCCTGCAATAAAGATATCATCTTAATACTCTTTGCCATTGTCAATAAATTCGACAACAAATAAAATACCCCTCACTTCTCTTATGGAAAATGGCTTTTGGCCAATTCTTTTAAAATTTCAGTATGTTGTACATCTTGACGCTCTGATTAAATGTCTCCATGGGCTTAACTCAATCCTATGACCAGTTTTCGAGATATTCGTGGTCAAAGTTGGATAAATGGTAGGTAATTTTGTTTCAGTTTTAATTTCTTGAATTTTTTATATTGAATTTTTTATGGGAGAATTTAGTCATAACATTGGTATTTTAAAAAATATATTAATTGTATATACAGGGTTGACCGAAAAGTGGTGCTACTTCATTTTTAAAATTATTATAATACTGAAAACCATTTACCTCAGTTTTGATAAATTACTAATTAAAACAAACGGCCAGATTTCTTTAAAAAAATAGTATGCTTTACAGGTCATTAGTTGAAGAAAAACTACACTATGTAAAGTTAAAAAATTTACCCACAGACCCGAATTTTGATTTTTCTTTCCAAAATCGCCTCAAACACGATTCTTTAGCAGTACAGTTATAACTTTGTACCTAAAAATGATAACGCATTTACTATTACAATTTGATATTTTGCCCGAGAAGCATTATTCTTTATATGTATACAGGGTGTGTCAAACATTACGTACCCGCAGGGTATACAGTCCATTTCTCTTATCATGTCTTAACATTGAGGTTAAATGAGCAAAAAGTTAACTATTTTGGAGAGCATTACATTGTTCAAAAAAATTATATAGGGACTCTCACGGTTATCGAGTTATACATGGAAAACAAAAAATTCTATTTACGGGTTTTCCGCATAGAATTTTTATTTCAAGAATTATCCAAAAATGGAATGGGAAAGGTTTATTAAATTTAAAAACTGTACTGATAAGTCTTATATACGACGTTTCGTGTCTTCACGGCGACCAGCAATTTTTTTTAATACGGACTTAACTTTTTGATTAAAAATATTGTTAAAATCGAAATTCGGTGATATATCACACTTGTCATTTTAACTACGTTTTATCTGAAATAACTAAGATCATCCATAAGTATCGAAGATTTATTAGTACAGTAGGTATAACAGCATTTTTTAGATCCAATAAAACTTTCCTTTTTTGGTTTTCCTTGTATAACTCAAGAAAAGTGAGAGTTCCTGTATATTTTTCAACCAATGTAATGTTTTTTTTGTCCATTTAATCATATTCGTATCTCTTATGGTTTAGACTATAGCAATATTAAAACATGATAAAAGAAACTGACTGTATAGCGAGTACCTAATATTTGAAACACCCTATAGGCATATAAAAAATAATGCTTCTCAGACACAATATTTTTTACATCAAGTTGTAATAGTAAATGCGTTACCATTTTTAGCTACAAATCTATTACAACTGTACTGCTAAAGCATCGTATTTGAGTCCGTCGATAAGTTTCTAAACTTTGCATAGTGCAATTTTTCTTTCACTAATGACCTGTAAAGCATATAATTTTTTTATGAAATCTGGCCGTTTGTTTTTAGTTAGTTATTAGGAATTTATTAAAACAATATTAAAAATAAAGTAGCACCACTCACTTTTTGGAAAACCCTGCATATACAATTAATATATTTGTTTAAATAATCTCATGACTAAATTCTCCCATAAACAAATTCAAGATAAGTTGATCAGTTTTCTTAAAAATTCAAGAAACTGAAATTAAAACAAAATTACCTAAAAACCCATTTATCCCATTTTGACCACCAATATCTCGAAAACTGGTCATAGGATTGAGTTGAGTCCATGAAGACATTTAATAAGAACGTCAAGATTTACAACATAATAAAATTTAAAAAAAATTAGCCGAAAGCCATTTTCCATAAGAGAAGTGAGGGGGGTCCTTTATTTACGGGCCACACGTGCTTGATAGATAAAAGGTAGCTAGAAGAAAGTGACATTTATTGTCAATGAGCTGTATAATTATCTATAAGGGGCGTTCATAATGCCACGAGAAGGATCATATAAATTATAATATACAAAGTATCGTTCGAAAATATTATCTGCAAACTACGGATAGTGCATATGAATAAAATAGTGTTTTAAATATTATTGGAAGGATTTGTTTGTGAAACAAGATTCGAGTGACAAACACTAGACATTTACTATGTTTTGTTTGTAAAAACAATTTTGCAAACAGAGTTAAAAATAAGCTTTAATAAATATTTCGTAAAAAAATAAAACACTACACGTAAACGGGAAAGTGTTATGTTGCCCGCATTTTTTTTATCCAGATAATGTAAAAAAAAATATGTGGTATCTGCCGATGTTTAGAAAATTCCCTGACTTTTCCCACTTTTCCAGGTGAAGTCAAACTCTGTTAAACTGTTAAATGGGCTAACTACTCACTGTTTTGGTAGAACTAGGCAATTTTCTACTACCATCTAATACACCCCTTGGAATGGGATTTGCAAGAAACTGTCTTGCTTTTCTTTCAGCTTCGAACAAACTTTCGATTAATTTTTCTTTTCTTGTTTTTGCATCGGCGTCTCTCTTTTCAAAACTAAAAGGTACGGGTACTGTCAGTATTGGTTGAAACTTCTGAGTAGTTTCATTTTTATTAGGAACAGGCGATGTTTTTCTAGGAGGTTGCGAACGCTTCGGCGATGTTTTTGGAGGAAGTTGCGAACGCCTCATAAACGATGGTGACTGAGGTACAGTTATACGAGGTTCGGTTGGAAGTTTTACAACGCCAGTCGGTTGATAGATGTATACAGGAACTGGTCTGGCATGAAATTTATGAGTTTTTGTAACTGAATATTCGCTCACCTAAAAAATCAGATTTATTAGATCAACTTTTTGTTACATGTAAAAAATGTAATACATATTATGGATCTTTTATTGATTTTATCCATTTTTCCTCTAGGCCATAAGTTTGGAATCACTCTGAATATTTTTGATAAAAATCATGTGTCATTTTTTTTAAATCAGTACAAATATTTGAAAAGGGCAGAAAAAATTGAGTTACTATTAAGTGCCCGTTTAATTCAAATAAAATAGTTTTAATCTCAAATTGAATTAAAATGTATTAAATCTTACTAAAATTTACAGCTTATTATTTGCATGACACAAGATTGTTCCAAAGTAAAACTATATGTCCGTAATTAGGTTAGAATATGACATTGTATATTAAATTTCAGACATCCTGTATATTACTTTGTTAAAGGAGCAGGCACACATCTTGTGAAAAAAGTCTTTCAGTGAAAATGGCTGAATTTTTAAAGTGTTGTACGTTGTACCTGGAGTTATCCCAAGTAAAAGTCTCCAGTGGTCCAACTCGATAGTATGACTAGATTCGGTGCTAGAGAGCGCAAAGTCATGAATTTCATGTAATTTTGAGAATATAAGTCTAATGATTTACATTCGCTGCAATAGTGAATTGAGTGCGGACGGAATTTTTTTAAGTTGAGAAAAATATGTTTTGAGAACACCAAAGAAATGCAATGTTGTTTTTACAGGGTGACCATCATTATACGAGATAAGTTGATTTGTTAAGTTCAATAATGACGATCGATCAGAATGAACGTTGATCGATGAACATATAACAATTGTGGATTACAAAAAAAATGCAATAGAGTTTTTACAGGGTTGTCAACATATTTATTTTAATTAATTAAGTCCGAACCATATCGTAAACTTTTTTATTAGTTTTATGAAAAAAGTCATTCGTTATAAAAAGTTCTGCATGGTCTAGAACCTGAAATGCAACCATCAGATAATACATGTTTTTACCCGTATACGAGGGCCGTCAAAAAAAATAAATTTTGCTCTCAAGAGTAAAGTATCGTTATTTTAAAAAAATATACAAAAATGTTATTTGGAAAACTTGCTTAAAAACAATATTTACGAACAAATATGGAATCACAGACTTTTATCTTAAAACAATATTTTTTCTAATCCTATTCTTGAAATAAAGTTTAAAGTGAACGGTTACATAAAAAATTAGTTTCCACATTTTTTAAGCCCAGTTTTGGTTTAAAATAGTACGTAACAGTACACTTCGAATTTTGCTCCAAGAAAAAAATTGGGAAAATTTTTTTTTGAGATTTCATACACGTACATCTTGTTTCTGAACAAGTTTTTCAAATAACATTTTTCTATATTTTTGGGTACTTTGCTCTTGATATTTTTTGACCCGCCTCGTATACGAGTAAAAAATGTACTATCTGATGGTTGCATTTTAGGTTCAGTGCGATTCGCAATTACCCGATATAAAGGAATTCAACCCAAATCACAAGAAAAACCAAAGTTCAGTACTTGTCAAGCAATTCCCCGAAATTATTTTACAATTTTAATAACTGAAAATATCTAAAAAAAAAATGCTTTTTGAGTACATTACGTCATAATTTTATTTACGAAACTGTCTTTAGGATTTGCAGCGTTGCCAATGATAGCTCTTCGTCAAAAGGAAGGCCCCTTTTCAGAAGCTTTGAATGTTTTAAGTAAAGAAAACAGTAGCTAAATGTGATTTTTTTTTGGATGAGTGGAACAGTTGACAAGAGTTCGATTATATACAGGGTGATTCTCTTAGAGGGCTAAAATTTGGAATATGAAGTTTTCGGGGATGCCCAATCGATCTAAAATATTTAGAGCAACCAGCTACTTTCGGTTATACCGGAAGTAAACATAAACTTTGTTATTTTAAATGGAACACCCTATATTTTCTTACATTTTTAGATTTGTTTGCCCTGAGAAGCTGATTTCAAAAACCTATTACACTTTTAATGTAAACTTATTAGTTTTGAAATTATAGACAATTGAAAATAGCATTTTTTCAACTTTAAATGATTGCTATGGCCAGACGACATAAAATCGGATAAAATGACTTACATCTTAACTCTTGTACACGTCATAAAAACTAAACAGATATAAGTATCGAATTGAACGCTCCTCGGAATATAAATTAAATTAGATTTTTTGTAGCCAGTTCACTTTGAAATAAAATTATAAAATCCATCTAGAGAAACATGTGATCCAAGGTATTAATGTAATCTAATAAAGATAAAATACACCACATTTTTTGTTTACTTACTTTTTTTGGTTGTTCCGTTAGATTAAATGGTTCGGCTATAGTTATTTTTTTAATTTTTTCAACAGCCTTTCTTGGAGGTTTAAACACCATCTTATTAACAGGAGTAGCTTTAAACTTGAATCTATAAAATAAATAAAAATTTTAATTTGCATTAAAGTGAAAAGCATAGATAAAAACTTAATCTAAAGTTGGTGAAAAATTATATAAAAACATATTTTATCTACGACCCTCCTCAAAAACGAGCATTTTTACACTTATTCTAATACGTACGCTTTATTCACAATTTAAAACAGTGCGTAAAAGACCAACGCATTTTAAATGAGAGTTTCATTATAACAACCAAATTGACTCAAAACTGTTTTAAAATGAACAATGCTTTTTAAATGGGTTTTTCATATAACGAGTGGCATCTTGACTATCGATAATCCCATAAGTTATTTCACGAAACGTGTTGTCAAATATTAATTTCACGAGTAGTGAGTAATTATTTTCTTCTTTCCCCCTATCTTTCCCCTTACCACTCCATTGGTACTGATAGAAAGGGAGAGGGAGAAAATTGAAAATAAAAAACAAAGATTATATATAAAAAAATTGGGGAAAAAGTTTGAACCTAAAAAAGTAGGGGAAAAAAGGCTGGGGCAAAAAGTGGAAAAAAAGTAGGGGAAAAAGGCTGGGGCAAAAAGTGGAAAAAAAAGTAGGTGAAAAATTGGTAAAAAAATTTTAAATTATAAAAAATTATTGAAAAAGTGGAAAAAAGTTTGAGACAAAGAAATAAGAAATTAGTAAAAAAATGTAGGAGAAAAAGTGAAAAAAGTAGGGGAAAGGGTGGAATAAAAAAGTAGGGAAAAGTGGAAGAAAATGGGAGAAAAGTGAAAAAAAATAGGAAAAGAAGTGAAAAAAAGATTTAAGGAGAAAAAGTGGAACAAAAAAAATTTTACACAAAAAAATTAGTCAAAAATTTATGAGAAGAAGTGGGAAAAAGTAGGGAAAGGACAGAATAAAAAAGTATGGGAATAGATAAAATAAAAAAGTAGGGGAAAAGTGACAAAATAGGGGAAGAAATGGAAAAAAAATTTAAGGGGAAAAAGTGGAACAAAAAACGTTTGACACAAAGAAATTAGAATATTAAATAAATGTGTGACGTCTTAAGGAAGCAGAGAAAATAGTATCCTGTAATTACTTTTAAATCCATAAATTCTCTATTTCTGTGAAGATGGCGTCACAATCGACGTTATTTATTCACTTATATTCTTACTTTTTAGTACAAAATTCCTTATAATTATTGTGTCACAATGTTTAACAATAGTATTTTTAATAGATTTTGTAAAACTAGAATAAATACGTAAGTTCGACGCTAACTCCCCCTTGCGATGATTTGTAGTATTGAGATTTAGATGATGTAGATTCACAGAGAACTGTCGGATATAACCAGAATTCAGATAAATCAGAGTGGCGCCATCTTTCGCATATTTTTTTAACTGAGCTACCTTAAGTCGTCACAGATTTTTTTTCAATTATAGGGCGAATACAGGTTTTTTTAAAAAATTAAAAAAATATGGGTTAAATATTTATTGGTCAGGTTTCTAATGACCCATTTACCTAAAATCATGCAAGCATCCCATTGTAAGGATATGAAAGTTAATGGAGGCGTATTAGATTTTGTGTTGTGTGAATATTATATTAAAATAATTTAAAATTATAAATGGTAATTGCAAGTGAAAAATTGATCTACTTACTTTTTCATTTCTTCTATGATAATATCTTCTCTTTTGGCAGCGGATAAAATATGATCTTCATGTCGAGATGAAATGGTATGTTTCGGAACTTCAGGAGATTCCTGTTGAATACATTATTTTATTAAGATAAAATAACTAAAGTTAATAGACGAAGAGATCACAAATGAAAAAAATTGGAAGATCAAAAAGGCTTAATTAACTTTCACAGTTTACAGTTTGCGCGCATATTTTCCCTTTGGTGACCTAAAATCGCTACGCCCATTTGTTGAGATTAAATTCGTTGTGGTCTACAAACGCAGATTGATAATTTTGAAATTGTTGCATTTTCATGCCTCTGTTGGTTAAAAGAAGACTACAAAAAACTGGTTCATGTAAAACTGATGTTGGGTTGACAGTCTAAGTGCGATGAACATTTTTTTGTTCCCGCACCAAGCTCACTTACGCACAATACGCATACAGGGTGTTGAACATTTCAATGTACACTATTGGAATTTCGTTAACCGTTATAGATACAAAGTTGGTTAAATGGGAAAAAAGTTGCATATTAGCAAGACACCGTATTTTGAAAAATTTTAATATCAGGTCCGGTTTCAGAGATATTTGCTTAAAACCAAAATTGACAATTTTCGTTTTATTTAATATTTTTTTCAAAATCTGATAAATGTGCCTTGATAATATGCAACTTTTTTCCAATTTAACCAACTTTGTATCTTGAGTCGAGTAAATGGCAAGCGAATAGAAGGTCGTGTGTGAAGTGCGTGCTCTGAAAAAAAGGTTATAACACGGGAAGTTCGTGAAGAAATACAAAACGCAGTTAATAAGTAAATGTATTAATTCTGACAATTTCAAAAAAACTATCTGTCAGTAGATAGAACGTCCTTTAACTTTAAAGACTCACTGTCAGTAGATAGAACGTCCTTTAACTTTAAAGATTCAATAACTAAAGGTGATGACGTTTAGAATAAAATTTAACAAGTTGATTTCTTATACAATTATCACAATCTAAACGTCATTGTCGTTAGTTACAGAACCGTTAAAGTTAAAGGACGTTCTATCTACTGACAATCAGTAAATAAAGGCAATGACGTTTAGAATAAAACTTTACAAGTTGATTTCTTGTACAATTGTCACAATCTAAACGTCATTGTCATTAGTTACAGAACCGTTAAAGTTAAAGAACGTTCTATCTACTGACAGTATATCTGATAACCTGATTGCTGCTTTAACAAAAACGTTTGAAAACAAACTCGCACCGATAGAGAAGTAATTGGCGGAGCTCACAGATAATTATACAAAAATACAGAGAGAGAACAAAAATATGAAAGAAAATATAGATAGATTGGACCAGTCTAACCGTTTAAAGAGTTTAAGAATTTTTAATCTGAATGAGAAAGATAAAGAAAATACAAGAGAAGAGGTGATGAAATGAATTAGCATTAAAATGGGACTAAACATACAACAACGACATTGAACTCTGCTACAGAATTGGAAAAAAGGAAGGTTCAAAAACAAGAGGTATCTACTTAAAATTAACAAACTAGATTGCAGAAAAAATATTTATGTCAAAAAGAAGATACTTAAAGGTGGCGGTGTTGTAATTAGAGAAGATCTTACAAGCTTCAGAGTTGAACTATTAAATGAATCAATACAAAAATATGGACTAAAGCAAATATGGACGGATGATAGGAAAATTTACGCGAATATCAATAACAAAATTGTTTTCATAAAAAATAAAAAACACTTAATTTAGGGTAGATAGGTATTATTATAATCTAAAATCTTAAACCAAATGACTTAATTCCATAGTGCAAAGTGAGAGACAATTTATTTTAAAATAGTTTGAAATTTACTATGAGGTTAGTTAGGATATCTAGTTAGGATATTAATTTACTGTTGTAGGTAATTTTTTTTTCTTTTTTTTGTTTTTTTCTTATATACGAATGTAGATAACACTTCATAAATTACGTTACTTTATTTTGTTATATTTTAAGATGTTTGAATTCTTGGATATTTTAGATTGCGAAAAAAACATCGATACTATAATTTGCAATAATTTCCAAAATTATTTTGTTGAAAAACTGGGCGAGGATAAGCTCGGCCGTGGAGTAGTGCACTTTAATATACGAGGCATAAGAAAACATTTTGATGAACTATTAATTTATACACAAATGTCTAACAAATGTTTAGATATTATTGTATTATCGGAAACAAGAACCATAGAATGGGTAAGTGATTTCTCAATACCAAACTATATCTATTTATTAGAATCATAAAAATACTTAAAACGTTAAACATTCAACCAATTTGTGTGTGACTAAAATACCAAACTATACCCAATATCACAGTAACTCTATTATTAATCAAAACGATGGTGTTATGATCTATATAAAAGACAGTATAACAGCTGATGTAACCGTAATTCAAGTCAAAGAGACAACTTTTCTTAGAGTAACCATTTCTAAAACAAATTCATTTCTAGGCAGTACAGTAGGCATAACAGCATACTATAGGCCACCTAGTATGAATACCTTAAATTACATAAATGATTTAGATAGTTATTTAACTACATTAAAAAAACAAAATATTGAAATATATCTAGGAGATATTAATATAAATTTAGCAAAAACTGAAAATAATGAAACAAAATAACTACCTAAATATTCTTAGTGCGAATGGCTTTCATTCATACATAAACAAACCAACTCCAGTTACTAAAGATACAAAATCAACTATATACAGACCACATATTTATCAGAAAAGAAAACACCTTTAAAAACAAACAACTATCTATTACTCCAGTAATTTTCACAAGAGACATAACCGTTTTTAGAATTATCTTGTTTAAAGCAACCTAAACACAACAATTTAACAATCGACAGATTATTATATAAAATCGACTACAATAAATTAAACACATTACTTTCTACTTATTGAAAAAAACCATATCTCTTAAGTACCTAGGAGTTATAGTTGATCAACATTTAAAATGGGTAGATCACATCAACTATGTTTGTAAACGTTTAAGAATTTTAATAAATTCTATGAATTACGGGGCATCCTGACGAGAAAAAATTTAATATTATTGTACACAGCTCTTGCTGAATCCATAATTAAATACTGCATCCCAGTATGGGGTGCAGCCTTCAAATCAACGCTTTTGCCACTACAAACTGCACAAAATATTCTTCTTAAGATAATTTTTAGAAAGAGTAGGTATCTTTCAACAACTCTACTATTTCAAGAAACGAAATTGCTGAATATTCATTTAATATTTGCTTACAATTGTCTAATCAGGATGTTCCATTACTCATCAAAATTTAATACTCTGAACCATCCGAGGGATACCCGGTCAAAACTCAACTATGAACTTAAAACTGATTTATTCCATAAAACTACTACTCAACTTTCTTTTCCTTATTATGGACCTAAATTTTTTAACAAACTTTCAAAAAACCTAAAACGAATAAAAAAAATTAAATATTTTAAAACTGAGAGGTAAAAAAACTGATACAGAAAAATCCTGATATATTCACCTTCCCTTAAACTTCAAGATACATGTATAGTCTAATCATATCTTCCGTCCTCTATTTTCTCAAAGTGCACTACTCACGGGCTTCGCGCTCGGTCCTTCCATTAAAAAAAAAAACACTAAATTGTTTGATATAATATTTTCTTTTATTCGCTAGGCAAAGTGGTTTCTATACGAAACGTGAGGACAGGCGATGCAGTTTCACGAAACAGACTTCTAAGCCTAAATGTGAAGCTGTGTCTGTCTGTCGTCTGTCTTCCACAATTGTTGTAATAATAATTTAAGATTAACATTGTATAGAACATTTATATAAACTGAATAAACTGAAACTAATAACGGTTAACGAAATCCCAATATTGTACATTGAAATTTTTAACACCCTGTAGAGCTCGTGATGTACTACATACTTATCTAATTAGAAACGTAGTTTTCTACGATTTTAAAGGAATACTTGTATGTTTATCATAAAACTTGATTAAAAATGTGTTTTAAGAAAAAAAATGCAAGAAAAAATGAGTGGAATTTGTTGCCTGCTTAATAAAATATTAATGGATATCTGAAATCTAACTTCATGTCGATTTCCTTATGTTCCAAAATATTATTGGCCTCAGTTTAAGTTATTAGAGAACTTGGCAGTTTGTCATTTTCTTTTATAAACGTTTTTGGATTCTGTGCTGATTTTTATGTATGAATATCATCAACAAATATTTTCAAACTGTAATACCCATGATAAATATTCAAAACTGGAAAATAGGTATTGTTCGTTATAAATTATAGTACAAAGGAAATACCCAAATTTTACAATAGCGGAAACAATACTAGTTATCGACAGCAGTAAGTCGGCTAGAAATACCGAAAAAAGTATTTTTAATACAATTTTCAAAATAGGTTTTTGAATTTTTTTATACCAAAAGTGGGTTTTAAGGATTACCTGACAACATTAAAATATAAACAAAAAAACTCAATATGATCCAGAAAAAAAATTAATTTGCATGCGACCATGTGCCGGCGTTTTAAGCATTGTGAGTTTACTATTGGTCTAATAAAAAAAAGTTAAAGCAGTTTGTAGATAATTGGTATCGCATGAATTTCTATTGAAAAAAAAATTATTTTTTTTTTAATTAGTTTCCAATATATGTATATCAAGAATTAAAAAAAATTGGAAAAATGGGAGAACCCTAATTTTAAACAAATTTACTTTAATTTTTGCTAAATGTTTGTAATACAAATTGTACAAGTATGTATTATTTAAAAAAAATAAAAATTTAAATTCATTGAACAATAATAAGTGCCTAGCGTTTAAATTAAGAATCTCAAAATCATCATTTTTAAAACCAAATTTTTTCTTTCTGGACCATGTTGAGGTTATTTGTTCATATTTTAATGTTGTCAGGTAGTACTTAAAACACACTTTTAGTATACAAAAAATCAAAGACCCATTTCAAAAATTGTGAATTTTATATTAAAAAATATCGCAGCGCACCCTTTTCGGTATTTTACTTGTCTCACCTGGGGAATTGCTCGAGCAATTGCGCTTCGTGCACCGTATCTCAGATAAGGGGGAAATTTATTTAATAGTGCTTCAACCCCGGTGTTTTGTGTCGACTATATAACACGGACTCAAGAAATTTTCAAACCCTGTGTTTAGATTATTTTTGGCTTTTTTTAAAGTTTTCTTTTTATTGATAAGTATGGGGCTAAGGAAAAAACGATATTTTCTTAAGAAAGGAAAGAAGAATATGAATGACGAATAAAAATCGGACAACAATTTTTCATTTTTTGTGGCATACTGTATACAACTTGCAAGAATTTTCATTTTTGGGACATACTGTATACATCTTACAAGAATTTTTTTGGGACATTTACTGTAGGTATAAACTTTAAGAGATTTTATGAAAAGGAAAAATCTCTTAATGACAAATATTATATACCTACTATTTAGAAAATGTATTCCTAAAAAACTCAACATTGAGACACACTGTATACATCTTACAAGAATTTTTATTTTTGGGACATGCTGTTATTAGAATTTTCATTTTTGTGACATACTGTATACAAATGGGACATGCTGTATATACCTTAAAAAAATTTTTTGGGTCATACTGTGGGTATACTGAAAAAAAACAATATTTTAAAGACAAATATTATACAGGATGTTTCATTGGGAAACGGAAATACTTAAAACGCGAATAGAGGTCATCGAGGCGAGGCGGTTCTAAATATACCACATTTATTGGCTGTGGCGGCCTTTGTAACCGAGATACAGGGTGATTTGGCTAATTTCTTCCTAGGGCCATAACTGTCGAATCACCCCGTACATTTCTTTGATATTTGGTACACATGTTACTTATTCAGAAACCAAATGAGCCAGTTACTAAACACAAGAAAAATCCAGGTCCGGATTAACAAAAAAATAGAAAGCAATTGTGACCTTGAAACAACACCCTGTATATTGAAATTTTCAAAAATCTATTTGCATATTTGAAAAGAGCGTAAAAACCTAAATTAAAAAGTGCGCTTTAAATTTTTGCGCAGACAATTTAACTACTCAAATTTTGAACTTAATTGAAGTTTTTAAGAACTTGGAGACTAAAAAGTGGTTATTAACTTTTAATAACAAATTATTAAAACTGTTAAATCCATACTCAATTTAAAATTACTAAATAATTATTAACTACGTTTGTTTCCCTTTTTATAGCTGTAGATCAATCCAGTTTATATTTTCCAGGTCCCTACTTGTCATTTTTGAACAGTTTTTTAAACGCCCTGTATGAATATATTAAAAATTGGTATTGTGTTATGTTTTTTTTTAATGTTTTAGTAAAAGAATTGTGAAAAATTAAGTCGATTTCATACCAGCTAAAATAATTTCATTGTTTTAAAATACAATAATTTAACAAAACTATTATACTAAATTAAAAAGATACAAACTATAACAATTGCTCAAAATGTCCTCCATTTTGGTCTATAGAAGAAACATGCGGGAAAAACAGAGAAAAAATCCCAATTTAATACGAAAATACACATTATCTTGCTTTTGTTAAATTTCGATTTAATTCTTCTCAATTTTTAATACATGCATACAGAGCGTTTAAAAAACTGTTCAAAATGATAAGTAGGGACCTGGAAAATACAAACTGGATTGATCTACAGCTATAAAAAGGGAAACCAACGTAGTTAATAATTATTTAGTAATTTTAAAATGAGTATGGATTCAACAGTTTTAATAATTTATTATTAAAAGTTAATAATAACCACTTTTTAGAGTCTAAGTTCTTAAAAACTTCACTTTAAGTTCAAAATTTAAGTAGTTAAATTGTCTGCGCAAAAATTTAAAGTGCACTTTTTAATTTAGTTTTTTGCGCTCTTTTCAAATATGCAAATAGATTTGGAAAATTTCAATATACAGGGTGTTGTTTTAAGGTCAAAATTGCTTTCTAATCTTTTGCTAATCCGGACCTGGATTTTTCTTGTGATTAGTAACTGGCTCATTTGGTTTCGGAATAAGTAACATGTGTACCAAATATCAAAGAAATGTACGGGGTGATTCGACAGTTAGGGCCTCAGGAATAAATTAGCAAAATCTATAAAACACCCTGTATCTCGGTTACAAAGGACGCAAGAGCCAATAAATGTGGTATATCTAAAACCGCCTCGGTGACCTCTATTCGTGTTTTAAGTATTTCTGTTTCCCAACGAAACACCCTGTATGCTATTTAGAAATATATTCCTAAAAAACCCAGCTGAGACACACCGTATACATCTTACAAGAATTTTATTTTTGGGGCACACTGTATACACTTCAAAAAACTACAAATAATTCTAAAAATTATTTTGTTTGGTTTGAATTAAAAATTGCTATTTCATTTAAATCTTAGAGTCCGACTCTGTTCTTTAAATAACGTCCCCGACAAACCGATCAAAACCGAGACTCTACGAACCTCGGCTAACGAAAGAATTGCAGATTAAGTAGTAGGGATAATATTGGTCTTGTTTATAATTATTTTAGGAACAGAACGATATCTAGTATTTTAGTGATTACAAGCATGTCGAATTGAATATTTAATTTGTTTTTTGCATTATGTCAAGGAAAGATGAATCTGCAGATTGCTCGAATTCTTTATTTTAATAATGCATTTTTAATACACTAATTGTAAGGTAAAGTTTTAATATTTTTAATAATTTCACCAAACCTTACATTTTTTTTCCTGGCGGAACGGTCGTATTTCAAAAAAAAATCGATGAAATTGTAGATTAATCCCTTTTCTTTGTTACAAAATAAAAAGTAGTGGAATTTATTCAGTATTGTGTTCTCTATCACTAAAACCAAATGCATGAAATTTAAACATTTTGACGATCTGGTTTCATTTCTGTTTTTGCTCTTGTGTTGTTTGTTGTTAAGTGTTGTAAAGTAAAGATAATGGAAATTGAATATATCAGTTAATGTTAAACAAATTGTTTTGAATGTATACTGGCCGTTTCTTTTATCATGTGCTAACATTGCTATATTCTAGACCATAATAGATACGAAAACGATTAAAAGGGCAAAAAGTTAACTATTTGGGAGAATATTACATTGGTCGAAAAAAATCTACAGAGACTCTCGCCCTTCTCGAATTATACAGGGAGAACTAAAAATGCTATTTTTGTTTTTTTGCGCATAGAATTTGTATTAAAGAAATATAAAAAAAATGGTAAAGGTAAGTTTTATTGTATCTCAAATTTTGTACAAAAGTATACTAATAAATCTTCGATACAACGTTTCGTGTCTTAACGGCCACCATCAAGTTATTTTTTGTTAAATAGGGACCTGCCTTTTTTGTTCCAAAAATTGATAAACCGTTAAAATTCAAATTCAGTGATATATCACAATTGTCATTTTAAAGATGTACGGATCTCTAAAAATTACTGGCGCCCTACTTCTGTTTTCTGTTTGATATATATATAACTTTTAAGATAAGAAATCCTATTTATTTGTATATTTAAATTTGTGAAATTTATATTTCTCTGCTTAAACATTACTTTGCAATTATATTAGTTTTGTTATAAAAACGAAGTCCATAAAAACGATTTTACGCCGTTTAAAGAAATTGTTTACATAAATATTAACTTATTCTGTACTTTAAAAAATACGCATTAACCTTCCTAAACTTTCTTTAATTATGGTTTAAAATAACTATTTACTCTTTTTTTCTTTGCAAATCAAAGTTAAACATAAAGTATATTACCTCTCGAAAAGAGAGGTATAAGGTCTGTTACAGCACGGTTTTTTGAACTGGATGAGTATGCGCAGTGGGAACGCAGCGTTTTAGCGACTGTGTTTCAAACTTAAACCAAACATGTTCACCTGTTTCCAAAAGACAGGATATTTAAAAATATATTAAAATTAATCGAGATTAAAATGTGACGTTTATACTGCGCAAACTCATTAAGTTCAAATCACCGTGCTGGAACAGACCTATAGTAATCATGCTAAAAATTGGGTAGTGAGTTTTCAATGTATAAACACGTTTTAAGGTCCCTAGAATACGATTTTGATATTTTCGCGGTGATGTCTGTCTGTGTGTGTTAGGATGGATGTTGTAGTAACGATAACTCAAAAACTAGTGAACTAAAAAATTTGAAACTATGCATACAATATTCTGATAACCTAGATTAGATCAGATTCACTAAAAAATCAATTTTTCTCATACTTTTTTATGTTAACATGTTAATTTTTGATTCAATGATGGCGAGAGGTCATGTGCTGGCCACATCAGATTTTTTTTTAAACGTAATTATGGGAAACTGAGTCTGCAACTTTTGAATTAATTAAAGTATCATAAATAATAAATAGAGAGTGATTGCACCTTCCGTTTTGCTGATACTTAAATAAAGTAAAACTTTTACTTTATTTGACATGTACGCATGCGCATTTAAAATAACGTTAAATATTTTCTTTTAATAAAATACAGGCGTTATGTATTTAATTTGACTAAAGGCTATAACTTTTTACTTGTCCTGTTCTGTCTGATACCTTCATGTGAATTACTTAATGATGACCGAAAAAGAAAAAAACGTCTTCATTTTAAATACGAGAAAGATGTTATTCTTCTCTGAGACGTAGTGTCTAGAAACCATTTTTCAAATGGATTTATAATTTGGGAAGAAATTAAAAATAGTGTAATACAATTAACTCTGAAAGAATATGTAAAATCGACTTTACAGCATATTCAAATGCCTTGCTCTAATTTATAACGTAAAATTGCGTAGGTACCTGTCAATATAAAGTATTAAACTAAGAATGTCGTGGCAATAACACTATAAAATTGGGTAAATAATTTTAATACCGGATACTTTATTTAATTTTTTTTTATAAAGTTACCTTTTTTTACTTTGCAATAAGTTTATATTATATAAAACAATTATTTTACTTATATGGTAATATTTCTTAATGGTTAAAGTTTGGAAATGATAATTATAATTATATAGTTACCCTAGATGTTGAAGGCGAAGGCGTACTGGTTATATTAGTCGCAAAGTTATTTGTTGATGTTTCACCAATATTTATCACACCATCATCTTTGATAGCCTTACCATCACCTTTTTTAGCTTTACCATCACACTTGTTAGTCTTACCATCACCTTCTTTAGTCTTACCATCACCTTCTTTAGTCTTACCGTCACCTTCTTTAGTCTTACCATCACCTTCTTTAGTCTTACCATCACCTTCTTTAGTCTTACCATCACCTTCTTTAGTGTTATCATCACCTTCTTTAGTCTTACCATCACACTTGTTAGTCTTACCATCACCTTTACTACTCTTACCATCAGTGTATTTAGTTCTAAAAAGAAAATTAAATTCATGTTTAAATATTTTTACTAAAAATCGTAAAATAATAGATTGAAATACAGTAAGGCAGAAAAAGATGAAAGCAGGTTAAACAATTCGTTTATTTTTGTACTTATTAGTATGTTTATTTTTTCAATTTTTTATATTTTTTTTTTGAATTGTATATTTATCTTACCTATTCATATGTACTAGGCAAAACATATTAAAAATAACTTGAATACAATTAAAATAGTAAAATATTCTAAATAGTTTAACCTTTCCATACTTATAAATCAAAATTTTTACCTTAATTCAGGCATTGAATGAATCTTTCGAAAACTTGATTTCCTAAGTGCCATACTAGGCAGTGTAACATCTAGAAAATATAGAAAAACTTTACAAACAAAATATACATATTAGGATAAAGGCAACAAAGTTTATTTCAATCAGTAGAAGGTTCAAAGGATCATGATGTGAATTTGTGATGTTGATATGGACCTTATTATCAATAATTGTGATCACGGGGTCCTATTCTAATTTTTATTTTTCAGTTTTTATAGATTTATCTACTCCTATTAAGTTATACATTAATTATTCAACTGCTTTTGAGCAATTAATAGTATCCATAAACAAATAGTGTGAGTTATAATAACTTACTATAGTTAGGTATGGAAAGGAATGTATATTTACGAATCGAATACAAAGGTAGTGAGTTATTATAACTCTCTGGGATCCTAATTTAATTCAGTATGTAAATAGTGCGCAGTAAATTTTTACAAATTTTAAAGCCGATAAATAAGTTCCATTGGCGTAGAAATTTTGCAAAGATTTTACAACTGGAAAGGAATGTATAATTAAAAGATTTTAAAATTATTAAATTGGCGGTATACAATAAGTAAAAGTTTATTGAAATTTACTACATATACACTATTTAAGAACCGAATACCAAGGTGGCTCCGTAATGTCACTTAATATTTCGTGAACAAAGTTCTTTCTCTATATACATGCATCTTAGTATTTATTGTTATAGTCGTAGATAAAGTATAGTATTCAACTTGCGGTGGTCATAACTCAGTTGATTAATTACAGCACTCGCCTGCGGCTCGTGCTGCAAATTTCCTCTGCGAGAATTATGACCTACATTACTTCCTTTGCCTCGAAACGTATTTGCATTCATTATAAAAGTTGTAGAGTATAAAATTCTCTACAAAGTTTTTATACACGCTTAACCGGTTTTAAGATAGAGCGCGAAGTGTACGGACCGCAAAAGCGTCTAGATCCTAGTTTCAACTCGAGTGCCCACCGCTGTTGCCATCGGTCGACCTTGTGCGACTACCGCATGTGCTAGTTATTGTACGTTAACTTGAAAGTTTTGATTATTATTCATTGTGATATGGAGTGTGGTCCAGTGGTAGGGTGTATGGTTTGCATATAAAAGTTCCTGGTTCGAATCCCGAGGATTTTTTTTCATGACTTCTTTTAATAAAATAATAAATATTTTTTAAAATTTTCTTTTACACAGGTTAGATTTAGATAGTCAGGACTTCTTTTAATAAATAAATATTTTTTTATGTCAACAAAACACTTAAACTTGGCAACAACGGTGGGCACTCGAGTTGCAATTGGGATCTAGAGTACTAGACGCTAGTACGGAGCGCTCAGCCTTAGTGCAAGGTCAATCGCGAATCCCAGTTCATAGTACGGTTTTTTAACTTAATTAAATATTACTTATAAATCAAATAGTCATTTAATATTACTTGCCTTTTTACCTCTCGCCCTTCAGATAAGAGAGGTATAGGAATCATGCTAAAAATTGGGTACTGAGTTTTCAATGGATAAACACGTTTTGGGGTCCCTAGAATACGATTTTAATATTTTCGCGATGATGTCTGTGTGTGTATGTGTTAGTGTGTGTGTGTGTGTGTGTGTGTGTGTTTGGATGGATGTTGTAGTAACGATAACTCAAAAACTTCTGAATTAAAAAACTTGAAATTTTGCATACACGATTCTTATACCCTAGATTAGATCTGATTAGATTTTGGTGGCAATCGGACAACCGGAAGTGGCAGTTGCTATGAGTGATGACGCCATTACTAAAGAAAATGGCAATTAGGTTTTACACATATATTTTGTATAAACTATAGTTTATTTTCTTATCATTAAAATTTTCAAAACTTTTGCCATTGTTGCCAGATTTACAAAAAAGTAAATTTTTTCCATACTTTTTTGTGCCACCGTGTAAATTTTTGATTCAAAAATGGCGAGAGGTCATGTGCTGGCCACATCAGATTTTTTATATAAATAATAAAGTAATTAAGTGGATTAATTTATAGTTATTTATGTAAATAAATAAACAAATGGTAAAAAAATCAGCTCTAAGCATATCATTTGATTATTTTTTTACACCTTTAGGTCGTTGGCAGGAGTACTTTGTTCCGCACTACAGATGTCAGGATGTGTTTTTTTGCTTAACGGAATGTCAATAGACATTTGGTAACGTTTCAGCTTTAAACATTTTTGACATTTACCGTTTTTTTTAACGTAATTAACTATACAGGGTGTTGAAATTTCAATGTACACTATTAGGATTTCGTTAACCGTTATAGATATAAAGTTGGTTAAATGGGAAAAAAATTGCATATTATCAAGACAAATTTACTGGATTTTGAAAAAAATTTATATCAGGTCCGGTTTCCGAGATATTTACTTAAATCCAAAATTGACGATTTTCGTTTTATTTAATTATCACCTTTATTTTTAAGGATAGAAGACAACTTTTTTAATCTTTTTTGTTGAAGATCAAATACCGTTTAACATAGCGTAGTCAGTTTTTCGATACGACGTTTCGTCTTTAAAGAGCATTCCTCAATTTCTTTTTAAATACGGACCTGTACTTTTTATTTTATTTTTGAAATTTCCACTTTGTTCTCTATCCAACCATGTATCAGAATTTTTTTTTAAATTAAATTTCGACAATGAACTGTACTTTAGGAAATTTTGTAAGTTCTGTTCTGTTTATTTTATTTCAGAATATTTTTATACCATCTTGAATAACTTTTGAACATGTTTTCGAAAAAAAAATTTTTAAGTTAGCACATAGGAAAAAGCACAATTTAATCCAAAAATGCATGCACAAATCTACAATTACAACAAATAAATACAAGGTCGTTTAAATGAGACAAAATTTTTATTTTACATTTATTTTTGATTTTATTATGTTCCTGTTATAATTCAATAGGTGAAGATTAAATTATATTTTTTATTCTCCGATTACTGTTACTGTTCAAATATTTAATAGTGCCCAATAACTTGATGTTTAATTAATTTTATTCAAAAATATTTATAAATATTCAAGATGAAAATGATCAGGACCGTACTTACGAAATTTCCTAAAGTACAGTTCATTATCGAAATTTAATAAAAAAAAATTAGGTGTGATACACGGTTGGATAGAGAACAAAATGGAGATTTCAAAAATAGAATAAAAAGTACAGGTCCGTATTTAAAAACGAAAATTGAGGAATGCTCTTTAAAGACAAACGTCGTATAGAAAAACTAACTACGCTATGTTAAACGGCATTTGGTCTTCAACGAAAAAGATTAAAAAAGTTTTCTTCTATCTTTAAAAATAAAGGTGATAATTAAGTAAAACGAAAATCGTCAATTTTGGATTTAAGCAAATATCTCTGAAACCGGACCTGATATTGAAATTTTTCAAAATCCAGTAATTTATCTTAATAATATGCAACTTTTTTCCCATTTAACCAACTTTGTATCTTTAACGGTTAACGAAATCCCAATAGTGTACATTGAAATTTTCAACACCCTGTATACGCTGATAAGCGTCGTCCCGCCATCGAAATTGCTGAAGTCCATTATCTTAATAGACTATACGTTACATAAAACGATAAATCAAGCTTAAAATTTGTGTCGTAGATGGAAAAGTACTTTTAAATTAATAGTCGGGGAGCCAGCGACACTTTTCGTTAGGTCTGTTCCAACACGGTGTTTTGAACTGGATGAGTTTGCGCAGTATGAACGTCGCATTTTAATCTCGATTACTTTTAATATATTTTTAAATATCCTGTCTTTTTGAAACAGGGGAACATGTTTGGTTTAAGTTTGAAACACAGAACTTTTACGTGTATTGAAAATAATCGTCCCTAAAACACTGCGTTCCCACTGCGCATACTCATCCAGTTCAAAACACCGTGTTGGCACAGACCTAACGAAAAGTGTCGCCGGCTCCAGGACTATTAATTTAAAAGTACTTTTCCATCTACGATACAAATTTTAAGGAAAAATAGTGCGTAAAAACATTTCTTCACGCATTTGTATCATAAATAAGTATTTGTTGCGTCACGCAACTGCAAAGTTCAATTGTAAGTTATAAGTACACATCTAGCCTGGTTCCCATGTATTCTGCCGATCCTGCAGAAATACGATATTGTTCCCACCTCGGCGCTGGAGAACAAAACCAGTTGTTTGCCGGCTTTTTGCAGCTTTTTATTTTTATTCTTGTAAAATTCACATGTATAAAATTTAATAAAGTTCCGCTTTTCAAAATTATAAGTTTTTTTAAAAAACTAGTTTTCGTGGTTGAACCTAAAAGTTGTACGAAAACAGAATCGGATTTATAACATCGCTGTGGCTACCCAGACGAATACTCGTGTTATAGTTATTGTACGTTAATTTAAAAGTTTGATTATTGTGTGGTACAATGGAACCTTAGATCATATATGCTGCGCTAGATACGGCATCATGCAGTATTTGTTTTTGTTGGGTAGGTGAGGGGTAATGTTTACAACGTACTATGGAGTCGGATATTGATTTGTCATTGGTCAAACTACGTCGATACTGATTTCTTATTGGTCAAACTATATCTAAATTTGAAAATGACCAATCACTGACATAGTACGCTAAACCCCCACGGACCTACAAAACGAATAACCTACATGCCATATCTAGCGTAGCATTATGATTTAAGAATGGAACCGTGCATGCTTTACACATAGAAGTTCCTCTGGTTCGATTTTTTTAATACAAAGGGTAGATTTAGATTGTTAAGACTTCTTTTAATAAAATACATATATTTTTTTAAATACATAGGCTAGATTTAGACTTCTTATAATAAAATAATATTTCTGGCTTGCCTTTCGAATAATATTTGTCTGGCTTACCTTAAGGTGAAGCTATTAGACGGCAAGTGCTGTGTACGCATGCGTTGTTAATGTTAGATTATGTTTTTTCTGATTATTTAGAATACAAATTTAAAAAAAAACCAAAACTACTATCGGAATCTAGCCGGGGTTAATCATTAATAAAAAAATTGCATTTATTTTTGCATTTATTTCTCAAAACAAAATTAGTTTTATGGAATATTTGTCTCCAAATTGCAAGCACTTTCCGCCCAATAGCTCCTCCTCTTACCTTACGGGTAGCCACAGCGTTATAACATACTTGTACTTGTACTTAAAAGTTGCCTATTCGAAATAAATTTAAAAGTACCGGTAAAGTAACATAAAAAAAATAACCTTTCTTCAACCATACCTGTGTATAAACTGGTGTTTTTAAATTATTATTTCATATATTGTCATGAATTGTTGAATTTAATCGAAATAAAAATTATATATTGTGTTTTATTGAAAACATATAAATTTATAACATATAAACAGCAGTTGAGGTTGACATTGCAGTTAAGTTCAGGGTTCATAAATCCAGTTTTTAGCGGTAACCCATTTTCTTGTTCCAATTCTTTGCCGTGACCCTTAAAGGATAAGTAAAAAAGAATTCTTACCAATAAACTCGTTGTCCATTTTACATACACACAGTGACGTTTGTTAACTGTAAACAATTTTCACTTGTTTAAATATAGGTGACGACTGGATGCGATTCAAAAGTAATCGAAAAGCGGAATATTATTCCGATTATTAAAATCATTCGAATACTAACATTCCGATTATTTGAAAAAACGACTTAACCCATGAACTTAGGCTTAGATCATAAACGTTTTCTTTCATGATCTTCAAATCATATTTCTGTTTTACCGTTTTGATTACAAGAACATGTTCACCTGTCAAAAGACGAAAGAACAGTCCTTACTTGTTAATCAGCAGTTGTGTAAATTTAGGTTATGCTTTTAATTTATAGAATAACTATAACCATAATCCGATTTTTAAGGAAGAGCCTAGGGAAGAGCTTCATCGCCATGAGATGGCATGTTCATAATCTTCGTCGCTTAGGTTAAGCGATACAGTAATATTTTGCTCTGGATCAAATGTATATGTTTAAAACTTTCATTTTAAAAATACTTTTATTAATTGTCCTGTGTGTTATCTTTTTTGAGGTTAGAAAATATTGATTTAGATCTGTCTATGGAGGGTATAGAAGGAGGCACATCTCAACGTTATAAAAAGTGGCCCGATTTTGGAAGCCAGTTGGTGGCGCTTATGGAGCGTATAGAAGGAGGGCAATCTCTAATGGACAACACGTTTAAAATGTGGGCAACATTTTATACGCAACTAATGGTACATAAAATAACCGACGTGGCGCTGACGACCGTATGTTGAAAAACTGTTTGTAGATTGATTAGATCCATAATCTCAAATAACTTTTTTATTTAATGAGCAACCCAATTTTTATAAAATACATATCTTTTAAAAGTTTACGTAATGAATTAAAATTATTATTTGAAAAAAATCAAAGGAAATGTCAAAACTGTCATCAACAGTCGATCAACAGCGCCACCAACTGGCTTCCAAAATCGGGCCACTTTTTATAACGTTGAGATGTGCCTCCTTCTATACCCTCCATAGTGGCGCTGTTGATCGACTGTTGATGACAGTTTTGACATTTCCTTTGATTTTTTTCAAATAATAATTTTAATTCATTACGTAAACTTTTAAAAGATATGTATTTTATAAAAAGTGGGTGGCTCATTAAATAAAAAACGTTATTTGAGATTATGGATCTAATGCCCGATTCCACCAACATTTTTAGGGCTTACTTAACGCTAGGGAGAGAATATCTTTAGGTTAGGGGTCGATTTCATTTCCACCAAGTAAAATCTTCACCTAAACCGGTCTAAGGCAGCCCTATATTTAGGGGTCCAAATTTCTCCACCTAAACAGTCACCTAGTAAGGGAATGGTGAATTCTAACCTCATTTTTTCAATATTTTCATCATTTTTGTGTATTTTGTGTATAATTTTTGTACCCATACCGTTTTTTCGCTTAAATATAATAATGGAAATGTTTGACGACGACTTTGAAATACTTGATTTAGTTCAAAATGGATTTCCTAGAAGAATATATGATAGAAATAATCACTTTGATGATATGGATAATTTAACGTTTTTTCGTCGGTTCAGATTAACTAAGCCAACGGTTGTACGTGTTTTGGAACAAATAGAGGATCAGTTAGAATATCCAGATGACAGGTGAGTCAATGAGTGTTTTTATCCTTATTATCTAATTGTAGAATGTAGATAATCCCTTTTTGTATCATTTTTAGAAACAACTCTATATCACCTGTAAATCAGCTATTGACTTGTCTAAGATGTTATGCCACTGGTGGGCATTTAAGTTCATGTGCTGATTTTATGGGGATATCTGTGAGTAGTGCCTCACGAACTGTGAAAAAAGTAACTGAAGCAATAGCTAGTTTGAGGCCCCTCTATGTAGAAATGCCTAGGTTAGAGGCTGCAGTTGTTACCAGCAACATGTTTTTTCAAATTGCTTCTTTTCCAAGAATTCTAGGATGCATTGATGGGACTCATATCCGCATCCAATCACCAGGTAGGGATTGATAACATGAACAAAATTATAAATTGCAAATTCTTTCATTCAATACTCATTTGCTTATTTAATCTAATTAGGAGGTAATGACGCAGAACTGTTTAGAAATAGGAAAGGGTATTTCTCCATTAACACTCAGGTTATTGGAGATGCAGAACTTAAAATTAGAGACGTAGTAGCAAATTGGCCAGGATCTAGTCATGATCAAACAATATTTATAAATAGTAGAATACGCGCTAGGTTTGAAGCTAATGAATTTCCAAATTTCGCTCTGCTGGGTAAGTCAAAATTGCTTAATTTTCATTCTTCAAATTAAGGCCTAAATTAATGTGTAATATAATATTTTTAGGAGACAGTGGATATGCATTAAAGAACTATTTGCTTACGCCGGTAACTGATCCACAAACTCGACCACAACAACTATATAATGAAGCTCAAATAAGGACAAGAAATACAATTGAAAGATTGATAGGGGTTTGGAAAAGGAGATTTCCAATATTGGCGTATGGCTGTAGACTCAAAATTGATACTACTTTAGGTGTAATTCCTGCTACAGCAGTACTTCATAATGTAGCCATAGAAATGAAGGAAGGTGAACCTCCAGCCGAAGGCAATATAAGAAATTTACATTATTTAATCGAAATGGGAAATATTCCTGATATTCAACTGCCGCAGGCACCAGAAGGACAAATTTTTAGAAATGATGTAATTAATTATTTTGCTAATTTATAAATAAAAACAATTTTTTTCATATTTGTACTTTATCAACTGCAATTTTGAAGAACATACAAACATATATAGAAACTCTTAAAAGAAAATAAACATATTGCATATAATATAGCATAACTCTTAAACTAAATTTTTAGAAACAAACAAATTCTTGGAACATCACAGGGTGACTTAAACTTCACAACCAACAAAATACCAGTGGCCCTAATATTAATTTTTAGCACAACATTGGCGACTCTAGTAATAACTCATCAGAGTCTTTAGTAGCTAAAGAGGCAAGTTGTTTTTTTTTTAGTAAAATATCCAACTCCAACGCTTGCATTCTTAACTTGTGCTCTTGTTTTAGACATTCAGCCAATTCAATTTTTTTGTCCACCAACATTTCATATTTTTCTCCCAATTTGGAAGATGTTAGTGTTACTACTGTATTGGGTCTTCTACGTGATGGTACAAATTTTTTCTTTGATACTTGCACAGTCTAAAAATAAAAAGAAACGAGTTTTTAGGTATTATTGTTTTAGGTTATAATAATAAAGGTTTATTAATGAAAATTAAGAAATTCAATCAAATACTGAGAATTGGTAGAAAGTAAAAATACTTTAATATGATAAAACACAAGTATTTCATATAAAAACTAACAATTAAATTCATAAAAATACCTTATTAACATTTTCCTTTAAAACATTGCTAATCGGCCTTTGTAAATGTACCCCTTTTTTCCAAATGTGTGATGGTAAACATTCACTAGGCTTTTGAGATTTCTCATAAACAATTTCAATATTGTTATTACTATAACTGCATGTAGGTATATCCAATGATCTCTCTGATTCTCCTTGTTGGATTAATGGATCCTATAAACAGGCACAATACACAATTTTCAATAATATACCTACTACTCAATAATATTACCTCTTCAGTGGCATCTTCATTCAGTACCTCAACATCAGATGTTGTAGCGGCAAAGGTTTTCACACTATCCTAAAATAAATATAATATATTTTTAAGTTTAATTTATAATTAATAAATTTTAATACTCAGTGTATGTACATACAGTTATAGCAAAGAATAAAAAATCTAATAATAAATAAGAAATGACTACCTGTGTATCATTTGATTCACTTCCAATTATCATTCTCTCGTTATTTGAATCGAATTTACTTCCCAATCCTAAAACGGACTTTTTATTAATTATTGACAGTAAGAGGTCATCTTGCTGGTTATTATGTGGCCCAAGGCCTCTGCCTCCACCAGTTTTATATAGTTCTGTTTTTATTTCCGCTGTTTTTTTTCGTAAATCTTCTTTCATTTTTTCGTAAAATTTTTTTAGGGACTCTACAGGCCTATAATAAAGATTGGGAGATGAAGTATTAAATTGTTGACATATTTTTTGCCAGGTTTCTTTTTTTTCTTTAACTGAAACACCATCGGTTTTTTTATTTTCTATAACATCTTTTTGGTTTTCCATAATATTAAGCAACAGCTCTCTTTCATTATTAGTGTAATTCGGAGCTCTTTTTTTGGATACAGTCGGATCTTTCGAGAGATCCTCTTGCTGGTTTCCTTGTTTCATTGTTATTATTTTATTGTTTATAACTATAATTGCAAACAGGTAAACGGTCAACAAAATAACACAAGTTGTGATTCACAACACTACGAAACAATGTGCGCAACTTACCTTGACAAAAATAAAAAATCCCCACATTTTTGCGATGTTGCCAGTGTCTTTCTCCACTTAGTTAGGAAATTCATAATTTTGATTGGTGGAAACCATTCTACACTTTTAAGGTATCCCCAAATTAGGTAAGCCCTACCTATTCTTTCCTTACGTGAAAGTCTGTGGAAACCGGCATAATCAATCTACAAACAGTTTTTCAACATACGATCGTCAGCGCCACGTCGGTTATTTTATGTACCATTAGTTACGTATAAAATGTTGACCACATTTTAAACGTATTGTCCATTAGAGATTGCCCTCCTTCTATACGCTCCATAGATCTGTCAATCATACATTTTCAATGATTCAGGGGGGAAAAGGGATTACTGATCATGATCCAAAGTTATGAGTGGAGTGGGGATGAGTCACAATGCAAAAGGAGGGTATCGTTTTTTGGGTTTTTTGCGACCCCGTACGAAATTTTTCTCACTAAAAGATATTAAAAAAAAAATGGATTTCCCAAATTTTTTTTCTTTAAAACGCCCCGGAACATACTTTTTTTTAATTTCGAAAATTTGAAATTACAAGGACTGACAAGGAGGATTTGGCAACATGGCGGCCAGCTGTCATTTAATAGAACACGCGGGATTTTTCTCGAAATAGGTCAAGTGTTTTAAAGACCAGTTATCCACGAATACTTTCTGCTATTTTTTTTATTGGTACACTTTAAAATCATAAATACTGGTATTATTACTACAAAAAATGGAAATAAAGATCCAATAATGTAAAATGGTTGAATTAGTGATGTCATCAGCTGTCATCGAAATGGCAAATACAAAAATTAATTTGCAATATATCACATAAGATTTATTGTTGTCACCATAGTTGTTACTGGTTGTATATTACTTAAAAATAAGTTCTAACATTGATACCTAAAATAATAAAGCAGAATCGCGGTTAATACAGCAAAAATCAGAAGACACTATCAGATGGATGGAAGAACAAAAGGTATTAATTTAAATGGCATTTCATCTGATTTAAAATATCGAAGTTTCAATATTTCAAACAATACTAAAATTAACATTGATAAATATTTGAATACAGCTTTTAAAAAATGTGTTAGTAATATTTTATTTGACGTTATAGTGTAATCCTATTTATATCAATAAAAAGATTAACATTTAAACTTCTTACACGAATGGGGTGTTTGCTTGATTTTAGGTTAATGGGCCATTAAAAACCTGAGTAATAAAAATTTAACCCTTATTTTTTATTATTTTTTAAACCTATATTCAACCTATAATTAAAAAAAATCTGTGACTTAAGGCTGGGAAATGGACTAAAAATGGCGGCCTTTTTTGACACTTAACAAGGTTTTACTAATTCATGCTTTTTATGAAAATAAGGAAAAATTACAAGCAAATTAATTTATATTTATGAACAGCAATGTTGTAAGAATGAATTGAATATAAATATATTCGATAATAACTAACCGTAAATTCACAACATCGATATAAACTTTGAAATTATAATTGTAAAGATGAATAACAAAATTTATTTCAATCCATTCTCTATCGTTTCTTATTACCTTTTTCAAAATATGAGTGCTGGATATTAGATAGTTTTTGCTAAAAGCATGAATTAGATTTGCAAATTTTTGACACAATTTTAAATTTGACGCGTTAATTATCATGTCATTGTAGTTCATCGTGTTCACCACCAATGCGCCTCGTAAGGGTGAGTTTACATAAGTATTGGAACTTGGATAAATGCTGAGTTGTCATCTAAATAATTAATGGTTGACCAATCAGGAATGAAAACGGTATCTGTCAAAAACATTTCATCGAACAATGGGAATCGACCTTTAGAGACACTTGTATATGATAATACGACGTTGCCGTATGCATATTTTTATAAAAGTTTCAAAGATACTTGATAAATAAGAACGGTTTTAAGACACATGCATTTTTACCTCTCGCCCTTCAGATAAGAGAGATATAGGAATCATGCTAAAAATTGGGTAGTGAGTTTTCAACGGATAAACACGTTTTGGGGTCCCTAGAATACGATTTTAATATTTTCGCGATGATGTTTGTGTGTGTGTGTTTGGATCGATGTTGTAGTAACGATAACTCAAAAACTTCTGAATAAAAAAAATTGAAATTTTGCATACAGGATTCTGATATCCTAGATTAGATTTTAGTGCCAATCGCACAACCGGAAGTGGCAGTTGCTATGGGTGATGACGCCATTACTATACAAAACGGCAATAAAAGTTTTACACATATATTTTGTATACTCTATAGTTTATTATCATCTCAATAAAATCTTCGAAACTTTTGCCATTGTTGCCAAATTTACAAAAAAATATTTTTCTTTCATACTTTTTTGTGTCAACCTGTAAATTTTTGATTCAAAAATGGCCACATTAGATTTTTTTAGTTAATGTCAAAAATAGTTATTACGAAAAGTTTGATAAATTTAACTAGGTTAGGTTAGTAACTGGAAGGGAAGGTAAAAAATAAATTGGGGTAACAATTAAAAAGTAATTTATTATATATATATATACAAAACCAAACATTTAAAAAACTTTTTTAAAAAATTGCTTCCTAAAACTCCATAATGGAGGGAGTAATATACAATTATAATAATTAAATACAGTTGTCGAAAGTGCATCCTACGATGCACTACAAGAATAATAAAAATTTAATAACTGCCTAGTTCGACCACCATGCCGCAAGTGATTTGCTGTTTTTTAAAGAGAAATTTCTTTAAAGAGAAAGATACTAATTCTCGATCGGTAAAAATTACAATAAAAATTAAGCGAGGCGATCTGTAAGATGAGTTTACAATAACGATAATGATAAATGAAGAATGATTTTGAATGTTACAAAACGCCTTTTGTTAAAAAAAATGTTACTTCATTTGAATTTAGCGCATTAGCAAAAGTAAACTATCAATTTGCAAAATAAATTTAAACGGAAACATTTGAACAATAAAAAAGACGAATAGTTTTGAATGTTGCAAAAAAATATACAGGGCGAGAAAAAAATGAAATAAAAATGCGCAGCACAGAAAAAAAACCTTAAACTTAATTTAATAGGAATCTCTGGCTTTTAAACCTTTTGGAATGTTTTTATATATTATTTCTGGAAGAATAAAATCATTATAAAATGATACCAGTTTTGGTAACATTTTATTTTTCCAGAAATCTTCATCTTTTCTGATGACTTCGATGTTAAGGGGTTCTTTGTCATTTACATAAATTATAAAAAAACAGATGTCTTTCTGACAAATATTTAATTGGCCCTGGACCTAAAACAAAAAATACACATAAATTATACAGCACATGAAAACACATTAATAATTATTAGAGTATTCCTAAAATATGACAAAAAGTATACTGACCTGATAATAATAATTGTGGTTTCTTTTCAAAATAATTTTACCATCAGTCAAAGTGACACATAGCTGTTTGTTGGTTTTAACGGCTTCCATCAAAGTTTTCCCAGAGTTATGTACACTTGATAGGCATTTGATTTCAATCAGGCCATTTTCCCCTACAAAGGCATCTGGAGTAGCTCCCAAAAAACCATACTCCTGAGAAATGGTTAAACCGCATTGTCGAATCTTTACAATGGGTCTTTGCCTTTGAAATATTTGTAAGGCAACAGCTTCATTCTGCTTTCCATATGCCATATGTTTAGTGCAAAATGTTGTGTCATACAAAATTTTATTAACTAAATTGTGGCATGGCGTACTTTCTCTTTTTTTGATTACTTCGCCAAAGAGAGAGGCAGTTAGGCGGTCTCTTCTTTCATTTCTATATTTTAAATTACTCCACTGTCCTATTGTGGCTTTCTCAATTTCTTGTTGTTCTTCAACTGTAACCTATACAAAGAAAATATTTGTTAATCACTAGTCATAAGATTTTCTATAACCCTCGCCCAAACAGAAAAAAAGTATTTTATTTGTAATATCCCTAGTTATCGATGATTAACATTTTTAATCTATTTCAGAAGTGAAAGAAAATCGTTAAAAATCGAATCAAGTCGAGTGTATAAAATTATTATTCAATCTGATTATACATCTTATGTACCTGCAAACGTTTTAAAACTCTTTGAGATTCTACCTCATAAGTTTCTACGCTAAGGATAGAAACAGGCACAGATGGTCCATAATTGATATCTGGGTTCTTTTTAATTAGCTTTTTACTTCCAGTATCCTTTTCAGTCTTTCCTATATTTTTATATAGTTGCCGTTTGCGAGACTGTTCTTTGGCATCCAATCGTTTTAAAAATGTTTTAAAATTTTTGCCTTCCTCTGTGCCCGTTATGTTTCTCCAACTGTCTGCATGCCAACTGATACCTTTGTTGTATCGTAGAGCAGCTATATATGCTCTTGTTTCAAACGACCCTCTTGTTGTGAGGTTGAGTCGTTTTCCGGCATTGTATTTAGCTAAAAGCGACATGAACATTTCAGCTTTGTTGCTGGTTTCGTTGCCAATCAAATTTTCGGCCAACATCACAACCCTATCTAATGCAGCTAAAATATTTACATATTAAAATTGTTAGACATAATCAAAACCTCTTGAAATTCTTATTTTATATAACATATTTAAAATAATAATCATACTACAACATACCTTTAATGTGATACAAAATGCCATATTCTTCAAGAAGCAGTATTTTGTTGCTAATAATATCGCCAGCTTCTTGGCAATCATCCTGACACTCAAAGTGATTGCCAAATACATGGTTAATAGTATTGAGTAGTCCTTTTCGTAGATTAGCAACACTATCATGTACATAAATGGCCCTTTGAGCTACATGTTGTAATTGTTTAATTACATTGTTTGTTAAACATTTTCTGCCTTCTGACGTAATCTTTGTATCATTGTGAAGCTTGTGCAAAGCCTTTCCATAGTTTTTTATAACATGATTTTTACACTCTTGTTTTTGTACTATCGCACCATATGGTACTTTCTTAATAATACTTGAGTAGACACTGGAGTCTCCATCAGCAATAAAGTTAAGATACTTTAATTTGTGCATTGTAAGACTCTCTTTAAATCCTTCGACTATTATGTCAGACTCCATTGCACTGGAAGAACTGCTCCAATTTTTGAAACAAATATGCTCCCTCGGTGGCATGTCTTTTTTCTGTGCTCTTGCACAAATACTACAATATTTGTTTCTTATTCCAATGAAAAGGATTTTTGACGTTAATTTTCCAATAATAACAGCCTGAAAATTTAAATATATCAAATATAATATACTATACAATAATATATTATGAAATAACAGAAAATTTTACTTATTTGACAAAAAATTATTTATTTATATTATTTGGTTCAGAGTATACGTACCACTCCAGAGGCTGCATTATAATTGTGACCATAGGAACGATGACTCCATCCTCCATCTACATATACTGTAGTCCAAACGGACCCATCAACAACTTGTCCCTTTTCTAATGCCAAATTATATTCCTCTTCACCAGCTTTTTCCAAACATGACCATAAATCGTCTTTAAACTCACTCCCCAAGATATTTTCAATTTTGTGGAAAAGGCTATATGGCATTGCTGGAATATCCATGCAGGCTAACATTTCTGTCATATGACTATAAGTACTGCCTGTTGATAAAGTACCCCAAACTGCTCCATAATTTAATTTGTATGTATTGTCTTTAATTTGGGTTTTATGAGTTTTAGCAGTAGTAGTGTAATTGCATATATTACATACAAATGTAATTTCACTTACTAAGCCAAATCTCTGTTCATCAACAACACATAATTGGCCAAATGAGCAAATTTTGGAATGTGTTAATTGTAATTTAAGTGACCACTCCAGTACATACTGTAGATCTACAATTCTGTTTCCACTCAATATATTATTTGGTATTGAGGTATCAACCTCAATTTCCAATTCATGTTCTGCTATTCTGAAAAAAAAAATACAAAAAAATGTTTTTTGGCCAATTCAAATGAATTATCATTATAAATATTTTCCTTTTGCAATTTTTTAAACAAATACAGAAAAATCAGTTTTAGACTGAACAATCGTTTCATACCTGCTATATTCTTCTTCAGATATAAAGGAAAATTCAAGGTTACATTCCTCAGTCTCGGTCTTTGTTTCTTCTATATTCACATAACTAAAAATTAAGAGTTTTCAATTTGTAAATAATTAAGATAAATATGTAAATAAGTAGTAAATTAAAACTTAAAAAAAAAGAAGATATTTAGAACGTTCAAATATATTGTAATTAAAATAATAATTTTGTATTGTATTTCTTCAACAAATTTTTTTACAGTTATATCCAAAATGTTAATTATTTAATTGAATTGTGCCCATATGTCTCACTAAAATTTCTGAGATAAGTATAAATAAAATAGTGTTGATCAACCTAAATTAAATTAATAATAATAAAATATAATAAAAAAAAAAAATCTATACGCATATAGGGGAATCAACACGACAACATATATTTACCTGTTCATGTGTTTCAGTTTTGCATCGTTATGTTGTTTTTCCAAAATGGTTGGACTTTTAGAAATATTGGTAATATTTTTTAACGGAAAAACTTGAATTTCAGATGTGCTTGGTAACTGCCCATCAAGGTGGTGCAAATTCCTAAAAATAACATAAATGCAATTGAACAAAATATTTTATCAAGTTCTAAATACTTGCAAAATTGTGTTTTGGATTTACTTACATTAGTTCATTGTTTCTAACATTCTCAGAAGTCAGAGGATAATCGTTAACGTGAGTCAATGTGTTCAATCTGCAGGATAAATAATTTATAAGTCAAAATAATGTACTTTAGTATCCTAAATTTAATTAAAATAATTGAACATGTTCAGAAGTTACATGCTTTAGATTATACTTACATTTTCTCATTGTTCGCAGTCTCAAAATCAAGGGTATAAGTATGGTCGTGATTTCCCTCTTGCAACCTAAAACAAATACTTCAAGATAGTATGTAGTTGTAAAATCAGAATATCTCGATTTTTGCTATTTTGACTTCCTATTTATAACTCCTATATTTTACTTGAGGAACTTACCTTTTTGTTCTATGCCATGTACAAATTCTTTTGGACATCTTGTTTCTCTTCCTCTTTCTACTCGGAAAATTTGTATGTTGCCCCATATTTTATAAAGTTTATGAACACTAAATACTAAAACCTACTACCACTATCACTATAAATATATCCTTAAAACTAGTAGAAGAGTCTTTTACAAGTAACAAATAACGAACTAGCACAAAAAACAATAACTAAACAGTATAAAAATAATACTCGGCCAGAAAATGCAAAACAAAACACCAAAATCAAACACAAACAACAAAAAAGGACGAATGAAATAGGTGAATGAAAGTGAATTAGTTAGATCATTAGATGCTTGGCTTTTTTTGGCGTTCTTGACAAATGACAATGCATATTATACGTATTCAGATTATAATCGAAATATTAGAATCGATTGTTAATTTTTACAATCATTGTCGATTCGATCAATACATATGGTCAATTGGTCAAAGATGTATTCACCGTGCATGTTGTTTTCAGATTGTACTTTAATAAATGTTTATTTAAAAGAGATGTATCTAATTCGACATAAAAAATTTCAAATGATTATTTTATTATCGAATTGAATCGAGAAGTTATTTAAATGATAAAATAATCGATTTAGTATTTTCAGTAATTTAGAAAAGATAAATAAACTGACCAATTTGAGTTTGACCTGACCCAAATCCTAAGCCAAAACATCTGGAGTTAGGAGTACTGAATTATGGAATAGTTCAATTGACCCGGTTATTTAAGATTAAATTTTTGATAAATATAGATTACATGTGAATACAATATACCAGTAGGTATTATGATTAAATATTGGAATATTATTTTAATGATTTTATTTTTGGTTTTTATCACAGTTAAACTAGGTATTTAGGATTTACAAACCAAGTACAATTTTTAACAGATTAACTTTTCATGTTACAGTGCAATTAATTGAAAGTGGCCAACAGCGATTTTAATCTTATTCTCCGAAAATATTAATATCAGTGTCCGTAAATTTGACAACCTTGAAATAGAACCACGTGCTAAAATTATAAATTGAGCTAGTCGTACAGCTATCGCCATCTATGTACAATGTATTGAAGATTTGCTTTGTTACAAACCGCTGATGGCGTTGTCGCGCCCTTAAGGTAGATCAGTTAAACAAATATGAGAAAGATGGTGCCACTCGGATTTATTTAAATTCGGTTTACAGTCGACAGTTTTTTCTGTAGTACCGGCAATACTATAAATAACTAAGGGGGAGTTAGCGTCGAAATTACGTTTTTATTCTAGTTTTTGAATCACTATTAAAAATACTATTCTTGATCACATTGCGACACAATAATTATAGGGCATTTTGTAGCAAAAGGTAAGCATGTAATTAAATAAATAACTTCGATTGTAACGCCATCTTTGCTTAAATAGTTAATTCAAACTTAAATTGACGACTGGCGCCATCTTTCGCTTATTTCTTAAACTGATCTACCTTAAGACGTCTCAAAAATATTAAATATTTGAAATTAAACGTTTGATCGTAAAAATCTGCTAAATCCTGGTCTTTGCTTATCAAGACGGGTAATAAACATATTAAAGTTACAAAAAAACCTAAAAGTCCTAGTTCTGTCACAGCTTATAGTAGAAGGAGCTGTTTCTGTCACAGTATAACGCTCATAGTAGTGGAAGTTATTGGGAGACAAATATTCCATAAATTTTTTTTTTTGTGAAATACAAAATAAATGCAATTTTGTATTACTGATTAACCCCTGTTAAATCCAAATAATAGTTTTTTTTATTTGTATTCTAAATAATCAGAAAGAACCTAATCTAACATTAACGACGCCTGCTCACAATCATGGGTATTTGTCTCCCAAAAGCTCCACCTCATATAGGAGCTACTGTGGTTCTGTGTTAAGACATGCGATGTTGCCATATTTAAAAATTGGTTTAACAACTTGGATATTAATAATAAATGTCAAACTTTTTCAGTTCTTAGATTTTTCAGTTAACAATTGTTAAATATTTGGGCTTTTTTAGACGGATGTAATAGTTTTAAAAATATTAGTGATTTATTCTACGTATTTTTTTTTTCATTTCAAAGAGATTTCTTGCATTAAATATGTTTTATTTATTAATAATTTTAGCCGTCCGTATCACAGATATATATAATATAATATATTTCTAGATAGCTAAAGGTATAGCAGTTTCCATAGGCCAAAGTGTGCCAAGAGTTGTCTACGGGACAATGCTGCTCATGCGCAGTTTAACTATTTTTTAGTTGCAGTGATGCCAATATATATGAATTTGGTATTGTTGTTGAAGACTTCCTGATTTGTATTTAAATATTAAAATCAGGAAATCTACTTACATTTCAAAATACAATGGCAACACTGTAAACTTCATGTTGATTTCAATGTCAAGCGTCCAGATCCGTATTCCGTATTCATATTCCCGCTCTCCTTTGTGATTACTAACTATTAAGTGTGGAGTTCTTAGTGCAAATTTGATTTATTAAGCACATTTCTTAGTTTGGTTTACCATTTGGACAAATAACTAGGGTAATAATAGCAAATAAAAGACTGTGAGTGCTTGTATGGTAATTTCGTGGCCCAACAAAGGGAAAATGCCGGGAATTAGCTACTTCAAGTAAGTAAACAATCCTATAAAATGATTTTGGAAAACATTAATACTGGTATTAAGACTGCATTCATAATAGAAAATAATAATTATTAAACAATTTCTGTTTCATTATATTTGTTCATGGTTTTATCCATCTATAATATGTACTGATTAAAAATGTAAGCTTAATCCGCCCCTGTCCGACGTAAATTTAAACTGGGAACAGACGCTTGTTCGAAAATGCAATCTGCTAGGGACAATACTGCGCAACTCAGAAGGTTCAAATTCGTCGCGTGCTGCTTCAATTTAAGAGGTAGCATTAGCATTCTATGTGCATAAAAAATCGGAAAGCGGAATATTATTCCGATTATTAAAATCATTCGAATACTAACCTTTCGATTTAGAATCATCCGATTATTCCCCCGTAAAGAGATAGACTTATGGGTAATTAGGGTGCGTTCCACTAAGCGTTCACAAATACAGTCGGACCAACGAATGATTAGCCGTGCGTCACGGATACACGACGATATCAAAGATATCCGTCTTATATTCTATCAAATTTCCTTTACTACAGACAGAAAAGGATAAACTATTTAGTATTGTCTATGCCATATAAGAAGTACGTCGTTGGAATTTATTATAGATCAACTTCACACTATAAAGTGAGACAGAAACATAATATGACGTTATTGCAACTTTTTATTGCTGCACATTTTGCTCCGTGTGAAAACGCTCTTATCCTATCTCTACGATTACAACGATAACGGGTTGGGCACGTCAGGCACGTCCATGGGTATATGTCAATACTCACAGCCGCTTATATCAGGATATCATTGTTTATTGCTTTAGTCGTTATTTTACAGACCGATCCCGACCCGATATACTTTCTATTGGTACTACTTTTTTATGTCACATGTCACATTTTTTAAAATTAAAAATTGTTTTTATGATTATGAAGAATTAACCGTCGCTGTCTGTTCTATCTACTTATAAAAGTTATTCAAATAAATTTTGGTAATATAGTAGTTTTGAACTATATATTATTATAAAATGGAAAAGAACTTTAACGACAAGTATGACGAAATCAAGAGTCAACAATTTTTGGATTTCAATAAAGACTTAACTATAGACGAATACGACAACGGGTTTTTTGGTAAGATTTTTTTTTACTTATCCTTCAAAGGTCAGGGTAAAGAATTCGAGAGCTGATACTGCAAGAGAATGAGATATCGCTAAAATGTATCTGCTGTTAGGGAATCTAATTAAAAAATAAATTGGTAGAATATGTTATTTTTAAAAAGTTTAAATTAACATCAAATATGAATAATTACAGAATCTACCTACTTATTTATATTTTATATATACATAAATGAATGTTTTTCTATTCACCCCCACACAGTCTTTACTACTGACTTGAAAGGGTAATACTACAATAAACTGGTATCAGATACTGCACACTAATTGAAATCACTATATGTTTTTTGCACAGGCCAACTTCTAAAGGCCCCAGTACACATTTGGCCAACTAGTTGGTCCAATAAGTAGGGCCAATAAAAACAGTAATTACACTGTGATGGAGTTGCTGAGTCTGCATTGGCCATTTGACGAGTATCAACTTCGTGATGAGTGATCTGTGATTAGGGATTTGGAGACCATCACAACAGCGCAATTTATTTGTATAGATTACATAAATTATAACATTTCTTTCATTGCTTACCAATTTAAACTTTAATTTTTAAATAAGTATTTTATATGTTTTTCCTTTCATGGCATCATTTCAGCCATATTCAGAAATAAATGCAAGTTACTTACTTTGTTCTTATTTTTATATTGTTCATGTTTAGGATTCCATATTATTGATTCATTTTGGTACAAATCTATAAAGTTTCAAATTTCTTCGCTATTCCAAACCACTATTGTAGCTCGTAAATAGACCACACCGCAAAAATAGGGAACAGTACCGGAACACTGTTTGGCAGATCGCGCCAAAATCCTTTGATGTGTGCACAAAAAACCGGCAACATTCGGTTTGTAGACAAACGCTGGTCGCCAATCACGAAGTTACGCCAAATGTTTCTGTACACGTTGGCCCAACTAGTTTGCTAAAAGTGCACTGGGGCCTTAACACTGAAAATGTATTTGCTCTAAAATCTTTGGTAGTGTGTAGCTTTTGCTGGGTAAGAGTGTTTTTATTTAATTGTCTTACAACTTATTTCATATAATTATTTTATGACCTATATTAAAAACAGTACGTTACATGTTATTGTAACTTATAAAAGGCTTTCACATTCTGAATCAATATATAAAAAAATCAACAAATTGTTCAGTTTTTAATACTTACATGAGCTGAACTTAACTTAAGTTTTTGATTTCAATTCACAAATTTAACATTAAAATACCAAAACGATTGTGAAATTACAATATTTGTTAACCAACATTTTGGACAGGACCCCTTAACTCCTATTTTGTATGACACTGCGTATATTTTAATATGAGTTGTATTTTTATATTTAACAACGTTCTTTACGTACATAAGATATGCCTGTTTTAGATTTTAAGAAAGATTCCTACTTAAAAATGTAGTTTTTTGCTCATTTTGCTAGTGAATTAATAAAAAACTTTTATTAACAAAATTGATGAAGAATTACATTCGTAAATTTCAAAATGAACCAAAATCATTTTCCAAAAGACAAAACACTTGCATCTACAAGTATAAATATCTTGACAAATATTCACTTTAAAGAACTGTAACACAAATACTGCCACTGTAACGGATTTAATTTAATATATTCGAATGCTCTAAAAATATTAAAATTGGTACAAAGAATATTAAAAGTATAGGTTTACTTTATACCAAGCCAAATGTCCTTTATCAACATTAGAACTGTCTAATGTTGATAAAGGAGATTTTGTCTTAGTATAAAGTAAACTTACCTATAGTTTAACATTAGAACTTTCTAATGTTGTTTATTCAGTTAATTGTAATGATTATAGTACACATATGGGCCAAACATCAAGAATTTTATCAACAAGAATAACTTCTCATAAAAGTGATTGTAATAGGAAAACTTGATCATAATTTATTTCTAATACTATATATAGCTTCTTACTTAAAAAAAATGCAAATCTTGTAACTAAGTAACAACTTTTTATTTATTTTTTATTAAAAATAGAATCATTTTCAAACCATCAATATTATTAGTAAAATATTTAGTATACTTCAGTTTAAAACTAATTATACTAAAAAAACTTAATCTAAAAGCATTACACTCGTCATTTTTTTACTTTTTAGATCTTTCATTATATCAGAATAATGAAAATTTATAAACATTTTCCTTCTACGGTAACTTCAATTTTCTCTTCCTATTTGATCTCTTCTTTATTTTTCTATTCTAGTTTCAGTAATATTCTTTGTTACCTTTTTTTATAATCTATCATGACAATTTAAAATTATCTTAACAGACTTTTTTCATCTTTTTTTTTGTCATTCCCCAAACAAACTTCTTACTTGGTTAATTTCAAATATATATTTTTTTTTAATTTCCAAAATTATATTATAATAATAATAACAAAGAGATAAGATTTCTTAATATTCCACAATTGTTGATTTGGCATCGTTTCATATTTTATATACCAATAAATATCCATAAACTCTTTAAAATATCAATTTTTTTTAACAATTAACTTATTTAAAAACTGTTTACTGTGTCGGCTTTTACTTGATGAAAATTCATTATTATATTTAAATAAATAAAACAACGTTTTATGATTTTTACAAAAATAACAAAAGTTATTAATTTATTCAGTGACTAGTTTCGTTACATATTAACTTCATCAGACTAATATTATTTACAAAAATATCCAGAAATTTATACTAAAAACAACCAAGAATAATATTTACAAAAATATCCAGAAATTTATACTAAAATTAACTAAGAATACTAGAGAGGTATTTATTATATTATAGGTTACTGAATATTGTTGTAAAGTCTTGAAAGTCTAAATAAACGTTTATCTAAAACTTATACAGTCAAGATTACCCTTCTTCGTATAAATTGTGTCTATGTAAAACTTTTTTAAAATTTCTTTTTATAAAAAGCTTTGCTGGTGTAAAACCTAGTTTGTGAAAAGGTTATCTGATATATTTGCAGATCTATAACATGGCAATATTCTAAAATTAATTTTATTAATATTTAAAATTATATTACTTATCGTTAGGTTAGATGACGGTAATTTTGGGTGTTGTACTTCAAACTAAATATTATCTTTTACAAAAATTAAAAATCCATCACACTTACTAATTTGACTAGTATTATATACATGGTTGTAAAACCAGGCACTTATGGTAAATTCATTTTCATCATTAATGATACGAGTTTCACTTAGAACTATAACATTAACAATCTTTTAAATAAAAGGATTCGAGTAAAAACTGATTATATTTTTTTCTGGCACTTTTGATATATATGTTTAGAACTCCTCTGGTAAATGCTTCCTATTGATATCTTAAATTCATCTTCATCAAAACAATTCTTTATTAATTTGAAATGCACTTTCTTTAACATCAAGGTGGTTTAAAATTTCAAGTTCACTTGTTCCCATTGAAAGTAAATAGATTATTTTGAACATTAGTAGTTAATAATTTATTTTCGTTTGGATGTGGTTGCTTTGAAATACAAACAAAAAAATAAAGTATATATAAATTAGTTTTAGTCAGTATAGTTTATCTTGCTTTAGGAAACTTTTATGTGGTGTTTGAAAGTTGAATATTCAAAGAAAATTTTTCTCCTATGATAAAAATTCACGTTTTTTAATGGAATAAATTCTTTTTTTTCTTTGTCCTTTTGCTTTTCTCTTTTTCGATTATTTGGTTATTTGATCTCTGCTGGTTCACTCTCGATCTGACCAATGTATTATAAAACTTTGTGTATTTTTTCAGATGATATGCCATCTGATCCTCTCAATACATCTGACTATTATGATGAAATGAAGTTAATGGCAAGTAAGTGTTTTTGGTTTTTATTTAATAATAAACAATTTACATATTTTCAGTGATCATGATTTTTTTTATATTGTACTTAAATTATGCAGAATTATTATGTTTTCAAGTTTAAATAATAAGCTATATATTTTACATAATAATATTTAATAAATATGTGATTTTAAATTTTCTTAACAAAAAGGTTAACATTACTTTTACATAGTTAAGACATTGTTGTACATTATATTGATTATACAAAAATGTATGTCTCATTTTAGATTGAATTTGATAAAATATTAAAAAATTAAAAGGGGCAAATTAGTTGATTGAAATATAACATCCAAGTTACATAAACCGATATTTTTTGTGGAAATTTGAAATTTTTTACACAATTCCAAATTTAAAAAAGCTAGTTTTAGATAATGAAGGCAAATTATTCGAAAAAAAATGTCAATTTTTTTATTTCAAAAAATGTACAAAATTTAGAATTTCAAACCAAAAATTGAGATGATTGAAGTATTATTTTAGATTATATTTCAGAAAACATTTACATTTTCAAAAAGGAAAATAATTTTTAACTTCCAAATTTTGATGAAAATTATAATTACAAAAAAAATATCTGAAACTTAAAATTGTCTAAAAAACAAAAATAATTTTTTTTTTTCAAAAACTGTTCACTTTTTTTTTGATCAATATGAAAAAAATTGGAATTTTTGAAAAAAAAATTACAGTAAAGTTTAATGAGTAAAAAAAACTAATTTATTTCGCTATTAATATTGTATATCATTTTCTGGAGAAAGCACTGTTAGGTCAACAAAATCTTGAAAAAATCAAAAAATTTAAAATATTTTCTAGAGTCCAAACTCTTTAATTAAAAGAACGAAACTACAAATTTTAAATGAATTTCATTTTAATATATAATGACACAATTTGGTTTTGGTGTCGGTAGTTTTGCAACAATATTTTGTAACACTGATGTCGTTATTGATTGGATAATAAATCCTTAATTTACTTCAAATCTAAGAAACTTATTGGTTAGTTCTGTATTATTGATCTCTTCTATATTATTGATATCTTTTGTAAGGTCCACAATCTTATAATAAATAACTTGACCATACAAATCGCTATTGATGAAAAATTCAGGACAATTAATATTAAGCACCCCACGCTGTTTTATATCAAAGTTTTTTTTCAATCACTTTATTCTCATTTTAAGCTTATTTGTAAAAAATAAATAATATTGAGATGAAGGACTTCTTATCCCTGTTGAACATATCGCTGTAGTAGACTTTACAGTAAACTTTCGACTATTATGAAATGATGAAAGATTCTGATAACTCTTGAAATTACTGAAAGATTATTACAAGGCCCTGGTTTAAATATGTACAAAAAAGGTGCCCTAAAAAAACTAAGACATAAATCTATAAAAAGTAAATATAAAAATTTTAATAGGACCCCGTTATCACAATTGTTGACAATAAGGTCCATATCAACATCACAAATTCATATCATGATTGTCTAAACCTTCTACTGATTGAAATAAACCGTTATTCCTATTATGTGTATTTTGTTTGTAAATAAAGTTTTTCTATATTTTTTAGATAATTTAGATGTTACACTAACCAGTACGCTTTCACTTAGGAAATCTATGAGTTGTAGCAATATTTATTCAAGCCATGAATTAAGGTAAAAATTCTGATTTATAACTATGGAAATGTTAGAATATTTAATAACGTTTTACTATTTTAAATGTAATCAAGTTAATTTTTATATGTTTTGCCTCGTATATTTATGCAGGATATACATATGAATAGGTAAGATAAATATAAAATATAAATAAAAAAATATAAAAAATTGGAACAATAAACTACAAAGTACAAAAATAAACGAATTGTTTAACCTGCTTTCATATTTTTCTGGCTTACTGTATTTCAATCTATTATTTTACGATTTTTAGTCAAAATATTTAAAACGGAATTTAATTTTCTTTTTAGAAGTGAATACACTGATGGTAGGGCTAACAAAGGTGATGATGTAACAAATATTGGTGCTTCATCAAGAAATAACTTTGCGACTAATATAAGCAGTGCCAGATCAACATCTAGGGTAACTATATAATTATAATTATCATTTCCAAACTTTAACCAGTAAGATATATTACCATTTAAGTCAAATAATTGTTTATATATTTATTGATTATGATACTTTAATTCAAAAGTTGCAGACTTGGTTTCCCACAATTAAATTTCAAAAATATAACTTATGTTTAACTTTGATTTGCTAAGAAAAAAATAGTTATTTTAAATGATAATTAAAGAAGGTTTGATATTTCAATTTTTTTTTATTTGTGATCTCTTCAAAGTTGTGATACGTCTATTCACGTTATTTCTGTTTTCCACACCACTATAATATTTTAATTATTTTATCTTAATAGAATAATGTATTCAACAGGAAACTATTAATAGATTGGCTCAGCCCAAAAGACAACATAAGTCGAATCAAAATATAAACAAAGATGAATATGTACCAATAGCAGAAGCTGTACAAAAATTTGAAAATGGGAATCCAAATCGATTTAGAATTAAAGCCAGCACAACAAAAGAAGTTCCAAGACATACCGTTCCACATAGCCCTAAGTTACAAACATCTGTTAGAACGAGACCTGTTCATGTTTTATCCGCTGCGGAGGAAGAACAACGTATTCTAGAAGAAGCGAAAAAGTAAGTAGACCAATTTATCAATTTTTCACTTACAGCTACCATTTATCATTATAAATTATTTTAATATAATGTGCTCAACACAAAATCGAATACGTCTCCGTTAGCTTTCATATCGTTACAGTTGAACACTTTGTAAGTCAAATATCTTAATAAATATGATATTGTCTCAGTTTGGATTTCAAACAGGTTTATCCACTAATAATATAGCAAAAAAAATTGTAAATTAGACAGCAAAAATACTTGCTTATCTGTATTCCTGGATCTAGCCAAGATATTTGACACTGTCAATCATAGACAACTGATAGATGTCTTGGAGGATGTACTATACGTGGTAAAACGTTAGATCTCTTTCAGAATTATCTGTTAGAACGTCAGCACGTCGGAAATATTCAGTCTGAAATAAGTGAAGCAAGGAAATTTGGTGTGCTGCAGGACTTATTATTATTAATGATTTATTTTCCAACAATATGCAAGGTCAATTCATTTGCTTTGCTGACGATACAGCCATAATACTTGAAGTTGATACATGGACTGATTTAAAACAAAAAGTAGAATCAGGTATTAACAATATAGTGGATTGGTTTAACCACAAACAATTGCCAATTAACTTTTACAAAAGAATTGAATTAAATTACAATAATACCAATATATCATTAAAAATGAAAACTAATATTTGAGAGTTACTCTTGATTCACACTTGAGATGGGACCAGCATATTGATAATATCACTAAAAAATTAAGATTACTTTTATTTAAATTCAGATACTTAATATTCAAATTGTTAATCTAATCATTGGTACATTTGTATACTTTACTATTATATATTTTTACATTAAACTATGTTGTTACTCTAAATAAACATATTTAGATATAGTATAAAAAATATGTTATTATATAATTTTACATTAACAAAGCTTAAGGCCCTTTCTATACTTTTAACTTTGATGCAAATTAAAATTTTCATTAATTTTATAGGTTCCAGTTTAAGGCTAATCCTATTAATAAGAAGGTGTTTAAATCTCCTTTAAGAAGTACTGGAACACTGAAAAAAACAACAGTACGTGAACCATTTAAACTAACAGTACCAACAAAAAAAGTAAGTAAACAAAAAATTTGACAAATTTTATCTCTATTTAATTATGCTGATACTTTGGATGACATATATTTCTCTAGATGGATTATTAAAAGGATTTTATAGTTTTATTTCAAAGTGAATTGGCTACAAAATATTTAGTTTGGTATTCTGAGGAACGTTGAACTACATGTACAAGAGTTACTTTAAGAGACATCAACGCGTCGACGAACGAACTCCCGTGCACTAAGATACAGTATATAACGGTAGACGCGGTCGCAGCCCAAGATTTTTGAGGGCCAACTTGTCTCAAGTACAGCTTTAAAGGCAACTTTACCAGTGAAACAAGTAAAATATATATGAATATTTTTAATAAAATCCAAAAATATAACACAAACCTCAATTACAAACTGAAAGGAAGTCTTTTGTTCGTTTTAGAAAATTAGGTTGTTATTTTCGAGACATTAGCCTCCTGACATACTTCCTCTTAGCCAAGTTTAGTCGCCTTAAAGTGAAAAATGATATTTCGATTGTAGAAGTCACACAACTGGGCACTTCCAAACTATTTTCTGTGACCTTCCACCTCCACTTCGAAATCCATATCTGATACTCTATAACGACAGTGGATGCAGAAACCCCTAGATACTGGGTATATAATTCTGCTGCTTTCAGATTAAGAAGGTCGTATATTTCAGTGCATTTGTTGCTCTATTTTTATCTAATGATATTTTTGTAAAAAGCGGCCAAGCGAAATAGTTGCTTCTGAAAATAAACATTACATGTTAAACTAAGGGTTTCAAATTTTGATTTAAAATAAAGATAAATTAGCTAGTGCATTGGACAAGCAAATTACAAATAACCGTCAGCTTCTCTAGCGACTTTCCAGATTGCCACCAAGAACATCATTGAAAATTCTGCTTCGTTTGGCCGAGGCATTTGCAAATGCCACTAACTTCATCATTATTCCTGACGCATTTCTGCAACAGGGGACATTTGATGATTTTGCCAAGGATTTATTGAGAATATTATTATTACAAGGACATCTTCTGGCTTGGGTTGCAATTTTTATCGGTTTGTTTAAGAGGCCAAAAATCAACTGTCTGTGCCGATTCTAACGCAATCTAGGTCAAAGGACCCCTCACTTGTCTTATGGAAAATGGCTTTCGGCCAATTTTTTTAAAATTTTAGTATGTTGTAGATTTTGACGTTCTGATTAAATGTCTCCGTGGGCTCAACTCAATCCTATGACCAGTTTTCGAAATATTAGTGGTCAAAGTTGAATAAATGGAATCTCCCACGCCCTATTCAGATAGAATAGAATATAAGGTATTTGTAATTGTGGAGCTGGGAAATATGAACATTGGTGGCATATAGAAGGTTCCAGGAGTACTGAAATAGCAGATAACAGTAACTGTCTCCCTTTTTCATACCAGATAACTCTGCGCCAAATTGTTTAACCTTGATTGGATTTTGTACGAAATGAATTTCAGTTTCGTCTATTGCACCTTCCTTAAATTTGAATTTATATAATTTCTCTAGGTTTTGAAAGAATAGAGACCTGCTCTTTCTAAAAAATATTATTGTAAAATGTCCATTTCTTGCTTTTACTTTCCACCTTGTTTATGTTATTATGCGTAAGGCTTCTTCTGTAGAAATATTGTGGAAAACTTCGTTGAATGTAATAATCCCTAGATCTTCTAATAAACTCACATTTGTAAATACTGGATGGCTCTTTAGACTCTTCTCTAAAAACTGCCGCGAAACATTTTTTCTGACAACTTTTACCTTACATCTTTCGTTATAACATTAATTATACTTTCCGTTGTTCGTTACGAATTATGCGACTAAAGTATTGTAATATTTTTGAATATATTTAAGTAACACAACTTCTAATTTATATCGAGCACGACTAACAAAATATATTAATTTATATAACACAATATAGAAAATTCAATTGCTTGTTGTCCTTCCTTTCGGATTATCTATATTCATTTTGCTTGATCTGGAATGTTCGAGTGATATCCCGATATAAGTTAATTATCAGTTATTTGTTAAAAGGTTTGAATAACATTTGTGAATTTTGAATGTTATAAACAGAGTTTATTATTAAAAGTATAATTTTAAAGCATTTATTGAAAATAATTGGTGTATAAAATATTTAAAATCAACAATTGTGGAGTATAAAAAAAAAAATCTTATTTGTAATATCATATCATTATTATAATATGAATGATTATTATTTGTATAATAATTTAATAGAGAAAATTAAAATTTGGATAGAATATTAAAGTAAAATTTTGCTGTATAATTTAAAAGTAAATGGCAAGTTTGTCAAAAGTGATTAAAAAAATTTTATTCGTGAATCAAGTAACAAAAAAATTTTTAATTTAGAGACAGACAGTTGAATAAAAATAATAATAAACAAGTCAATTTTTGATGAATTTTAAAAAAAAGATTGTCAAAGAAGATTTTTACAAAAATATCACAATAATTTGCCGAAATTTGTTAATAAAGTATAATAATAAAAAATTTTATATACCAGAAAAAAAAACTATTGTTAAATTTGCGAAGAATACAAAAAAGGTTTCAAAAGTCTGAGAAGATTTTTTTTGTGTACAAGGATAAACGGTGCTGATTGATATTATGTAAATGGTTTATAATGGAATAGAAGGAAGCAGTTTGGGAGAAAATTTGACGAAGTAAGACAGAATAAATAGAAGTTAATTAGAAGTAGGAAGAATAATACAAGAGATTTGTAAGGTGGTCTAAAGAGGAAGTGGGCAGGATTTATAAATTTATTTTTTTATGTTTAATTTTTGTAATGTTTATTATTTTTTTTTATATAGAACTTACCCCAAATTGAGAGCAACGTAGTATTTCATAACAATATATATCCCTCCGTAAAAGAATTTTGAAAGTCCCATAGCTAAATTTCGATATGTGCTTTTAATCTTTCCTCTAATATCATCTCGTACCTTTTGGTCATTATGGCTTAGTATTGTAATTCTTCTGTAGTTTGTAAGTTCGCGGTAATCTGTTTTTCTATAGATGGTAGTGCTCCTATTTCCCATTTTCAGTAATTCTTTCTGCTGTTCAAATTTCATTAAATAGTTTAGTTACTTTTTCGATATAATTGTGCATTAATTGTGTAATAATGCATTTATCAATTTTGCTGTTCTTTTTTCTGTCTTAGTGATTCCTGTTCTATGTTGAGCCTATTTTCAAAATATTTCTTCCATATTGCCATAATTTTTATTAGCAAAATAACAAAATTATAATTTAGTCTCCCATATTTTCCCAAAATATAATTTTAAAATTTTAGTAGCAGAATTTAGCACACCATTACCAGATATGTACAGTGTTATCCATTTTTTCGCTTTTTTCAAATATCCAAACAAACAGGATATCTAAAAGTTAATATAAAATTTCAGAGACTAACCTAATTACGGACCTGTAATTTTACTTTGGAACAATCTTGTGTCATGCAAATAATAACGTGAAAATTTTAGTAAGATTTAATATGTTTGAACTCAATAACACATTTGAGATTAAAACTATTTTACTAGAATTAAAGGGGACTTACAAAAAGTAACTTAAAGTTTTACTGCTCTTTTTAAATATTTGTTCTGATTTGAATAAAATTAACATTAACTCAAGTTTTACTGCTCTTTTTAAATATTTGTACTGATTTAAATAAAATTGACATACATGATTTCTACCAAAGATATAAAGAGTGACTCAAGACTTCTGGCCCGAGAAAACAATGACAAAACTGATAAATATCTTGTATCTGGGTTATGAGGGGACTGAGATCCATGATATATATTACATTTTTTAGGTGTAGTATAAAATTGATGTAATAAATCTGATTTTTTAGATTAGCGAATCTCCAATTAAAAAAGCTCCCGAATTTCATGCCAGACCGGTACCCAAGTACACCTACCAACCGAAATTGCCAGTTATAAAACTTCCAATGAACAGTCAACTAACTCAACCGAATACACCATCGTTTATGAGGCGTTCCCAACCTTCTCCAAAAAAAACGGTGCCTGTGCAGAATAAAAATGAATCTGTTCAGCAGGTAAAACCAAAATTGACCAAACTGATACCTTTCAGCTTCGATAAGAGAGATACCTATATAAAGACAAGAAGAGAAAAATTAATTGAGAAGGTGCTTGAAGATGAGAGAAAGGCGAGAGAGTTTCATGCAAAACCCATCCCAAGGGCTGTATTAGATGCTTCTGTTTCTCAAAGAAGATTGCCCAATTCTACCATAACGGTGAGTAGTTAGCCCATTTAACAATTTAACAGGGTTTGACTTCACCTGGAAAACTGGGAAAAGTCGGGGAATTTTCTAAACGTTGGCAGATGCCAGATAATTCTTTTTTTACATTATCTGTATAATAGAAAAATAATAAAACTGAATTAAGTCTAATTTAAATAATCCCAAGTAATAGAAATAAGCTCATTAATAATGCAAACTATTAACGAGTGGACAAAATAATTGTAACCTATTTAAAGTAATTCATATAAGGTTTTGTTATTTGATTTGAGATTGTTGCTTACTTCACCATGTAAATGATGGTCAGATAATCTGGTTTACACTAAAAATAACCTACTAAATGTGATTTATTGCTAAAATTAATCAATATTATTTTAAAATTGTAGATTGAATACCAAATAAGAGTGATCGATTTTAAATGTAAATGGACAGCTTATTATTTGCCCTAAAGAAATCGCGTTTTCACTAGTTGTTTTCGTTTACCAAAAAGTTTTTTTTTGAAGTTTGTTTATATTTTTTCTCATTACTACTTTTACTAATTTTGGACAAAATAAATTTAAAAAATATGTATTATTTTAAATGGAACACCCTGTTAATTTTGATGGCATTTAAAAGAACGTCATCTTCTTTTAAAAAATGTATAGTTTGATATATTTTGCTTTTCTAACAACAGAGATATTCCAGATTTCAAGAAACACCGGTACTGATAGACCGAATGTCATTGGTAAGTGGAATCTGTGAATTTCTCCGTGTCCGCGTTGTCTCTTGATACTCGCATACTTCTGTTTTCTATATGCTGTTCTGTGGGATCCATGTAAAGAAATATTACAATAATTTTCTGTGAAGTAGAATTTTTCAACGACTACCTGGACTGGATTGAGTAATAGTAATCAAACTAACTATTCACATTTTAAATTAATAATTATTACTAAATATCGAATAGTTACTTGTTCAACATCTCTATTTTCGTTAGGCTTAAATCCCACCGCAAAAGCCGCGTTAAGGAACTAAGTTCCAATAATATAGAAAAATCCGGGCTTTCTGTTGGATGCAAATTTAATACGTGCTTTTGACACCAAATGAAACAAATCCAAATTATTTCCAGTTTGTTCGGAATTGCTCCCGCTATCAGCTGTTTCATTCGACTTTGCGACTGGCCTAGACAGTAACTTCCAAATATTTTAAGGCAGACTTTTTTGTCTCAATTTAAAATATTCAGGATTTGTAATTTCAACGCCCTGTATGTCGAAATATTTAGTTTTTTTTTTATTTTTCAAAATTTGTTTTTTTTTTAATGTGAAACTAAAAAGTAGTAATTTGTTTGGCAAAAATTAATAAAATCTACTCTCAAGAATTTTTTTCGAACACTGAATATTTTGCTAATTTTGTGTTCTAAAAATTGTTATGCCAGAGAATTTAAAACATTGTCCAAATTCCAAAGACTATATGCTTATAACTCTTTATATTATTTTAAAAAATTGCTATATTCAAATCTATAATCTGTATTATTTTATTGTAGAAAAGCGACGAGAGCATGAACACCGTTTGTTTTAAGGCCAGACCAGCAGCAGTATTACATAAAAAACCATTCGAACCTATATTAGGTAACCACCCCTTACTAGAAATTGACAATTTTATTTTGAAAACTGATGTTAGAGTCAAAGAAAGGGATAATTTCGAACGTAAACTAAAGGAGAAAGATGAAATGATAAAGCAACAGAGAGAGAAAGAAGAGATGCGCAAGAAAGAGGAAGAAGAAAAAATGATTTTAAAATTTCGCAAAGATGCCGAATTCAAAGCGCATGACATCAGAAAATATAAAGATGTAAAAATCGCGCCTTCTGCGAAAGTAACTAATCCCATTTCTCCGAGTTTTCTTTCGAAAAGAGGAAGAAACAAGGAAAATATACAATAGACTGAATTGACCTTCTTATTTTAATCGTTTATTTATAGTAGAGAATCCGGGGTTATCCTGCATTTTACGGGCACGAGATTTACGCAATCCAGTTGGCGCACCAGAATGACTGTGATTTGTAAACGACCTTGTCAGACCGTTTTCGTTCATTATACTGGACGTAATTATATTATTACATTAATAAATTTTAATGTTATTTTTGACTACTAGCCAAGTTATTAATTAAAATAAAAAATGATATAATTTTAGTTATCATATTCTTTGATTATATAAAAATTCTTTAAAAAATGTGTTTATTAGAATAAAACAAATATTAATTTACCTTATTTTTGACTATACAAAAACGTTAGGAAAAAAATGGTATTATTTTATATAATTTTTGGGTAGGAATGTAAAAATTCTTAGGAAAAACTATTTAAAAAAAATGGTGTTATATATATTGAATCTCATTTCTGAAAAATTACTTAAAAAGTTTATTATCACTTATATTTTAATAAATATTTTTTTAAGTAATTTTTCAGAAATGAGATTCAATATATATATAACACCATTTTTTTTAAACAGTTTTTCCTAAGAATTTTTACATTCCTACCCAAAAATAAGATAATTTTTTCTGATATAGATAACTTTTCCTAAGATTTTCTTTTTTCTTAAGAATTTTTATATAATCAAAGCATACCTAAAATAATATCATTTTTTTTTTTTAATTAACAACTTAGTTAATAGTCAAAAATAACATTTAAAATTAATTAATGTAATAATATAATTTAGTTGAGTATAATCACAGAAAAAAGACCCTATGTTCTGTGGTATAAAGGAATGGTCTGACAACGTCGCTAACAAATCACAGTCATTCTTGCGCGCCAACAGGGTTGAGCAAATCTCGTGCTCATAAACTGTAGGATTACCGGATCCGGCTTAAGAGAAAACTCATTCTTTTCCATGATGAAATAAATGTTTTTTATAATAAAATATATAAATAAATACAAATTGGGGTGATTGACAGCCCATGTTTTAGCAAAGCTATTTTTAATTAAAACTTATTTAATTAATAAAGGTAACAGAAGGTTACGAGTTGGTGCGTACACACTTATTAATGAAGAAAGAAAATGCTGAGCGTACTTTCAAGTGTGTAATGAAACGATTAAATTCAAAGGAAATACATATATATATATTTCCGAGTCAAAGTTAAATGTCTAGCGCTTTCGGCATCGCAGTGCCATCATCAGGACAAAAATATTATAAAACTATTAACTTAAGATAGATGAGAGAGGTTACAAGATTAATTTAATTAAAACTAATGTAAACCGCCTTCTTTACATTAGTTTTAATTAAATTAATCTTGTAACCTCTCTCATCTATCTTAAGTTAATAGTTTTATAATATTTTTGTCCTGATGATGGCACTGCGATGCCGAAAGCGCTAGACATTTAACTTTGACTCGGAAATATATATATGTATTTCCTTTGAATTTAATCGTTTCATTACACACTTGAAAGTACGCTCAGCATTTTCTTTCTTATTTAATTAGTTTTTTTTTACCGCTTTTCCTTGATAGTATTCTCTGTCACGCCCTACGTTAAAATAAAATTATTGAAATTTTAAATTCTGTTAATCACTAGTCTTGCCACGATTTGAAAAGTCAACCATATACCATTGGATTCGCAATAAAAATATCTATATTTACATATTTCTTTTTTTGTAAAAAGAATGGGGGTAAATTACTATATCAGTTTACCTGTTTACACCTGGTAGACATGTATTGTTGCATGGAAAAAGATAGTCAATCATGCTGTGGCATTTTCTTTATATACATTGTTTTTGATTGAGACGAATTTTATAAAGGAAAATAATGATCGTTACCGGTAAAAAATTAATTAAACAATTTTTAATTAAAAATAGCCTTGTCAAAATATAGTCAGTAACCCTGATTTGTATTTATTTATATATTTTATTATAAAAAAATATTTCATCGTGGAAAAGAATGAGGGGGTATTTTTTAAACCGGATCTTAGACTATTATATTTATTATAAGATTATAATCAAAGAAATTTGTTTTTAATAATGTAACAATTTTTTTGCAATCTGTAATTAATGAAGAATTTTTTATATTTATAAATTTTCAATATTTTTTAACCTTATATAAAATAAAAAGTTCTAAATTATATGCAAATTTCTTTGGTAAAAGTTTTTTAATTTTAGTTTTTATCAAATAACTTAATGTATAATTTTACTTTTTTATGTACGGAATGTTGGGGATCCTTGGTCACTTTTTTATTATATTGCCTGTACAGTAAATTCAGCCAAATCTAGCCCTAATTTGTTTTTACTACCAATCATAGGTGTCTTATTACAAGTTTTAGGCATTATTGTTCGAATTTCTATTTAAATTTTAACTTTTTAATGCCTTGCAATAGTGCCCAAGCATCCCTACCAGAGGGACCTGTGGACACTGGTCGGGAGCCGTGGTCATAAAACAACCAACATTAATAAATTATACATACTATTTTTATTGATATTATTTGGCACATACACATAAGAAAACCAACTAACTTAAATATTTTCGTGAGAGAGCTCCCGATTTCAAATTTTCAATAACCCATAGTGGTTTATCAAAAAGATACTTAGGGCTTCCTCTTCCTGTCGAAATAGTGGGGGTGGGTAACTTAGTGATTATGTCTTCTCGGGTGACCGATGATACATCCTTTATATCAGGGTAGCAGAAAGTGTTTTTTAATTTTGTCAGTCTCGTGAAATTTATTGTAAAATCGTTGTTTTCTAATTCCTCGATTTTTCCTATATAATGGACACTGGTTTTCTTCATCGGAAACTTGACTAGTATTTGGAAACTACGATCAAGACATATGGCGTCATCTACATACACTTCTTCAAATTCATTGTCATTTAAACTTTCGCTACTTTCTTTTCGCTTCTTAACATTTCTTTCTTTAGGGGTCTGCAATTCATTGGACAATCTTGGATTTTTTTTTCATTGATAATTTAAGTTTTTTCTCAGCTGCTTGATGCTCTATTAAAAGTTTTTCTGGCGTGTGTCATGATCCTAGATTTCGCTTTCTTTTAGTCTTAACATTTTTCATTGGCTGTGCTTTAGGGTATGGTTTCACAGTTTCGGAAGTCAAGAAGGGTTCATTGGTTGGTATATTAGTTTGCCGTTCCTGAGCTGGCTCCAAAAAGGCAGATGCAGAAGTAGAAGGCGTATTTACTTCACTACCAGTTACATGAAGATGCGAGTCAATAGTACTAGTCGCTGGTTGTTCTTGGACTAAATTCGCGACAACTTCTTCCTCTTGTTCTATCAACATGGATCGGTCTGCGACATAAGAACTTAAAAAATCGGCGTCTGTAAAAACTTTTAGTTGAAGGGCCAAATACCACTTTCTCGAATCCGTGTTGAATATTTTTGGAAGTAAAGATAGACACAAGGAACTGATATATACGAATTGATAAAAAGAAAGCATACTTACATTGATTTTAGAACCGTAGAAGTACAATAATCACCGATACAACTCTTTGTTTTCAAGTAAATAAACATAAAACTAGTTTTTGTCGTGTCTAGATGAGTGACACAGCTGCACTGTGACGTTTGTTAGAAGTAACAAGGAAACTGCCTTCCGCTATCAAGACGGCAGCGTGCCTAATAATTTGCGCATGATTTTATTCACAAAAGCCCAGGCCTCCCACATGCCCAAGGATCCCACCATCCTTTGCATTTATGTCTAATTAGTAAGTTTTCCTACGACCACCTATGAAAACTACAAATAGCACAACTGCTTTGATATTTGGAAAGTGTCTCATATCAACATAGACGCATACCAGCCGTGTGTTATAATAGCGCGCTGCCTGTTATTATAACGCACACTTGAATGAATTATTAAAAACAGGACGAAATATGCTACTTACGTACATACATAATAAATTTTACTTACCATTTTAAAACTGATCTAATAGTTGCTTGTTATTTTCCTACGACCACCTAATAACTAAAATGTTTTGAAATATTATTTTAAGGTTATGTAAGTGTCCATATGAATTATGAAACAACTTCAATGTAAACGATTGTATGCAACACATAAGACGTTTTTGTATTGTGTGTTGCATACATCTTCTAACCCGATTCTTAAATTTGTAATTCAAAATTAATTTTAGGTTTAAAATTGCAAATTTTTCAAGTTATTAAAGTAAAAAATGTATAAAAATTATTTAAAATATTTTTTTTTAATTGGCTTGATGCTAAGGTTATTTTTTTATAAAGGTGAAATATAATAAAGTAGGCTTATGTCAAAATTTTAAAGAAATTACTGTTTCTATGTTTTGTGAATTCTGAACAGAATAATTAGGTACTTTTATAAAAGATATTTTTAAAGTTTAAATTATTCTACTTTATAGCAAATAAACAAAAAATTTAAATTTCGATTTCTTACATAAAAAATGGAAGCTGATAGTGATAGCGAATGTGAATGTACATCACCAGAAATAATCGTGTCATATGAGAAAACCAAATAGACTATTCTTAAAATATTGTTGGTCGTAGGAAAAATAGTGTACAAAACTCGTTGGAAAGTGGATTTCATGCACTCCCCTAATAGCACACAACGTCCTTGGGACGTACAATTTATGTCCATTTAATGTCGGAACGTCCATGGACTTAATATGTATGTCCTGTGGATGTTTGTTTTTGGACAGTATTAAGACGTCCGCGATATATATCCATTGTTTGTACAATTTATGTACAATGTCCATACCGGATATCCAATAGTTGTCCGTGATGGATATAATACGGACTATGTAACATATCCATACCATAGTCTTAAAACAGTCCCTCGCCGACTTAATACAGGCAATGTCAAAAACATGTCCGGGACAGACAGCTAAGAGTGGTCCTCACTCGACATAATATGGACCAAAAGTAAAGCTCCGCCTGAAAGATGGAGACACTTGCGCTGATGCTTCTTAGACACCACGAATAGTATGGTATATCGCGATTTAAAACATCCTATTAAGTCTGCTCCGAGCTCGCTCAATGAGTATAAACGGTGGCTATTATTCACGTAGATGAAGTTTCAGTCACGAGCAGGTGTTGAAATAAAAATTTCACAATTACAATTGAACTGGTGTGAATAATATAACAAAAAAAATCACTTTCTCTGACGTCCACTGTACCAAAATAGGACGTTCTGCGAATGTCCATAATATGGTCCCAGGGGGATATCCAATGGATGTCCGCGGCGGACGTTCGAATTCAGTTCAAAGTTGTGACATTAGTGCGTCCCGCGGACGTCCATAAAACGTCCAGTGTACCAGAAAAGGATGTCCGGAATGTCCGAAGAAGACGTCCTATGGATATCTGTAGGACTACTTTGTGTTATTAGGGTCGTTACGTTCCGCACTCGCCGCTACGCGGCTCGTGCTGAACTACCACTCGTGCGCAATTTGCCACTTTCCTCACTCGTTATGTAATATACTATTACTTAATTTTTCAGTAAAAGAAACAAATCACTTTTTTATACAAGTCCTATGATTTTACTAAAATTTTTATCCTTAAATATTACTTGTATGTTTGGTATGCAGGTGTGTTCATTTAATTTTGATAAATATTTAAAAAAAGAGAAAAACGTTTATAAAAAGTTCAAATAATTTATATAATTTTACTTTTTTATATGTACTTTTATGTCTAATTAATAAATTTACTTAAATTATGAGTTACTGTAATGTTTATTATCGAATTATTTACATGTTAAACTGGTTTATCACGATCAACCTAACTCTTACCTAACTGAATTTAAATAGATTTTTTCTCTGGAAGCCTCCATTTCTATACCTAGTTTAATATGAAGCAAAAGAATTAGAAAACAAAATCGAAGTTTAGAATAGGAAAATATCAGTTTCTTCATTATCATCAGCGTTTCTAACTACATGTTAAAATATAAAATTATTTTGTAATATTTTGGAAGAAGAAATAATTAAAAGACAGAAAATTATTTATATTATAATTTAAATAATTCTTTTTTCTTGGAATTACATTACCAAATACCAGCTCTGATTTTGTGAAGTTTCTCGTATTTACTTTCTTTGGCAATTTAACGAAATCTGTTGACAAAATCGCTCGACCTATATAGAGTCGTGATTGTTTCAAAATATCTCGTTAAATTGCAAATAAAACTTATTATAAAATAATATCCGGCCAAATCTGAACTCAAGGATGTTATATATTTTATTTCATTCTGTCCAGTAAATCTACTTTTCATGTACTCATTTGCGACCAGTAAATAGAACATTACAGTATCAGGTACCGTAATGTTGTTGCCGAGCAACATTGTTTTGATTTTAGAAACCTCCATAATTTCAAACGCAAATATTTTTAATTGACGTGACAAGCAAATAGCAATCATACGTAACTATGAAAACCAATGGCTCAATTGTAGTGTCATGTTACGAACTATTTTTTTCATTTTAATCAACGTATCAAGACAGGATGAAATAACATCATACGATGATATACGTCCGTTAGGTGTTATTACAGTACTCGTTTATATTCCGTACTTGGCTCCTGCGTCGCCTCGTCCGTAAAACAACTCCTACTGGTCTTGTAACGTAATAGTATTTTAGTATATAGTAATTTATTTTCGAAAATTCAAAATTGTGGCAAACATATTGCCGTTTTTCACTTTGTAGTTATTTGTGTATCTTGGGCGGTTGAAGCGAATTTTTCTTTTTCAGAACTATAAACAAGTTACCATATTAAAGAAGGCCAATTAGAAAACTGAATAATAATTAAGAAACAACTAAACCTTTTTTTAATTACAAATCTTATACACTAATTTATATCGTTTGGCGCCATTTGTACAGTAAAATATTATTGAAATAACTTGATTAAAATAGAATTTATAAGATAATCAGAGAACTTCCAACTTTTTAATAACGACAAAACAAATGTATCACATTCAAACCACTAAAAGCTATATATATATTGGCGAAACTAGAATTCGAATGCGCCCTCTTGCAGAATAAATTCGCATCCTTCAAAGGAGTAAAACAAACAGCGCTTTCAGAGGTTCAGTATGAGTCCTATTGTAAACATTTACGGTTTATGTTGGATACAACTTCTCTATCTAATGCTAGGTACATCAACCCTTCTTTGGATTTCCCCGATTATCTTTTATAAATTCTATTTTAATTAAGTTATTTCAATGTGTAAATGGTTGAAATAGGGTACGTTCCACTAAGCACTCACAACAATCACGACCACACTTTTTTTTCCGTTCCACTTGCTTGCGAGCGTTACAATCATGGAGACTATAGACCCAAGTGGAATGGTCTATGGGTCGTTTCTCGTTTCAAGCGTTGATGTAAATATTACAAATGACGAGTGTCTGAAAAGGTAAAGCAGAAGCTAAAACTATTTATATAACCATGATCACTGTGACTAGCCACACGTTAACCTGTGGATAATTTTAGAAACTACCCATTCGCTTAAATAATACGTTTGAACATATTTAAGCATGAGCTCTGGTAGACGCGTGACATAGTGCCCGCTAGTGTGCAGTGGGCCCGTGGATCAAATCCCACATGGCCTTTTATTTTTTTTAAGCACAGGTTAGATTTAGATAGTCAAGACTTCTTTTAATAAAATAATTATTTTTTTAAATACACAGACTAGGTTTAGATAGTATAGACTTCTTTTAATAAAATTAAAATTTTTTTTAGGTCAGATAACCAAGTTCAATGTTTTAACCTCAGAGTAAATATATATAGAGAGGGCATTCTATCCATACATTAAATAGTTTACAGTTTGAGAATTGATTTGTGTTATTTTTTAGTGTTATAGGTTGTACTAAATATTTTTGTAAACATTTTGAACTATTTTAAGTGATTTTCTTGAGAGGTTGTTAACCATGAGAAAGAAATGTGAAAAATATGTGGTGCTTTTCTCAAGCCATTAGATAATCAATCTTACACTTCACAAGTAAGTTAGGAAAGTAGTTTTTGAATAATTTAAAATATAATATAAGTATGATAAGATTTGATAATTTTTTATTTTGCTTCCTTTCTTTTTTATGTCATATACCATTCACATTTTTTTTATGTTAATCGTATTTAGGTACTCCTTACTGTAAACAAGGTTTTAGAAGCAATAAAAAATATTATTTATTTGATTCCATTATTAAATAAGTACATTTAATATAAATTTACAAGCATTTGCTATGTTTTAATGTTAATATTTATCAGTATTACAGAAAATACAACTTTATCGAAATTATATAACTTCTCACGACATATTTAATTCAAATGTGATATATTAGCTGTATTTCTTTTGCACTTGGATCAGTTCAGTTCAGTTCTAGGTCACTTGCTTCACTGTTTTATTTGCAACTGAACTGAATCAAAAATGACCTGGGTCACCTCCCCCCTTACCGATGCTGCACCACCCGCTGAAATGGTTCAAAAGTGATCCGAAACAGATGGCGGGGTTTTTAAAATTATTTGATAACCTAAAAAAAGTGGACTTATCTAGAGCAGATTAAAAATCTAGATTTTAATAAAATGGAAGGCGACACACTTCGTCTAGTGAGGAAGATAATATGATTTTAGTAAATATTTCGTAAGAAAAGACTTCCATATATACGGTGTAATGTTTAATGTTCAATTTTAGGAATACATTTTCTCTAAGAAAATTATAGGTGTCGGCGGCCATTTCTTTATGATCTTTTTTGGTGCTTTAATGCTAGTCGCAGATGATAATTGACAGGAACCGAACGACAACGTCAGTTGATTCGATAGGAGCGTTTTATTTGTACTTTTGCGTGGTCAGTTTTGACCCATTCAAAAGTGATCCGAGTGAACTGACCCAAGTGCAAAAGAAATACACCTATTAATAACATTAAAATACCCAATTTTAATTTTCTATTTTTTTGCTAAAATAAATAAAAAGTTATAATTCTTCGCGTCGCCACTGTCTAATACATCATGTCAATTTTTATTGTTGATTTCGTCCTCTGCACGAGATTTTTCTGCGCGTCTCACGTCCCTCGCCATCAAACTTTGCCGAGAGAGAGGGCTAGATGTTGGCTTAAATTTTGTAAACGACATTAGATATACAGGGGCAGTTACTTTATCTGAGGTTTTAACGTGTGGGTAATTTCTGAAATTATTCACAGATTAACGTGTTTGTAGTCTCGGCCAACAATGATATCGAACTCAATTCGAATCGTAGAATGGAATCCTACTAAGGGTCAACGTATATTTATGTCTATGTCAAATGTCATATTTGAAATTTCTAGTCTTTTTTTACTTATGCTTCTAGTGTATCTCATTTCTTTTCTTCATTCATCTCCCACTTTTAGGTAAAATCAAAAATTTGTTCTTTAATGAGTAAAAATGTTTTGTAATTATAAAAAAAGCGACATGTTACCAAGGCCTTCTTTCATACGTGCAAGAGATCCTAGCATCATGTCTTTTAACTTTAACAGACCTGCTTTAAAGACACATTTAAATTTTAATACGGAATCTGATAGTTTCGAGTCTCAAATAACCGAAGAGGTAAGTAAAAGTATTAATATTATAGTTCGATTGTACACGAAACACGTGCATATTCAAGTACTGTTTAATTCAAATTAGAATATTTGATTTGTATTAAAACATAAAAGTTCAGGTGTATTAGAATTTAAATCATTGTTCACTTATATAATTGTCGATTAACATTTTCGTAGCATTAAAGGTTTTTTGTACTGTATCTACTTACTTTTTTTCTACAATCATTTATTTAAAAAAAGCTTTTATTGTTTGTTCAGTACCATAAAACGACGTGTAATTAGTTTTTATCAGGTGCTGCCCTTTCAATGAAAAACATTTGGAAAAATTGCCGTTTTATAGATATTTTCTGCCAAATTAACCAATATGTGCCGTGAAAATTTAATAGAGATTTTGCAGATTTGCATATTTGAAAATTATCGGAGTGGGTATTAAAGGAATTTATAAATATTCTACTTTGCCATAAGTTACACATAATTCGATTTGCATAATGTGATAAATAAATCAGTAAATGCACCTGGTTAATTAGACATTTCTGTTCTACTATTTAATGCTCACTTAAAATCTAAAATTCCAAAACAGCAAATGTAATTAGTGATGTTTTTGACTACTAATGTGATGATTCTATAACATTTAACCATGCCGTTAGCTAACGGTTGATATTTTATCCCCTTCCAGTGTGTTTTAAATGTATTAAATATAGACAAATCAACAATCGTTAGCTAAAGATAAAGTTTGGACAATAGGCATGTAAGTCTATAGTCTTAGTTTTGACTATACATATTGATGTTCAAACATGTCTTCTGCTTGAATAAGCTGAACATTTTACTAAAATATAGGTGCTTAGAACCAATACAAAAGTTCATAAATTCCTGATAACGTCAGTTACATTTTAGTGAAATGTACGTCTTCAGTGAATGGTGACGATATTTTTGCAACAATTACAAAAGAAGTCTATTAAAATAATATAAAAATGTGTATAATTTTTCTATGGAACAAATGGATCATGTGATTTCGAAGAGTGCAACTGATATCCATCCAGTCCTTAAACCCAATAGACAAATATTGTGTCAAACCAGCGGCATTATGTAAAAATTAACTTTTATATTTTTCAATATAAGAATAAAAATTATTTTTAAAAATTATTCTGTTCAGTTGTTAGATAAACAATTTTTTTTAAATAACGTTAACGGTTTTAAACAAACACAAAATCTTGTGTCAAAATTTTAAAACAAATGTACCTACAGTATGTAGGTAAATAAAAATTTACAAAAAATTCGTAAATTATTCCATGATACTTTGTCTGTCAAAGCCTTTGCACACATCAGTTTGTATCCTTATTAATACTCTCAGCGATAAATTGCATTATAGTTATCAAATTAGTAACTGGAGTGCATTTTCATAAAACCATGCTTAATTGAGTTTGTCATTTGTTATAAAGAATGTCTGTAAACCTTACAAAAAATGCATTTTATTAAAATTTGATGAAAAATGATAATTTAATGCTTGTTGTCTTGTCCATAGTTAGAGAATAATTTAATAATTTTAATTTTATCAATTTTTGCAATATATTTTCTTTTACCATTTTTAAATTTAGTGCCAACAAAGAAACAATCAGACTTCCAGTAAAAAAAAACTTGCTTTTATCATCCCCCATACCTATTTTAGTGTTTAAGGCTCTTTGGGATTTATCTTTAAATAAATCAGGAATGTTAGATATTTATTTTAATGTTTTTAAAATTATTTTTTTAGGATGACAAATACTTACAGGTTTATTTAAGGATAAAAGGTGATATTAGAACCAGTAAGATATATAACGTGGATGAAGATACATTAAGTTGTAGAAAATCAGTTGAACGATTACAAAAAAATTATAAATTCACAAAAATTTTTGATTCTGAGACAACTCAAACAGAAATATTTAATCATGTTGTTAAATCGAGGGTATTATCTTTTATTAATGGAAGAAATTTTTCGTTATTAACCTTTGGTGCTTCTGGATCTGGTAAGTTTTTATGAATTCAATTTATTGTAATTTAAGAACAAAACTTTGTAGGAAAAACCTTTACCATAATTGGAACGCCTGAAGAACCGGGTTTAATACCCAGAACTTTAGATTATGTATTTAAATCCATTCGTAATATTGAAGTTGAATCAAAATTAAAACCTTTACCAAATGGGGATCACATAGTGATTGATTCTGAGATGAAGAAACATTTAGATAGTAAAAAGTCTTACATTTTAAAAACCACACTTTCTAAACCTCATATTAAAACGTACCAGTAAGTAGATACCTATTAATAGTAACAATATAAATTATATCTAATTTTTTATAGAATAATTCAAGAACGATTAAGTTTTGAAGGCGTTGCTGAAATTGATAATCATTCAGATGTGACTGTAAGTCTGTGGGTTTCATTTTTTGAAATTTATAATGAAGCCGTATATGATCTGCTTGTGCCTCCAGTTCAAAGAGGAAAATCGCGAGATAAACTGGAACTAGGAAAAAATAAAGAAAACTACACTTATATAAAAAACTTGACATTTATCAATGTATGTGACGGTGCAGAAGCATATCAAATTTTGCAATATGGTCTAGAAAACCTTAATTATGGAGTTACTGCTGTAAATACGCATTCCAGTAGATCCCATTGTATCTTTACTATTAAAATGCTGCAGTATTCAAAAAATAATGGAGAAATATCAATAAGCAATTTTAATTTCTGTGATTTAGCAGGATCAGAGAGATCTAAGAAGACTCTAAATATAGGTGATCGGTTAAAAGAATCTGTAAACATTAATAGTTCTTTATTGGTATTATCAAGATGTATTGAGAATATTAGAAAACAACAGCAAGCTAAAGACAATCGGTTAATTCCTTTTAGAGACTCAAAATTAACTCAATTTTTTCAAAAAGCACTTATGGGCTATGAAAAAATTCAAATGATTGTAAATATAAATTCATCAAGCAGTGTTTTTGAAGAAACAATTCATACTTTAAATTTTTCTGCCATTGCAAAATCTGTATTAGTTGTAGAAAAACCAATTCATAAAATAAGAATGGCGAAGGAAGAATCTGTATCAGATAACAAAACTTTATTGGAAGGTAATAGGTAATAAATTTATATTCTTTTATAATACATATCAATTATTGCAGAGAAAGAAGAACTCATTAACAATTTAATGAACGAAAATAATAGAAAGTCTAGGATTATAGCGGAAACAAATACACGCTATTATGATTTATGCCAAGAGTACAATGACCTTATCAATGAAAGGAATGAAATTGGAGCACAGTGTGATGAATTAATGAAAGAGGAAAAGAATCGCGTAACCCAAATTTACAGAGAATTACTAGATAAGAGAAAAAAAATGCATAACGAGGAGATAAAAAGGTACTATATTCATTTCATTTATAAATATTTTTAGTCTTGATTATTTCTGCTTAATGAACATTCCCAGATTATAGATGATTTTATTTGTTTATCCAATTCTTATGTTCTAAAAGTTATAATTTTGATGCCTATTTAACAAAATGCATTGCACCTAATTTGGATGAAAATGTCTTTAAAGCATGTTAATTGACTAATAGTTATATGAGAAGTCCGTTATATTAAAATAGCAACTTAGTCGCATAATACTCGCCTTTATGTTATGATACGTTACGTTGCAGTGTTGTATGGCGCCGTCTCTGATTTTTCATATAAATTACTATCTATTATTTCGAACCACACATATAAAAATACAATTTACCAGTAAATCATTAATTTTGTTCTTCACGATTTCCAGAAGAAACTGAATATTAAGTAGAGGGTTGATATTATGTCCCTGTTATTTTTCCAATAATATATTTGTTTTCTGCAGTTAAAAAATTTGTGGTTCATATCATCAATTTCTCCTTCTGGGCAAATTTCAGTATCAGTTAATCCGATTTTAAACAAGTGAGTTGGGAAGCTTCCAGAATTTATTTTTACTCTTGTTATTGTATGTGCATATTTTTTTGATGTGGGGTACTGAGAAATATATGAGACAATTTTAAGTAATTATTTGTGTATTGAATAGTACGATTTTTTTGACTGCAAACTTAATGTCTTTCCCATTCTAAAAAGATGATGGTATGTCGTCGTTTTTCTTTCTTTGGAGACTAGATTCACCTTTTCGTTTCGTTAGACGTCTGAATAGCCTTTAACCCTAACAAAAACAAATCATATCCATTCTTTTCAAGTAATTGAATCATCTGTTTAGTTTTACAAATAATCCAATTTTGAAGTATTTGAAATTTTCATGTAGAAAGCTCAATAACAGATTTGAAATCTGGTACTATAATTACCCTCTTTATATCGTTGTTCGCGCACCAATGAAGACTTAGTTCAATGGTTAATGTCTGCTGTAAAAATCTTAGGCAATTGAACTTTTGCTGTAATATTTTTTTCTGGTATATAATAAGCACTACCTACACCTTCTTCGTTTTTGCTACCATCAGTGTAGATTACTGTTGAGATGTTCAAGTGTTCTATTATGTTATATATCACATATTTGTTGTAAGCCAGTTGTTCAACAAAAGATGTGGATATGACTGGGCTTGTTAATAACTAATTCATACATACAGCTTGTAAACTTTTGTGTTTTACATAGGATATCTGTCTTTCGAAGAATAAACGCCGCCAGTCATTCTGAAAATTATGACAGCCGAATGTTGATTTTCTATAGTCTGGTGTCATGTTTATAGATAATAATAACGCCGTTTATTCTAACCAGGGAAGACATGCCTTATAGAAATATGCCATCCGTGGTGTTCATTAAAATGTGATTGTTAGAGGGGATTTCCCGAAGTACAAAGACTCACAACCTGTATATTGGAAACCGGGAAAAACTTGTTGCTTTTTTACATAAAAATTGTATTTTTCTTTATGACGTAAGTCAACTATTAATGGATGTGAATTTTTCTTTTGCCAGTAGCTGTTTGTAAGATCCTGACTGTTTTAAAATCTTAATTTTTGTAATTACGATGATTTAGTAACTTATTTATTCACTAAATATTGTCCTCTATATTTTAATGGTAGTTCGTTAGCTTCAGCTAGGATGACATTGCAAGACTGATGATTTTATTGCTCCAATACATAATCGTATCGATCTGTATTGAATTCTATCTTTTTTTTAATGTGTGTTTGCAGCTGATCCATATAATACGCATCCATAGTCAAGCACAGACCTTATAAACGATCTAGAGAATAGTAATGCAATGCTTGGTGCTGAACCCCATGCTCTTCCTCTTATACGTCTTAAAATATTCAAACTCGTTTCACAGTCACACCTACTTTTTATGTATACGATATGCAGCGTCCTGAGGATCAAATACTATTCCCAAATACATATATTGGTTAAGAATGGGTATTGTCATTAATGCTAACAACCTGCGCGTCTAATTTAGTTCTATGTCTAATGGTGACATAGTAAGGCCCATTTTAGATAACCAATTTTTAATACTTTTAAAACATCTCTGTAAATCGTCCAAACACTGTAACTATCATGGCTTATATAGATATAAATATCATCTGACGTAAATATATTGAAAATAAGGGGGCTAAGTGTAGACTCTTGAGGCAAACCGTAAATACTAACCTAAGACTTTATTGTGATTTCGTAGATAAATTAATTTTCCGTAAAATATTCATATTTATATTGTAAGTTGACTTTGGACATATTCCAATTGTTGTCATTTGATTGAAGAGTATTCCCAAATCCGCACAGTCATATGCCCTTTTCAAGTTTAAAAATAAGCATAATACATATTGGTTTTTTGATAAACATACTTTTGAATATCTGTTACTATTTGAGTGATTTCTATAATTATAAATTCATCGTATACGTACCTACTAAATATCATTATATGTCACTAATGTGTCTTATCAAAAGTTAGACGTATCCACTTAAAAGCAATAGGCAGGTTCGACATTTTTCTTATTTTTTTTATTTTAACTTAAATCGAGAGGTTTTGTTATTTCAAAACGATCAAAAAAAATTGAGCGCAAAATAGTAATATTTACGTCCGCTGTAAAATTCAGTATATTTTTCAGATTTGAATTTAAAACTATATTTTATCGTTATCTATCTATGGCATAATTAAGACGAGTGTCTCATTACAGAAAAAAATATTCGATCGTTGATTTTAAAATTCTTATAGCGGACGTAAATATTAAAATTTTGCTCTCAAATTTTTTTTGATCGTTTTTAAATAACAAAATCTCTCGATTTCACTTAAAAAATAAAAATGTCGAACCTGCCTATCATAGAGAAAATGTCCGGAAAAACATCAAATGCAGAAAATAGGCAGTTTGTATTAAATTTGTTGGATTACTTCACCAAGAAGAACAAGAACAACGGAACTTTACTGCCAGTATCCGCGCTACAGGAAGAGTTGCAGATGCATTAAAAATTAGTGTTAGTATTTTTAAGCGAATAAAACAGGAAAGTTCTACGATAAGAGAACTTATAACGCCTGGCCAGTCACATAATGTACGCAAAAGAAAGACATGATACAATATATTCGGGTACAACTCGCAATGGTACTGAGCAAAGTCGCCACTGATATTACGCTTCTGCCTTCTAATTCGTATGAATATGTGAGATAAAGCTTAAAAACGATAAAAATGACTACAAAAGTTCATTTATGGCATCTACATTGTACATTATTATAAAGGACAAGGCACACTTTTAATGTAATCTCGGGATCGATACATTTTTTTGAAATTTTAGTATGTTATTGGGCATATAAAAGTGAGTATTTTTTACCGGGACTAACGGTTTTTTATGTTAGGTATAGAACTGTCTTTAAAGTGTATTTCATAGTTTTTTCTAAATATTTTCTCCTAATAAATGCTTTCCGGGAAAGAATACATATGCAGGATGCTAACGATGAGTTGGCTGAAAGGATGTTGGATATTGTTCCACAAGGCGAAAATCCACTTCAGTGTAGAATTGAAAGAGATAATCTTCAATTGAGATGTTGTGGGGGTCCTGGATTAACTTAGAAAATAATGATATACAATTTCCTGTTTTGACCATAGGTTATATTAGAACAAAAAAATTGGCACGTATCACGTAAAACTTGCGCCGTCATACTTTCCAGATAGAGAAGATTGACTTGTTTGAATTGTTTTTTCTATACACCTTATTATTTATTATGCCACATTTAGCAAATTAAAAAAAAATTACTTGGAAAATTTAATAAACTTAATCGTAAGTCCCAATATCCTTGATAAACTATAATTCAAGATGCTATTCCATTGCACCAAAAGACAAACCAAAAATATTGATACAAAAAGACTGAGATTATGGATATACAAAAAATGGAAATTGTAGCGTACTAAAATTACAGATTATTATTCCAAAATATCTGAAAATTAAAAGTAATATGTAAAAAGATCTACCAAAAAAAGCAAAATTAAAAATTAAATCAAAGTATAGGAGAAAACTAATGAAATTGTATCATATTGATATACTCAATATAATGATGTACTGATATTTTAAAAAATCAGTAAAAGGAAATAAGTAAACCCATCAAGCTAACAGTAGCCAAGTAGCTCAACTACCGACAGACGGTTGTAGAGTTAACTTAGGTCACTGAAAATAGTAGGTGACCAGCTATCCATTGCTCCAGTTCAAAAGTCCGAAACCGTTCTCGAGTTCTCGCTAGGACAGACAGGCGGATGGACGAACATTGTAAATTCAATAAATACCTTCGCTGCTTAATAATTTATGTATTAAATATTTTTGGTAAAAAAATGTATTTCACTTAATAAAGCCTGAAAAAAAGTACCAGAGCTCTGTTAGCCAGAACCACAATATACAGTGGTCTGTTTCCACCCCCACCACGTGGGCGTTGGTTATTTTATATACAACTAACTGAATTTTAATAAATTTCTTATAATGAAAATGAAAGTTTATAAACACATCTTTCTTCTCCGCGTCTGACACCGAACTAAATTAAATAAAAATAAAAAAATACTTAATTACTCATTACTTTATACTGGAATGTGAATCGATTTCATATACAGGGTTTGGTTCGAAAGTAGTTACAGTCTCTATTTTCTATTAAAATTTTCCAAATTTTTTTCTTTTCTTTCCAATTTATTACAAATTTGAAATAAATTTAATTATCTATTTGATTTTCTACAACTAATTTTTAATAAAGTTCTTATAATTAAAATGAAAGTTTATAAACAAATTTATTCTTCTCCGTGTCGGACACCGAAATAAAATAAATAATAGTTATTTATGTACCAAGTCAGTAAAGTGATACTTAATCGAACGAGTCTGAGCCGGGCGAGCGAAGCGAGCGAGGCGAGTAACAGGCGAGTCCCAGAGTACGGTATCAAAAATTAAAGTATAAGAAAGTGGGCCCAGACCCAACATTTGCCCTCCAGTGTATATAGGAAGCTGGGCCCAACTAATTATACAGGTAGATAATTAAGGAAAAAGTAGTACACAAAATAGTTTACTTAAAAATATTTTAATATAGGTAAATTACAAAAAGAATACATCTTATAGAAATATTATATACAGTATGTCTCAGTAAGTTGGAAAGAATGGGAAATTTTTTTATTAATAATTTTAGGAAAAAGCATATTCTTCATAAAAAGTTCTGCATGTTCTAAAATCTAAAACACAATCACCAGATATCAATTTTTTCCAGTAGTATACGAGGTTTGTCAAAAAATATGAACTTTACTCAAGAGTAAAGTATGTAAAATACACATAAATTTGACATCGAAAAATGTTATTTAAAAAAGTTGATCAGAACTAAAAACTAAGTTCAAATATGCAATTACATCCATTTACATTGTAAAAATAGATTTTGTTAATATTAATATAAATAAATGGATTTAATTACATATTTGAACTTTCAAGTTTAATTTTTAAGTTTTTAGTTTTTAGTTTTGATAAACTTTTTTAAATAACATTTTTCGATGTTGTCAAATTTAAATGTACTTTACTCTTGAGTAAAATTCATATTTTTTGACAAACCTCGTATACTACCGGAAAAAATTGATATATGATGATTATATTTTAGATTTTAGAACATACAGACTTTTTATGAAGAATACCTGACCATTTAATATCTGTGCCCATTAGCCTACCTGCTTCGGTGTCTGCTCTCACTTTCCAAATAGGATTATTTTTACGTTGTGACGACCCTTCGGATTAAAAAATGTTGGGCCCAGATTCGTACTGCCCTGATTTTTACTGTAATAAAATAAAGTGTTTCTTTACTTCCGAAAATCGCTATGGTAATGTATGACTTTATTGACGGTTGGCGATAAAAAAAATTACCGTACTTTATACTAAAATGAAGTAAATTAATTATTTATTTGATTTTCTACAACTGAAGATTTATAGTTCATGGTGAAGGGGTTTTTTGGGAATTTGTCATGAACATTTTTGGAATACTGATATGTAAATCATTTCCAAAACTATTTATTCTCTGCTCGGTTTTTTTGTGTGGTAAATGTACCTTGACGTATAGGATGATTTGGGTTGGATGAGATATTTGATGCATATGATAAGCTGAGGAACTGTCTTCTAAAGTGAAGAGGCATTTTACCTCCTACTCAGATTAAGCTATAAATAGGGCTAATACAAAATACTCCGAGAGCCAATCGGATAGCAGTATTGTGGATAGTATCTAGAAGTCTAACTGTCAGTAGATAGAACATCCATTAACTTTAATGATTTAGTAAGTAAAGGCGATGACGTTTAGAATAAAACTTTACAAGTTGATTTCTTGTATAAGTGTCACAATCTAACCGTCATTGTCGTTAGTTACAGAACCGTTAAAGTTAACGAACGTTCTATCTACTGACAATAAGTGTTCTGTTGTAAGCTGAGTTATAAGCAATTTAATTTATTTATTTATTTGAATTTCTACAACTGATTTTTAATAAATTTCCCATAATAAATTCGTTCTTCTCCGTGTCTCACACCGAAATAAAGTAAAAAAAATACATATGACTGGTTACATGAGGCCATTTCGCTGAAGGGGCGTAGATAACGAAAACTTTCTAGAAAACCTTATCACTTGCTCTAGGCACAATTATATATTTTAACATTTACATTATCATTCTTTGTCTAAACATTGCATTGTAGATCTTATAAATAATAATTTTTGTACTTTCAAATTAAAATAATTTTTAAATAGGCGTTTTCTATTTTGAAATATTTATCTTGGTCATGTTTTATACTAATTATGAATCATTTTCATTTACGGGGTTTGGTCTGGTGTTGTAATCATGCACATCTCTTCTAAATTTAATATTTTCATTTAAGTAGGAAGTTACAAAATTATTTAAAAAATTATATAGGAATATTAGAGTTCGAAATTTAATATAAATTTTAATTGGTAACCAATTAAGAGTAATTTGCATTAACGATATACTTGTGTATCTGTCATACGATTATATAGAATTTGTAGTTTTAGGCCAGTCGTTGGACACAATCAATTCACATTAATTCCAAAAGTTTTCAAATTTTCATGGCGTGTTAATTCATTAATAAAAACAAACTATAAAATTTTGCAGAAGTCTGGAATGAACGGAACATTGTTGAAACCGCAAAAAACGTTTTAATGCTTTATTTTCGCAATGAAAATTGCAAAAGTTTTGCAAACTTGGAATACTGCTGGTACTAATGTTTTACAACATGCATTAAGTTTGCAACCTTGAAAAAGTTACGGAACCTTGTTTTTTTCTCATTTGTTTAAGTTTTCCATTGTAATTTGTTTAAAAAAATTACAAAAGTTCTGCAAATTGGTACGGTGCACGGAAAAACAGTTTAACGTTTTCATGTAGATTTGCAACCATTTCCTACAAACGGATCATTTATTTATCCAACTTTTTTTTTCGATGCTGCCATTTTTGATACACACAAGCATCGAAATAATTACAAAAGTTTTTTTATCTTGGTTGCAAACAAAGATACTAGCGATCCCAATGAATTTGTAACTTTGCAACCTTGTAGGAAAAACGGAAACTTGATTTATTCATCAATAATTATTTTTTTTCATTTTTACAACTGCTGAAATATTTGCAAAAGTTCTGCAAATTGAAGTTGTAATTACAACTAATATTTTACGTGACACAAGAAATTTGCAACCGTCATTTTTGTTTTGTTGTTTTGATAATTTGTCCATAAATTGTAAAAAAAATTGCAAATAAGTTTAAGATATTCGAATATTGTTCTATATTAAGGTACTCATTAATTTGCAATACTTTCTGTAATCCGGAAACACACTTTTCCTAATATTTAGACTTATTATAACGTGCACTACGAGTGAAGGGAGGTTTGTATAAATAAAATACGCCTGGCTTTCATCTCCATAACAATGACGAAAAGGTACCTACTTCGTTTTCTATTCTAGGTGAGTACTGAAGCGTTTGTTTGTTTTAAAAATTTTCACCATATATGACAATTGTTTAGTTTACGGTGAAAATTGTTGGATAAATTTCACATAATTCTCCCAGAAGTTTACATACACCTTATTGATAAATTCAATTTTTATTCAAATCATCCTATTATTAGCTAAAACAAATATAAAAATGTCTGCAAGTCCTAGCCTGCGTATTATATGCCTGCGTCGTCATGCTCGAAAAATCGCGCGTTTTATAAGGACCTTATATCCACTTATACCTTCATATACTATTTTTGTTAAATTCACAATGTTCCGGATTATAAAATAGATTGCAAATTATTGTACTGCCACCAATTGACAGACTTGCAGGACATTTGCTTTTTTGGGAGAGTATAAATACGAAATTATTTTTGTTTTCGATTTTATCCTCATTTACTTGCTGCAGGCGAGGTTGCAAATTAATAAAAACATTTTACGCGAGGAAATGTTCTCTTGAAACTATTATTTAACATCTTTGGAATTAATATGAAACTTATTTTAATAAAAAAAACAATTTCATGAAAAAATATATTTTCCGCTTGACGCAAGAGGTTGCAAATTAAAACAATTCTTAAGAAAATTATTTTAGTTGTTTTGTCGAATTTGCAGAACTTTTGGATTTTTTATCGGAAAATTAGGATGAAAAACAATTTTTTTTTGATAAAACAAACATTTCCGCTTGGTTCAAATGGTTGTAAATTTTTAAAAGGATATAAACTGCAATTATTTTTAGCTTCGAAAGTTTGCTGAACTTTTGCTTTTTTTTGGTAGGGTGGAAATACGTAAATATTTTTTTTTTGTTTTTATACTCATTTCCGTGTTACAGGTGAGGTTGCAAATTAATAAAAACATTGTTATTAGGAATATCTTCATTTACAACCCTAATTAAAAACTTTTGGAATTATTCCGAAACTTACTTTAATAAAAAAATCCAATTTTATGAAAAAAATATTTTCCGTTTGATGCATGAGGTTGCAAATTAGAACACTTTTAGAAAATTATTTTACTTATTTCTTCGAGTTTGCAGAACTTTTGGAATTCTCATGGAAAAATTGGGATGAAAAACACATTATTTTTGATAAAACAACCATTTCCGTTTTGTTTTAATGGTTGCAAATTTATCAGAAGATGTATATTGCTATTTTTCAAAACTTTGAAAGTTTTGCAGAACTTTTGTAAATTTCTCCGCTCTGATATTGCAAAAATTCATTAAATCCCGATTTTCAACATCTTCCGTTCAGAAAAAAGGGTTGCAAAATCAGACTTCGTATCATTCGAATGTACTCTTCACTTTATTAAAGTTTAAAAACCTTTGTAATTATTGTTAATTTTTTGGCATATTCTGTCTATTTCTACTGGCCTATTTTTGTAAATAATATTGATGAACAGCAGTTAAAGTGGGGTTTAATAATGGAGTTATATTACTTGTCATGTGTGTAAGGGTAAGTTGTGACTTACAGAGTAAGCAAAACTTAGAGATATAATATAATCCGTTTGTTGTAAAAATATTAACTTCTGTTCAAAGATAATACCTAGATACTTAGTACTCTCTACCTTTTCTATACTGAAACCTCCAAAACAATACCAGTTTTGCACTTTTTTTATGGGTCACAAACTAGTTTTTATATTAAACCTGAATTTAATTTATGATTTTATCCCAGTTCTGCTAAGCATGTTTTAAATTAAGTAATAAACATAAATAAACTTATTTAATTCTGATTTAAAATAGAAAATGGTCACTTTTTTGAAAAAAATAAAAAAAAACCGTCTGGTTCTTTCACTTTTGATGCTTGTACATGGAACAAACATTGCTCTTACCACTGTTAATATGCGATTCTACAAACTTACATACTACAAACTTTTATACACCAGAAACTAAAGTTATTTCTTTTTCTATTGACTTAAATTTCAACTGCTCACTATTGTATCTACTCATAATTAATTTTGTTTCAGCTTACGAGAGGAATATGAACAAAAGATAAAAATTGAATCTGAGATAATTCGCATCAGTTCAAGCGAAGACGACGACTCTGATGATGAGTGGAATTCCAAGACTGAAGCTTTAAAACAACTACAAACTGAGAACAGAGAATATGAAACAAGATATAAAGATATTGAAAGAGAACTTGAAGACACAAAAATCAAACTTGAGGACACAAAAATCCAACTTGAGGAAATGAAAAGGCTGCTTGATTTAAAAATAAAAGAAAATGAAGCTTTACAAGAAGGTCAAATAAAAAAGTAAGAAATTCATTATTATAATCATGTTATTATGTTTTAAATGGATCATGGGCAACTCCTACAACTTTTACATGAATTAATAGATTTTTTAATACTTTATACTAAAGTTTTAAAATATTCACAACAAAAATTGCCACAAAATTATGTAGCTTTTAAATTTAATTTTAAATATTATTTAATAGCGTCAATTAAATGCCTAATACAATTTTTAATTGCCTCAAAAGTAGGCTTTACCTCAAAAGATTTAATTTGTATAACAAATTAAAGACAATTATTGTTAATTAAAATAGAATTTATTACATGAATACATTAATGGTCTCATAATTTAAAACCTTTCGCGTTAATCTTTTATTTTATACAAATATTGCCAATTAATTATTGTGTGTTCGTTTAAAATCGCGTTGCTTTTTGCTCGTTTTTATGTGTTATAATTAAATATTTTGGTATTAACTAACAGTTTATTTTAAATTACGAACTAAAAACATGCCTTTTATAAACCAGTGAAAAACGGCATATTTGTGCCGTAATTTCGAGTTTTTGAAATTTTAAAGTTACGAAAATATATTTCTGTATAGATATATAACTTATATACTAAAGTATATATGGTATTAGTAGCGGGAAAGTAAAAAATAGATCAAAAATTAATATCATTTTTGGGGTTTTTAACCATGCTGAACGACTGCCATTGTCCGTTTGTCTCTATCTCTCACCGTTCTCAGTTGAATCAGGCTAACAGACGGACGGACAAAACCGTTTTATAAAAGTTTTTTTTCTTCGAAAACTAACCACTTTATATGGATTAACCCACAATTGAATTTTTTTCAGGCAAGAATGTGCTACTGAATTAACTTTCATCCACTTGAATGAAGAGCAATGCGATGATATAATGGAAAATAAAGAGGAAATAGCTAAAAGTGATTTTAAAGCGTTGATTGGTACTTCTGAATTAGATCTCTTAAATGAAGAAGAATTAGATGAAAGTAAAAGTGATTTTAAAGCGTTGTATAAAGAAGTCAAAACAGAGCTTTTGTATGAGAAAAGTGAAAAAGAAAGGTAATCTTGAAATTATTTATTATTTTATTTTTGTTGTGATTTTATTATTTATTTAAACTCCAAGCCAGACAATTGCTCTCTTCACTAAAAAAAAAAACATTAGTATCTGTTTCAAAATCACCTGGTTAATAAATTCTACAGACCATAGCAAAATTTAGGGACCAAAAACTCAAATTCCCTTTTCTTTTTTAGGTTTTGCATATTAATAGACTGTAGAACGGTGTTTTCTAAGTTTTTGCTGAAGCCTTTCTTTTTTGTACTTTTTGCTTCCAATATTCTTGTTGTTAAATTTTTGCCGTTCCTTCTTTTTATGTGTCTGAAACATCTTATTAAACCTTCTTCTATATTATTATTTATTGAATTCATTTTGAAATTTTCTCTGTGTTTTTTATTTCGAACTTTGTCCAGTTTGGTTTTATTTTCTATTCTTCTTGTAAACCTCATTTAATAATAATATAATAAATTTCTTTATTTGTACATAAATATAATTAATTGTGCAATTTGCTTAGCCGAGATTTAGCCAAGTCTTACATCTAAGCCTTAAATATAGATAAGATACATATTAACAAGAAACAAAATAACTATTTCAAGTCTCAATAAGAGTAAACTCGATAGAAATGAGTATTATAGATAATATCAAATAACTGATATATCAAAAGTTGTTGCTTTACGGAAGTTTTAAACTTTTTAAGAGAACGAAGCTGTTTAATACTGCGTTATAAGAGAAGCTATGCTGGAAGCTTGCAGTAGAATGTTGTGGCATTGTTAACGTAAAATTATTTCTTATATTGACATCGTGTGTCAAAGTAATGAATATTAATTTGTTACTTAAATAAAATTTTGAAAGAAAGAAATAAGTTGTTGACATTTAGCCAACCACTTCTGGAAAAGCCTGTGAAGTATGATATTTCCTGAGATTATTAATCAACATCTATCATCTATTAAATGTAAACATGTAAATTTTGGTACGTCTAGGTTGAAAGGGAGAGAGTCCACGCCTACAAAACGGTAAAAACAATATTCATAATCGGTTCGTTTTTAGTGTCAAGAGGCGTAGCTTTGCCACTTTTTGACTCAGGTTCACCAAAAACACATCCGGCGATGCCCAAATGTACGATGATGTCAAAAAAAATACCCGATGGAAGTAGGTCAAACCGTTTGGCTGATACTGGAAAAACAAAATGGGAAAAAAGGAAAACGAACGACAAATAATAATCACAATGCAATGAATTTGAACGCCACGTTTGCTGGAAAAAATAATAAGAAATAGGAGAAAATTGGAGAAATAGGAAAAAATAGGAAAAAAAATGGGGGAAAACAAAAAAAATACCAACAAGTATGAAAAAATAGGGGAAATAAAGAAAAACAGGAAAAACGAAGAAAAATAGAAAAAAATTGGATAAACAGGAAAAATAAAGAAAAACAGAAGAAATAAAGAAAATTAGGAAAAAAAGGAGAAAATGGGAAAAAGAAAAAAAAGAGAAAAAACCTGAAAAAACAAAGAAAATTAGGGCAACATGCGGAAAATAGGAAGAAAATCAGTTATGTAGCCCCAAAACTTTCCCGACGGGTATCCAGAGACGAATACGTTTTCAGATATTTAATGTTAGTTTCAGACATTTTTTTATTTTTGACAGGTGATAGTTGGAGAAATAATTTTGACTGTTCTGAATAGAGTTTTTCACGAGCTTTCAAATGACATGTTACAAGTCAAATTCCGTGACATATTGCTTCTGTCATTTTTTGACAGTCACATTTTAGTTTGACAGATGTCGGACAAAAACTAATGGGTTCTTCCGACGGACATCCCAAACCCATATACCAAATTTCAGCTCAATCGGATTAAACGTGTAGCCTCTTAAAAATACAGACAGACTTCCATCTGGAAATAGTCTTAATCATCTCCTAACCTCAAAATGGATATTTCTATCTTTATCTCGAAAATTTTTTTTTGCTTGTTCACAATACTTTCCCTCCCTTCTCGGAGGTGGGTTGGGAAAGTAATAGGGAAAAATATGGGAAAGTAATAGGAGAAAAATAAGAGAAAATAGGAAAATAGGAAAAAAAATAAGAGAAAACCGGAAAAAAATAGAAAAATTGATTTATTTTCCTATTTTTTCTTCAGTCCGATCTCTTTCTGTAGCGTCTAATTTTTGTTTGTGTTTTCTGTCAGTGTCCATCAGGGCCGTCACGTGGGTTGTAAGAGCGAGATTTTATCAGGCGCCTCTCTACGTTTTTTATTATTATTCTTTGCCGACGGCCGTGGTGTACTGACTGACTAAAACCTATACCAAGATTGTAAGACCCACCGTGACTTACGCTTCTGTAATACGGTAGCATAAAGCGAACAGCGCGAACGCAGCTGGGCAAGCTACAGAGAGTAACATGTCTCCTGATTAGAGGGGCGTTTAGAACAACGAAAAGTACGGCTATGGAAGTTCTGCTGGGGCTCCCTCTGCTACACCTAGTAATCGAAAAAGTAGCAACTTACAATTTGGGTCTAAACAGAATTTAATGGGAACTTTCAAGGACAGGATACCATTCCATGATTGTAGAAAAACTAAAAGGAAAATCTGGTGCTAATGATGCCATCGGACAGAATGCCTGTAGGCCAATATTTTTTGAAACGTTTTGAGAGAGGTGAGATAAAAGTTGAGGTCAAATTAATCAGTCTGGTATACAGACGGGTCTAAAACAGAAAACAGCACCAGGGGCTGGATTCTTATCATATGAACTCAGAGAACATACATTCTAAAGCTGGAATCTATAGCAACGGTCTTTCAAACTGGTATAATTGTGAGGTTGCCCAAGGATCTTAGAAATAATCAAGCAAAAGGGTGAATATACAGTCCAAACTAGTATTAGACTGTCATAAAAACCTAAATGCGACAGAACCTAACAAGATAACTCTTGGATGGGTGCCTGGGTATGAGGGCATAGGAGGAAATGAAGAGGTAAACTGCTAAAAGAGCCAAAAAACTTTTAATTGGACAGGAGAAACAATTAAGGGGCAAACACTTCCGGTACTAAGACAGTCCAGAGCACATATCTGAATCTCATAGGAGTATCGGAAAATTCCCTATGTAGAAAATGTGAGGAAGAGGGCAAAACTCCTCTTCATATATTATGCTATTGCCGGGACCTGAACAGGGAAAGGGGATGGCACTTTGGGGTACAGTATTGTATCCTGAACCTGAAGAGATAGCGATAGCTAACATCAGAACTATTCTGGAGTACTGGTCTGATGTGAAAACTGGCGGGGCACAATAGGCCTAGAGCCTGAGTGCAGGTGGGACCTCCCACGCCCGATTCAGTTAAAAACAAGTCAGAAGCGCCTGCGCGTTAGCAGGCACGTGTCGACTTCTAAACAAAAATGCGATTATCTCATGAACCATAAAAGATATCTCAAATCTGTTTTTAAATATCGATTCAGCCTTAAATTTCGCGTCGGAATGCTATTTTTAAAACCGGTAGTATTACTCCTGGTTCTGGTTTGTAAAACCTGTTTTGAAACCGGAACTCATAAAAATTTGAAAATACATTTGGGAGCTATTCAGTGTGCCAAGTTTATTACCGTTGACCGTTTGTTTCTTTCTCTTTTCGTTTTTGAGTTATAAATGCGGACAGGCAGGCAGACAGCCGTATTATAAGACTTTTCTACACTTTAGGGTTTAGAAATCTAAAAAATTCCTACCCTCCAAAATCTTTTGGTGTTTCTCCTTTTTTCTAGACTTTATATCTAAGATTCTTCTAAGGCCAGTTTAGATTGAGTCTTCATCATCTCCACAGTTAACTAGTCGTGGGCTGGTGTTTTTACCATTTTGGCTTCTTTAACCTCTTTTATCTTTATATCTTCTTCTACTTCTTAATATATTATTTGACCTTTTGTCCTATTACTATTGTTACACTTTATATTCTCTGTTTTATTTTCTGTTTTTTGTCTTTTGTATACATTATTTCTTATTTATTTTTCCTCATGTTGCGTAGTGCTCCAAAAAAGAGTTTCTGATTTTCGTTATATGCTGCTTTCATTTTCTTTCTAAATTCTCTCAAACTTTTTTTCTTTTTCTTGATTGTTCTTTTCACGCCTGTTCTTTTTTCCTGTACTCTTCATAATCTTTATCTTCTTTTGTTTGTAAATACCTTCTCCATGCTCTTTTTATTTCTAAATGCTGTTTTCAATAATGTCGTTGAAATCAGCTGTTTTTTATTTAGTGTATTGAACACCAAATAAAGTGAATATTTGTTTTTCAAGTTATCAAAGCCGTAACTATGATTATAATTTTAATCGTACCTTCTTTTTTTATTTTCCCGACCCCTCACCAAAGGGAAAGTATTATGAACCAGCTAAAAAAAAATTTTCGGGATAGAGATGGAAATATTCATTTTGAGGACCCCTGAGACGATTAAGACCATTTTCAGATGGAAGTCTGTCTGTGTATTATTCTATGATAGAGGCCACACGTTTAATCTGATTGAGCTGAAATTTGGTATATGGGTTTCGATTATCCGTCGGAAAAACATATTAATTTTTGTACATCTGTTAAACGGAATTTGACTTGTAGTATGTCATTTGAAATTCCTTTACAAACTATTCAGAACAGTTAAAATTATTTCTCTAACTGTCACCTGTCAAAAACAAAAAAAAATATCAAATTTTGAAACTTTTAACATTAACTATCTGAAAAAGTATTGTCTGGATTAGAACCAATTTTGTTAAAAAAGCAAGGAAATAATAACCTAAAGTGTTCACTCGGACTTGGGCGCTAGATCTTTTTATTTTTATAGCCGGAGTTAACCCCCGTACTAAATGGCCAGCTGCCGTTGACAAAAATGCATAATAGTACCTAACTTTTATCTACATACAGGATGATATTGATATAGGGTTGATTGAAATTCGAGGCGCACCATTTCAAATCTTAAAGATAAATAAAACAAAGTTGATTATATTGGAAAAAAGGCGAATGTGTACGTTGTTTGTAAAAAGTAAAATTTTGGGGTTTTTCGCATTTTTTAAGGTTAAGACCGAAAATTTGCATCCAATGTTAAGGTTAAAACGAAAACTTTGCTACCATTACTTACATTTTATTAGAAAATTTTTTTCCGAAGAGACACCACCTTTAAAATTATGCCATTCGTCTCTGGATACTCGTTGGGAAAGTTTTGGGGCGACACAACCGATTTTTACCTCTCGCCCTTCAGATTCGCTGAAGAAGTCCCAAAGGATTCGCATTTGAATCACATATATTAGGATCGAATCCTTTTAGAACACAATACGCCTGCGCAACAATCTTACTCATGATTTGACTTATCGCGAAATATAAGCAAAAACAGACTGAGACCAACTACCCTGTGTGAATATTGTATTTAATATCTCTGATGGTCTCGAAAAAAGTTGTTTCGTTTTTGTTTTTATATAGTGCATTATCACAGTTAGTAGTTAGTTTTAACATACAAGTGTAAACCTAAATTGTAATAAAATACAGTTTATTTTTTGTAGATTCTTTTTTACAGCTCAATTATTCAACGATCTTTTTGTATCTTAAATTTTTATGCACGTATAATTAGCAAAAGAGAGTATTATATACCATATGCATATGATATATCATATGACTGTGATTCGTATTCGGGATTGGAATCTTTTTATTTTGTAAAAAGGATCCGGATATAGTATCCGTGATTTGAATCATCGATTATTATTAGAGGATTCGCCCCAGCTTTGGTGTGTGGTGTGTATGTGTGTTAGGATGGATGGTGTGTAGTATCGATTACTCAAAATCTCCTGAATTACAAAAATTGAAATTTTCCAAACACGATTCTGATACCCTAGATTAAATTTTAGTGTCAATCTGACAACCGGAAGTGGCAGTTACTATGAGTGATGACGGCGTTACTAAACAAAATGTCAATGAAGTTTTACTTTTGCCATTGTTGCCAGATTTAAAAAAAAATCAATTTTCTTCATACTTTGTGTTAACGTGTAAATTTTTAATTCAAGAATGGCGAGAAGTCATATGCTGGCCACATCAGATTTTTTTTCTAATTTACCGGATGTTCGATGACGTAGGTTTTTGTACTGTCTGCTCCCGGACTATTATTATTTAATACTTTTAGCGATATTGTTGTAATAATCCAATATAAAACTAAAATCGTTAAATAACTTTAATTTAAGCTAGTTTCATAATAATAAATATACTGGATGGCCACTTTTTAATAGGTAAGAAAAAAGTTGCACACTTAGGGAACCTGTTTTTAATTAGCAAAGGTGTTATAATTATACATTTTCTTGAATTGTTTAAAAAAAATATGTTTATATTTTTCAGGTATAGGAAATCTTACCAGGATACTTACAGAAATTTATTAGAAATTACAGAGGGTACGTCAGATATTACTTTTATTTAGTTTGTTTTGATAAATAAAGTTTGTTTCTGGTTCCAAATTGGTTTTATTTATATAACTCCCATCCCGTAACAAATTTATAAAAACTACGACAGGACCGTAATTAAAAATTATTATCACTGATGATGTTAGTTATTTTAGATAAAACGTCGTTAAAATGACTAGTATGATATATCATTGAATTTGGAATTTAAGGGTTTATACATATTTGTAATAAAAAACAGGTCCGTATTTAAAAAAAAAAAACTTGATGGAGGCTGTTAAGCCACGAAACGTCGGATCAAATATTTAGTGCTCTTTTGTATAAAAATTCAGATACAATAAAATTTTCCCTTTCTATTTTTTGATATTTTTTTAAATAAAAATTCCTATGCGCAGAAAACCAAATATCGCATTTTTAATTTTCCCTGTATAAATCGAGAATGGCGATAGTCCCTGTAGATTTTTTTCGACAAATGTAATGTTCTTCAAAATAGTTAACTTTTTGCCCATTTAACCATCTTCGTATCTCTTATGGTTTAGAAGATTGCACTGTTAGCACATGATAAAAGAAACGACCTGTATATTAAATTTAAATATTTTTACGTCTCGAGCATAACCTCATAAAATGAACAATTAATAACCTTTGACGTAGTCGCTGATAACGGATTTGGATTTTCTATTGTTGAACCATTTGGACTTGTAAAATGTTTAGTACGCATATAAGTATGTTTTTTTTATATTATCAGTTGTTAAATCTGTTCTTCGCGATAAATTAATCCACTCCAAACACTTTTTCTTGCCAACTTGAGGTTTCCTAAACGGCACAAATTTATACCATCCTGCTTGTATCCAATTGTCAGAAGTACAATTCGCGAATTCACAATATTTAGTAGCCATGATAATTAATTACCATACGCGATACATTCTTCAATTCTTAAATATAAAAAAATGAAACGTTAACAAAAATAATTATATAAAATATTTAAATCTTTGACAAAATATGAAATGAACTGTCCTCCAAAAGTTAGCCTTTATTACAGTACATTTTTATTACCTGAAACAGGTAAATCACGTCCTGAAGTATACGTTTAACGTTACTGTCAATAGGGAAATCAACACATGTGTACCCCCGGCTAGTGCTGCCTCTGGTGGTTTTTTTTAATCTTCCGAGGAAACAGGCTAATTAATTATAGTTAGTCTAAAATTTATTTTATACATTATTCGTTACTCTGTATAGTAAAAGTTGTAGAAAAGTTTAGATAAAAGTTTCTTCTACATCGACATGGATATTGCCGATTCTCCGCACACTTTACAGAATGTATATGTAGGCAATAGCAGTCTACTGAACGGACATAATTTCATTAGCGTGAGATATGGAAATCCACCTATCAGAGTTCACAATATCACTTCAGTAGCATGAGATATGGAAATCTACAAATCGAGAGTTTTTATTTAGTAACCCGCTACCAATTTTTTTTAATTTTAAAAGACCTGTAACAACAACTGTCAGAATTTTTATACTAATACAGAAACATATTTGTAAAAATGAGTAATTCCAGTGATGACTTAATAAATGGTACTTCACCACCAGATATTCATTTAGCTGCAAAGATGTAATAATAATATTATTACTCCAAAAATTAAAATTAAATATGAATATGACTTACTTAAAAGTATAGCAGGTGCCTATTAGTTTTATATGGCTATCACGGAATTATTATAAAATCATATAAAACTAATAGGCACCTTCTATACTTTTAAGTAAGTCATATTCATATTTAATTTTTGGAGCAATGATATTATTATTACATCTTTGCAGCTAAATGAATATCTGGTGGTGAAGTACCATTTATTAAGTCATCACTGGAATTACTCATTTTTACAAATATGTTTCTGTATTAGTATAAAAAATTCTGACAGTTGCTACAGGTTTTTTAAAATTAAAAAAAAAATGGTAGGGGGTTACTAAATAAAAACTCTGATTGGTGGATTTCCATATCTCATGCTAATGAAATTATATCCGTTCAGTAAACTGCTATTGCCTACATATACATTCTGTAAAACGCTCTTGTTTTCGTATACGAAGATCGTCGGTTCAAACCCGGTGACTAATCTTTTGTTTATTTATTTTTTATATTTTTTTAGTTTTTCCTTTCCTAGCTTAAAAAAACAAACCTTGGTCAATAGAATGTGAATCTAACTTAATTTATTTCCAAATTAGATTATTTTGTGACGTAGTTTATTCAGTTCCAATGGGGTAGTTCCCTCAATGTTGCCAACCTAGAAAAAGGTCTACCAACGGGGAAGAATTATTTTTGGTCAAAATCTACTTCATTATTTTCGCAATGATAAAATATGTGTACAAAATTCTATTGAGCTTTCCAGAATATATCGTTAGCGAAATATAATGATTTTAATAAAATCTTACTTCTGATTGGTTGAAATTTCGTTGTCAAGTGTCATTCGTCATAGAGTAAGTATAACAGAGCGACATGATTCATTTTCAGCGACTGACCTACAGCCTTGGAAGATTGGTGGAACTACACTGAATTTGGCGATTAGTTTGAATATTCTATAATCTGAAAATGAAACATATGTCGCTCTGTTATACTAACTCTATGACGAATGACATTTGACAACGAAATTTCAACCAATCAGAAGTAAGATTTTATTAAAATCATTATATTTCGCTAACGATATATTCTAGAAAGCTCAATAGAATTTTGTACACATATTTTATCATTGCGAAAATAATGAAGTAGATTTTGACAAAAAATAATCCTTCCCCGTTGGTAGACCTTTTTCTAGGTTGGCAACATTGGAACTGAATAAACTACGTCACAAAATAATCTAATTTGGAAATAAATTAAGTTAGATTCACATTCTATTGACCAAGGTTTGTTTTTTTAAGGTAGGAAAGGAAAAACTAAAAAAATATAAAAAATAAATAAACAAAAGATTAGTCACCGGGTTTGAATCGACGATCTTCGTATACGAAAACAAGAGCGTTTTACAGAATGTATATGTAGGCAATAGCAGTTTACTGAACGGATCAGAAAGGTGTTACCGCAAAAAATATCAGCAGCAGGCTTTAAAAAATCAAAAATATTTCCGTTTAACGCTACAGATTTAAATATTTAGATTTTATCACACAACCTCAACGAGAAAGAGTGATAGGCTAGAGGTGACGTCAGTGAAATCCCTTATTCTATTAAAGGAAAAAAATCTGATGTGGCCAGCACATGACCTCTCGCCATTTTTGAATCAAAAATTTACAGGTTAACACAAAAAAGTATGAAAAAAAATTATTTTTTTGTAAATCTGGCAACAATGGCAAAAGTTTCGAAAATTTTAATGAGATGAAAATAAACTATAGGGTATACAAAATATATGTGTAAAACTTTATTGCCGTTTTGTATAATAATGGCGTCATCACCCATGGCAATGGCAACTGCCACTTCCTGTTGTGCGATTGGCACCAAAATCTAATCAGATCTAATCTAGGGTATCAGAATCCTGAATGCAAAATTTCAAATTTTTTTATTCAGTAGTTTTTGAGTTATCGTTACTACAACATCCATCCAAACACACACACACACACTAACACATACACACACACAGACATCATCGCGAAAATATTAAAATCGTATTCTAGGGACCCTAAAACGTGTTTATTCATTGAATGAAAAATATTGGAAAAAATAGGGAAAACAGGAAAGAATAGAAAAAACTTGGAAAAATAAAGAAAAACAGGAAAAAAACTTGGGAAAATGGGGAAAAATACGAAAAAAGGAAATAGGAAAAAATAAGGAAAACTGGAAAAAAATATGGAAAAACAGGGAAGATATGGAAAAATATAAAACAACAGGAAAAATAAACAAAATATGGAAAAATGTTGAAAATGGCAAAAATTTGGTAAAATAGGAGAAAACATCAGAAAAAAACGGGAAAAAAGGGGAAAATATGAGAAAATGGGAAAATAAAGAAAAACAGGAAAAAATGTGAGAAAACAAAAAAAAAATAGAAAAAAATTATTTTCCTATTTTTGGTTCGGTTCGCTCCCTTTTTAGGTACCCATGATTGTTTTACAGGGTGACGCAAATTTAATTGAACCCTATTGGGATTTCGTAAACCGTTATAGATACGAAGTTGGCTGAATAGGAAAATAAATACCTTAATTTTTAAAGCTACAAAAAAAATCGGTATATTGTGATTGCGCGCAGCCGTCAAATACCTCCTGGGGTACTGAAATTTGCCCTTAAGTCGGATGTTGTGATTGCGCGCAACGGAAGGATTAAGGCAATTATGACAGTAAAACAAAAATCTTTAGAAAACGTATCTTTAATCCATTTTCGTAATGAGCTTTTGAATATACTTATTCATAAATTTGTTTTTGTTAGGTATATTCTCGCTAAGACAGTGCTGATGTTTCGGAATGCTTCGTTGAAGACTTGATTGCTGAAGCTTCCAACGATAGCCGTATAACGTCCTTCTGCGATTATTTAACGGAGAATTACATTTCTGAATCGGCAAGATTTCCTCCAGAGATGTGGGCTTCATGTAGTCCAAGTCGAGAACGGACAACCAACGCTTGTGAATCTTTCCATAGCCATTTTAATAAAAGATTTTATTCTTCGCATCCTAATATTTTTGTATTTTTAAATGAATTAAAAAATGTTCAAGTAGGAACTTATGTGCAATTAAATAGCTTACATTTACAAAAAAATATTAAAAACATTAATTATGACAGAAAATTAAAATATGTAACAAATTTGATAGGTAAATTTAGAAATAAAGAAATATCCAGAATAGAATTTGTAAAAACTATATGCTATAAGACATGATTAAATTAAATATATGTACGTTATACAATATAAATTAAAATAAACAATATTTAGTTTTTTTGTAATCACTATTTCAATGTAGAAAGTACCCACTTTTTATTATCTTAATTATTTAAAATTAGTAAATTTTCCGTTTCATAAGGAATGGTCAATATTTTAATCATGAGCCTATTATCAACTTATGACACTCTGTAAATTTGAAAAAAAAGGTATACTTGTTTTAATAGCATTCAAATGTTCCACACACAGTATCTATTTAATTTTCTTTACCATTTTTTTGTTCAAATTTACAGGGTGTATCATAAACTCTTGAAAAAATTTCAAAAATAGCCGAGATTAAAGAAAAATGGATGCATTTCTTCATCCAGTAGAGTGTAGGTGGCGCCCTCTTGATCTAATTTCAAAATTGATAATATACTTATGATTTACTAACTTAAAAATATAACCATACCATAAATTCAAGTCAATACGTTAAATAATAAAGAAATTATTGCAAAAAAACGAAAAATAAATTTTAATTTTAACAACCTATATCTCAGTAGTAGACCCAAAGTTATTTAGTAAAATATTAATATTTTGAAGTCCTGAACCTATGATTAAAATATTGACCATTTCTTATGAAACACCCTGTATAAGAAGTACATAAAACTTCCGTTTACTGTAGTTTCCGACTTTGCGAGGCTTGCGCGCAATTGCAACATTGGATTAGGACACCCACTTGAGAACCCTGACCGCTGCGCGCAATTGCAATATGCCCAAAAAAATTATAAGGTTTTTGTATTGAAGGTCAAATACCGCTTAACATAGAATATACATTCTTCAACTAGTTGAAGAATAAATTCAAGACTCCACGCTAAATTAGCCAACACATCCTTTGATTTCTAGAATTCACATTAGTATCAACAATATCAAAGAATATCGATAGGTATTTTTTGACAATATTTTTAGATATCACAGATAGCAAAGTTAAAACATTTTACGACACCATTCAATTATTCAATTTTAAACAAATTATTGATAAGCCCACAAGGGTCACCAATACAACAGAATCATTGTTAGATGTTATTGTCATTCCTAAAGATTGGGAAGTCTGTCATTATGGTAATTTTACCTTTCATGATATCGATCATCAGCTAGTTGTTTATCACATTAATCTAAGCATACCTGAACCTAAAGGAAAAACTTTAAAGATTCGAAATTTAAAAAATATTAATCAGGAGTTACTATTAAACTACCTTAACGCATCAAATCTTCAAAATATTTATTCGTTACCTAATATAAATAATAAAGTGGATTTTTTCTCAAATACCATAATAAACATTTTCGATGCTTTAGCACCTCTTCAAACCTTGAAGATAAATAAACTAAAGCCTCCTTGGCTTACTGTTAATATAAAACTAATGATGAGATTACGTAACACAGCTTTAAGAAAATATAAAAAAAACAAAAAACCCCAATCATTGGAATTACTATAAATAACTGAGAAATCTTACCACAAATGCTATTAACAGTGAAAAAAAAGCATATTTACAATATCTAGCCACTCACAATAATGAAAACAAAAAAAGTTTGTGGAAAAAATTAGACGATCTTAATATTTACAGCAAATCTAAGACTCACATAATTCCTAATAAATTAAATAAACCTAATGACATTAATAATCACTTTCTTTTGCCATCCCAGAATGTTCAATTGCCGGATTTAACTTTAATAAATTTTTATAATGCTACTTCAAAAGTAGGCAATAATGAATTTAACTTCTCCACTGTTAATGAAAATGTGGTGTACAAGTATTTATTAGAAATTAAATCTAATGTAGTAGGGTCTGATGATATTCAATTAAATATGTTACTTCTGTGCTGCCCCTATGTATTGCCATATATTACCCATATAATAAACTATTGCATAGAAAATAGTGTATTTACAAGTCAATTGAAAATTTCGAAAATTATACCTTTATCTAAGAAAAAGAATATTTCGAATTTTAACGAATTGCGACCCATATCTATATTACTCGTTTTATCAAAAGTAGTTGAAAAAATCATCAAATTTCAAATCATAGCACATTTAAACCAATTTAATATTTTACCAAAGTCAATCAGGCTTTCGTAAAGGATACAGCTGCAACACAGCTTTATTAGATATAACAGATGATATACTCAGGGATATAGATAGTGGTAAAACCATTGCACTTACACTTATTGATTATACCAAAGCGTTTGATACCATAAACCATCAAATTTTGTTTTCTATTCTTAAATACATAGGTTTGTCTGATAGAGTTGTTACTTTTTTAAAAATTGCCTACTTGGTAGGAGGCAATATGTCGAGACCAATGTAAGCAAGTCGGATAACAAAACTGTTCTTTGTGGTGTGCCACAGGGTTCAATTTTAGGACCGATTTTATTTTCAATCTACACATGCAACATTGCAGATACATTAAAATATTGTAAATCGTATATGTATGCTGATGATACTCAGATAAAATATGCATTTAACAGTGCTGATATCTAACTAGCAAATGATCTAAAGCGGCAGTTTCACATGGCAGTTGAGTACTATAACAATTGTACTATTTGGTGGGGGTGACTTCTATTGTGATAGTTTTACTGTTATGACCTGATTCGCAGAGTGAGTTTAATTGCTTGCTTCAAAATGACGCCGACTAAAAAAGCAGTTCAATTATATTTGCTTATTCAAGAAAAAGTTAGAAGCTAAACGAAGAAAATATAAGAATAAAAGATACTGGGTAAAACACCTGTGTATTAAACAGACCACAGTTTGACATGGAAAATAATTTATTAACTGAATTGTTAAATGTAGAAGCTGATTTTAAAAATTTTACTCCTTTACCTTATGAAAAATGTTTAGGTCTGCACGAGAAGATACATATAGTTTTTGTACATTTTCATAAATAAAATAAACATTTCCTCTTCGACGCACACTTTTTTTGGCAATATCAGTTATTGCGGCTTTTCTATTATTATTATTTTTACATTCAGTTGACTTAATGTTCCAGCGACATTCATTCATTCATTTCAGCGATATAATTCTATTTTTTCATCTGAGAACACAATGCGTTTGGCAGATTTCGCCATTTTATTTTAACCTAAATACGACTGTTATAACGAAAAGTAGAAATATTTCTAGTTATAACAGTAACTGGCATAGCATTCTACTTCGATAACAGTGGTATGTTTCACAACTAACAATGTGACCACGCCTACCTGACAGTCCCTGCTATAGCACTCAACTACCATATGTGAAACTGCCGCTTAATAAATGAAGATCTTAATAGGCTAGCTATCGAATCAAAAAAACATTTTCTTGTAATAAATCCGTCTATAACAGCAGTATTAATTATTGGAAAGCATAAAGTGAGTGTTGAACCGTTGATGAATATAAGCAATGAACAGACAAGAATTATTCTCGTGAATAATAGCCTTCATTCTATGCTTGTTGAAGAATATACTATTAAACAATGATAAGTATATAGACATTACAATGAATTTAAATTCCGTAACATATTGCTTCTGTCATTTTTGGACAGTCGGACAAAAACATATACCAAATTTCAGCTCAATCGGATTAAACGTGTGGCTTCTATCGTGAAAGAATACAGACAGACAGACTTCCATCTGGAAATGGTCTTAATCATCTCAGGAGACCTCAAATTGGATCATAAAAAAATTTTTCGAGATAAAGATGGAAATATCTTTCCATCTTTAACTCGAAATTTTTTTTTAGCTCGTTCACAATACTTTTCATTCTCGGAGGTGGGTCGGGAAAGTAAAAATGGGGATTTCAAACATGAAATAAAAAGTATATAGGTCAGTATTAAAAAAAATAGTTGAGGGTGGCTGTTCAAAGAAGAAACGTTGTTTTAAAAACTTGGATACTCTATGTTAAGTGATATTTGACCTTCAATAAAAGTTCTTTAATACTAAAAGTGTTAATTAAATAAAACGAAAATCGTCAATTTCAGTTTTTCCCAAATATCTCTGAAACCGTACTTGATTTTTAATTTTGAAAACACCAATCAATTCGTCTTGTAAATACAAATATTTTTTATCTTTTAACCAACTTTGAATCTATACCGGTTTACGAAATCCTAATATGTTTAATTAAATTTGCGCCACCCTGTATATTGTCGTTTTATTACACAGGGTGTTTCAGAATTCGACGTTCAACCGTTTATGGTGGACTCCTCGCATAAAATAAAGAATAACTAGGTCAGGAATCAATATTCAAAAATCCGTATTTATCGAAATAGTGGGTGTTAATAAAGTTAATAAATAAATAGCTATTTGTGTATTAAGAGCGGAAAGTGATACTTTGCTGCTTGAGGCAGAGAGTTGCCCGCGCGACGCGTAGCGGAGCGCGGGCAATCTGCCGAAAGCGGCAAATCACTTTCTGCTCGAATTGCACACAAGATTTTTTCTACGATCACATTATTTTTAGACAAATAATTAAAAAAAACATGAAAATACACTTCATAACCTAAAAATGAAATAATGACGTTTCATTAATTTCATAGTCTACTATTTGCACAAAATAGTAAGTAGGTACTGAAATATGCAATCACTATTGCATATAGGTGTACCTAGGTGTATCTAGGTATACCTTCTGACTGTTATATTTTTACTAGATAAATTTTATAAAATAAAGTTTAATTTCGTTTGAAATATCTTCAAATAGTAATATTTCAACTAAAATATTCAGACTGCCCTACATTTTGTTTTAATATACCTATTATTTACTACCTTTCTTTAGTTTATTGTAAATGAAAACAGGCGAGCGGAAAAGTACGCGCTAGAGCGACAATAATGTCAAATTATTACAGATCACGGAAAACGTCAACTTTGCGGTTAGATTTGAGTGTGCAAAAGCCTACTTTGGGTAGTGATCGTAGGAAAAACAGTTTTTTCGCTGTAATTAACTTTTTTTTTAAATAAATATTTTTTAACGAAACTTTTTTCAAATCATTTTACTAGTCGTTGCGTTCCAGTTGGGTATGGCCGAAAAAAGTCAAAACTATTTTGTGCAGTTTCACCACACCCCGATTTGGAAAAAGATATCAAGTCACCTATGAAAACCATTTTGTCAAATCGAAGAATATTTATTCTACCGAGTTGACATTTGTTGTAATTGTACATAATGGCCGACACTGTGCCTTCTTTCATACGTGCAAGAGATCCTAGTCTTTTACCTTCTGAGAGACCTATTGGGACAAAGACACGTTTAAATTTTGATGATAGTTCCGATTCTCAAATAACCGAAGAGGTAAGTAAAAGTAATAGTTCGATTGATTGTACATCAAAGGTTTTTTTGTACTGTATCTACTTACTATTTTTCTACAATCATTTATTTAAAAAAGAGCATTGATTGTCTGTTCAGTATCATAAAACGACGTGTAATAAGTTTGTATCAGGTGCTGCCCTTATAATTACAATGAAAAACACTTGGAAAAATTGCCGTTTTGTACATATTTACTCTATAGGGATAATATGTACGAATCAGTGTAGGGCCACTGGGTCGGTTTTCTGCCAATAACACTGTTAGTGAAAAGTACGTCTAGTCTTTTCAGTGAGCGGTGAAGATATTCTTCAACAAACACAAAAGACTTTTATTAAAATAATATAAAAAATCTGATGTGGCCAGCACATGACCTTTCGCCATTTTTGAATCAAAAATTTACGGGTTGACACAAAAAAGTATGAAAAAAAAATATTTTTTTGTAAATCTGGCAACAATGGGAAAAGTTTCGAAAATTTTAATGAGATGAAAGTAAACTATAGGGTATACAAAATATATGTGTAAAACCTTATTGCCATTTTGTTTAGTAATGGCGTCATCACTCATAGCAACTACCACTTCCGGTTGTCCGATTGGCACCAAAATCTAATCAGATCTAATCTAGGGTATCAGAATCCTGTATGAAAAATTTCAAATTTTTTTATTCAGTAGTTTTTGAGTTATCGTTACTACAACATCCATCCAAACACACACACATACACACTAACACACACACACACAGACATCATCGCGAAAATATTAAAATCGTATTCTAGGGACCCTAAAACATATTTATTCATTGAAAACTCACTACCCAATTTTTAGCATGATTCCTATACCTCTCTTATCTGAAGGGCGAGAGGTAAAAAGTGCGTATTTTTACCTCTCGCCCTTCAGATAAGAGAGGTATAGGAATCATGCTAAAAATTGGGTAGTGAGTTTTCAATGGATTAACACGTTTTGGGATCCCTAGAATACGATTTTGATATTTTCCCGATGATGTCTGTGTGTGTTAGTGTGTGTGTATGTGTGTGTGTGTTAGTGAGTGTGTGTGTGTGTGTGAGTGTGTGTTAGTGTGTGTGTGCTAATTGTGCAAGAAATTATATACTTAAGTCACAGAAATCTTTAATTGACACTTAAAATATTAATCTTTGACGTCAGTGTATTTGACATTTCAAATAACGGCGACTTATAGGAGGTTACTAAGATAAATTCGGTTAGTTATTTTTAAAGCTATGTGATTTGTTGATTTAACCCGCATTCTTAAAAATCAAAAGATGTGATTGACTAATTTAGAGTGAATTCTTAGTAAGAAATTATGGTGTGAAAAATGTATGCTATTCAATTAAATGTGCATCAAAAATGTGCGTATTATTTAATAGTCGTAGAGAAACATTTTTTTCTGAAATCACGCTATAATGCCTACTTTCTTTGAGCAAATTCAGAACCCAAAATACGCTAATCTAGTACTTTAGCACGTTGCTAAGTAATGGACTGAAAAGGGCCCGGAAAATTTTTTGGGTGGGTGGGTGGGTGGGGTGTGTGTGTAATATCAAGATATTTCAAATCTGACTTCAGATCCTCGTTTAGAACAAAGTGTTTTTAGTTTTGATGTCGAATGAACCGTTGCCACAACTAATAAGCATACATATATTGATTATAATAACGCAGATTCCACAACAGAAGTTTGTGCGGTACATGCTAAAATAGCATTCGAATATGTTTTTTTGATAATTTTTAACGGGTTTAAACAAACAAAATCCTGTGTTAAAATTTTAAAACAAATATACCTACAGTAAGTATGTAGGTATATAAAAATTTACAACGCACCATTTTTTTAAATTCTTCCTCATAATGATACTTTTGTCGAAAGCCTTTGCACACATCAGTTTGTATCCTCATTCATACTCTCAACAATAAATTCTATTATATATAGTAACTGTAGTGGATTTTCATAAAAGCTTTAAGAGTTTATAATTTATTATAAAAATGTCTTTAAACCTTACAATATTACTAAAATTTGATGAAAAATGATAATATAATGCTTGTCATCTTGTCCATAGGTAGAGAATAGTATAGTAAGAAGAAGTATTTGAGACTCATTATAAAGGTCGACCGTAATAAACTAACTACCCTTAACCACATTTAACAATGGTTTATGAGTAGGGCCATAAATTCAACCTCGGTGTAAAGCTTTTACAGCTCTATGGTCCGTATTACAAATTTTGTTTTTAAAATAATGGGTATTGATCTATACTTAAATCATATTGTATTAACTGTTAAGGTATCTATTATTTTCAAACATAAATCTGTAATTTTAATTTTCTAGAAAATTAGATAGGGCCGATTATAAAGTAATTAAAACGAATTACTTTTTAGTAAATTCAGTTTTTTAGCTAAAAATCAATTTTTTACTATTAAAATGATGTACATAACAATTGTCCACAATAGCGGTCATGTCGGGGGGAGAACCTGAGGGTGGTGGCAGGGTTCTTGCGGATCAAGTGCCGATTAAGTTCAATATCATCTTGGCCCGGGTTAATTTAGGTGTGTGTGTCCAACCTAGGTGGTCATAATTTAGTCTAAATCAATTATAATTAAACTCAACTTACCAAAAAAGTCTCAATTTTGTTAATTATTTATTTTTCTTTTATTAAACAGTTAATTTAACAAATGCAGTTTTTCTCAAATAAAGGAGGCATGTTTTTTTATAATATCATTTTAAATATAAATAATTATTAAGTAACAAAATTAAGACTTTTTAGGTAATTTTAGTTTCATTATAAAGAATTAAGACCAAATCATTAACACTTAATTGATTTATTACAATACATTTATTTAAATTACTGTATAAAATTACAAATTATTCATTTGTATTATGTTATGTAGTTTACAAATTGTTGTGTTTTTTTATACTAAATTGTAATACATCTGTTTGTATCTATCATTGTTTTATTTTAATAAAAATTAACGCCATAATTAATGAAACAACTTCAAATTATACTGAAGTATGGTCCATATTTAAATTTTAAAAGAGGTACCATTTCTTTAAAATATTTATTAAGAGTTGCCCATAAAACAGTAAAAACCCGAATAAAGCCCAATGAACCCTCATAAAATATGAATAAGTCAATCTCAAATATCGGTTCAAACGACTATACATTATTTAATAATTCTAATTTTATCAATTTTTAAATTTGGTGCCAACAAAGAAACAATCAGACTTGGAGTAAAAAAAATTAACAGATATTTTTTGCTTTTATCATCCCCCACCCCTATTTTAATGAATATTTATATTTTCATGTTTTTAAAATTATTTTTTTAGGATGACAAACCCTTACAAGTGTATCTTAGAATAAACGGTGGTATTATGACCAGTGAGATATATAATGTGGATGAAGATACGATAAGTTGTAGAAAGTCAGTTGAACGATTACAAAAAAATTATAAATTCACGAAAATTTTTGATTCTGAGATAACTCAAACAGAAATATTTGATCATGTTTTTAAATCGAGGGTATTATCTTTTATTAATGGAAGAAATTTTTCGTTATTAACCTTTGGTGCTTCTGGGTCAGGTAAATTTTTATGAATTCAATTTATTGTAATTTAACAACAAAACTTTGTAGGAAACAACTTTACCATAATTGGATCGCCTGAAGAACCGGGTTTAATACCCAGAACTTTAGATTATGTATTTAAATCCATTCGTAATATTGAAGTTGAATCAAAATTAAAACCTTTACCAAATGGGGATCACATAGTGATTGATTCTGAGATGAAGAAATGTTTAGATAATAAAAAGTCTTACATTTTAAAAACCACACTTTCTAAACCTCATATTAAAACATACCAGTAAGTAGATACCTATTAATAGTAACAATATAAACTATATCTAATTTTTTATAGAATAATTCAAGAACGATTAAGCTTTGAAAGCTTTGCTGAAATTGATAATCATTCAGATATGACTGTTAGTCTGTGGATTTCATTTTTTGAAATTTATAATGAAGCCGTATATGATCTACTTGTGCCTCCAGTTCAAAGAGGAAAGTCGCGAGATAAACTGGAACTAGGAAAAAATAAAGAAAACTATACTTATATAAAAAACTTGACATTTATCAATGTATGTGACGGTGCAGAAGCATATCAAATTTTGCAATATGGTCTAGAAAACATTAGTTATGGAGTTACTGCTTTAAATAGGCATTCTAGTAGACCCCAGCGTATCTTTACGATTAAAATGCTGCAGTCTTCAAAAAATAATGGAGAAGTATCAATAAGCAATATTAATTTCTGCGATTTAGCAGGTTCAGAGAGATCTAAGAAGGCTCTAAATAAAGGCGATCGACTAAAAGAATATGTGAATATTAATAGTTCTTTATTGGTATTATCAAGATGTATTGAAAATATTAAAAAACAACAGAAAGTTATTCCATTTAGAGACTCAAAATTAACTCAATTTTTTCAAAAAGCACTTATGGGCTATGAAAAGATTCAAATGATTGTCAATATAAATTCATCAAGCAGTGTTTTTGAAGAAACAATTCATACTTTAAATTTTTCTGCTATTGCAAAATCTGTATTAGTTCTAGAAAACCCAATTCATAAAAAGAGAACGACGAAGGAAGAATCTGTATCAGATCATAAAACACTGGAAGGTAATAGGTAATAAATTTATATGCTTTTATAATGAATATCAATTATTGCAGAAAAAGAAGAACTCATTAATGATTTGACAAACGAAAATAATAGAAAGTCTAGGATAATAGCGGAAACAAATACACGGTATTATGTATTATGCCAAGAGTACAATGACCTTATCAATGAAAGAAATGGAATTGAAATACGGTATGACAAATTTATGAAAGAGGAAATAGATCGAATAACAACACTTTACAGACAATTACTAGATAAGAGACAAAAAACGTATAAAGAGGAGATAAAAAGGTACTATATTTATTCATTTATTTATTTATAAATGCTTTCAATCTTTTGATTATTTCTGCTTAATGAACATTCCCAGATTAGAGATGATTTTTTTTGTTTATCCAATTCTTATGTTCTAAAAGTTATAATTTTGATGCCTATATTTAGCAAATTGCATTGCAACTAATTTGGATGAAAATTTCATTAAAATCTTTTAATTGTTTAATAGTTATATGAGAAAATGAAAATGTTACGGCAGTTAGCTGACCACATAAACCGGGTTGTGACAAAGCCGAAATTTTAAAATTTGATATAGTTTAACCACTAAAAATTTAAATTAATATTATTATATATTATAATGAAATAATCTGTATGAGTTTGTTTTTGAAAATTTAATATTATTTTGGAAATGTTAAAGAAAATTTTAGTTATGGCATATAAGTAAATGATACCAGAGAGACAAAATTAATAATTTTTTTTTAATAATCAAGTAAGAAAAATTTTATTTTGGGAAAAAACAGATGAAAACAAAATTATAAACAAGATTTTTTTGGTCGGACAAAAAATTTTTTAAAATGTCAAATGTATAAAAATTATTAGAAAAGGTTGTGTATGTACATACACAGTATTTCTATTGACTTAAAAATTTCAACTACTCCTATTGTAACTACTAATAATTAATTTTGTTGTAGCTTACGAAAGAAATATGAAAAAAAGTTAGAAATTGAATCTGGGATAATTTGCATCAGTTCAAGCGAAGACGAAGACTCTGATGATGAGTTCAATTCAAAGATTGACGTTTTAAAACAACTACAAACGGAGAATAAAGAATATAAAACAAAGTGTGAAGAAATTGAAAAAGAACTTGCGGACACAATAATCGAACTTGAGGACACAAAAATCAAACTTGATGACACAAAAATCCAACTTGAGGAAATGAAAAGACCGCTTGATTTAAAAATAAAAAAAAATGAAGCTTTACAAGAGGATCTACAAAAAAAGTAATAAATTCATTATTAATACTTCATACTACATTTTTGAAATAGTTCACAACAAAAATTATCACAGAATTAAATTTAATTTGCAATGTTATTTAATAGAGTAAATTAAATGCCTAACGCATTTTTTAATTGCTTCAAAAGTAGGCTTTACTTCAAAGATTTAATTTGTATCACAAATTAAAGACAATTATTGTTACTTAAAATAGAGCTTATTAATTACATGGATACATAAATGGTATCACAAAACATTTCCTGTCAATCTTCCATTTTATACAAATATTATGAATTAATTATTGTGTGGGTTCGTTAGAAATCGCGTTGCTTTTTGCACATTTTTATATTTTTTTATGTGCTATAATTAAGTATTTTTAGTATTAACAGTTTATTTTAAATTATTAAGACCAAAACCATAGCTTTTAATGGTTCCGTACCCCAAATAAGGGTCGAAATGGAACCCTATTGCTCTCACTCGCGTGTCCGTCCGTCTGTCTGTCACACCGGTCTAGCAGCTAGACCGTTGGAGCTAGCGTCTTCAAATTTTCAAAGTATATGCGTCTTGCTATATTTTTTGTTTTAAAAATTTTTGCAAAAGGTAGGCATGAGAAGCCGTCAAAGTCAGCATTTTTTACAAAATTTTGTTCCGAAGCATTTTTTAACTTTCCATTGACCTATGAACTTCAAATTTGGTGATAATGTTTATTGTTATGTATATTTTACCAACAAATACCAATATATTAATAAATATGACTTTTTCATTAACATTCCCTCATTTTTAGGGTTCTGTATCTTTGTATTAATGCGAATTTTGATATTCGATATTTTATTATTTTTATCTGTGCTATTATTAATTTTGTTAAGAAACGCATTTTTCGTCTCATAATTTTTTTTTCTTCGTCGAACACACGCCAGGTTATTTTTGTTTTCACTTATTTAAATCTTTTTACCAAGTATTTTTGTCTTATTAGTTCGATTAAAATTTTAAAGTCCTTTGAGAATCCTGCCTCTGCACAGCTGTCTTATATTCTACATTTGGTACGGAACCCTAAATGTGCGAAGTCCGACACGTACTTGATCGCTTTTTTTATAAAAAAAAAACAACAGCTTTATAAGGATTAACCCACAATTATATTTTTTTCAGGCAAGAATGTGCTACTGAATTAACTCTCAGCCACTTAAATGAAGAGCAATGCTCTGGTATAATGGAAAAAGAAGAGAAAATAATAGCTGAAAGTGATTTTAAAGCGTTGTATAAAGAGGTCAAAACAGAGCTTTTGGACGAGAAAAGTGAGAAAGAAAGGTAATCTTGAAATTATTTATTATTATTTTTGTTATTTTGAGTTTATTATTTATATATTTAAATTCCAAGCCAGCAAATTGCTCTCTTTACAAAAAAAAACACGATTTTCTGTTTCAAAATCATTTACCCCTGGTCGTTAGAGTTATAAATTGTACATTGACCCTCGGTGGAAGTTTATGAAAATTTTATGTTGTTTGTGTTACTAAACGTAAAAAATGCTAAAGTTTAATGTTTCTGCTATGACTGGTTTAGTCTCTACAGAGTGTTAAAAGTAATACTGTTTTGATAACTTGAATGATAGATACTAAGTTTAAGTACGCAAATTTTGATCATTTTGATCACTGATTGCAATATTTAGAACAACTTTAAAAATTCGTGCAATCTATTTACTTTTTTAAATTAATGTCTTTGCAATGGCTAATATTTTTGCATGTGTAATTTTACCGTCGTTTTTGTGGTAATCGCAGCGTAATCTTCGACCTATGACCTCAAGGTCATTTTAAATGTTCGAAAACTCAAAAAATTAAGGCAAAAATATTGCCGTTTTTTACTTGTTTATTTATTGGCGTTATTATTGATACCCTCCTAAATCTTTGGGTGTTTTTTTTTATAGAGTTCATTTATTATATCTAAGACTCTTGTAAGGCCAGTTTCGATTGGGTCTTCATCATCTCTACAGTTAACTAGTTGCTTTTACCATATTTTGGCTTTTTCTATAGCTTCTTTAACCTCTTCTATCCTTATAGCTTCTTCTACTTCTTCTTGATATATCATTTGATCTTTTATCCTATTACTATTGTTACATATGTTTTATTATCTGTTTTATTTTCTATGTTTTTGCCTTTAATAGATCTTTGAAGTACAGTCGCTATCTTTGCAATATCTTTTCCTCTTCTGTTATTATATTTGCTTCTTTCATTTTATTTCCGAATTATTTCTAAGTTTCTTGTTTTTCTTTCTTGATTCTTTTCACGTTTGTTCTTTTGTTCCTCTGTATTCTTCATAATCTTTTTCTTCTTTTGTTTGTAATAGTAGATTCTGTAACAAGGTTAGAATGAAAAATTCGACAGGAGTGGAAAATTTCGAACGCGAGCGTGAGGAACCACGAGTGTCGAATTTTTTCATTCTAACCGAGTAACAGACTATATTTTCTCCACGATTAAAAAGTATGAATCAAAATTAAATTAAATCTGAACACAAGTTATTTGTTGACATATTTGTATTACATTGTAGTAATATTTATAGTATTATGGTACACTTACCGAAATTAAAATCTGGTGCATTGGTGTTTTTTCATAATTTGTAATTTCAGATATTATTAAATTCTATATCTACTTCACTCGATTTTTTACTCATTATTTTGTTTAAATTAAAACTTGTTTGAAAATAATTATTACCGTCGCCATTTCATATCTGACAGTGACACTTTTGAAATCCATGGCAACCGTTTAGTTCGATTACAGAAAATCCATTCTTTACCTTGATAAAGAATGAAAATACATTCAAAATACATAAGAAGCAAGTGTTTTATAATAAATATTCAGACTCTAGAGTGTGAATGTTTACATTCTATTATTAAAAATGATTTCGGAATTCATACATTCAGTAAGGTAGGTTTTCATATTGTTTCTAATTTCTGATTTTACTAATGTCATTACAAAATCACGAAATTCTTGTGAAATTTTGTTACGAAATATTGACTTGCTTCTTTTATTCTTTAGAATTCGGCCCATCAACTCTCGTGAAACTGCAGAAAATGATTTTGATATATGTCATCAGAAAATATACCTTCCGGATAATTTTTCGTCCAGAAAATAACGTTTTGCCGATCAAGACCGGAAAATGAGCTTTTTTAGAAGACTGAAAGTAAATTTTTCGAACTATCAGTTTTTAACAGAAAGTTGACAGTTGCCGTTGAGCGAGCGTTTTTAACATTGACATACACTCATGGACATGCCCAGCGGTGAGAATTGACTAGAGTCTAGAGACAGTAATTTGACTTTGATTTTTGTCATCAGTGCGTTTAACGTTAACTTGAAAGTTTGATTATTTATCATTGTGTGGCATGTGGTCCCGTGGGTAAACTGCATGCTTTACATATAAAAGATCCGGGTTCGATTCCCGAGGATTTTTTTTATTTCACAGGCTAGTTTAGGTAGTCAAGATTTCTTTTACTAAAAAAAAATATTTTTTGAGTTTGATTCTCGAGGAAATATTTTTTTTTTATACACAGGCTAGTTTAGATAGTCAAGACTTCTTTTAATAAAAATAATATTGTATTTAATACGATTTTAATACTATAATTTATAAACACTATTTACATTTGGCAGTTTTGACATTAAAACGCAGTGACAACTGAATGGAAATCAAAGTAGAATTTCTGTCTCTTGACTCTATAGTTGAGAATTATGCTATTTCAAGAGAAAGAGATGAAACGATGGTTCCGTCCATTAACCAACCATCGTTTCATCGCTTTCTCCCGAAATAGCATAATTCTCATCGATGGGCATATCCATATGCTGTATATGTCAATGGTTCGGTCAATCTCTGTCTCTCTCAAAACAGTATCGTATAGATAGATAGGAATGTTAGAGGTAGCGCTAGACCGAACATACACGCCATCTTCCTCATTCTTTTTGGGCAAAAAAAATATACGGATTCGGTACGTCTACGACTATATGTCAATAGGCCTTTTCATCATGTGCAAGCGCAGACGCGGTCGCTACGTTAAATGGGCGGTAGTTTAAAAATGTCGTACCGTTTTGTGCAATAATGGCTGGGAAAACAATATCTCCACAAACAAACCAATCATTAGAACAAATTATTGATGGTGCTGTACTCGTTCATAATTTAGTCGAAGCACATAATTGTAAACAATTAAAAAGGTGGCTTAAAGTGTCATGGGCGTTCACAAAAAGGCAAAAAAAAGTGAGCTGGTTGAGAGGTTACTGTAATCATTGAATAATTTTATTATGAAAATTCATTGTTAATATAGAAACTATAAATAATATGAGTAACTAAAATTTTTGATGCTATTAATATAATATAAATATATAATGGTTATCTAGTATTTTTATCGAAAACTTTTTACAACGTTAATACTGTTCAATAGTTTCAATGCTTCTTTCATATCAATTTTTTTAAAACATTTCAAATAAAGTTGTTCTTGCTTTGACCACCTACAAGTTTTAGGTTATATTTTAGAAAATATTATTATTATAACGAAAATTATAAACGACCTTATTGATTGGCTTATCAATTTATTAAATTCATGATAGCTCAAGGGATCAGGATGTTCTTCCGTTGGACAACCTTTCTCCATAAAAATGCAGGGATCAAATATAAGAATCTTTCGTAACATCATCAATCGATCGAAAACCTCTGTCACTTCGGCCAAATTTTTTCAACCATAATTCATATTTTCTGCATTTCGAACATGTATTAATATGAACTTTACTTGATAGTTTATTGATTTTTGTACGAGTTTATAAAATAATATGTATTGGTTTTAAATGATTTATAACGTTTATCACTTTTACAAGCTCCATAACATTAACAATAACGTTTTGTTGTTCCTTTTCGGATAGGTAACATTATAATAATCACTTTGAATTTTTTCTCTTTCGACTAGGACACTTAATTATTATATTAATTATTTCTTAATTATTTGAATTAAATCCGGCTTATTTTTAATATTTTTTATTGTTAATTATTTGTACTCGCAATTTTTTAACACACATTTGTTTACAAAAAACGATGTGAAAAATATGGCTGATGCTGACGCATGCGCACAGAACAAAATTGTGATGAAAAGGCCATTTTGCCGCTTTAGAGCGTTTTGTGATTCTGCGTGAAAAATCTAATTAGCCATGGCCATAAAAGTGTTACAACAGCTGTCATTATTTTAAAATAAAGAAATAATTAGTACGCGACGAAAAGCATAAAAAATATATATACAGGGTGTTTCGCGAGTGACTGGCCAAACTTTATCAGATGGTAGAGGACCATAAAGTGGTTTCATATCGGCTATTATTTTGTCGCAAAAAATTTTTATTTAATGTATACAGAGTATTTATTACGTTTATTTTAAAAAAATTCAATTGTCAATATTTTTGGAATGGTTCCTCTAATTTGAACTAAATGTGGTGTATGTATATACTAATGTGGCTAATCTTCCACATTGTGTAGTGCAAAGAACAAAATTTAAATTAAGGCCGCCAAAAAAATATTTTTAATAAATATTAAGCTTCACCGCTGTATATGAATTTTGCCAATCACTTTATTATATAAAATAAAATAAATAATTAAGTTTACATCAAAGTGCCGGTCTTAAAAAAAATACGCGAGCGAAAATTTGTGTTTTGCAGGTCTCTCTAAACTTCCTGTTTGCCTCGACCTGCAAAACACTACTTTCCGGTCTTGTAACGTAATAACTATTTTCAAATCATCAAAGCTGTAACTATGGTTATAATTTTAATCGTACATTCTTTTTTAGGGAAAGTATTGTGAACGAGCTAAAATATGTAGCTTATAAACTGTAATCGTAAATGGAAAAAAGTTTCTATCAAAATTCTTGATTTTTTTTTAAAGAATGTTTATATTTTTCAGGTATAGGACATCTTAGGAATCACGGAGGGTACTTCAGTTATTACTTTTATTTAGTTTGTTTTAAGTTATTTGAAATTATTAAAATTTGTTATTGAGTTAAGTTGTGAATTAAATTGTGTTGTGAATTAAATTCAGTTTTTTTACATTAAGCGGCAATACAGAATTCTGATAAAAGATGCAAGCTGGTCGATTTGATAAAATTACTATTTATTTACTCTAGTAGGTACAATTCTCTCACTCCCTATTCATTAATTAGTCCAAGAGCCAGGTACTTTTTTCTGTAATCTTCTACAGAAGAGATTTTATTGTTGGAACATGTTCAGGAGTGTCCCCTGAAAGTAAATTCAAGTGAGCGGGACGGAGGGCGGAAGCGTCAGCCGCTATCTTGAAAAACACGTTTTGGGAAATATCTCATGAACCGTGCATCGTACGAGAAAAATAGTACAAATCATTTTTTTATAGAACAACATACTCTACAACTTTTATTTAAAACTTTTTTCTCTATAACGTATTGGTTTTTATTTATAACGCTCAAACTTTTTTCAATTCGTTTATTGCCAAATATTTAGTTAACGGTTGATTTGACGTTAAAAATGGTGGTAATCAAATTTGTAGAGCTAAAAATTCATGTCAACCTCTTTCCCGTAAAATTATAGTGTACTATTTTTGTATTCGGGTTCGATGAACTTAAACACTCAGTATAACTATAACCAATTTATTTACAGTAAAAATACAACTCAAATATTTCTATTCAACACAATTAACAACTAACAATATTAATTTATATTAGCTATCGTCTTCTGTCCGTCTTGTCCGGCTCTTCCATAAGTATATCTACTTATAACGAAAAAATGTGGCTCATCGCGTTATTTCCAGAGTCATCTGGAAGGGTGACGTCACGATTGCTACAACTTTCTAGTATTTTTTGAGCGCGGTGTGTATACAGGGCCGGTCTCGTTACAATAGTTTCAGAGCTATAGCTTTGTAAAGCAACTTGAAGCTCGTAAATTATCAGTAGAAATGTGGCTCTACTATTCGTCTCTTACGATGCGCGGTTCACGAGATATTTCAGAAATCCTGTTTTTGAAGATAGCAACTTAAATTTACTTTCAGGGGACACTTCTGAACATGTTCCAACAATAAAATCTCTTCTATAAAATATTGCATTATGAATCTACTTTTTTGCTCTGGCTCTTGGCCTAAATAGAACCTGACAGAATTGGTCATGATGACCTGATATGAATTTTTTTGAAATTTCGACTCCCTCCGGTTTCCATCTCCTTACAGATAGAATGCCCATGTGCAGTACGCATCGAATTTCCATATATGGAAATCTACCTAAAAAATTGTGACAGATTTGCATTTCGCCCAGTCTCGTGTTTTTTTTAATAACTAAAAATAATGACTGAAGTTGTAGAGAACCAAATTTCCTTTAACTTTTATTTTTAACATTTTTTCGAATTTCCCATAGTTTCGCCGCTAGATGTAGAGCATAAAATTCTCTACAACTTTTGTATTAAACTGTTTCCAGAATTTATAATAGTTTTCAACCATGATTCTAGGAGATCCTAATTGTAGCTGTGTGCTATATATTGTGCACATGCGCCTGCTTTTTAAAATAATCCTATTCTCTACATTTGACCCGGGAAAGTTCTGGAGTGACACTGCCGATTTTTTAATAGTGATATGGTTTATTTATATAGAGGCAATTATGATAATTATATTACTATATGCCGAAATGTGAATTTTAAACAAATCATGTAAAGAATTTCAACTTACCTGAAAATTTAGTGCCGAAATGGGAGTAATTTTTGGAACGTGGCATTAGAACTGGACATTTTTTAAAGAAAAATTCGTTACTTTATTTATTAACTTTTTAACAAAATATTTCAGTTGCAAAAATCTAACATACAAAATATCATTTTCAAAAGAGTAAAAAACACTTAAGGTACATGTACATAACGAAAATATTAATTTTCGAACAAAAATAAATACAACAGATATTTTTCATAACAAAAAAAAATTAAACATCAAAAAAAAACTTTAATACCATGCCAAATTAAGAGGTACTGTATTACAAAATTCAGTTCAGAATCCCACATTTGCAAGTCTGAGCTTGTATCTGCCGATAAGAAATAATGTATTAATCCTTTTGAGTCTTTTATTGGTAGTGAGAGGGTTTTTGGCCTTGCGCATATACTTCTATCAGCTAACAAAATATTTTGTACTGTACAATATCTTATGTCTATCTGGCCCAAAGAAGCTGAGGTTTCTTCAGATGGATAATTCCAGTATTTTAAACAAAATCCATCTAAAACAAAAAAAATCAATTTTGTATTGCAAACAAAATACTAAACAATGTTATTAATGTTGTGTTGTAATTTGTACAAAATACCTGTATCTGTAACAAAATTGAATAACAGAAAATATCTATTTTTCTTTCCGCCACATATACATGGTGATCAACTCCGGAATTTGATATCTCCGTTGTTTTGAGGGATGCGAAAAAAGTTTTAAATACAAATTATAAATAAAGTCCAGCTCCACATTTTAATATTATTTCGTAATATAGAGGATGTTTCATAAAGTCACAAGCATGCCAAAGTTATGGTTTTTTTAATGGAACACCCTATATTTTTTTACATTTTTAGATTCGTCTCGAGAAGCTGATTTCAAGAACTTATTACACTTATATTATAATCTAAATAGTTTTGAAGTTATAGACAGTTGAAAATCACATTTTTTCAACTTGAAGTGATTGCTACGGCCACACGACATAAAATCGGATAAAACGGCTTAACTTTTTGAGTTCTACTTGGTGACATCAGAAGAAAATGTAAACAGTATGATTCAAATTTGTGTACTTTTGATCACCCTCTATACATGTTGTTCTTATTCCACTATAACTAGAACTCAAGAAGTTAAGATAGAGACATGTGAGCCGTTTTATCCGATTTTATGTCGTTTGTCCGCAGCAATCACTTAAGTTGAAAAAATGCGATTTTCAATTGTCTATAGCTTCAAAACTATTTAGATTATAATATAAGTGTAATAGGTTTTCGAAATCAGATTCTCGGGACGAATCTAAAAATGTAAAAAAATATAGGGTGTTGTAAGGGGGATTTGAGGGTTCACTGTGATTAAAACAAGCTATTTAAATTGGTTTTTATATGGTAAAACACAACAACGTATTATTCAAGAGAAATCATATGAACTACCGGTAAACTAATAATGTCAATTGTCGTCTGTCCATTTTAGCCTTGACGGAGATGGATAGGGTCGCACTAAGAGGTTAAAACCATGACGTTACAGTGTTCTATAAAAAAAAACATAACTTTGGCATGCTGTGACTTTATCAAACATCCTGTATATTACGAAATAATATTAAAATGTGGAGCTAGACTTTATTTATAATTTGTATTTAAATATTTTTTTCGCATCCCTCAAAACAACGAAGATGTCAAACTCCGGAGTATAAGTTGATCACCCTGTATAGTAAACAATATAAGACTAGAGGAAAGGGGCAAGAAGAACGAATTTAGTCCGATCATTTAAGAATTATTTAATTTAAATAAATGTAAGTAAGTCTAGATAAGTAAAGTAATACATTATTTATTATGAAACTGTTAAAAAAAATATTGGGTCACAGGCAACATTTTTTGAAACTATAAGTTTTGCTTGCTTGCTATTAATTTTAACTAAACCCAGGACTAGCAAGTGTGTAATTGTGCCACCAATCCCTATCATCAGTTCCTCGAGATATCCGATTTCATCCGGCATGGTTACCGATGCCCTAACCAACCTGGTCACCATGTCCAGTAAATAAGCTTTTATTGTCTAGTTTCATGTAAAGAAACTAATTATCTTTTTTGTCATCGAGATCATAGTGAATAAATTAAAGAAAGCTTTAATAAATTTAGTTGAATTAATTAACTGAGTTATACACGAGATTATCATAAATATACTTTGTTCAGTGAAGCCTCACCTCTACGTCATCACTAGTGCTTGTCTCAGTAACAGACGTAAAACAGATGATACAGACAATTTGCATCTAAAGAGAATGTTTTGAATAACATCACCAATCAAATCAAATTTTATATCAGTTTTGATTTTGACACCATTTGACATTTACGCATAAAAAATATCGCGATATTTTAACAAACTTATTTGATTTAAAATGATTTAATAAAATTATTTGATTATTTCCAACGGGAAAAAGATGCCGGAAACTTTTTTGCCCTTGAGTGCAATTTTATTACAGGTGTGTTTTCATTCTGTACTTCGTTATTTTATAAAAATACGTGCAAAAGACATAAGTAAGTGTTTCAGAATAAATATTCTAACTCAAGAGTGAAAATTGTTACATTCCATTATTAAAAATGATTTCGGAATTATTACATTCACTAATGGATGTGAAATAAGTTTCTGTTTAGGTACGTAATAGAGATAAAAAAAACGTTGCTCTTCTTGGTTCACACAACAAAAGTTAGGTAGCTTAAGAAAAAACATCACCTTAACCTTTGTCAGTAAATGTGAATCTAACTATTATTGATATACAGATCTGGTAATATTTTTACATATACGCCATCTTCCTCACTCTTTTCAGCAAAAAATACTACAATGATATACGGGTTAACGTTATAACAGGGGCAATACCCCGGACACCCGACGCAAGTGGACTCTTGACCCTTCATTAATTATACAGGGTGGCGAAAATTTCATTGCAATGTATAGTAATCTCGGAAACAGTAAGAAATATGAAGTCGGTTAAATATGAGATCAACCAACCCCCGGTATATCATATTATCATTTTATCTACTAGTTTTTTAATGGTATTTTGTTTCGTTTTTATTGAATTATGACACCGTCGCCAAAGTTGATGTATTCAGCGTCGATACGACGACGCCGATAATTTCGACAAACAGTTGGGTGTTACTTCTTCAAACTCCAGTCTATTTTCACAAATTAATCAACGAACACCATCAATAGAAGCTACAATATTCGACAAGATTCATCGTCCCGATGTCTTCGAACCAACGTTCAATATTTCGGTGTCTACCCATTTTTACATCTCTCATCGTAGACGACAATTTCTTCACTTCGTTTAGATTTATTTTCTCTTCTCAACAATTAATCAGAATAAGTATTTTCACATTTTAATTCGCTAACTTCTTATAGTCCCTGAGCCAAAGGTTAAATACATATCCACTGAAACAGCTTATAAAATTTCCATCTTTCGTGTGTTCACGAGGGGGTGAATCAGTTAATTGTATCATCCAACATAACAACTTTTATCATATATGTTTCTAAAATATACTGTCAATGTTACGCAGAGTCGTACTGTGTCAATCGCATTATATATCTCTACATTACGGTTCAACGAGTATTCAGCCAAGGGTTGCCTCACTGGTACTGATCTGGCCGTAACTCAGTAGGGTTGTCTATACAAACAATATAATAAAAAAGAGGTATTTCTGATACCCCAAAAGAGCAATTATAATTGCCAATAATGCAGAGAGAGACAGAAAACATCTGATGACATTTACGGTATTTAAAGTTGTTAAGAACTTTTGTACATAAATGTCCCAGTAGTGGGTATTCGTTGGATGGAGTTTTTACAAGCTCCAAAAAGGCTATTTACAATTAATTTCTAATTTATTTATTGTAACATAATTGTTTAATTCTCTATAATTAATATATGATGGTGGTTAGGTTTTCCGGTTGTCCGGTTTTCCATATACCTTTTATGCCAAATGGCGCCATCATTCTTCAGAAAATATTCTTAATGAATAAATATTTTCACGCTACATGATATGAAACAACTTATACGGTGTGGTGACGCTTCAAGAGTAAGTTAATTACAGTTTTACTTTCCCGACGCACCTCCTAGAAGGGAAAGTATTGTGAACGAGCTAAAAAAAAATTCGAGATAAAAAGAGAAATATCCATTTTTGGATCCCCTGAGACGATTAAGACCATTTCCAGATGGAAGTCTGTCTGTCCGTCTGTGTGTGTGTGTGTATTCTTCCACGATAGAGGCCACACGTTTAATCCGATTGAGCTGAAATTTTGTATAGGGGTTTGGGTTACCCGTCGGAAGAACCCATTAGTTTTTGTACGACATCTGTCAAACGGAAGTACCACTATCAAAAAATGACAGATGCAATATGTCACGGAATTGGAATGCTATATGTCATTTTAAAGCCCTAGAAAAACTCTATTCAGAACACTTAAAATTATTTCTCCAACTGTCACTTGTCAAAAATAAAAAAATGTCAAAATTTGAAACTTCGGCATTAAATATCTGAAGAAGTATTAATCCGATTGAGCTGAAATTTGGTATATGGGTTTGGGCTATCTGTCGGAAGAATCAATTAGTTTTTGTACGAGATCTGTCAAACGAAAGCCCTTGAAAAACTCTATACAGAACAGTTAAAATTATTTCTTCAACTGTCACATGTCAAAAATTAAAAAATGTCATTGGTTGAAACTTTAACATTAAATATCTGATAAAGTATTCGTGGATACTCGTCGGGAAAGTTTTGGGGCGACACAACCGTTTTTTAATTAGAGTACTAAGCGCCGGTATTTATAAAAATCAAGAAACTTTACACAATTTTCATTGCATATAATATTTTTAAATCGGAATGTTAAGTTTCACGGCCTGCGTCAATAAAATTGTTTATTTCCAAACGTTTCGACTGCAACTGCGGCAGCCATCTTCAGTGGCGTAGACGAAGTACTCTTCGCGACATATCAACTGAAACTGAACCCTCCTTCGCTTCGAGTGTGCCATTTATATGCGTGCCTCGGCGCGCTTTTTTGCTGGGACTGGAATTTGGCGATTTATATATAGGAATAACTAGCCAAGATTTTTGAGACTGGTATATTATATAGAGCCGTGTATATTTGAATTACATATTTTTTATAAATATTTCAGTATCCCACAATCATCACAATGTTCGCAAAATATTATTATTGAATTGAGTTGTCTCAATTTAAAAAAAAATTTGAATTTTTAATTTTTGAATTGAATTAATATAAATGTTTATTAAATAAACAATCATCTTTTTCTTTAAAAAATCTGAATATTTTATTTTTGATTATGCTATTTTTATTTCCTTTTATGCATATTATCTGTACAAAATAATTTCGATGTTTCACATTTGCCAGGCGTCCCCGTGACATGTCACTTTTTTTTCTTAATAAGATCTAACTTATCAAAATCTGCAAAGAAGAGTACTAAATCATTTTCTCAATAAAATTAATTTTAATCACAGGAAATGTTGTACGTATTTATATATTCTTCATCTAGCAAGAGTGAAAACGAGATTATCTGGTAAAGTATGTGCTTCAATATATAAATTATCTTAAACAAATATTTAGTATTACTTAAAAAACAAAATGATTTAATTTTTGTCCAGTTAAATAGTGTATTTGGCCCCAACGCGCGTCTTTTAAAAAGTTTTAGCTAACATCTGATGGTTCTATTTCTATGCAAATAATTTGTAGATGATAATTAAGGATCAAAATCCGGTGGCTATTACAAAAATGTAAATAATAATGGTGGCGCGAATTTTTATCATATGACTGCTTTAATTTAGTAAATTAATTAATTAAAATTATGCATTTGTAGACGGATAAAAAATAAAAATATTATGGAACTTACCTAAAACACACCACCTTCTATTCCAAGTTAAACATTTTTTCCCATCGTCAAGTCCAATGGTTAAAAAACCTGTCAACCTATTGGTCAATTGAAAGCTGCTTTCGATTTGCAAATTAAATGATGGTTGCAGAGATGAACGTAAAGAATCTTGTAAGTGTAAGCTGAGTATACCATTTTTTATGTTCGATATATCAGAGTTCCTTATATGACACCGCCCAATTGGTATGAATGCGATTTGTTGAGAAGTTTTTGTGTTGTTGGAAATTTTGCAATTCTTCGATTCTCTGTTACATTTGAAAATGCTTTTCGGAGAAGGACATCTAAATTGCTCCTAAAATGGACGAGATAATCATATTATTTATGAATTTCAGTTCTCAGAAAATATTTAATTGGTTTTGGCTATAGTAAAAAAATGATTTGCTATTAGTTTTTTTAATTTATATGCAAGTAACTAGTTTTGATAAATTTTTACTTACTAGACTACTGGAGTCCTTTATTCTTATCTCTAATAAATATACGCATAGATCAATTTCAAAATCCGTTAACAAATCATGAAAACTGAAGATTTTTTCTATCATCAAAACACCATTATTTTCTTTTAAAATATCACTAGAAAGAACATTTTTTCCACAAGTAAGAACTACCAAAAAATGTTCCTCGTAATCCATATTCTGTTGCAGATCTATTTTTTCTTTTAAATTCAAGGTTATTTTGGTTATTTTAATTTGTCCTGTACATCTGGAGTCAAAAATGCTTCGATATGTATCAAACTCGATGGTGTTTATCTCACTTATAAGTGCTTCTTTTGTTTTTGCTAAAACAAACAAGAAAGAGGGTCACATTTTCATTAGTAAGATATGTTTGGGATAGACGAACGCAGAAGTAATACGATATTTAAAACTATTTGTCAATAGAAAAAACGTTCATTAACGGTAATAATTCAATAAGTACATACAATGGTACTGAACAAAACTTAAATATAGAATTTGTAAACTAAATGAATATAAATTAAAACAAACATTAAAAGTTGGAATTAAACAGAAATAGAAATTAACATACCTATTTTATTAGAATACACTAAAATTATTGATTATAATAAAAGTAAATAGATTAGTGACTAAACTATGTCAATAAATTTTACCATTACTAATATCAATCAAAAACAATTAGCGACAAAGACAGAAAGATATTTTAGATAATCGCGGCACTCGTTCTGAAAATATTTAGAAGTCAACCAAAAAATAAGAAGGTTAGTAGGTAAGTCAATTTTATCATGTATTTATCATAAGCTGATAATAAGATTGGAAAAGAAGTTATTTCTTTATTTGAAAATAGTATTTGATGTTTTGAAATCCAGAGATAATCTTAGGCTCGGTACCGATTATAAGACCACAGTAAATAAGAAAAATTGTGAAGTATTTGAAAATCGATTTGCAGCTATCGTACATGCAGTTTTCTATAGATGGAAGAGGAATATATTAAAATCTTAAGATGGAAATATGGAATATGCAGTATGGGTTATAGAAATGTAACTGAATGTTATTTGGAATTTCAATTGCTAGAAGCATATCTATCAGGGAGAGCGAGAGATTTATTAATTAAGTTAGTTGAAATGGATTAGACGGACGAAAAATAAATTCCTTTATTAAATGCACTTAGATTAACAAAGGACAATGGGCATTTTTATAGGGGTTTTGGACCCACCTGCAACACCAATGAGTTATATATGTCATTAGAAAGGTATTGTCATGTAGAATGATAAGATCGATTCAAAAACATACCTTTGTCACCGCAGTTTTGAGTTATAGTGATTTGAATTGACATGCTTTTTATGCAATGATATTTACTTGTTTTATTTACATTGTATTAACACATGGCTTCGCGCCAATACTAAGCTACAGCCTTTTTATTATTCTATGCTAGGTTAGTACAAAAGGTAAACCTTCCTTTCCCCCTTCCAAACCAGGTTGCCCTACCGAATCTAACCTAACCTAAAAAGGTACATACTCATTTTAAACCGATCAAATGAAACAATTAGTTCACTTCTGATTAGGTTTATTAGAATAAAGTCTTAACTTAATTATACCCAATTGTTCTTTAATCTTCTTCATCAACTATAACATCATTTAGATAATTTGCAGGAGCATTAAATAAATGGTGCCTACCAAACCCTAGGTATATTGGCCACAGGTAGCTAGATTGAAATTATTTTTTTTTAAATAGCACCTCCTGTATGTTTTTATTTTCTCCTTAAAAAGCTGATTTCAATATAGTATAATCCTTGGATGTAAATTACATATTTACAGAATTACAGGGTGTTAAAAATCACCAATGTTTAAACCTTAGGTGTTTTCTGTGTCAACAAAAATATTACGGATTTAACAAAACAGTTTACATGTCCCTATCCTAACTTTTTAACGGTTATTTTCTGCGTTATAAAAAAAAGTAAAAGATATGATCAAAAATTCATAAGTTTCATTATTTGGTCACCTTGCATATGATTTTATATACGATCATTGAATATTGCTAAAAAGTCTAGACAGTAACATGTAAGCCGTTTACTTAAATATTCAATCGTTTTGACGTAAAAATGACTTAAAATTCAAAGACGCTGTAAATTTTTAACTACCTATTTACTTTAGATCCCAAGTGTTTAGTTTACTGAAATCAGCTTTTCGAGGAGAATTTAAAATTATAAAAATATGTGTGTGTAATTTCAAAAAACATTTTCTATCAAGTTTTATAAACTACATATGAAACTGTAAGGCATTCAAAAAACTTTTTTATATTTTTAATAATAACTGAGATAAAGAATGGGTTGACATAACAGGTTACCCGCTACAGTATCATTAATTATATTTTGACCATCTCCTGAATCTTAGTTGTACAAAAGTTTCAACGATCGCCATTTAAGTTTAAGAACTATACAAAATTCACATAGACTGTTCTTTTTTAAATGGCACACCCTATATATTTATATTTTAGATTTTTCCTTAAAAATCTCATTTTAATAAACTATATGAGTTGGGGTCAAAATAACGAGTTAACAGTGTGTAGAAAACTCTTTAATATTATCACTTCAAGTAGCTTTTGATCGCACACGATTGAATATTTGGAAAAGGGTTAAATGTTTAGGATAAGTTCTACTACATTAAATAAAAACTTTAGATGTACAGTTTGATCAAAAATTCATCATTTTTGAAGTATTTTGACAAAAAAAAGCAATCATGGAACTGTCATTTAAATCAATAATCCCCTAACTTTAAATCCATATAACTCGGAACTGCGGTACCTAAGGTACATTTTTGAATTAAAATTATTATTATATATATTTTATTGCTCTTGAGGGTGGGTCCAAAATGCCCATTGTCCTTTATTAAAGGTGAGAATATATATAGTACGTAAAACTATTATCAAGCTGCTGATATTTTATCGCCTATTCATGTCATGATCTTTTAAAAATATAGTTGATTTATTTAAATAAAAACTTCTAAAAACGCTTTCAAAGATACCAAAGAAATCAAGCATCTGAAAAATTTTTAGTCCACTTTGACCGTAGACTTCATATAATAGTAATTACAGATGCCAACACACTTGGTATAAGCGGAGTAGATAACATTTGACCCAGAATTATTTAGTAAATATTAATATTTGGAGGTCCTCAATCTATGATTAATATATTGACCATTTCTTATGAAATACCCTGTCTGTGTAAGAATACTTACTTGCTAATAAGAGAATTTTTTCCGCTTCTAATCTTTCCGTGCTCATAGAAAAATCCTTTGACGTTTTGCAGACATTTAGTGCTTTAGATATTTGAAAAATAATGGAGTTTTGCCTGGATAATTCCTTTTTGTATTTTTCAAGTCGATTTTCTGAAGTTAAATTTTTATGTTTTGGTGATCCCTCTACACAACATTTTTGGGAATTTTTTCGAACGAGACTTCTTTTTAAAGATGAACAAAACGAGTTCGTTTTTGATATTAGAGATGATATACGGGACGTACCCATGCTTTCTTCACAAATTTGGGAAGTATTTGTTGTACACTGCAAAAACATGTAATTTATTATGATATTTTTTTCGCACAGACTAAAAAAACGCCTAATAGCTAGGAGGCTAGTAGCAATTTTGGTAAATGATTTGCTCGTCATTAGAAATGATGGGTAATAATAAAGCAAGTAACAGTCTTCCTCTAAAAGCTAGAAATGTTTTTAGTGATGAGTTGTAGCCATACTAAGTACCGGTAACCACGACTTGGCAGGCATCAGCCCTACATGTCATCAGCTCTTATATATTTGAAAGTGTAAATAAAATAAAAAAAAATTGTCGCTTTAAGGTTGAAATTTTAATATGATTTAATTTTTTTATTAAAAAAAAAATTTACAGTCGATTTCAGCTAACACAAGTCCTTGACAGGTCAGGTGAAATATGCAGGAATACAGGAGCGTATATTGGAAAACAAATATGCCATATGTAGAAACAACTATTTTATAAAAGTAATTTTGTTTTACGAAATGAATGCAAAAATAAATGGGGAAGCAGTTCCTTCTATACAGGACGTCTCAAATTAGAAAAGATAACAATGCAATATCAGAAACCGTAAAAGATACAGAGGCGGTTAAATGGAAAAAAGTTAAGTATTTTGGAAGGCATTATAAACATTGGTCGAAAAAGATTTACAGGATCTCTCGCCCTTCTCTTATACAGGAAAAACTAAAAATGGTATTTTTGGTTTTGACGCATAGAATTTTTATTCAAAAAAATATCAAAAATTAGAAAAAGAAAGCTTTATTGTATCTCAAAGTTGCTACAAAATTATACTAAAAATTATTTGCTACGACGTTTCGTGTCTTAACGGCCACCATCAATTTGTTTTTTTAATACGGACCTATCTTTGTGATTTATCACACTTGTCATTTTAACGACGTCTTATCTAAAATAACTAACATCATCAGCGACAATAATTTTAGTTACGGTCCTGTCGTAATTCTTTTGTAAATTCGTTCCAATTTGGTCAAAACAAATTTAACATTACCTAGAAAAGATGCACTATCAGTGAAAAAAAATTATCAAAATAGTAAAAATTAATCGACCTGCCTCGTGATTAAAAAAATATTGATAAGAGTATTTAGACAAATTCAGTAATATACATTACATTTTCTACGACGTTTTGTATGACAAACAATCATCATTATCAATAATCTGTTAATACCGACCTGGATTTTATCTTGTGCAAAAAAGGTGAAAATAATTATAATAACGAATAATTTAATTTAAGAAATAACTACAAATATTCAACCAATAAATTTAAAGTATTACTAGGTACGTATCTATCAAAAATTTATTATACTTAAATCAATTTTGCAACTGACTTTGTCTGTAAATTTTCTATCAATATTTTGTAATCACGATGCAGGTCGATTATTTTCTGCTTGTTTAATTTCTACTATTTTGATATTTTTATTATTTCACTGATAATGCTAATTTTTTATCGAAATTGTTAGATAACATTATATTTATTGTGATACAATTAAAACAAATTTACAAAAAACTACGACAGTATATACCGTATAATTAAAAATTATTATCACTGATGATGTTAATACACATAAAATGTAAACTAAATTGTGACTTCAGTTTGTGAAAGTGCCCACCCAAAGTAGAAAAACCCTATTTGGGTTTTGATAGTTTAGTTCGATTTTTTTTTTTGCTCTCATCAATAATTTATTTGCGAGAGCTTTAGTTTTGCACGGATATGTAAAGGCCAGATTTTCAATCTTTCTGGGTGTTTTTAGTGAAAAAATACCTAAAAAATGTCATTTTTTCACATTTTCGATGTATAAAAAATTTAAGGGCAATATCCCTTCGGTGTGTCCTTCATATTCTTCTTGGGTGCCGTCATCTTTATGTTGGGATAGCTTTTGACTCCACCAACATACTTCTGCAAAACAATGCATCCAGCTATTTTCCTTTTTGTATCGTTTTTCCAATGGCATAGCGACCCTTGTTCGTCCGATTCGCTGGGCAATTGTTGTAAGAACTCATCAAGGTGATAGTGCATAAAATGCAATTTTAATGTCATGCATGAATTTATTTTATGAAAATAAGAAAGCATTGTTTTCACCAATCACTTCCTTTCGTCTCGCTGTATACGATTCATTCCTAAAACGCCTTTGATTACAGCTTTTATTGCATCCCAGCCTCGCCGGTAATTGTATGTCAGCACGTTTGTGAACTATTCGCTTTTCATTAATTTTCGAATATCCGGCCCAGTGAGTACACTTGTTTAAAGAGAAAAAAGCATTAAAGAAAAATTAATCGAAATGCTAATAGTATGTAGTGAACAAACAGATATGAAAATATATAAATAGGCGATATTACCGTTTTTAATTTTGCCAGTGCTGAGTTTTATAAAGATGTTCTGTAAAGAGTCATAGACTTCTTCAACATTTTGGACGGCCATGAATTTAGAAACAATTCCCAATTCAACATGGAGATGTGGTAGCAGTATATCATCATCGATATTTTTTCGATTTTTTTGGTTTTCGGTAGTTCTTTTTATCCAGTCATGACACAGATAATGGTCGATTTTGCTTCGCGAATCCTAATTACAAAGGAATTTTTGAAAACCGCCCTTTACTATCACACCTGGCAATATGTTCATAACTTTTAGGTCATAGCAAGCCTTCCATTTATGTTTATCATATTTGATTTCCTTCAATATACTGCCCAATGTTTCATATGTTTCCTTCATATTTGTGCCAAATTCTAACGGAATGGAAGGTTGTTTGTTTGTTTTATGCAACAAAAGAGCCTTCAAACTTGAAACTGAATCGTCAATGAATAATCGCCAGTCGCCAGGAATGTACTCCCAATTTATTCACTGAGCCTTTGATGGCATTGCAGTATGTGAACGTATTTTCGTCATTTACGGTCTATAATTTTTGATATTCAGCTTGGCGTTTCCGGTATACCGTGGCGCTAACATCTTGCTTTGTGAGTTTTCTGCGCTTCAAAAATGATGTCAACATTTCTGAATTTCGTTGCCATAACTCCAACTTAGCCACAATGTAATTCGTTTTGTGTTAACGGTTTTGGTTAATCTTTAATGTCGGGCATCCAGTCGGGATCTTGCGAATCGGGTGCATCGGTGAAACCACTTGCGGCTGTCAATCCAGACACAGTATCCGGACTTGGAGTTTTACGTGGTTTGACAAAAGCAGCAACATATTTTTTTGTCATCGAATTTTCTTGTTAAACATAGGAAAAAATTAATGCATTCTTAGCACCTGGATGCATTATGTCTGTTTGAGTGTTTTATAAAGCAAATATTGGTGGGATAGTTTGACATTGTTTGAAATTCCTTACAACGGCCAAAATAACTATCAGAATCAATTGTAGGTTATTGCAATGTTGAGCAAAGTTAGCCGTGTTGATGCAGAAAATATTAGTTTTGTCGCAAACAGTTATGCTTAAATATGTATGGTTTGTAAGTTATGATTAAAAATGTGAAAAAATGGCATAAAAACACCCCGAAAGAGTGAAAATCTGGCACGACATGTCCACAAAAGTTTATTTGGTGTGAAGAACATTTCTTCTGAAGACTGCATTGAGAAATTAACATGAAAGACCAAAAATTGTTATTATTATTTTATATGTAAAACATATTAAAATTGTACAATATATATTTAATATTTTTAATAATTAGTAATATAAAAATTATGAAACGCAAATTAAACTATTTCCTTTTTTTTCTACTATATTCGGTACATTCCTTCTTTTACTCTATTGTACTCCAAAGCTGATGATGTTTAATATATGAAAATGAAAACACAAAGAAATGTCAAATCATTGTAAAAATGATTAAATTTTCTAGTAGTGGAAAAAATAGTATATAAACCACGGTAGAGAAGATTATTCTCAGCGTCGCAACTTATTAGCTCGGCTGAGAAAAATATCTTCTCTACCTTGGTGTATATATTTAATTTTAACTTTGACTTTACATCAAAAAGGCGTTTTGTACTTACTTTTTTGGACACGGATTCCAAACTTGCCAAATCTCCAAGAGCATTCACAAGAAATTTCTTTGGATCGTACTCCGAACAACTAGTTGACGTTCTATTGTCAAAATGGGAGTAGCAGGTTAATGAAGAATTATTGTTGGAATTTTCTTGTGGAGACTCAATACTTATGTCATCTGCGGAGTAAAATTTTTTCTCATCACCAAAATTCTTCTGTGAATCTACCATACTTCTCGGCGTTTCTATGGAACTGACGCTTGACCTAAGGGTTGATTTTTATTATTATTTATGGATACATTTAAAATATGAGAAAAATAACCATACTGAACATCATAAAAATACATCTATGTATAATTTAAAACAGAACAGCGTTAAATTTTGAGAAATAAAATTGGACAAAATAGTTATTTATTTATTTTATTTATATGTAGATGGCTAATCACTAAAATTACTTTTAGTAATGTAGATAACTTTAGCATTTTTGATTTAATTATAGTTTATTACCCTTGGTGACTCATGATTACCATGCGAGAAATCCATCGAGTATTCGGGAAACGGTGATGTGAACGTTCAAGCGAAATAAATATAAATAATACGAAGGGACGGACAAGAGTTAGTTGACTCATGTATACTGTGTTATATAAGTTAGTATATTTTGTTGTCGTGTTTAATATAAATTAAAAGATGTATTACTTAAATAACCCAAAGTACAAAAATATTACACTATGTCATGATAGCTCAAAGGACAAGGCACATTTTTAATGTAATCTCGGTCTCGGAATCGATAGATTTTTTTGAAATTTTTGTATGTTGTTGGGCATATAAAAGTAAGTATTTTTTACCGTTGCGCTAAACCTGTAGGTATACTGAGTGTAGCAATAAATTGGGACTAACGGTTTTATATGTTAGGCATAGAACTGTATTTATAGCGTAGTATTAGAACTACTTTTTTCCACAAAAGTGTTCAATTAATTGTATTAAGTATTCATAAACAGTATGATTTGGTGACATTTTGAAGTATACAGGGTGCGTCAATATTGTACAATCAAAATTGATTTTGTTCTACTTTATATTTTTTAGTGTTGCCTGATCTTAAATATTGGTATACCAAAAAAACCAGTAGAGAATGTTAGACAGCATTACCATATGAACGTAGAATCTCTCTTTTTCTATTTCGGAAAAAATATATGCTTTTGCATAAAATATAATTATATTAAAATAATTTTTTAATATAAAGTAGAATAGAATCAATTTTGATTTTACAATATATGCGCACCCTGTATACTTTTAAATGTCACCAAATCATACTGTTTATCAATAATTAATACAATTAATTTAACAGTTTTATGTAAAAAAGTATTTCTAATCACTATGAAATAATCTGTAAATACAGTTCTATACTTAACATATAAAACCGTTAGTCCCAATTTTTGCTGCACCCAGTATACCTACAGGTTTGGCGCAACGGTAAAAATACTTACTTTTACATGCCCAATAACATACTAAAATTTCAAAAAAATCTATCGATTCCGAGATTACATTAAAAGTGTGCCTTGTCCTTTAGGTAAAAAGTTATATCATGCACATAAAAGATATCATTTTTACACTAGACAAACTGATGTGAAGTGGAAAAAGTTCTAAAAATTTAAATTGGAAAAAAGTTTTCCCATGCAAACCACTTTAATTTGTATGGCGGGTACCGGAAGGACGGTCCGATCCTGCTCAGATTCAATAGAGTTCTTCCTTGGACAAAACTAACTAGGTAATGTGAAAACCGGAACTCGATCGGAGCAAAAGTTAACAGCGTTACATAACATGGGTTCAGAATTTACCTTCACTTCCCATGATCATCTTAGTTGAGACCAACACTTCAAAGAATGAGGTTTGACAGAACTAAAGATGGGACTACTAAACAGTTATAGAGATGGGAAACGCTTCCGTCGTTATTTTGGAACTTCGTCTAGTTAATTTTGGCTTTAAAAATTGCGTTCTTACTTACGGGAAACAGTGGTTACTACATTTGATCATCTCGAACAATGCGTTTCATATAATTAAGATCGAACTTCACTTAAGGTAAGTTCGTTTGATCCTATAATAACTTTAAAGTAAGTAAGACAATGAAGTTTAGAATACTTCATTTCTTGTATAGTTGTCACAATCTAAACCTCACTGTCATTAATTACAGAATCTTTAAAGTTAATGAACGTTCTATCTATTGACAGTTAACATATAAAAAATATGGTCCAAAGTTAAATAGAAATAAGAAAGAATTATTATTTATAATTTTAAATTACTCGAGTATCACTCACCTTGGCATTGTATAACTTTCACTATATTCATCTTCAGAGTTACTCATTCTTGATGCTCTTCTTTTATACATCTTGTTGACGTAGTGATTCAATATATCCTCGTATTTATTTAGTATAATACTGTGTACTATAAATGAATCTGAATGATCTAAGTTAGACTTTTTTATTAGGGCCGCTTTGCCCATTACTGGTTGTTTATATTTAAAATGCTCATGATTTTCTTGCAGAAAAAGTGAATCCGTTGAATTAGTCATTTTATTTGAAAACTCGTTATATAAATTGTTTTGAATAAATGAGTTGTCGTATGTAATTGACGCTAAAGTTATTTTTGAACCTTTTGTAGCATTTTCCATATCGTCATTTTCGTTTGAATAATCTGAAATGTTATTTAAATGTTCAATTTTGTTTTTGTTTTGGTTCTGTTGGTTTGTTATTTTTTGAAATGTGTTTATAGTATCATTTAGGTTGATATTTTCGACTGATAGGTCGAGGTTGGAAGATATTGAAGGATTTTTGATTTCTGAAGACATCCTGCCTGAAACAAAAAATCGGTCAATTGCGTGTTGCGCATTTAGGGTTCCGTACCAAATGTAGAATATAAGGCGGCTGTGCAAAGACAGGATTAATAAAGGAAGATTTTAAAATTTTAATCAAACTAAAAAGTCAAAAATACTTTGTAAAAAAATTTAAAGAACTGAAAAGAAAAATAACTTGGCGGATGTGTGTTCGATGAAGAATATGACAAAACATGCGTTTTTTAACAAAACTAATAATAGCATAGATAAAAAGAATAAAACATCGAATATCACAATTCGCATATATCCGAAGGTACGGAACCCTAAAAATGAGAGAATGTCAATGAAAAAATCATATTTATTAATATATTAATATTTGTTGGTAAAATATAAGTAACAATAAACACTATCACCAAATTTCAAGTTCATATAGGTCAATGGAAAGTTAAAAAATACTTCGGAACAAAATTTTGTAAAAAATGCTAATTTTGTCGGCTTCTCATGCCTACGTTTTGCAATATATTTTAAAACAAAAAATACGGCTTTTATCTACTCAATGAGCTCTAAACAACGATATCTCACTCGATGGGGTAGCCCAAATTTTTTATTCAGCGCCCCCTTAGCTGTATGCGGGAAGGGAGCCCCGCTTGAAACGCATATAATATACTGTGAAAATTTGAAGACTGTAGCTCCAACTGTTTAGCTGCTAGACCGGTGTGACATACGGACGGACGGACACGTGAGTGAGAGCAATAGGGCTCCGTTTGGACCTTTTGGGGTACGGAACCCTAAAAGTGAAAATATTTTATTGTTTTCAGAATAGTTCGAGGTACTTACACGTTTGTCACCTTTCAAAAAATATTGATAAGGAAAAAAAAATCTTCAAATACATTTCGACAACTTTGACCTCCAAATTTCTGATGGTAATTTTAGAATCATTATATCCAATTTTTTAAAGAGCAAAAAAATGTCGTCAGGTACAAATAACAAACAGTATTTAGGCGCCCCTTTGATAATGGCAGCGTCTAGAACGATTTCCCCCTACTGTCCTACCCTTGGGTCAGCTCTGTTTACTACATATAAGCTTCAATAATTTTTCCTTGTTTTTTCAGACTAGTTTTAAATTAAGAAAAAATCTGATATCAGATAATAATGTAACAATAATACTCTCCCTATATTTCACCCCTTGAAAGAGTGAATACTTGAACAAAAAGTTTGTGCAAGTTCGATGAAATAAGAATCAACGTGATTTTTAAGGTTCCATACCTCAAAAGGAAAAAAAGGAACCTTTATAGGATCACTTAGTTCGCCTGTCTATCTCTCTGTCTGTGTCAAGACCATTTTTCTCAGGAACGCGTGGATGTATCAAGTTGAAATCAATATCAAATACTGTTTGGCCAAAATAAGTTAAACCACGATATGCATAGTGACTTTTCGGAGAGGGGAGCTGTGAACAGAAAGTTTTATTTTTCAGTTTGGAATTCATATTGACAACACCGCATTAAATTCTTACGAAACGAGCAGCTTGAATAATCTGGTTAAATGAGCTCCGTGATGGGATGAATAGGATGAAAAACTACTGCGCACCCATGACTCATAGCCTAATAATACTATATTATATTAGCCAAATAATACTTAGGTCTACGGTCCATTGAAAGCTGTAAAAAAATCAAGCTTCTACATCTAACGCAATAAAAAAATACGGCCTATGCCGAATATTTCCATAGCCTACTTAGTAATTTTCTTATATCCTATATTATTTGCCGGTATGTTTATGGGATAACTTGACTATTAAAGAAGCTTATGAATACTCTTATATTTTCTTTATTTCACAATGGATAGCTCCTTCAGTACTATAAAATAGTTTGGCTTTGTTTTTGTTCTCTTATTTGAAGAAGAACCATAGTAAGAAAACCCTATTTTTCCTATTTTGATTTTATACCAACTAACTTAACTAATTATAAAACTAGGCAACATCGCAAATTCTATAGTAACATTTATTGCATTATTTCTCGTGTGAAAATAGTTTGCAATATATCGGCCGCGATGACTTTTTATTACTTACAAAATATTGCTACGTGTGAAAACGCCCTTAGTCTAAAAGTAGGCATTATTGCCTAATTGATGTGTGCCAAAAACCCATTTTTAAATTTAAAAAAAAACCAAAGTATTGGTATAAAAGGTAGATATTTCTTTTCGTGACATTAAATTTTTGAAATCTCGAAAAAATTAGGGCAAAAATATTGCCGTTTTTCACTTGTTTGAGTTATTGTGCGGACTACCTTGCTTGCTTAACAGAAAGTGTTTTTGGACATATATCGTAAATGGAACAAACGATTTGCATGCCGTTTTTTGCAAAGGGTAGATAAACTTTGAAACTCAACATGTAAAAATGAGTAGTTTTCTCGGAAAATACAAAAGTGTGTTTTTTCTACAATACTTAAGGCAATATATTCACATGTTGTGAATATGAAAATCCAAAAATCTATAATTTGTAATTATATCATATAAAACAATTTTCTATTGCCATCCATAAAATACTTAATTTTATTGTTCTTTAATAATAATGAGTGAATTACTTTTGACGTTTAATTTATATTATTAGGATTTTCATAAATTTCACTTATTTAAAACTAAGTAAGTCATAGTAATATTATAATTTTTCATATTCACAAACGTGTAAATATATTGCTTTCAGTTTTGTAGAAAAACCATACTTTTACATTTTCCCAGAAAATAACTGACTTTTGTTTAAAAGTTTGCACCAGTAATTATCTATCATTTGTAAAAAACGGCATGCAAATCGGTTGTTCCATTTCCGAGAAATGTGCAAAAAACACTTTCTGTTAAGCAAGCAAGCAAGTTAGTCCGCAATTTGTTTGTACATGCAAAAACGCATGATAGGGAGCAATTTTTTAAATATACAAGGATGTCTCCAAAGATATTTGATCATTTATTGAGCAAAACACGAAGTCATTGTCAAAAAAGCTGTGATTTGATTCGTTTTTTTTATTTTATTTTAGTCATCGGTATAAACCAATGTTTTTTTTCATTGATTCTTAATTTATTTTATTTTGTTTCTTATTTTATTTGCTGCTTAAACCCTCCTTTAGTTACAAAAGCACTTCGTCATTTTAAAAGGCAATTTTTAAATTACTTACTACACTTTATTGTCTTGTTTTTAAATTTACTAACCACATAATTAAGTAGCGAAGCAAAGCGGAAGTACTTATTGACTTTACAATGTCCGTTCGTCTGTCTGGTCACAATAGCTCGCCCACCTACTATTTTCAATGACCTAAGTCAACTACAACCGTCTGTCTGTTCGTTTGTGCGTGCGTCTATCCGTCTATCTCAGCGATAACTCGAGAACAGTTTCGAATTTTGGATTTCTGTTTTCAGCAATCAGTATCTGGTTACCTCACTTATTGACTTTACAATGTACGTCTGTCTGTCTGTCACAGCGGTAACTCGAGAACGGTTTCGTATTTTTGAACTTAGTTGAGAGCTGATTACCTTAGCTCACTCACCTACTATTTTCTGTGACCTAAGTCAACTACAACTGTCTATCCGTCTGTCCGACGCTGAGCTACTGTTTCTTTGTTGGGTTTATTCACTATCACCCTCCACTGGTTGGGGTTGTTATCGTCCATAATATTAGACACAAATAAAGCACAACAATCAAAATAGTCAAATAGAACGTTATCACTGGAGCAATCGTAGGTAATTTTCCTATAACTCACGAGCACAAATTTAAACATCTGCAAACGGTATCTTCCAAAATATTTAAAGATAATGGAATCGTCCTTGTACGGAAGATAAACAAATACTTAAAAAAAGTGCTGTTCTTGAATTCGATTTGCTATTACTGTCTCAATTTTACTTTTTGTCGAATAGTTTATTAAAAAATCAAACCTGCTGACTAAAATACTTAGAGAGTGTCCCTAATATTTCCAAAACATTTAGAAATAAGATGAGATGTTCGTTATTTTTCTTTACGTATCCATTTCCAGTAAAAGGCTGATACAAAAGGCTCCAAAAAAATTGCTGTTATTCGATGCCCCGTAACTATTTTAATATTTTTTAAAACTTCCAAAGATTAAAGAAAAAAAATTAACAAACATGTATTTTTATATGAAAATACTTACTCTTTCGTAATAAATTAAAAAAAGTGGAGTGAATATTTTTGTTGCACACCCATTAATCTATAACTTCAAAATTATTTAGTTTATAATACAGGTATAATATGTTTTTAAAATCAGGTTATCAGGACAAACCAAAAATATAAAAAATACAGCAGGGTGTCCTATTTTAAAAATGTACCTTTGATCCCTCACGGCATTCTTGAACACAAATGCGACTAATTTTAAAATATGAACCTTAAGACTAACTACAATTGTGTTTTTATACCTCTAAGGATTTAGAAAATATTGGACTTTACCGCATTAATCGGTCATCCTGTATACTTAAACTATAAATAATATTCACGTTAATTTTTAAAACTTAAAATGTAAAATTGTTTTATTACAGTCAAATGTAGAAAAATAAATGTCCAAATGGTTTCATTTTAATTTAATTTTCTTTGTAGGTCGCTCTTCATCATCAAAACTGATGCAGCTTTGTTTTCTTCGGGTTCATCTTAACTCTTCGATTTCTTTTAGTTCTAGATTTTCAAGTTCAGTTTTATTTTTTATTTTAAATTTATAGGATAGTGTGCACTGTCTTCGTCTTCGATGCCCTCAGAATCAATATTTTTTTCGTATGACGGTTTTTCAGCATTTGAACATATTTCAGAACTTTGAAAATTAGAGCACAAATTGCCATGCCACATCGTTTACTAATTCATCCTGTTTCGTAGCTATAGCAGATAATTTTCAGCAATTTTTCGAGAATTAATTCTTTCTCTGTGAAGGTTGGCATGATACCTTTAACATAATCTTTCCATCCCCAATCCGTAGCTGTTAATTGATTACCAAGCTAAGTTTGAATTTGTTGTTCATCCGCTCCTTCAGTTGGAGGTATTTTCTCGAAATGAAATAAGGATTTGACACTCGCTCTGTTTGATAAAATTGAAATCTAAATTCATGTAGAGATGCATATTGTTGTGTACTTTTGTAAATGGATGCTATTAATTTTATTTCACTTTCAGCAATTATTTTTTGATCTGCATTTTTATTCTAAAAAATTTCTGCTAGATTCGATAAATGTTTGTTAGCTAATAATTATTTTACTATTGATTTTTTCCTTTTCCAGCGAAACTGGAAGTCGTATCGCAACCAGAAAAACAATATTACATGAAAATTAATCTTTTTAATCAATTCCAACGCTTATTTGCAATAAAAAATTCTCAAGATTAACTGAGAAATCGATTATGAAAAAGTCGTTCTTAGACGTGTTAAAAAAAGTCATGATACGGCTCTGTCCGTCTGTCTGTCCGTCCGTCTGCGCTATAACTCAGGAACCACAACAGATAGAGACAAACGGACAACGGCAATGGACTCGGCATAACTTGAATATGTGCCCGCAAGCGAGTTTCAAGTTTTTGCGACTCCCGGTTGGAATTATATGTATGATTGTTTAGAAGTCTCATTTGATTGCTTACCAGCGATCACATATTTGTTTTTTTGCATTTTTAACGATATTTTTTCATACGAACAATATATTTTTTATACCTTCTTAAAGTTGAGGTTTCAATGAAGAAAATAATAAGCATTGATAAAGTTATTAAAAAATTGAAAATTTGTTAACCAACTTTTTCGATTGAAAATTATTCTCTTTTTAATTTAAATTCGTATATAATTGAGAAATAAATATTTAACTTAAAGCTTATTTAAAACACAAAAAGAACATTTTACCAATTTTTATAAACAAATAGTATACAAGGTGGCGCAAATTTAATTCAACACTATTAAAACCGTTATAGATACAAAGTTGATTAAATGGGGAAAAAGATAATAAAATAAAATTTTCAACTAATTTTTTTCAAAAAGATATATTTACCTACCCCCACCCCCTTTCCATAACATTTACTCAATCGTCTTGATTTTTCTTAATTTACCTATAATTTACTCTAAATTTTCCGGCCAACCACATATACTGCTAAGATTTTTTTGTTTCAAAAATGATTGGCTTAACGGGCAGTCATTGTATTTGAAGAAAAATTAAATTTGCGATTTTTGTTTTTTGAAACATCGAAATACCAAAAAATGCTGTTAGAACTTTTTTATTTATCTTGGACTTAAACATAGTTTTTTGATACGACGTTTCACATTCTTTGATTTCAAGTTTTGAAATACTGATCTGTCTCTATTTTAGAAAAATTTTGTATCATACAACCTTTTTACTCTGCGTGTGTCTATGGTGTTTTCTATTGGTCTTTAGACGGATTATTCTGCTGTTTGGTTCGAATGGGGAGGGTAAAATTAAGTGAAACGCACCAAGAGATGCCTCTGAATCAGTAGTTTACCGTTTTAAAAGGGTTTTATTTTTTTGGTTCAGTCATTATTTATATCTAGACAAATTTATGTTTAAAAATGTTCAACGAACTTACATTTCGTCATTTAATAACGAACCCTTACCGACTGACTACCATTAGACCGAACACCATTAGACCCACCCTCTCCTAATTAGCCGAACGTAGGTACTCTCCCATTAGACCGAACTGTTAAATCACTATTTTTATGTATTAAAAAAAAAGGTCTTGACTGGCCTAATCTAACCTGTGTATTTAAAAAAAAATCGGACACCACACTGCACGGACGCAGTGTGAACGGTAAAACCCCCAGGTGCGGGTGAAAAAACGCTATAACTTTTTTATTAAGCTTGCGAACTATTGTTTGAAAACACTTTTCTTATAAAATAATATGTGTTTTATCGACATCCGTTAAAATTTTTAAAATCGGACCACACCTACCCTCATTTTGTACCAAGATTATAACCCTTTTAGGCTTTGCCTCGGGGTAAAAAAGAATAGATAACTCGCATTTATATTTTAATTATTTTAGGCGAAGACGAAAACAATGGCCAGCTGTTAGTATCCATCGATCATTGATTATTAGGTCTATGTCTATTGCGGTGTTCGGTCTAATGGTAAGTCGGTTTATTGGGAAAATTCAGCGAAAAAACGTTGTCTATAGGTGTTCGTTATAATGGGAATATACCCCATTACCTTTATTTTGGCCATTTCTCATTATATTATTTTTTAGCAATTTACCCATTTAGGAGGTACGCCTATGTATATTTACATGTGAAAAGATATCTGCAAATGAAATTCGCGTATTTAATTCAGCCAATAAACGATCTTTAGACACCTTTATTCCCCCTTCATTACCAAACAAACTAATTTATATTCCACATCTAGATAATGTAATATATAAGCTATTGGTATAATAATTAAAAACGCAATTAATTTGTCTTTCAGAAATGCTATAAGGTGAAAAAGTTACTAAATTTACGTTTGTTCGGCATTTTTTTGTTATTAATAAGGTATTTAGTTCGAAAATTATTTAAAACATTTTTTTAAATAGAAGAATACGATCTTACCTAAAGTCAGAAAAAACTTTGTGATCTTTAAAACACCCTCACATCCACTTTAACAAACTGTATGAAATAAACTAGAAATAAACGTTTCCATTTGACCATCATATCAAATTTTCAATATTTAATCAAAAACAAATATTTTGCCAGGCGTCTAAAGGCCTAGCATCATTTTAACTAAATTGTATTTCAACAAATGTTGAATCACATTGCAAATGAGATTAGATTTTATGTTGTGTTGGTTTCCTTTGAAACTCTGTAATCCGATATCGTCAAAAGTTCGTAACAAATGGCATTTTTATTTATTAACACTTTCGTTGCCATGCCAGCCAGATAGGTCCGACAATAAATTTCTTTTTGAATAAAACAATTATCAATATTTAAAAAACTCAATTGTAAAAAAAACTGACGTTTTATTAAAAGTATTTTTCAAAATTTTGGAGTTTCCCGAAAATTTAAGGAATTAGTTTTCTTTTCTAATTTTCATTTTAGTGATATTGATTTTTATCAAAAATTTATTTATGAATACACAAATTTGCTATTTACTTTCCTAAGACAACAATGTTGTCCCTATAGGCACTGTGCTTATAGTACGAGATCAGACTTATTACTACGTCCATCTGTTTTTTTAATCAAAATACAATTTTTATAGATACATAATTATGAATAGATGAATATGTTGCATGACATTGACATATTTTCTCATTCTCGGACGCTATACTAATAGATTTAACAAATGATAAATAGATGCACCGTTACATATTCATTTCTTATTAAGATTAATCTGTGATATATTTGTAGATAAGATTAGTGATTTATTTTTAAAAAGCATTTTTCTATTTATACACAATACTCATAAGAAATAGATCCAAGATCCGAAAATGCTTTTTTTTAAATTTTATTTTAAACTTTACAAAATCAAAAATTATGTGTTGAACGAATGAAAGCTGAATAAAGAGTGAATATAAAATTGTAAGATTAAAAAGCTACGTCCACACCGAATTCAACACATAGTGTGTTTATATGTTGCTTGTTCCTATGGAACTTGTTTCTGAATATTTCTAAATGTTTGTCTTGGTTCCTTATTGTTTACAGTTGCAGAAACAAAGTTTCTATAAGTTGCTTATGTCCATATTTAGCGGTAAATATCAAATGAAATATAGCTACATTGGTAAACATTTTTTGTTTCTCAACGGTATTTTTATTGGTTTTGCAGAAACACAACGTTAATGCCACTAAAATGAGTTACCTTGGTGTGGGCAGAATGTTTACTAAACTTTTGCTGTTGTTTATATTTCCATAAACAGGTTACGGCAAACAACAACAAAATATTCCTCTGTGTTTCTTTTCTTTGGTGTGTCATACCATAAAAGTATCTGTATCTGTAAGGTGGAGAGGGTGGGTTGCTCCACAAGTGGGCTGTCCCACAGCACTTAAGCCTCATTAGGCTCATTGTGCATCCTCCTTAGTAAGTGCATGAGGACTTCATCAGCTCGTCAGCCAGACTACATTTTGTATGTAGTGGACAACGTCGCCAAGAGGTGCCTCTCTTATGTCGGAGAAGTTGTGCTCGATTGTCTCGTCTTCTTGTTCACACCCCCTGCAGAGGGCAGTGTCTGATAGCCCCATGTTGTTGAGGTGTTTTTGTACTGGACAGTGACCAGTCAGAATACCATATTCTGCCTAGTCATGGACAAGTATTTGTTGGCTGTTGTACGTGTTGTCAGGGTAACTTTGGAGATCCCTAAACTCTGCAGCTTCTTGTTTCATCCCATCTTTTCTTGAATTTTACAAAGGAGTGATCTTTAATTAAGTTCGTCACGACCGATGTCGTCAGTCCAATGAAGGAGCCAAAGTCCAAATTTTATGGCCAATGAGTCGGCGAGACGGTTACCTTTTGATGTGGCATGGGCTTTGATCCATCTTAAGGTGACATTGTTGATGGATGCTTCGATCAATGCTTGGTGACATTCTAGTACTAAGACTGAGCAAATTCGTAGCCTGTCTAAGGTGAGCAGTGTTTGTCTGTTATCTGTATAGATGAGCATATTTTTTCCAGTAATGTTATTTCTGGTGATTTATCTTTCTGCTATTATAGGATGCCAGTGTTCTCCGTTTGAGCTGCGCTAGCACTTTTTCCCATAGCCCACTTTATATTTAGGTTTAAGGATCTGGAGTATATGCCGCATCCTGAATCTTGTTGTGTTTTGGTGCCGTCAGTGTAAATATGAGCCATACCTGCCACTTCCGGCTCTTCTATATATTTTGTGATAATTTTGTAGGATCTGTGAAAGGCATATCGCGGTGAGATAGAGTCCGCATGTTCGCTTGTAGCAGTGGAAGCGTGTCAAGTACCTCCCGTCAGAAGCGATGTCTCACCTCTCCGATTCCTACATCAGGTTCTATTCCAACCGAGCAGAGTGTTATCATAGTGGTCAACGCGACCTTCCTGATATAAATATCAAGGGGGTGAGACTGATGATGACGTCCATAGCTTTCGTTGGTGTTTTCATGACTCCAGTTATGTTCAGACATGCTGTTCTTTGAATTTGTTCTAGTTTGCGGGCAGTTGTCTGTTGTTAGCTTTTTGGTCCCCTTAGGTCTTATGATGCCCGTCTACGTCCATGAAATGACTCTGGGGGAAAACTCCCAGGTACGCCCCACAGTTTGACGGCATTGTTGATAAGCACTCTGTATGCTTTTTTGACTCTGTTTTCTAGATTTCAGGTTAACTTGCTGTCAAAGGAGAGACCTAGGTACTTCACCTACATTGCGAAGTTTAGTTTTGTTTTAAGAAGTTTTGGATGTTTTAGTACCAGTACCTTCCTTTTTTCTTATGAAGAAAACCATTTATGTCTTCTTGGGATTGATAGACGGTAAGTGATCCTCGAACCACTGTCTATAATTGTGTTCTCGAATTTTCCTGTTAACAGGATGACAAAGTCGTCCACGTATGCTTGTGTAATGATGGTCGTTGTTGTTAAGGTCAACAACAAGTGAATTCTATATTAGAAACTAAAAACTTCTTATTTTTACATGGCCTCGCAGTTTGTTGGAAATCACATCATGTAACTCCTCCGTTCTTAAGATGAAAAAATAACGAAGATACTTTTGGAATTTGAATTCTTCGACTCTTCTGATTTTCTTCAATTTTTGGTTTTGATTGGCAGAATTTTTTCTTGACGATGAGTACCATAATTATTAAAATAATGCCAATAATTAATATAGTCGAAAACATGGCTATTATTAGCGTTGTATATGAGGCGATCGTTAATTCTTGAATATGTGTAAGTTACGATTTTGTTATTTCGTAAAGGTCTTCAAAATTGATTTTGGATAAAGTTTAATTTAGGTAGAATTATTGATTTTCCTTGTTGTACGTGTCAGTTTTTGGCGATGTATATTATACTGCGCAGTTGTCCTTGGGGATGAAATTTTGTTGGAAATGTTAGATATTTTCTAATATAGAACATATTGTCCTATTTGTGGTTGTAATTCTTCTGTTGCTTGTGCCCAATATGGGTAAGAACGTGTAACATTATATGATTTTGAATTATTGGATATACCTATATGATAAAATTTTAAGGATTCTGATTTAATGATAGGAACGTCGGTGCACCCGAACTGCACCAAAAACTCATTAGCCTACTAATTCCCTACCTGAAATGCACTAAAATATTTCTGTGGCTCGAATTGCACTACTTCCATATTTTTAATTGTTGGGGAATTTTAAACAATTAAAGAGATAAGCATATATAAAAGTGAATTCTGTAAATTTAAACCAAAAAAGAGCTGTCAGAAAAGAAGTCTTGCAGAAGCAAAAATTTATTAAAAATAAAATAGAGGACTATAGGTTAGGTAGAATAAGTAGAAAAATGTATGTCATATAAATTTAATAACTGAATTAAGTAATGGTATTTATTTTTTGATGTTACTAAATATCTAGCTTAAATAAAATATTTGTTTTAAATTAAACTGACTTGTAGTATTTAAACTTAATTAATTAAGAAATTAAGAACTATAAATATAATAAAATTCCATAATTTGGAGGAATATAAACTTGTGCAGTTCAGGTGAGGATTTAGTGCCGAGAATCGAAAGTCGTGCAATTCGGGTAAGGGATTATATAGATACCTGTGAAATAAAATTGACCCTTCTTAATTTTTGTGCAATTCGAGTGCGCCCAGGAACGTGTATGGCGAAACTTAATTTCGATTTAGAAAATAGTTATGTTAGAATATTGACAAATTTAGGGATCTCATTATATTTATATAATTTTTGTGAATAGTTTATTATTTCTATTTTCTTTGCTTGATATTATTGAAGTATGAAGCGAGTTTAATGTTTTCGATTCTGTTGTAAAATTTGAATAGCATTATCATCCCGCCCCATGCTGTGTAAAGTTTTACTATTTGCAAGAAATTATTTACCCTTATTAGGTATTTATAAATTTTATCATTTTTTACCTGTGGCCTTTTTACCACAATAGCTGTGATCGTTTTTTGTTTAGTTAGGAACCCACGTTAAAGTTTGGTGATAAGTTAACATAAACCAAAAGACAAAAATCTCAAGAAAATATTTATTCATTAAGAAATGTTACTGTTGCGCTCGGGGCGTCTTACTGAAGAATGATGGCGCTATTTGGTATAAAAGGTATAGGGAAAACCGGACAATCGGAAAAGCTAAATACCATCATAATGAATACATTAATTATAAATTAACCAATTGTGCTGACAATAAATAAATTAGAAGTAAATTGTAAATAACCTTTCTGGAGCTTATAAAAGCTCCATCCAACAAATACCCACTACTGGGATATTTACCAACGAATATGTATAAAATCTTTTTAATAACTTTAAATACGGTAAATGTCATCAGATGTGCACTGTCTTTCTCTGTATTATTGCCCTTTTGGGGTATCAGAAATACCTTTATATTATTACATTGTTTGTATGGACAACCCTAGTTACTGCCAGATCAGTACTAGCGATGTAACCCGTCTTTCAGGCTGAATACTCGTTGGGTGTAACAGTAAAAATACTTTTATATGACCAATAAGATACTAAAAGTTCAAAAAAATCCATCGATTCCGAGGGTGCCTTGTCCTTTACCAAACAAGATCGACCTGAAAAAAAAGGAATTTATACTTTCAAAACGGCAAGAGTTCGAAAATAAAATAATAAATTTAGGTACTTCAATGAAAATTATGACTTGTAAAAATTTGCCGATATTGTAGTTTGTTTGTTAATAATTGTATGATTGATTTGTAATTAAATTTATTTTCAATAAAATTATGATTAATGTGTTTGAATAATTTATAATTATACCCAAGTATACCTGTTAATCCTAATCCATAGACCCTAACTCTGTGGTCCAGTTGACTTGGATAAAGACCCAGTTGACCTCTTCTGTACTCATTGAAACCATAATATAGAAATATATAATGCGATTGACACAGTACGCCTCTGCGTAACACTGACAATATATTTTAGAAAAATATGATAAAAGTTATTTAGGATGGTACAATTAAATGATAGATGTCACCCCTTGGTGAACACACGAAAGATGGAATTTTACAAGCTGTTTCAGAGTCGGTACTTATTTAAGCTTTGGCTCAGGTACCCATAAGAAGTTGGCGGATTAAAATGTGAAAATACTTATTCTGATTTATTGTTGAAAAGACAAAATAAATCCAAACGAAGTGAAGAAATTGTCGTTTACGATGAGTGATATAAAAATGAGTAGACGCCGAAATATGGAGCGTTGGGACGAAGAGCGTAGCGACGCTGATGGACGTCAAATATTGTAGATTCGATTGATGGTGTTTGTAGTTTAATTTGTGAGAATAGATTGGGTTTTGAAGAAATAAAACCCAACTGTCTGTCGAAATTATAGTCGTCGACGTAGTTATTGTTACGACGCTACAGTTTTCTTGTATTTTAATTTTTTATTTAAAAAAATGACATACAAAAATAAATCCTATTATTTTAATATATATAAAAATCATTTAAAATATGTTTCAATATGTTTTAATATGTCTAATAAACTGTACTTGTACTAGCTTAGAATTCCCAACTTTCTATCCACCTCAATCCGTGCATCGTTGAATTGGGTTCATTGGCGGAGGGTCCAGACATTCCATAGGCAAGAGGAGCAAATAAGTAAAAACTATAAATGATCGTTGATAAAATTAATCCCAGTAAAATTTGATAAACTATAAAAGCATTTTGCCTGGAAAAATAAGTGGGAATTTCTTCAAGAATGTAATCTATTAATATCCCTAAAAATAAAACAGAAATAATTAATTTTTAATGTTATAATAGCATGGATATTTATAATTAGTTATCTAATTACAAACATTTAAAAAAATCTAGTACCTATTAAAGTTAAGTTTATGATGAAAGTTTAAATAGTTCTTAGAACATAAGTTCCATTAGAACAAGTGCTTTTTTAATTTGTACATCTAAAACTCTTTAATTTGTCAGACTTACATTGGTACTTTAAAAAAATCATTTTACCTGTAATCATAGAACTAAAAAGAAGAGCGGGGAAATAGTGATGGAAATAGAGAACACGACCCATCGCCCAAAATGGAACATAATGTAAAATCCATCCTAAAAATAGCCATGCACAAGCTACTAGTTTTTTCTTGTGAGAATCTAAAATAAAATACCAAAAATTATAAATCTCTTTGAATCAGTATTATTTTCTCTAACGAATACTATTTAAAACAATTTTTTTCGAATCAATTACCATTCACAAAGTTGACAATGTACATAGTAGTTACTGTGACAGAAATATGCGAGAAAGTATTGTAAGCATGCGCACGCTGCAAATATCAAGTTGAATAAACTTAAATATTATTTATAAATTCATTTATTAAGTTTGTTACACACTACGTATATATGTTACGTTACATTATGATAAAATATTATCACACTGTTTAAATATGTTATATATATATATATATACCTAAAATACCTAGTAGTAGAAAAATGTAATGTGCAACATGTGTCCAAAGTACTTTTCCAACTAGCTTGATTTGCGGCACACCTTAAAAATATCGCTTGGGGTAATTGTAGCAAAAAACTACTATTTTCTATTTATTAAATTCACAGGATCAAGGTTAGCGATGACACTTTTTTGAGTCGCAGGTACGTTATCCATTCACCGTAACGTATTTACTGTGCAAGAGTAAATTGGGATATACAACAACGATAACGCAGAGAAAAAATCCGAATTTACAAATACGCAAGTGACGTGTCTACGCTGCGCCCATATAAAATATCTTGAGTCAACCATTTTAACTAATATTATCTAGTATATAAAATTCTGTGTCATGTACCACAATATATTGTGACATAACAGTGTTATTTACTGAATATTTGACCATGTTTGAGATATGGATAACCTTTGGGATTTAATATTATTTAATTTCAGGCATTCAAAAGAAACTAGCATTTAAAATGAAGATAATTAGAATAGACGTGGCCACCAATATGTAGACGTCTCAGTTATGAGCCACAACTGTATTAATCATTAAGACTTTTTATAAGAATAATTTTATTTATAAAATAAAATATAAAAAATAAAAGTATTGTTTAAAATGGAACTGAATTTGAATGTTAATATTTTGTAGTCGTAATTTCTCATATTTTTTTGTTCTGGCTTTTGTTTCTTTTAAAAATCGCCTTCTATCTTTTTTACTTCACAGAAAGGATCAACTTGTCAAATCTCTAATATGTCATCCATCTATGACATATCAGAGAATAAGGTTAAGATTCATGTCATCGTAAAACATTCTAAAATGTCATTTCCAATAACAAAATAAAACGTCGAAGTGACAGATAAGAGATTGGTGATTCGCGGTAGATATATAGCAATACGATTAATTATACTGAGAAGAGGTATGTAGTATACAAAGCACTACATTCCTCTGGCCATGCGATATGGACAATCCACATGAGCTGTGTACAGTACATTTTGTCTACGACTCACTAAAGGAAAAATCTACCAAATATTATAAATAACAAGTGATAAACGGCAATATTTTTGCCGTAATTTCGAGTTTTCGAAAATTTAAAGTTACGACAATAAATTTCTATATCTGTATATACCTTATATACTACAGTGTATATGAAGTAGCGGAAAAATAAAACAGATCAAAGATTAATATCATTTTTGGGGTTATTAACTATGCTGAATCGATTGACGTTGTCCGTTTGTCCCTATCTCTCACCGTTCTCGAGTTGAATCAGGTTAACAGACGGACAAAACCGTTTAATAAGCGTTTTTTTTTCTTCGAAAACTCTAATAAGTAAAGGATTTACAATCAGCGGGTTTATACCCACAACCTCCCTCTCCGAAAACGAAGACTTTACCACAGTGCTATGACAAACTTGTAAACTTACTTATTTAAAAGAGTATAAAACTGATACACCTTCTATTTTTAAGTAGGTCATATTCATATTTACTTTTTGATTTTTGGGGTAATAATGTGTTGTAAATATTATTATTATTATAATTAAATTTTAATTTAAATGGCTACTTACCATCAAATGATTTTATGTAACCCCTCTGTAATTTTACTGCATTTATGCCAAATGCGATCAAAAATATTATAATAAATATTAAATTTCCCCACCAAATTAGAGGGTTTCCAAGTAGGTAAATTCTGTATTGAGTTCCTGAAAAAAATTGTCCCTAAAACGGTAAATATTAAACATTTTTCTACTAACGTGTGTAAATTACTAACTTTTCATACACTTTGTCGTGCGTAAAGTTCAACTTTACCCAATAGTACGTAAAATGAAATACTAGTGCGTAAAGTAAATTATTTTATGCACTGGTGCGTAAAGTAGATTGCTTATTTTTTACTTAATACCTACATATTTTTTGGTAGTAGAAAAAATATTGTATGCAACAGGTGTGTAAAGTGCCTTTTTTCACTCATGTGATTGTCGAAGGCGAGTGCGACAAAATTGAATCGTGAAAAAAGTATCACATTACACACTTGTTGCATAAATATCTATTTTATATATATTTTAATATTTCAAATCATTATTGTTTTGGCCTACCCTGTAGTTTATCGGCCACTGCCAAGGTTTAGATGTTATTTCTCCTTCTTTTGGTTTTAATCCAGCGTTTCCTTGCAACATAACCGCGTGGGATTCTAGAAACCTTTCCAAGAAACTTGGAGCATATACTTCAAAACTTACGTTAGGCACTAAAAATTATTTACGTTAAAACTGATATTGTCTGAAAATCGACTCATTACTCACATTTTTCAAAAATATTTTCCTCTACATTCCACAATCCGTTTTGGTCTCTCAAGTTAGAATTGCAAGTAACTTCTTGTTGTTCGTATCCCCATTTGGGAAGCTGTTTTCCACTAGTTGTCAAAATACAGGACTGTAAGTAATGTACGAATTTTAGTTTACTTGTGACAGCTGTAACATCCGTTCCTAGTTTCGCACCGACAACTGTTACCCGCCAAACGTCGTTTGCATCGCCGGTGCCGTTTTCGCCATAACCTGTAACCTAAAATATCATAATATTAATCACGAATCATAATTTATTACCGTCACTGACCTATCATTCTAAACTGCTATGAACTTACTTGAAAATGTTTTTTAGTAATAGGTGCCTGTTCCTTATGTGAATGAAGATTTCTTCGAGTAGGCAGATGTTCCAGACGAACCAAATCGCCATTTTGAACAATTTGAACCTCTTCATTATTAGGTTCAGCGTTATATTTTTTAATCAACCATTTGTTGTTGTCATCTTTATGAGTGTAAGTCGTAATCTGAAATTGTAATGCAAAAATACATTTGAACTTTAATACGATATAGAAATAGCCTAGACAACCGTTAAAAAAACTAGAAGATGTAAAATCTGAGAGAAAACTTTCGATAGCAGCAGTTAATTAGTGCAAAATATAGTTGAAGGTTAATTAAATAAAACGAAAATAGTCAGTGTCGGGTTTTCCCAAATACCTTGGAAACCGGATCTAGTATTTCAATTAAAAAAAAACAATCAATTGGTGTTAAAATATATATCTTTTTCCCCATTTAACCGATATTGGCAAATTAAGTCCGTTTAACCCTGTATACAGGGTGGGCCACCGGTAATGCCTCGGTCTGTAGAGCTAAAATTTTTTTAATCTGTTTTTACGAGATTTATATTAGGAAAGACATTAATCTAAAAATAATTTTAATTATACAGGGTGCTCCAGGAAATTAAATAGTTTTAAAGTTATAGACAACTGAAAATCGCATTTTACATATCCCTATCTTAACTTTTTAAATACTACTTGCTAACATATGAGAAAAAATGAATAAAATTTAGCAAAAGTATGCAAACATTGATCATCCTGTATATATTTTGTTCTTATGTCACCAAGTAGAACTCAAAAAGTTAAGATAGGGAATCTATTCGTGGTAGTGAACCCAAAATCAATTGAGCTCAATCAGTTAAAGAAAAAAATCTTTTGTTATAAAAGATTTGTGATCTCGTACCTGTTGTTGCCTGGCTCCAATGCCTTCCGGATAAAGATGAAAATGTGAATGTAAGTATCCCCCTCCTGTACGGTGGTTTTTTAAGGTAATCGCAGCACCATAAGCAACTTGATGGGGCATGCTGGCGTTATGTAGACTATTACCTAAAATTAAATGATAATATAATGAGTCTAACATTATCAATCTTTTTTTAATTTGAGTACCATAATGCCATGTGCTATGCAATGAGCATTTAATGATAGACACTAAGACACAAGTATGAGAATCTTAATAATCATGAAATGTGAACTATATACACTACTTTGGCTACGACCAGTCATAATAATGAAAAATAGGTATCACAGCTGGAGCCTTTCAATATTCAAGGAATATTATAGCCATTTATAATTAAAAATTGAAATAATTCATCATTCTTCCACAACTCCTTTATCACATTAAACAAACAGTACAAGAGCTGTAATTATTCAAAAGTGCCGTAATTTTACAATAATACAGCTAAATTTGTTTCAATCAAATTTGAGGTTACAGGGACCCCTTTTGTTTGGATCACAATTTAATTTTAGTATATGCTGTTACAATTAAAATACTGAAAAAATAGGTGTCGTAAGGCAATTACGCACACACGTGAAATTACATTACTCCCCGCAACGCGGCTCGTACGCAAGCTTTCGACTTGTGCATAATATGGTTCTTACAACTCTCGTTATGTAATATGTGTGTGGACGTTGGCATTGGGCGTTATGTAATAGTACAAGTGTGGTAAGAAGCCTTTTACACACGATTTCGAAAGAGTATGTAATAGGCTTACCACAAGAGCAGTGTACTATATTTTTTCTACAACTATTAAAGAATAATTAGTTTAAAATGATAAAAAATATTTCTTAACAAATTTTATCGAAACTTATTACATGGCTATTTGGGTTATAACGCATGCTTCGGCTTCTAATTGTGTATTGTGTGTAAGGATATATTTAGGGGCAGGGGCAGGGCAGCGAAGCACAGTTTTCTGTAATCTATTACTTCGAACATATTAGCGCATATTGGAAGAGGTGACGTCAAGCCACTGAACCGGACGGAATGCAAAGCGCAACTTTATAATGTTATAACTTTGTTAGTTTTTGAGATATCTTAATTTCACTTTTAAACTTTTGTTCATTTTTGCTTAAATTTTCAGTTTCATTCATAAAAAAATGGTATTACTTTAGTATTGAGGGGTTTTAAATACGACCCGTTTAAATGTTAAAGGCTTAATACAATTATCTTATATAAAATAAACAAAATGCTTTCACTTGAAATTCTAATTCTAATTGACTTTTTAATTTAAACTACCACTGTTGGAAAGACTATTATTAGTCATCTCAATATTGGTGTATATCTTAGACCATTTACTATTAGACATGTCTTGTTTACATTTTTGTATACAATGTTTTGAAGGTAATATATCTTGTCTCCTTCTCATGGTGCGGGGTATCCGGTGTGTGCGGGGAAGTGTTTACAAACATCAACAGAAGTGGCGTACGCACATGGAACTTACTACAACTTGCGATACTTATTGTTTAAATGTTTGTATACAACAAACTTAGATATCACAACATGGTGTGCTTAAATATTAGAGAGTTAAAGTTGTCTCTAATACGGAAACAAACGTATCGAATGAGAGTTAAGCATGCGCAGTAGCGATTTTGCAACCGTATTGAGATACGTCACACGTAGCTTTCCGGTCTCACACGTAGGGCCACTAACGTATCATATCTAAACAAATAAACGCGAATGGCAGCCGGGCGTCCGAGTATATTAGAAAATGTTATGTTGGAAGATGAAAGGAGGGAAATAACCTATATAATTTTTTTTGTTTTGATGTTTCGTTTTTTCCTTTGGATAGTGGTGCCTAGTGAGGTTTTTTTGGTTCTTTGTTCTTTGCAAAAAAAACTATAATACTATAACTTTCCATATTCGATGGACAAATTTTGAAGAAAGTAAAGTTGTGACTAAAATCTAAATTACTCTAGGGCACCTCTGTTTAATACCCTCTGATATAAAATTGACAAAATTTTAAAATTCTGTTTTTGTTCGCAATTATAAATTCTGTGACTGCAAGCTGCTTACTGTCTGACGTCTGAAACGTACAAATAAGTATGGACGAATCGCAAAATAAAAGAATTTACTTTAGGATGATTTAGCACTTGCCCGAGAGGTAGTAGGACAGAACCCTTATGAGGATTCTTGTAGGTGGAACCTTGTACAGGTAAATCTGCTACAAATTATTGATAAATCGGCTTCAATTAAAACTCTTAAAGACAGAGTTCGGAACATGGTCAAAAAAATTGAAGACTAGGATAAAAAAAGCAGTGTTTAAGTTGTTTTATCCATTGTTGTTTTATCCATTAACTACAAGCGTACTAGATATGTAAATAACTATTCTCTTTCAAATCAGGAATTGAGGAACAGAGGAATGAAATTGATCAAATCTACCATACAGAGCAGCTCGATTACCCTAATTATCATATCGTTTAAAATGTTGCAATATCTAAACCATCGTCGCCACCAAGCACAATAGCATTTAAAACTTCTTCCATTTTATGTCCTATTTTAAGTTTCTCAATTTTAAATGCATTTTCCAGATTATAGATTAAAAATAAAACTAATTATTTCCCTCATAACAAATACAACCAATGAGAGACCTCCAAATTGCACCACGTGACTTGTATAGATATAAAAGTGATTATATTGCTACAGGTCGTTTAATCGCGATTAACCGACTAGCTTTGATTAAACAACACGTATCGTCGCTATTCACATTACGTTGATATGGAATACGTTTACGTATTCTGAACACTTTAACACTCTATTGTCTTCAAGACAAGGATGGAGACTTGAGTTTTTAACAATTCATATTTTATTACAGACGCAAACTAGAAAAATCAATTAAAGAATTTTCTAAAATATTTCGTCGGCAATTATAAAATAATAATGCTTACCTATGAGTTGAGATTGAAAAGCCGAGCTGTAAAATCCATCTCCATTACCGCTAAAAAAATAATCTATAAATGAATATCGATTTAATTTAATTTCAGAGAATTACCTTCTATTTAATACTCGCAAATGTATGTAGAAAAAAATTATGTACATAATAATAGGCAGACCAATAAGGCATAGAGCTCGGGCAAGTAGGTTCTTTAAAGTATGATTCTGTAAAAAATATTGAAGGTTATTTGAGGCTATGTCGGTGGTTACAGTAACATATATTTTATAATATAGACTAGAACGCGCATATTCTACTGCGCACCTAAATTTTGTGGCACCCCTATGCGTTAGACAAAGAGGACGCCCATATAATAAAGAAAGCATATTACATGTATGTGAGGAAGATAACCAATTAAACGTATGACGGTAGTATTTATATAATCTATTTGTAAATACAACGACGTTGTCGGTTGGCACCTGGTTGGCACTATATAAGCGTTTCTCATATCATTTAATAGATGGGTAGAGTAAACATTTTTTACATAGGTATATAACTTTTATATTATCACAATTCTCTCTGTACAATTTACTAAAAACCATTTTTATTATTATAATATATACCCTATTTCCTATTGAAAGCAATGCCACTGGAATTGCTGCGCTACTGCGAGAAGGACACAAACAACAAAACAACAAATGGATAGGACATTATAATATATATAAGCGTCTCATAAGTGGGTAACAGGATATACGAACTGTTTAATTGCTAAAGAACTAATATAATGAATAAATAGACAGAAATAACCAAAAGAAAGGTAAGGATACATTATTAAACCACGAAATATAAGTTCGTTGAAAATTTTTAACTATAAATTTATATAAATATAAACAATGATTAAACCAAAAAATAAAAACCTTTTTAAATCGGCACGCTACTGTTTCAGCGGCACCTGTCTCACCTCAACTTTCGGAAGATTTTTTTAATAACAAAAACCGATAAACTAAAATGAGCAAAAAGCATAGACAGGGCATTCTTGGAGTAGGCCATTTGCTATAATACACGTTTATATGTAGCAGCTATTAAAAAATAATCCTAGTTCATGAAATGAATAATATTTAACTATAGTATTAAAATATTGGCCTTGGTACGCCGCTGCCTAAACTTAAATTAAAAAAATTATTTTGTTTTATTTTTGCGATTTAATAAATTTAACACTATTTTTAAATTAATTAAACCACAAAACTAAACTTAAACACACAGTAAAATTAATATGTATGTTTTGATTTACTATTTTATTTTTAAATAGCTACCTAGATAACCATAATAGTAGAAGTCTCAACTGGCTAACTATTTTAAAGAACAGGGCCATTAAAAGAAGAAATAATAAAAAATGTCAAGTTATGTAAATATAAATTGTAAAAGTCAAGGACGTCAAGGTTACCATTTGATATTTTAAAAAAAATGTCGTCATTTATCGGCTTCAAACATGTAATTTTTGGTGAGCTAATGCCAAAAATTAAACAATCTTATTTGTGATGGTGTTTCTGCGTGCTCCTATCTTGGTACAAAGCAACAAATGACTTCGAAGAGGAATATGATATAACATAACCTTACAATTGGAATTTCGTCAAGTATAAAAAATGTATCCTAAACGATAAAAAATAATTAAAACAGTTAAGAAAAACTTCACGATGTTTTCACGATTAGTAACAAGACATTGCACCAAGACCGCCGGTCTTTTTAAGAACAAGGAAGTTAATATAACCAAGTGTTTGTTTCTAAAACCACAAAATACATCTGCATATACAAATCCTTTAGAAGAAACACGTACAAAACAACCCTTAGCAACAAGATTGGTAAACAGTTCACCAAAACAAATCCAACCTTACTTAAAATTAATGAGATTTGACAAACCAATAGGTAGTTGGTTGCTGTTTTGGCCATGCAGTTGGAGTATAGCATCGGCTGCGGTTCCCGGAACTTTGCCAGATCCCTACATGCTCGCGTTGTTTGCTACAGGTGCCCTAGTCATGCGTGGAGCAGGTTGCACCATAAATGATATGTGGGACAAAGATATAGATGGTAAAGTAGATCGTACCAAAGAAAGACCTTTAGTAAATGGTGATATTAGTATGAAACAGGCTGTGTTATTTTTAGGAGGACAATTAAGTGTAGGTTTAACTATTTTATTACAATTAAATTGGCCTAGTGTGATTTTAGGAGCTAGTTCACTAGTTCTTGTAGTGAGTTACCCATTTATGAAACGCATTACCTATTGGCCACAATTGGTACTAGGTTTTACATTTAATTGGGGTGCCCTTCTAGGTTATAGTGCCATAAAAGGTTACGTAGATTTACCAATATGCATGCCATTATATTTTGCAGGTGTGTGTTGGACTATTATCTACGATACTATTTATGCTCATCAAGACAAATCAGATGACTTACGATTAGGTATTAAATCTACTGCTATAAGATTTAATGAAGATACGAAATTGTGGTTAAGTGGTTTTGGTACCACTATGGTTAGTAGTCTTGTGTTATCAGGGGTTATGAACGATCAAACTTGGCCATATTATACTGCAGTAGGTTTAGTAGCTACCCATTTAGCAAATCAAATTATTTCGCTAAAAATAAATGATGCTAATGATTGTTCTAAAAAATTTATTTCAAATTCTAAAATTGGACTAATTTTGTTCTGTGGTCTTACAATGGGGATGTTTTTGAAAAAGAAAAAACCTGAGAAAAATTCAGATACAGTTAGTGTATGTGTTAAGAATTATGTATAAGTGTTTTAGTCAATTTTTGTTTTCAAAAATACAAAAATGTAAACGAAAATTAAAATAAAATTGTTGATTACTTATTTCTACCAAAATTACTTACCACTGGTTTGCTCAAATCACCCAATATCTCCCACAAATCTGAAATTGTCATCATTCCTACCAACAGTACAATAAACAATCCAACAAATTTAACTGAAATAGAACAAGCTAACATTGCTCCAGTTAAAATTAACCATAGCCACCATTTTATTGAAAATTCTCGTGTGTTTTTGGAAGATACTTTGACAGCTCCCATGAATGCTCCCATCATGAAACACAGAAGAATAGGATCTAAGAGAATGTACTGAGATAGAGTGATTAGTCCCATATCTAAAAAATACACCAAATTTCTAAAAAATTTCGAAAGTAAGGTAGACCAGATGCAAGAAGTATAGTGTCGCCCTCAACAAAATTACACTTAGTGAGAATTCAAGAGGGGAATCCCTCTACTTCTTCCATCTAGTCTAGCATAAAATTAGTCCCAAAATTTTTCATGGGTCAAAACTGTTTTAAATTCATTTTTAATAAGTAGTAACGCCAATACTATTTCCTAGAACAATTTGTCTTTTATGGTTTAATTTATTTAGATACTATTAACAATGATTAAGAAAATAAACCACAGTAAACTTATATACAGAGATACGAAATTGTGGTTTTCTTATACAGAGTTGTAACTATTAAATCTATCCATATATATTTAACATAGGAATATAGTTTTTACATGATTTATAAGCATAGTTCTTACAAAACAGCTCATGAATTTTAATGTTAACATTTTAATCACGGAGTCAGCTGTATGTGATATGTAACATATTGAAAACCTTTTATTAGTCATTTAAGAGAAAATTTTATTCTTTATAAAATTTGGTGTATTATGTAACCAAACATTTAAGAAAAAATAATTAAAAATATTTGAATTGACGCTTATTTTTGGAAATAGATAATTATTAAAAAACAATTTCTTCCAAATTAAAATCTATACAAAAAATGAATTCACGTTTCTCTTATCTAAAAATGTATATTTTCAACTGTTTCATTCTGCCCTCCCTGCAGTAGATATTTATACGAATCTACTGTGGTGTCTCGTGTTATAAAAGAATACTTCATTCCTCAAGCATAAAAAACTGTTTAATCCTCGACTGACCAATACAATATGAATTCACCAATGGTAAGATTAAAAGCAAACGACATAAAAATATATTGACAATAGAAAAATATCTACATGTACCATCCCAAAATTGATTAACTTAAAAATCAAGGTTCACATAACAAACAGGTTCGGCTTTAGAAATAGCTAATACCGAACTTGATAATATGATTTAGAAACAGTGACTGAGAAATAGGTAGAAAGAAAACCTAAAAGTACTCGAAAAAAAAAAGTACTGAGAACATAACTAGAACCAATAAAAAATAGCACAAAATACAAAAGAAGTCTGAAACAAGAGAATATAAAAAAAAAATAAATGAACAGAGTAAACTGCTTGGGAATGTTATAATAAGACACAGGAGATAAAAGTAGATGACAAATAAAAAACAAAGGACAGGAGATAATCGAGAAAAAATGAGGACTAACCTTATCTGTAATTACATATTTAGAAACCTTAGTAACTCCTAATGGGGTGTTTTAGACACAATAGAAAAAACAATTATACAAAAAACATTCATAGCAATTTTAATTTGTTAGTTTTTCAAGAGTATTGATATTAAAAATGAAACATAATTCAGTTTTAATAAGTTTAAAGATTTTTTATGTGTTTCCTGATTTTTTCCAGATTTTTCAATATGAAAACGAAACTTTTAAAATACAAGTTAGAAGATATTTGTATAATCTTGTGATTACTTACCTACTTCCTATTAATTAACTAAGAATGATCATGTATGGCCAAGACAAACAAAATTATTTTAAAATGTTATTAAGTAAAGCTATTTTGTGTAGAGGTTGAATTATAATAACTTTGTTAAATTATTTAAAAATGTTTACCAAAAAGTATTAATGCTGAAGCAAAAACAGCTGCCGATATACTTCCAGTCATCTCATCCACAGATACAAATGTCATTGGCACTATACTTGCTCCCAGAGTACTACAAAACTATTGAAAAGTCAATTTTTTTTTTCAAAATATGGAAATTTAATTTACCAGTCTCATACCCAAATATGAAGTGTTTTTATATTTGTCTCCTGGTTTATCAAAAGCAAATTTACCATCATAACCTGTCAAGTATCCAGAGAGACCAATCAGCATCTAAAACAAAAATTGTATAGTTCCTGTTATATATGTATGTTGAGGTTATTTATTTACATAACAGTTGAGAATCTTGTTTATACAGATAGTTGGGTTTCATTGTCAGGATGGGGATGCCTTTTATGTTAAGAAACTCGTACCAGGCTCACTCACTAACTTTTGAAAGCGTATACAAATATATATTTTTTAATAGAAGTGGCTTTGTTCTTAATAAATTTAAATTGAAATTTCTCGTAGAAATTTACTGTTATTATATTAATTTGTCATATTTAAAAAAAAATCTTACTTTTCCTAAAGGAGGATGTACATCAAAGAAAAAGGTTCTATTTATGTACCAACTTCCCATTTTTCCAAAATGCGTTTCATCCCAACTAAAAACGTAAAAGTTAAGTAGCTAAATATTGCGAAGCAATAGTATTTTTATTTAAAAAACTAAACTACTTCCTAAATACTTACCAAATGTGATCTGGCTCTTGTACTTTATAAAACCTTGTAAACATTGCTAATAAACATATTAAAGTAAATATCAGTGTCCAATTCCTAAAATAGAAGGAAATAAATAATTGATGAAAATAATGTCTTTCAAAACATTTACTTATTTGTATCTTCACTTAATTTTTGTGCCATTTTAGGATGACAACGAGAAACAAATTGTATGGATACTGAATAGTTTAATAATTGATGCTTTTTAACTCTACAGAATATACAATACAAAACTAATCTTTGTAGACGTGGATAAAGATCCCGTTAGTTTTACCACAAAATAATACATTTAAAATCATTACAATTATATAAAATTAATTTTTGGTTCTTGTAAGTAAATATCATTCATTAGCAATATTAGCATTAATTCATAATATTATAGTAATTTTCTGGGGCAATGAACAAAATTAAGAGAAAACGTTTGTTTATATATAAATACTGTTATTCAAAAACAGGTTAATTATAAGAGCGTTTTCACACGGAGCAATATGTTGCAGCAATAAAAAGTGGCAATATCGCTTTGCATCTAAAATACATGCATTTAAATAAGCTGTCTTCACAAGCAACGCGATGCGATAAATTTATGGCAGCAATATTTTTCTATCGCAATGACGTGCAATATGTTCTACGGAATTCTATCAATAGTAGAAAATCATGTATGTTTATGAGACTACACTAAAATGCACTCGTGACATTGATGTGATTGGTCGTTGTGGGCTAACAATGAGCAGGCGCGTTACATCGTTTTGTTTGCTTTTTATTTTTGTGAGTTAAATTTGGAGGTTGTGTTTTGTGTTTTTAGTTTTTACTTACGAAAAGAAAAGCTAATCTCCTGAACTCTTGAGTTTTAAAAAAAGACTAAAGAAAATTTGAAGTATCGCAAATATGAAGAATACATGTTTTAATAAGTCAAGATAATCAAGATATCACAAATTTGACGAAAAAATATAACAACCAGAATAAACGAGATCAGAATGATATGGTAGCAGCTGAAATGAAAGTTGAATAGTAGAATGCTAATGGCAAGAATTATGCTTTTCTATTCAAGAAGGAAGGTATGTAAAAAGAATTAATATTTAAACAAAACAGTTATTTGTTATAAACAATGAACTTTAATAGCTTAGGTACACTTTAAAATTAAAGGTGTTTTTAATAACTTATAGGTGTACGTATAGGTAGAAACTAAAGTAATTTTCAAACATATTTTTCATATATGTCACAAAAATGCACCAGTGCCAAAAATGGAGCTTGTTTGCACTTTTTTATTGTTTACTCGAATGTTAAATTTTGAGTAGTGGTATTTTAAATTTGGTTGTGGGTAAATTTAAACAACATACACTGTAAATTTAAAGCAAGTACGTGAAAATAAATGTAGGAAACTATACCGTAGAGTATGCAAAATTTCCTTTCATCGCTACCAGTGTGAGTATGTAGTGAAGAATAACTTCTGTAAGCATGTGCACTTGGGAAGAATGTATGAGGAGCGAATGGGTACTAACTTTGTTTTAGATGAAGCTGCAAAGGATTAGGAGAAAATTCGTGTATCAAATCACAGCACAAAAAGGAAATCGGTGAATTTATTAAAGAGAAATTAGAAGAGGCAAATCAGGTAACGGATAGAATCAAAGCACAATGCAAACGAATTCTTCAGTGGGAGAATGTAGTGAAGAATAACTTGTGCAAGCATGTGCACTTGGTAAGAATGTATGTGGAGCGAATGGGTACTAACTGTGTTTTAGATGAAGCTGCAAAGGTTTAGGAGAAAATTCATGTATCAAACCACAGCGCAAAGAAGAAATCGGTGAATTTATTAGAGAAATTAGAAGAGGCAAATCAGGTAACGGATATAATCAAGTCACAACGCAAACGAATTCTTCAGTGGGAGAATGTGCAAAATTTCATAGAATAATTAGATGACAATTTTACGGGGCTTATGAAGGAAATCCAAGGAACTGTATGTGCGCAAATATGAAGAAAAAATAAATAAAACTGCACATAAACGAAAAATGGAGAAAGTGAAATATTTTCTTTGCAACAAACACCCAAAAGTGAGTATGTTTAAAATAATATAATAAACTTTTTCATTTGTACAATCCTACTTCTATACAATATTTTATTACCTACCCATGTGTAATTTGTTTTTGTGTTTTAAGTGAATTTTCATTTTAGCTACAGGATTATAAATAAGAAGAAGAATATATAGGTACCTTATATATTATAATAAGTGGAATAAATGTTTTAATATATCTATAAGTTAATCGCTATTATTATTTATTATTCTATTACAATAGCTATTATTATTATATAGTTTATATTAGTCCTTATTGTTGGATGCTTTTATTAGTAACACAGTAAAAGTGATTTTATTTTGTATTAATTAGTCCAATATTGTGGTTGGGAGGATAAAACATTGTAAAATTAATTGCTTGCTAATAAATCTAGTGAAATGTATCCCTGTTTTTTCATATTGTGTATAGGTATAATTTTTATTAGTATTACTAAAAGGATTTAAATATGTACCTACATTAAATTTTAACCTTAAAAGTTCGAATTACATTCATGTCATTTTTAAAAGAAGAAAATGGTAAAATTAATATTAACACTTTCTTTATTTTTATTTAGATAAATCAGATATATTCATCTTAACATTGTTGTATAATCCTCGCAGGCAAAATTATTATATAGTTTATTAATGACAGTTGTTCATTTTTACATGAACAAGAAACCCGCCGAAATTTGAATTATGTACACGCCCATAACGACCAATCACATCAATGTCACGAGTGCATTTTACTGTCGTCTATGTTTATGCAGGTGTTCACACTATTCGCTGTTTATAGTAGCAATTTATTTAACAGTGTTGCAAATACGTATTATGAAATATATATAAGAAAATTATATTGTTGTTTTGTTATTTTTTTTAATAGCAACAATTTTTTAGTATCATTTAAACAGTGTTGCGAGATATATTATAAAATAATAATAATAATACTAATAATTCTCTGCCTCGATTTCACCCCCTTTACGACCGAACTCCAGAAGCAAAGGTTTGTGCGGGGAAGGGTCGGTTATATTATTATTTGCCGTGGCGCTCCTGGCGACTTACTGATGGTTGATGGCACCATTTGGCTATGGGTGTAGCAAAATCAATGTTTTTGGAATAAATCGCGTAGAATGAAATTTTCCAGTTTTTCATAGAGAAGGAAAATGAAATACAAACAGGTTATATATTTTCAATATAAATAAAAACATAACTTGACTATATTAAAGAAGCATATGAATACTCCTATATTTTCTTCATTTCACAATGCATAGCTCCTTCAGTACTATAAAATAGTTTGGTTTTGTTTTTGTTCTCTTATTTGAAGAAGAACCATAGTAAGAAAACCCTTTTATTCCTATTTTGATTTTATACCAACTAACTTAACTAATTATAAAACTAGGCAACATCGCAAATTCTATAGTAACATTTATTGCATCAATTATTTCTCGTGTGAAAATCATTTGCAATATATCGGGTACGATGGCTTTTTATTGCTCACAAAATATTGCTACGTGTGAAAACCTCAGATAAAGGAACTCTGAGGCCGAAACCATAGAGAAACGAAACAGCTGTCACTGGAATTGTAAGCCGAACATGACCACCTAAGGGAGGGTAGTCCTAGAGCAGTAACTCGAAACCGGTATAATTAAGCCGAACTCACCTATTGTCGGGCTCTAGATTTGACAATTTACATAGTAAAGTTTCCATATCCTAGATAGCGCATCATGTTTCAAAACACGATGGTTCAGAACTTGTCTATTGATAGTTCGTAGGTTCTTGCTTTTAGTACTTTTATTTACCACTAGTCGTAAAATGTCCGGTGCTATGTATATTTTAACCCTTTTTATAATTTATCAACTTTCTCATTAACCAATCGTAGACTTTTTAATTGTGTTTACAAATTTACTATCTATTAACGTAAATTAATAACCACGAACTGACACAAGTTTTCTGTGAAGTGGAATTAAGTGTAACGGAATTTTGTAGAATTGTTGATGCCGTGGCCATTCTTGTTTTGTTAATTTATTACAACAATTAACCACAATATCAGCAAACTACTGCTAATTATCAGTTTTGTAACACTTATACAAAATGGTAAGTACCGAAATTTTGTTTTCATTTTTAAACTGAATGTCAAATAGGTTAGTGTGCCTCTGAACTGTTGTCATTAAAATCCGTATTTTTATTTTTCAGGAAACAAAAAATAAAACAACAGGCAATAGTGAGAATAACCTAGAGGTGAGTACCTATTTAAATGTCTAATAATTGTCTGTTAGTTTATATTAGGCTATTTTTAGCCTGTGAATCTGTCCAAATAACTTCACATTTTTTTGGTTGAATCTTCAATGTTATTTTTTAATTTATGTATTTATTGTGTAATTAATACGTTTGGTGTTTTATAGCTTTGATTTTGTAGTATATTGTGTCCTAGAATTGTACGGGAGCAAACGATAAGATAATCTCTACTATTCTACAGAATATAAATAGGCACTAATATATTACTAGGAGTAGAAGGCGAAACACAAATGATGAAACCTTCTTCTCCAAGTAATATATACTATTTTTTCTTCAAGCGTAAAGATAATTCAAGTTATATGTATCAGAAAATAGACGACATTTTCAAAACTGATAAATTAAATAAATATTATAGGCTCTCGCTTATAAAAGTTTGTGATAACCTAACCGTTAAGACTTCATATATATTGTTATGAATTTAATCTCATAATTTCTGGGGTGAGTTCTATATAAAAAAAAACAATAAACATTACAAAAAAATTAAGAAAACTAATTTTTTAAAAATTATTTATGTTATTCAAACCTCTTAACAAATAAATAACAATTAACTTATAAAAAATAACTCATACAGAGTATTTCATTACAATATGTTCTTTATGTCAAGCCAGACAAATGTTTTATTTGGAAAATTCTGAGAAAGGGGCGTTTTTTTTCTGGTCCCTCGCAAACTGATTGCTTTAATTAATTAATTTAATGCACAAGGAAAATTAATGATCTAAACAGTTTTTCTTTCAATCGGAAGTTTTTTAAATTTAAAAACGAAAAAAATATTGTCTGTCAAATATTTTGGGATTTTGGCGCGTCCAACACCACAAACATGGCAAATTTATGACTTCATAAAATTTAGTACCTCACAGCAAATTTTTGGAGGGTACTTGGACGCGCTAAAGTTAACAGTTTCATGCAAAAGAAACCGCCCCACTACCCAGAATTTTCCAAATAAAATATTTGTCCTAGTCGACATAAAGAACATATATACGAAGTCTTAATGGTTAGGTTATCACAAACTTTTTTAGGCGTGGGCCCCAGGCCTATTAGAAAGACAGTTTGTACCTACTCGATTGTTGTACTAGTAAAATAATGGGATATTTCTATGGTCTATGTTGCGCTTGAAGAAAAATGTATATTTTTTATTTCAAATTTTATAGATCAGTTTCGTTCTTTCTCTTTGTTAATTTGTCCCATGATTTCAAAATATTTATAACACAACATCAGAAAATCACTGAGGCTCAATAATGTAAAAAACAAAATTTTCCTTTTTGTGTCGTTAATGTTATTTTTTTTAATATAAAATCCAACAATCCAAACACTAAAGCTGAATAGGAAAGTTGATTTTTCTTCAAAGAAAACAAAAAAAATAGTATTGAACAAAAAAGACTTCACAACTACAAAAAAAAAAGACAAAATGGTCAGAAATTATTACTAAATTTGATACAAAATATATATAATTTTCATCTATTAAGCCAAGGGCCTAGATAATTTTTTCCTGGGGATTTAATCAAACTTTTAGACAAATATTTTTATATTTGTTCTAATTTTAAATATCATAAATTCTAATCTAATGATATACAACAAAATACAAAAATAGGTTGTAGCCAACACAATAGTTTCCCGCTAGTAGTAATACATTCCTCCCATTCAATTTCCCATTTATGTCTAATGATGATTTTTAGTCGTTTTTTACTTATATTTACTATTGCGCCCATTTCTACATTTCATATATTTTATTTCTTCCTTTTGAGCTATTTTTTTGTATCCTGGTGGTAATTACCCCCTTTACCCTCCTCATTTCTACGCCCTTGGATTAATCCAAGGTTTAATATACTGATTTTAAATTTGTGTAAATTGAAATATCTCCGGAATTTTTTAGAATTGAGCAAATGTGAAAATTTGTATATATAAAATAAATATAAGTAAACATTTAAAAATAAACTTGTATGTAAATAGAAAAATCAATAGTAAAAGTTCATTATAAAAAATGAGTTATTCGTGGAATTTTTGACTAGATTTTTGCAGTTTATTTTTTAATCTGAACAATAGATAATAAAATATAATTTATCAATTTAATTAATGATGTTAAAATTGCACAATGTTTAAGGAACTCTGTTTACATAATATTTTTGGCTTAAAATCAAGGTCAAGCCATCAGCACAGTAACCTACAGATTTAAATAATGAATATGTTGAAATAGCGTTACTAAAAGGATTGATTTAGAATTATTCTTCAATTTAAACCCTTTATTCTTGATGAACAGGTTTTTGATAAATCATAGAAAGAAATATACTTTACTGATGCCTTTATTTCTAAAAATAAAAAAAAACAGTAAGGTTTTTTAAGTGCTTAGATGTGCTTAAGTTTTCTCAGATACATTTTCCATTTGATGTCTCCCTTCCTCAACTATATTGTTTAATTGCTAATACCAACCCATACCAAGAAAATTATTTGTAAAGGTCCTGTCCTTACAACTGTGGTTAGTTTAGAGTGTACTTGAAATATTTGTTTTAATTTTTATCATGCCAAGAAAATTACAACTTTATAAAAGTGAAAATAAATTATGAAAATAGAATATAAAATCTCTATTCTTTTCTATTCCATTCATCATTGATATTATTCAGTAGAATTTTATCTTTTCATCAGAATGTCTCCCGTCCAATTTCTGTTTTTATTTACCAGTGCTTTTTTTTATTTTTGGTGTATTCTTCCATATACTTTTAAGAGTTTTCAAAGAAAAAAAACTCTTATAAAACTGTTTTGTCCGTCCGTCCGTCCGTCTGTTAGCTTGATTCAACTCTAGAATGGTGAGAGATAGAGACAAACGTACAACGGCAATCGATTCAGCGTCGTTAGAAACTAGAAAAATGATAATCTTTGACCTATTTTTTACTTTCCCGCTACTTATACCATATACACTATAGTAAATAAGGTATATAACAAAGCTGGGGCGTTACTAAAAAAAAGTTACGCGTTACTTTACCGTTACTTTTGCTAAAAATTAACGCGTTAGATAAACGTTACCGTTACTTTTTTTAAAAAGTAGCGATTTATTCGTTACTTTCCAAAAGTAACGCGTTACTTTCAACGTAATAACGCGTTACTTTTCTATATATTCTTCTTGTTCCATGTCTTCTCGTTCTTCCATTGTCCATCTCACCATTTATTGCCGTTATTATTGCACATATAAACAAAATTGCTTAAGAGGCCCACACACCACGTGACTTTTGTGTTTGACGGTTAGAGAATTACCCAAGGAAAATGTGCTTGTATTCTAATAAATTGGATGTAAAATTTTTTTTTAGTATTTTCCGGTTTCTGTTAAATAATCCTACCCTCTAGTCCAATTTTTTCTGCGCAGAAAAGGGTAGAGCGCCATAAAACATAATTATTCGTATTTGGATGAGAACTCGCCTAATATAGCAACTAAAAATATGCGGTTTTTTTCATGGTATTTAAAATATTTATGAGAAGAGCGCGTCTGTGCTACATTTTTCAAATTTGTCTTGAGAAAAAAGTTGATAGTCGTATCACTTTTACTAAAATTATTTTAAAAAAAGTGCCACAGACGCGCTCTAAAGAATTAACTACAGAATTGATTGGTGAAAACCGCAGCTTCCTATCTTTAATATTAACGGAGCGCTCGTCCAAAAACGATTTCAGGCAAGATAACATATGGTATTGGCTCCTCTTCAGCTTGATTTTTTAAAATGCTATCCAGAACACAGTGGCGCGAAATCGACGGGGTACAAAAAAATAATAAAAACATTTCACATCAAACAGCAGAAACAAAAGAAAAAACCTTGGGTTTAAAGTAACGCGTTACTTTTGTAGTAACACGTTACTGTAAGGAAGTAACGATTTCGCGTTACTTTTACAATTTACAATTTTCAGAATTCTTTTTCAAAACTAAGAAATTTTCAATATTTCATTAAAAAAATTATCTGCCTGGATTTTGTCAGGCTTCAAGTTCTATGTTTATTCTTACTTCTGTTAATAATTTCCTTTATTTCTCTTGTTGGCATTTCAGCTGGTATATCTTGTTCTTTATGCTCGTTTCATCTTCTCTTCCATCTCAATTAACTCCGTATCTGTAAGTAGTTGTTCAAAATGTGTTTGCCATACCCATTTATATTGTTCTTCATTTTTTTCTAGTTTACCATTTGAATTGGTTTTTCATTAATGTACCCTATTTTTTATAATATATGTTGGTTAGTATTGTTCTTGTTCATATTCTATTTTTTATAAAGTGCATTTTTTAAGGTTCTCTTCTTAACCTTTGGTATTCTATCTTGCCGATTCTTTTTGTTCCAATTCATTTAAATCTTGCTTCCATTTTTCTTTTAAAATTTTCCTTTTTAATCATCTAACCACTGAAAAAATGCTTGAATAGCGCAGCATATCCATCCAATATTAAGTTTTTCATCATTGCAAATTTGGTTGTTTACATTAACATTTCCAACAACTAATATAATCTTAATTAATCCAAATCATAGATGTAAAATGACGAGTGGCTCTTGTCATTCATGGTATATGTAGATCAATCCTAAGGCAGCGAGATGTGCTGATATTGGTCGCATTCAGCGGATGTAGCGCAAAGCGCTACTGCTACATATCGGTAGCGGTTGCGGTTCGGAACGTGTTGGACGTTCGCTGTCAAGCTGTTTTCGTTTTCTGTCAGTTTTTGGTAGTTGTATTTATTACAGTGACAGAAGTTATGTTTTTTGTTTATTCAATATGTTTTTTATTAAATTTAATAAGTGTTAGTGGTAAATGTTTTTACAATTACGAGGTGTATCCAATCCAATTAAGAATACAATATAACCCATATTTTTTACAAAATAAAATACACTTCTTGTTTATTTGATAATATATGGTATATTCTATAGTTTATAATCCTTGGGGATTTATCACCACTATTTTCCAACTCTTGCTGGCTACTATTCATCATTATTAAAAACAAATTCAAATATCTCATATTTATTATTTTAACTCGCTCTGGCTCTGCTCACTTCGCTACCGCTACCTAGCACAAATTAAAAGCGCTCCGAAAAATGGCCTCCGCTCCAAAACGTGTTGAGTTGGTAGCGTATGTGCCAGCGGACGTTTCCGCTAGGGTTTTGCACAACGGTTTCGTCCGCTGAATGCGACCATTGCTTCATTTGTAGTTTCTAATTAGTTATACTTGAAGCATTCGATTTTAATAGGAAACCCTTTTGTATTTTCAACACAATATTTCCGTTGTTTGGTCTTAAAGCTTCCCAGAGATTAGCCTGCTAATTAAATTAGGCGCATCTATGTAATATAAATATATGTATTTGCTCATACATTCTTGCATTCTAGCTGATCCGTTTTGTTGTTTTTATGTAACATATTCGTTAATGAAGATTGATTTAATGAAGATTCATTGTTGAGTTCCTTTTCTAGGTTGGGTCGTTTATTTGGTTCATTTATGTTGTCGGATCATTTTTTTATGCTCGTGTCTCGTGACCGTTTGCCAATCCATTTTGTTTTCGTTTAATTCTGAAGCTGATAAATTCCGAAAAACTGCGAAATTTCCGGTTAGCGCTTAGTGTCATAAAAAGAGTTACTACGCCTATGGTCCAGGATTAATATTTGAGGGCCTTCGAAACTTTTTTGCCGTAATATTAAGCATTATGGTCAAAGAATCAAAGATAAGTTTATCTGTTGAACTTTTTATGTCAAATGATAAGAAATTAAACAAAAACTTGATTAACACTTTTAATCACTTTTAAAGAAGACTTGTCTGTCGTAAGGTAAAATAAAAACAGTTTTGGTTTATGTTAATTTTATTAGTTTGTGACTGTGTTTGTTTTCTTCTTCGAAACTTGGTATATTCTATAATAATATAATATAATAAGGTAATTGATTTTCATTAAATTTTGTGTTCTGAATTTGCAAACATATCGAAAATTTGTTGATATTTGACTGATATACGGGGTAATATTTGAATTTTGTAATTTATATGAATGTTAGAAATGGCGTCTAGTTTTATGGAGAGTAATGTCTCTCAAATCCAATTTTGTTACTCGTGTCAATTTTTACCCCATGGCATAAAACGAGGTTATCAATTCACAGTGTTCCTCATTTGCATTTCAAATCTGACCATATGGTTAGGTAAAGCACCCAAAAAAAGTGTAAGTTTAAGTCATCATTTCGCTATAGATCCCGTAGTAAAGGCGCCACGCCCACTTGTGAATTTACTACCATCCGCAATATCTCGAAAACTACTAATCTGATCGAAGTGTTTGATAGATCATGAAAAATGGCCGGTAATTCCGTCAGAAAATTTTCTGCACAGGTATGTTAGACATTAAGAATAAATAGTTATGAATTCACCAGGGGGTTTTTGTTATTGTGACTACACATTATAGACTGTCCAACAACTAAAACGAAGCCTTCAGCGTCCCCATTTCTCTAATTTTCCCTTTGTTCTTTCGTTCCCCACGTCTCTATTTTTTAACGAAGCGGTTGTGTTAGTAGTTGAACAAAGTTTGTTCAACTGTACCGGATTTTTTCTATGTACAATTTGTATGTATTTACCGTAATATGTATGCGTCCAAGCATTTTATTGATTTTTTTTTTATCTAATTTTAAATATAATAATTTTATTTCTTATTCTACCTAATATTTAAAGAGGAACGTAGATATTATTTTAGATATCAGTTTATATGTAGTAATATTTTATAAACTGTTTAAGTTATTCTAATCAAGCTGTCTAATAATACTAATAATAAATTATTTTCAATTTGATTAAAGGTTGTACTTTGTTGATGTGTTCTAAAAATATATCGCATGTTTCTAAATTATGTGCCAAATTGAAAAACTATCGTCTGTGTATTTGCCCAATTTACCAGTAAATGCTGTTTATAGTAACTCGTCTAAAGTTTCTATAAACATATTTACCAAAATAGAAGAAGTGGAGGAACTTTACCCAAATCACCACGTACGTTTTATGAATAATATTAATACTTCAAACAGTACGTTCTCCCCTTATGTTTTTAAATCATTCAAAGTACAAAAATAGTTTTTTAGAATTATCATTTATTGAAACATTCGATCACTTATTAATGAAATCCTATTAATTCAACGTGACCTATACCTGACAGAATTTCCAATAAATCGTATTTGAAAATGCATGATAACACAGTTTTTATGGGTTAGCCTAGCCGGTCAATCGTAATATAGCATTAGTCAGTGCCGGAAAATTTCTATAATAAAATGTTTGGCACTTAAAATTAAAATAAGTTTATTTTAGAATTATTTGAATATAATGCATTCATTTTAATCTACAAATAATATATGGGATTTTTAATACAAATCCCGATGCACGTCATAGATCATTTATGATGTGAGGATGCTGCAGTGTTGCCTGTTCGTCAGAAATAGTCGATGAATTTTCGAAAATGTAAGGATATATTGTTTGGTTTTGTTATTATTTTAAACGTATATATTATATTCAATTATTTTGAAATAAATAAAAAATAAACATATAAAAAAGGTAGCAAACTGTTTATTTTTATTAAAATAAAACAATGTTTTGTTTAAAAAACACATATTTTTACTTAAAAGAAACAATTCAACTACTAATATTCGTAATTTCTACAAAAAATAAATCTTTTCTCCTAATTCAAATCAAAATCACTTGAATCACTGTCATCGCTGTTAGGATTAATTATAATGGGATTAATTTCCATGCTATCAAAAACTCTGTACTGTATTAACAAGCTCCTTACAGCGACTATTTAGTTTTTTTGGCATTTTGTTGGTATGTAGAAATACACGACAATAATCAACTTATTCGCACTATGTTTGTTTTGAAAAAAAAACAGTTTTTTTATGAGTATAACTGGCAAAGCACAAAAATAAAGACAATATTATAAAATTACGAAAACGTGGGGAAAACTCAATCAACTTGTTGACATAACCTAAATCAGTTATCACTAATAGGTGAAAATTTTGAATTTACAATTGACAACAGTGCATCAAGGCTTACCAATTACTAAAATGTCATTTCTTCTCTATAACTACGAGTTTCATTGGCGTACAAAATATCAAAATTATTTAATAAAAAAATATGCTTTTTTTAGTACTACACATATAATAATATTTTATAAACTTTATGTTATTAAGAATAAGACGTGAATAAGCTAATATAATTCAGATCATTCTAAAATTGCCAAACTAATAACAATTGCATTTTTCGGTTTTCAGTACTGTAACTACGTTCATGGATGCTCGTGAATATTCGTTAGTTTCGGATTATTTTACATATTTAGGGACATTTTAATTAGTTGGTAGTACTATAATGAAAGAATGACATCACTTGTGACGTGCATCGGGATTTGTATTAAAATTCCCATAGGTATATCTACAGATAGAAAATGTTGATAATGAACTTATATTGTAATTTAACGAGAAAACCAAAGAAGCATTTAAGAAGTAAGTACCTACTTTTCTTGGAAAAAATTAAAATTTACATTTAATACATGATAAAAAGGCAATATTCATTAATTGAATGTGTGCAATAAAAGTGGCACTAAAGTCAGTAACATTTCACAAGTGCTGTTCGAAGTGTAGTTTCTAAATGTTCAACTATATGACCGGATTTTGAGAAGCAACCCAATTCGATCTTTTGTGTGTTGTCCAAATACTGGTTTGTTTCATGTGATGTGTATGAGTTCGCATTCTCGTGATGCAAAATGATTCGTCGTTTTGGGTTGGTTTCTCTTAATTTACCGAAAACTTCAGGCAAATAAATGGTCTTATTCCACGCTGAATTAACAGCCTTTTGATTTGCATGAAGAAACACGCCACCATTTGCTTCTTAACGATTCGAGAACGATCAACCTTTGTTGGCTTTTCTTCACATCGAAACACCCAAAATGCCGATTGGCCCTTTCTTTCTGGCTCATATGCCTAAATCCACGACTCGTCACCTGTGACGATGCTGTAGACAGCTTTGGTTGTCTTCCCTAACAGTAAATGAAATAACCCGTAAAAGACATATTACACTACATAATTGCCGTAAAAAGCTTGTTCTTTATAAACTGTTTCAACTGACTTTAGAAATACTTTACCATTAGACCACACCTAGTAAAGTGAAATATAAATACCCGGGCATTTATCTCTCTTATTTTACTAACATTGGAACTTATACTGAATACATAATTTATGATATATTAACTGGAGAAAAATAAAACAAATTAGGTTGATATATTTTAATTTGAAATTAATTATAATTGGCTGTATTGTGTTCTTGTGTTTGTGTATCTTAATCACTTTTTCTGCAAACTCTTCATCATTTTTGACAAACTTTCAAGTAGTTCTATCTCAGATTCTTCTGACAATTCTAATTCTAAATCCTCCTCTAGGAATATAATTCGTTCTTTACTGCATTTTGGGTTTTTTCTCATTGTTCTGGATTAGTCTCTAGGATCTCTTTATTTATTTTGTCAGGCTTACGCTTATATATTCCATGTATCAACTTCTAATTGTATGCTATGTAAGTTAAATTGGCTGTCTTCTCAGATGTAAGTCTTTCTTTTCTTGCTATGTATCAAAAATGCTAAAGATTCGCTCGGTGACAGCAGATGCCCCAAGAGTTTTTATTGCAACTTCTGCCAGTTCCTCTCAATACTCGCCACCATAATAATGCAGTTATAAGATCAACATTCTTTTCTTTAACACCAACTCCTTCTCACAAAAATTGTCGGGATCAAATTCCTTGTTTGTATCTGTGTCCAATGAAAGCTGTATATAATTCACATTTAGGTGCTATTGACAACAATGACAATCGATGATAATGATTATTAGCAATATTCAGGCACTACAAGTTTATTCATGAAATATACCTTTGATTAATGGTTTTTATGCAATTTTAGAAACTCTAGTACCAATCACAATCAGTAAAAAGTTAAAAAAATACATTTTTTATAAATGCCCAGATTTTTGGCGCTTAAATTTGCTTTGGGCAAATGCCCGCATAAGTGCCCATTTGTAAATGTCCTGCCCACTGGGCATTTGCCGAACCCACATCACTAACCACATTCGGTGACACTTATAAACAATCAAATTTTTAAGTTAAATTACAATAATGTAAATGTACCAATGTAGTCTTAAGAGCCAGCGCCAAAAAAGTGCTCTGAATTTAATAAAGCAGATTTTTTGTCAGTTGATTATAGTATAGTTGTGTACACAAACATACTTCGGTCAGTCAAGCAAATTGTAGAACAGGTGTCGCTGATAAGCTATCAAACTTGTCATGATTATGACAGACATGAAATGAATTTACTAAGGCTAAAAATTGTTATACAGATTATATATTACATACAAATAACATTTTTGTTAGTCAGTCATTTAAATGTGGGGACAGAGCTTGTCAGTCAGCCCCAATACATGTGCTGAGTAAATAAATAACCTGAAAATAATTTACTAAACTTGAAATTTTGTGTAAGAGTACTACATAATATATTAACCATAAATAAAATTGTCAGTCAACCATATTGTGGTACAGCCTCCGTCGGTCAGCCAAAAAAATATTGAAAAATGCAATTATATTTAATATATACAATGTATAAGAATTAAATTATTACTTGAAGTATTAAATGTATCTTTTGACATAACGAAAATAAAATTACGCAAAAAATATTTACACAGAACGAATGTTTGTAACTGCGGGCGAATGTAAATATACCTGACTAGAAAAGAATACCGGTAAAAATGCCACCGACCAAAAGGGTTCTTTAAAAATATACAACGACTTTTTGATTCGCAATAGGTTTTTAAAATTTTGTTATTTATTTGAATATAAAATTCAAAAAAAATTCTTTAGTATTAAATTTAAACGATTATTTATTTCGAGAAAAAAAATTAAAAAAAAATTACCATACGCTTGACTGCAAAAGTAAAGCGTTACTTTAAAACTAAGGATTTTCTTTTTTGTTACTGCTGTTAGTACTATTTAATATGAGATAATATGTTTTATTATTTTTGTACACCGTCGATTTCGCGCGACACTGTGTTTTGGATAGCATTTAAAAAATCAATCTGAACCAACTTTTATTTGAAACATTTTTTTGTATGTGCTAATAACGATGATAAAACGTAATATCAAACCATAAAATGTCTTATTGATTTTGGTCTGAGTGTTTCCACGCCGATCGCACGAATATTTTTTTTTGGTTGGCTGACGGGGGTTGTCCCACAATATGGTTGACTGACAATTTTATTTATCGTTAATATATCATTTAGTACCCTTTCACAAAACTTCAAGTTTAGTAAATTAATTGCATGTTATTTATTTACTGTCCCCACATTTAAATGACTGACTAATAAAACTGTTATTTGTATGTAATACATAATCTGTATAACATTTTTAGCCCTAGTAAGTTCATTTTATTACTGCCATAATCATGACAGGTTTGATAGCTTATCAGCGACACCAGTTCTACAATTTTCTGAAAAATTGAGAAACTGGAAGCTGAAGAAACTCTTGCAACTGTTCTACAATTTGCTTGACTAACCGAAGTATGTTTGTGTACACAACGGCTGTAATAAACTGACAAAAAATGAGATTAGTAAATTCAGAGAATTTTCTTTGCTCTGGCTCCTCCGTCTAATGCCTGACACCCTAAGGGTCAGATAAATTTGGTTTATCCTGTATGAAAATGAAACATAAAACATTCAAGAAACGCGTGTCAGGAACAACTTGTAATGAATTTATTTTATAGTAGCAGAATGCTCTAAAATTGAATAAAATTGGATTTTCACTTTTTTCTTTAATTTTGTCTTACTATCCAGTAGCTGACACCCAAGTTTTGTTCTGATCCCTAAGTCTGACTTTAGGAGAACCAGACCTGATCCTTTTTTTAAATTTGAGACAATACAAAAACAAAATACCTATACAAAATAAACAAAACCTCATATTTGAGATGAATATGGGTCAATTCATTGTAAAAACGATGCCATTTCACTAACATAAATACTTCCTAATGTATTAATCATTTTCAAAATCCCAATTTTGCATACCCGTTGGGTACTATTTGCCATCATATATTACAAGAACAAAATCTTCTTTCAAGTTGTCTTCACTAGATGTGTGGTTACTATAAAAAGATTGTTCATCCCAGTTATCATCTTCTCTTTCTGATTTGAAATTTATTTCAACCGTTGAATTTGCTTTGACTTTTCCTATATTGAGTCTATTGTCAACAGTTAAATTTTGTATTTTCTTTTCCTTGTTCTCTGTTTAATTTATTTGCCCCTCGCTTTTGTGTTCTTTCACCCTTTCTCTAGCTCTTTTCTTGTACGTTCTTCTTAAAATCGATGGCAAAAGTGCTTTAACTTCGGTTTAGTTTGGGTTAATATGAATGAAATCTGAAAGGATTTGGCATATCACCTTCAATAGTGTATGAACTTATATTGTGACAGTGACTTTCTATAATTTATTAATTCAAATTTCATTCAGGAATAAGCCGAATATTCGCAGTTCTTTCTATTTTGTTCTCTAGATTTTGGGCTTCTATAGGTTTTTTTCTTGTCTATCATCTGAATTTCTATTTTGTTCTCTACATTTTGGGCTTCTATGGGTTTTTTTCTTGTCTATCATCTGAAATGTTCAATTTTTTCTATTTCTCTAACTGTTTTAGTAAGGTTATCTATGGTAATATTTGTTTCAAACTTGCAGTTTGTTTTAATTCTGTTCCACAAGAAGAATAATTCTTGAGCTATTGTGCAGACAGACATTATTTTCCTCAATTTTTTTAATTGTTTCATCACCAATCTCAGACTGAAAAAATTTGAAGTAACTTTGCTAGGGGAACACCGGAAGCAACTAGAATATATCTATGTCATACTTTTTCTTTATGTTTGTATAACGTTGCCAGTAGCTTAATTTAAAAAAACTTCCGATTTTACTATAGACACGGACAAGATTGTTTTTAATATAATTCAGTAATCATTACGTAGAAGAGCTATAAACCTATGGTTTAGTAACATTACAAAGTGACTGGATTCTTTTTTATAATAAGCTACACGTGTGAAATTCAAAGTGTTATATTTTGTTACGTCTGATATTACAGTAGATGCGGCAACCTCAGAAATAATATCGATCCAAGTCAACTTTTCTACAGCTAAATGCAACGGATTTTCACACGATTCGTCATCAGAAAACACCTTTAAATTTAATATAATTCTGGCCATTTCCGAATTTGACACGGGGATTTAAAAAAAGTCGAGGTCAAAAATGAAATAATTTTTAAAAAATCCATGACCCATTAGCAACCAGTAAATAGTTATTCTGGGACTTGTATACACAATTCGTAAGCGACACCACTGGCAGTTAGAAAATTAATTTTATTTTTAGTTGTCTAGTACCTATTTACGTTCGCGAATTGTTCGGGGCATTCTATTTTAAAAATATTGTTTACTATTTTGTGCGACATGCAAAATTTCCCGAGTCGGATAAGAGTAGTTGTTTCTTTCGAAAGTTTTTAGTAAAATAACTGAGTGCTTTCAATAATTGTGAATAAGATTTTTTCAAAGTGTTTATTACATTATTAAGTTTGTTCTGTTTTATTTTAAAATTACTTTTATTGTTCAAAGTTTTAGCAAATTCGGATTTAACTGCTATTTTAAGGTTAGAAATGTTTGGTTATCTGCAATGGTTTATAAATAAATTATTTAAAGTAATATTTATTAAATTGAATGAATGAATAAAAATATTTCGATTGAATTTAAGAAAAATAATTGGTTAATTTAATAAGTTTGTTGAACTTTAAATATCGTTTTATTCTTACAAATATACAGCAGTAGCCACTTAAACTACGAATTTTGTTGTCAGATATGAAGATAATATTTTAATATAATAAAAAAATATTGCGTTTAAAATAATTTTGCCATATCGAGGTACATCGTTGAAAAGATAATTAAACGTAATATCAAACGCAAAACAATCAATATAGCGTCAATTGGAAAAATAGAAATTGTTGTCAATATCTAATATATCAATAAAATGTGAAAATGACTTATTAATGAAATTAGAAAATACACAATTTTGTTTTTTTTTTTAATTGTACAAAAACTAACAGATGTAACAAATCTGAAAGTATCAGAAATGCTAATACAAGTAACGAATTTAATCGCATTTATCTTTTATAATAACGGATATATCTGTACACGCAGCCTCATTTTGTGATACACTGTAAATATCAGTTCACTATCCAAAAACATAAAAGAGGACCATTCAGTTGGAGTAGTATTCTCACTCTATATAGAGTCCTAAAGATTAGTTTCCCAGCCCCAACCAATGGAGAGTATTGTGAGCAAGCAAAAAAAAATTCGAGATATCACCAGAAATATCCATTTTGAGGTCCCCCGAGAAAATGAGACCATTTCCAGTGTGAAGTATGTCTGTGTGTAATCTTCCACGATAACTGCTGAAGCGTTTGACAAATCAAGATGAAATTTGGTACAAAGGCTTGATGTGTGTCGAATGCGACCATTAGTTTTTGGTTCAAATTAGTCTAGTAGCAGGCCTTCAACCATTAGATAATTAAAGAACTCCTCTATACAGTTGTAGTAAATTATTTTGATACACATGTGCTTTTCACATTTATAAGTTCATCAAATAACAAAAATTTATTGAACTATATTTAGTACAAAAAGTGGTTCTTTCTTGCACTAGTGCAACAAAATTTTTATTGCGCTCAACTATCATTCTTCTACAACATTCTGTCATCATGACAAACATAAACATTCAAATCGACGCGATTTTTAATCACTTAGTGTCACCTAAATAAAACATTTTTTGGTTTCTGCATGAACGTAGAAAAAATATTTTTCCTACAAACGCATAGGAAAGTAACATTTATCGCATTGTAGAGTACAACGGAAAGTGGCTTTTATTCGCACGCGGGTGGAAAGTACTTTCCGCACGTGTGCGGATAACACTGTCAAAACTGTCAGATGTATCATTTATATTTAGAAATGCATAATTCTTGTTTAGATTTATCACATCGATATTTTTTGTATTATTTTAATAAAACAAAAATTATCTTTTTTATCAGTAAATTTTACAGATTGCAGCAATAATCAGTTTATTTTAAATTCAATTTTTTTTCTGTTTTAGTTTTAGTAGATTTTTTTAAATAAACGTTAATTACCATAACTAAAAACAAACAAAAGCAGAACCTGCCAAAAAACTTCAAAATGTACATTATTTGGTAAAATTATCGCTTAGTCATAGGAATTATAGTGTGGAATTGTCGCACTCGACTTACGCCTCGTACAACAACATTTCCCACTCGTGTGAAAAATTTACTTTCCGCGCACGTAATGTAATATACTATTATGCAACTCATGCCAAAAGTGTTTAATAAACTCGATGTGATAAATAATTACAAATGAAATATGCACGATTCGAAACTTCACTTTGACATTCAACCACCCATGATCCTAATAATGCTTATTATTTTTTATAATTAAAGTAATCCTATCCTTCAAAGCCGAGCCGAAAAAGTTCTGGGGTGACACAGCCGATTTTATTATGACGTGTTTAACATATTTTTGCCAGTTTTCTTCTGTAAATCTTTGACACAATCAAATAATAGTTGTACCGTTTCTAAACTTAAATATCCTTTCATTTTGCACCCAAATAAGTGATAGGATTCAGTTCGGAGTGATGTGGTACGTTAATTCGACGTTGTTTAACCATTTCATCAACTTGAATTCAGATTCAGATTTATATCTCCTTGATAATGGTCTAACCATCCCGGCCTCAGGCAATCAACCATATATTGTTTCCTTCATTTGTTCAGTGTAACTGTTCTTGTAGTATGTGTAATTATTTTATTCGATGGCTTTTACCAATGTTAAACAGGCCTAAGTTCAGATTTTCTCTAAAAGGGCGAAATTCCTTCAATTATTTTATTAAAGTAAAAAAAAAAACTACCCATTTAAATAAAGTAGGGTTCAGTCAATATAAACACATTATACTTCTATCAAATCGAAAAGCAAAACATTAATTTTCAAAATAGTTTGTACACCAGATAGCTTATTGATGACAGTTCCATTTATAGTCGTTGGAATAGATATTTGAGACTCATTATAAAGGTCGACTGTAATAATCTATCTCTCCTTAACCACATTTAACAATCATTTATGAGTACGGTCATAAATTCAACCCCGGTCCAAAGCTTAGACAGCTCTCTGGTCCCTATTACAAATTTTGTTTATAAAATAATAGATATTGACCTATGCTTAAATCATATTGTATTAACTGGTATTTTATCAAACCTCTATGTTTTTACTCCATTATAACTATTTTTTTTTGTAAATATGTACCTATATTAATATTAAGTTATGTAGTTTACAAATTGTTGTGTTTTTTTATACTAAATTGTAATACACCTATTTGTAACTATCTTTGTTTTATTTTAATAAGAATTAAAACCAATTAATGAAACAACTTCAAATTATACTGAAGTACGGTCCATATTTAAATTTTAAAAGAGGTACCATTTCTTTAAAAGGTTTATAACAGTTGCCTATAAAGCGGTAAAACCCTAGTAAAAGATGCATTGGTCAATCTCAAATATCTATTCCAACTACTATAACATGCAACGATTCAATTGGAGGATTTATGCCAGTCTTCTTGAAACGCTTGATCATAAATTTTAACATTAATATCTAGAAACTTACTAGTCTGGAACGCATTTTATACTGTACAGAATTATCTCGTTCTTATTTTCCAAATATTTCAATATAAAATTTGTAGCATTTCAACTAAAAGGTTCTGTTATTAGTGAAAATAATTGCTGAATTCATCCTCAGGTTAATTGGTGATATCAATTCTAAAAATTTATATTTGTACTTTTTCCAACTTAGTTTATTATTATACAAGTTTTATAAGACACACTATTGTCCTACGAGTTGTTTTAATGAAAGTGTACAAAAATAAGTTATAAAAACAAGTGGCATCTATTTTATATTAAAAATTAAAAAATATATACAATGTAAACCTGGAAACATTTGAAATAGTCAGAATTAATGAAGTCATGGCTCGATTCAGTCTTGCCAACATGAAAAAATAAGTCTTTAGTACATCTATACAATTTAAGAATAGTGTCCTTAAAATTACGAACTCAACTGTGTTGGTTTATGATAGATTATATATAACTTTGTATCTCAATTTGTGCTGTTACCTTACGACAGATAACATATTACAAATATCAGTTTTTGTTCGTTTATTACACATTAGATTATAGAGCTTTAGGTTTTTCTTAGTTTGAAGTCTACACAGCAATGTAGACCAGTCAATTTTGCTATTTAAAAATGTATAAGACAAAGACAGGTAACGATTTCTAAAGCCATAAAATGAAATCGATGTAGCAAATCACTATAATTTGAAACCTTTGATTTTGAACAATGTTAAAATATCGTCACTACTAACCAAAACTATACTTGTTTAGCTCTCTACGTACGTCTCGCTAACTATCTTAGCGTCATCAAGAGTTGATGATGTACTGGTTTATGATGCTAAAATAGTTAGCGAAACGTACGTAGAGTGCTGAAAAGGAATCATCAGTGGTACTTTGTCGGAATGCATAGTTTCAAAAACCTACTCTGTATTGTATACCCTAAGCACTTTTCTGAAAATTAAAAATGATTGATAGTATATTTTATACAAAGAATTAAAACATTTTTAATAATACAACGACTGGATCAGGAGTACACATTAAACAAATAAACTTGGAAAGGAGAGTACTACTATGTGTAAAAGTTAAGACAATTTAATAAAATTTCTTATAATAAGATTCGGCTTATCGTTTTCGGTCAACGACCATTTTCACAGCCTTCGTCACAAAGGGAGCTACCTCCCAATAAAAAAACACAAATGGAAACGACATCAGTGTCACATAAAATTAACAAATTAAAATCTCAAAAATTAATTAAAACCTTGAAATGGTTAACAATTCCAAGGTTTGAACCATGAAAAACAATTTTTAAATAACAATAATTATTGTATTCGCAGCCGAAAGTTACTTAAACAGGTTAGAAAACCCTCATGGTCAAATGACTCATTTCACTAAGTTGTCTTTATTTTTACACGTACTCTCCTTTCCAAATTTAAAATTTTTTTTGCGTTTTTACATAAAATTAGACAAAAAACTTGATATTTTGAGAAAATGTTGCCTATGACGTTCCTACATAATTAGTTCGTCTATATTTATTGAATTTTTAATTAAAAAATGACAGTTAGATCCGAATGAAATTATACACCTATTTTTATTTTATAATAGGTCGTTAAATGAACTAAAACATATTTCACAATTTTTGTTAAAATACTCGATAATAATTCCAAATCAAAAACCAAACGTTGAGAGGTTTTTTACTCATTTCAAGTTATTTAATTTACGAGAAAATAATAAAGATGGCGTTGATTGGTTTATTTCGCAGACGACAAAGAGGATCGGACGATCTGGTAATTTTTTGTCCCGAGTGATTACATGCCATTTATTTATCAGTTGGTTTTTTTGCAGTCTAAAATTTCTCTTCCTCCTCAGAGTCCCATAAATAAGAACAAAATGACCGCGGGCGCAGTTACCAACGTCAGAAAGGAGAAGAGGCAATCCAGGTTTAACATTAGCAGGAATCAGGAATTGGACGTACTACCACCCCTTAGAGGTAAGTGATTTATTAATAAACAATATACAGGTATTTAGGAAATGTACATACGTTAACTGTGGGTTGGGGGTTAATTACTTTCATACGCTCCATAGCGGAGTGTTTTATTCTAACTGTTTCTTAATTCATCCTGTATTTTTTTTTTGTATCTGGTAGTTATATTTCACTTACTTACTATGAACTAATCTAGTCCGAGATTAAAAAATAGCTATTTTTAGTACAAGTCAGCAAGTGTATCATTTAATCACGAACCTGAATATTGAGCGCCCGAGCCGCAGACGAGGGCCTCACTCAGGCGAGTAATTAAATGCACTTTGATCACATGTGCTAAACCTGATTTTTTCCAATAATCGAAATCCAATATACATCTGCCTTCTAAAGGCTATTCTCCATTTTAAACAGTGTAGTTTTAAGTTTAAGTGGTTTAAGTGGCAGGCAGGTTTGCCATATTTCAGCACACCTCGCTTCTGGTGGAAACCCAACCTGTTAGTAATAAATAAATCCCCTTTTTGTATTCCACAGCAGTTAACACACGATTTCTAATTTAATGTTTTTACTCGTATTTCAACTCCCAATACCAAAAATTTATATCATAACACGTACAATATTTAGGTTAGATTAATATTTATGGTGCAATTTGTAAGATTTATGCGTATGTCTGACTTTCAATGTATGTGTACCCATCGCGGAGCAGAGCTGTAACGAGCACTGAGAAAAAGTGCTCACGAGCACCAAGCGCTCAAAAAAGTGCTTTGAATTCAAGAGCACAAAGTATTTTTTGAAAAATTAAATTATTGAAGTGGAATTGTCTGTTGGCTTATTTATAAAGATGGAGTAAGTCAGTGTTTCTTTAAAGTGTTGGTTTTAGCGGTCAATTTTGTCAACGGGGTTTCGTAATCCCACCCGTCATTTGGTTTCAAGTTTTAAAATTAGGTGGACCTTTTGGTCACAGTGGTTATCAACCATAAAGTAACTAATCCGATTCATTAAAGTAATATTTTTAAGAAAAAAACTAGGAATAATTTCAGTGATTCACTTTTAAAGGAATAACCCAAAATTGAAGAGATTACAAAAATATTATCTAATATTTAAATAATCCTATTTCATTTTCCTAGAACCCTTAATCCAGCTTTCGCTCCCAGAAAGGCTACACCTTTAGAAGCAACAAAGCATTAAAATTCGGGTGTAGCTGACCGCTATTTCTTTGACCTTTAAAGCATATATATTTTTTAAAGAAATTGGCCGTTTGTTTTAAAGTTATTAGGAATTTATCAAAACTGACGTTTAACGGTTTTTAATATTATAATAATTTTAAAAATAAAGTAGTTCCACTGACTTTTTGGTAAACCTTGTATATACAATTAATATATTTTTTAAATATCAATCCTATGACTATAATCTCATATGAACAAATTCGACACAAGCTGATCAGTTTTCTTAAAAATTCAAGAAATTGAAATTAAATCAAAATTACTTAAATATGTATTAATCAAACTTTGACCACCAATATCTCGAAAACTGGTCATAGGATTGAGTTGAGCCAATGGAGACATTTAATCAGAACGTCAAGATCTACAATATACTAAAATTTTTAAAACAATGGCCGAAAGCCATTTTTCATAATAGAAGTGCGGTCCTTTGGTGCGATCTATCGAGAGTGCCCCTGGTGGCCAAAAATGCGATTTACTGTAGCGTAATTGTGCACCGGCTAAGGTGGGGACAAAAAAAAGGCGACGAAAATTTTCAAAACTTGACCCGGCGCTAGAAAATAAAGGATTTAAAATTTGAAAATTTTTGTATCCGCATCTTGTTAATTGGGTTATAAATTAACAAAAAACTCTTTTGCTGCATGATAGAGCGCTTCCCTCCTCGGTAGGCTTTTAGATAAAAAATATGAGACGTCTCCGTTAAAATTATTAATTTGTGGTATCAAATTATAAAAAGATCCATGTTATATTTTACTTCGTAAATAAAATTAAGATAAAAATGACCTAAAATTAAAATCATAACGTTTGCGTGATTTGTGATAAATACACGTGAAACTCTTCCACGTTAAATAAATATAAAATTTAGTAAACAACAAATGTAATAACTACACGGAACTCGATACTAAAAAAAAATAAATAAAATGTAATATTAATTAATAATGCAAATATATGCTATTTCAAAATTAAATTATTGATAAAGCGAATTTAATAAACCGTAACAATCGCAATTTATTACATTTTGATTAAAAAAAGTATTTAGTTATTTCATCCCATCCACAACTCACATAACATATGTTGAGGTCATTCTAATCACATAATCATCAGCAGCCTTATGAGTGACTTCGTCTGATAAAATATATTCGTAGTATTAGTTATAAACAAATCTTTTTCGAAGTCCTATAACTTCTAAAAATATTTAATAAAAAAATTCGCTCTAGAAAATGGTTAGCCAAGACGTCCAAATCATTGACATAACAATTCTATTTGCCAAATGGGGTGCTTGCATAATTTTTTTTAACTTTATTAGCCACATTGATGAGTATAGACCAGGATTTAGCAAAATATTTGGCGTTCAAGCGCTTAATTTCGAATATTAAACATTTTTGTTTCGCCAAAAGTATATCAGTTAAAGAAATATGGGAAAGATGGTGCCAGTCAGCAAGTTAAGTTTGAATTATCTATTTTCGTAAAGCTGGTGCTGCAATCGAAGTTATTTATTATCTATATTCTTACTTTTTACTGCAAAATGCCTTATAATTATTGTCGCAATGTTCAAGAATAGTATTTTTAATGGTCTTTGAAAAACTAGAATAAATACGTAACTTCGATGCTAACTACCCTCTGTTAATCCGAGAAAATTTAACAAACTATTCTGACGGTTTGTCCGCACCAATGATTAAATTTAATATTTCCTTAAGTAACGGCTAGTTTAGTAACTTGTGGTTACTTTTTAATTTTTAATTCTTTTGTCAACATGTTAATTTAAGTTATGTTTACTCACGTACCACACCTTATCTGTTTCCAATCATTGTTATGACTTGAACAACCGGACGGTTGTTTGTTTAAATTTAAAATTGATCGCTAGATGTTATAAACCTATTTGGTAAGAGTATGAAAAGTATCTTTTCACTTAATGTTTATATAAAAATGTTCCCATCCTTTGTTTATTAACCCTTTAGGCCTGATGATGGCTATTGAGCCGAAAGTAGTATAAAAAATCACTTGAATTAGGAATTTGGAACCTTTGGTTTTCAACAGTGTTGAAAAATATCGTAACCAATAACCAAAACTTCACTATTTTAACACTATGTACTTTTCGCTAACTATGTTAGCATCATCAGGCGTTTATGATAAATTTTTATAAGTTGTATACAGTGTGTCCCAAGTTAAGTTTTTCGAGAAAAATTCTTGTAATGTGTATACAGTATTCCGGGTGTAAATTTTAAACGGGTTAATAAATTATTCCAAATTTTGATCGATTATAATATAGCTATTTTCGGATTTTTTTATATAAAAATCCAATATGGGGGGCATCCGGTTTGACCGGAAAGTACATGGAAATTGAAAATTTAAATTGAACACCCGGTATATTTCTGCATATTTGGATTCTACGATTTCAAACATGTACGACTGTCAAATGTCCCTTAAGACGCCATTTTTATTTTGTTTTTAAATTTTTTTATCCATCCTAGGTGGTCATGATTTGGTCTAAATTACTTATAAATAAACTTAAATCACCTAAAAATTCTTAATTTTGTCAATTATTTGTTCCATTTGAATTTCCAATTTTCATATCATTTGCAATCAAACCGGATGTCGGCAATAATGGATTTTTATTTAAAAAAATCCAAAAATAGATCTATTATAATCGGTCAAAATTTGGTATAAGTATACTAACCCGTTTAAAAGTTATAGGGGTGGCCCATGACCCATTTACACCCGGTATCCCAAAAAATAAAAATTCTTGTTTACATTTAATTTTTATTAGATTTTGTGATATAGTTGTTTAATTAATTAAGGAGACAAAGCAAATTCTTTCATTTTTTCAAAGAAAAAAAAAACTTGGACACGTTGTGAATATGACCGTGAAGCGTGATCTGCTTAATTACTAGTTTTTTATTGGCTTTTTTCCTTTGCTCACATTTTTTTAAAATTCCAAGTAATTTATTTTTTAGACTTTAAACTTAGATACCTAATGTAAAATGTGGTGAAACTACTCTTTAACTAGAAGATGAAAAATCTGAGAGAAAACTTTGGGTAGAAATAATCAGCCGTTGAAGTAGTGTGAAAATCGACAATAAAAATCTTTAGATGAATAATAGACATAAGTTAATAATATACATAAGTTAATAATATGCCAACGTTTTGTGGCAAACGGATCATCCAATACCAAAGCTCCTTTTTCACACACATACACAAAACTTTAGAGCTGCGTTCCGTCCAAAGACAGAGAAGCAAGTTTTTTTTATTTTTTTTTATTCTCTGAGCAAATGAAATTCTTTAAAATTCGTGACATCATTTGTACCCTAAAGTAAACCCTAAAGGGGTTATAATCTTGAGGGTAGGTGGTACGATTTTAAAAATTTATATTTCATAACAAAAGTGTTTTCAAACAATAGTTGGAAGCTTAATAAAAAAATTATAGCGCCTCTGGGTTTTATCGTTCACACTGCGTCTGTGCAGTGTGGTGTGCGAAATTTTTGATTAATATAAGTTTTTACTTTGATTTTAATATTTAGGCATTGTTTATATGCAACGATTGTTTTTAACAATAACAAAGTAATTTCTTTCAATTTTAATATAATTTTTTTTTCATTTGGTTTTGTATAAATCAATTTTATCCACTATCACCTTATAATTGAAGTTTTATTCACACTTATGAACCGTATAAAGTACCTCTTTATTCACTAGTAGAATAATGAAATTACTTTATTCCACTAGTGGAATAATGAAAAATTAATAACAACCATTTAACACCTCTCGATATTTTTGTACGTAATTTCACTGATTTTTGAGGAGGCGACAGTCGCTGTCAGAGCAAAATGTCAAATCTTTTTTTTTATGAAAAATTTCGGCGACTCTGATTCTAACTGAAGGTGATTGTGGATAAAACGTTGTAATGCATGCGTGTTTTAGATACATTTTATTCGCATTTAAACATTCTTGCGCGAATAAATTGCCATCTAAAACACTTATACAATAAATAATTATTTGCAATCCAATTAAATTTGGTTTGACTGGAAATTATAAATCTGACATTATTTTTAATAATCAGTTTGTTATTTTAATCGTAAAATGTCATACAGTATTGATTTTAATGCACGATTTATTTTTTTACTCTTCATTCGAAATTTATATTTTTTTATGAGAAAAACTAAATATTTTTTTTAAATCCGTTTTCACAGTGAGATTTATATCAGAAAAGACAACAATCTATAAATAATTTTTATTATACCCAGGAAAGTGAAAGGTATGATAGTCATATATTTTTTTAATGGAACACCCCTATGTTTTTCTACATTTTGAAATTCGTCCTGAGAAGCTAATTTTAAAAACCTATTATACTTATATTATCAGCTAAATGTTTTTGTTATAGTTATAAGTTATAGACAATTCAAAATCGTATTTTTGCAACTTTAACTGATTGCTCCGACCAAACGACATAAAATCTGATAAAACGGCTTACACATCCCTATCTTAACTTTTTGAGTTCTAATTGGTGGCATATTAACAAAATGTATACAGGGTGATCAAAATTTGCACATACAAAACTAAATTTGTTTATTTTATTTGAATGATTTTTGAAAAATTGAGATCGGTCAAATCTTCCTAAAACAAATATTAAAATCCTTCTAGCATTCAAATTAACCAAACAACATAATTGCCACGGCAAATAATGGGCGTCCCTTCTCCACCTCTTAGCGCCGTCAATGTAAACAGTCGACTGCCGTAACAGGTGAAATGAAATTCTTGATCGGTGTTACGCATGCACAGTGCATGTTTTTTTCCTTCTACAACTCCCGACTAATCCATATTGCTGGAAACATTCGCGCGATGTTGTCATACCATCCATATTTTTGAATTACTCCAGAAATAAACCTCTACCAATAATAAAAAAGCTGATATGGCCAACACATGACACTACTTTTAAATTAAAAATTATCAGGTAAACACAAAAAGTATGAAAAAAATTGACTTTTTAGTAAACGTGGAAAACGTTTTGAAAGTTTTAATGATACGAAAATAATCTGGAGTGTATACGAAGTATATGTGTAAAACTTTGCCATCTTGTTTAGTAATGATGTCATCCGGTTGTCCGATAAACACCAAAATCTAATGTAGGGTGTCACAATCTTGTATGCAAAATTTCAAATCAGTAGTTTTTGAGTTATCGTTACTACAACATCCATCCTAATACACATACATACACACAGACATCATCGTATTCTAGGGACCTTAAAAAAATGTGTGTATCCATAGAGAAATCGGATAAGCGCACTGAGGATTCTGTACAAACTTGTATGTAGATACGAGGGTTGCTTTTTATGCATTGAGAATAGAAAGAACAAACAATTGAGTTTTATCAAAAATATTTTTATTAGTTTTCAAAATAATCGCCTTTAAGATGTATACACCTTTGCATGCCATTGAAACACTGTTCAAACCACTTTGTCCAGTCAAAAGATGATAGCTCTAAAACATGCGATTTGAAGGCCCCAACCACTTCTTCGGGCGATAAAAATCGTTGTCCATGCAGTTTATCTTTAATTACTGGGAAACAAGAAGTCATTGGGTGCCAAGTCGGGGCTGTAAGGCGGATGACCCATCAATTCGATCTTTTATATATCCAAATACTCGTTTGTTTCATGTTATGTGTGTGAGCTCGCATTGTCGTGATACAAAATGATTCGTCGTTTTGGGTTGATTTCTATCAATTTACCGAAAACTTCTGGCAAACAAATGGTCGTATACCACGCTGAATTAACGGTCTTTTGATTTTCGAGAGCTACAGTTGCCAGATGACCAGTTTTCGTGCAGAAACACGCCACCATTTGCTTCTTAACGTTTCAAGGATGAACAACTTTTGTTGGCTTTTCTTCACATTGAAACACCCAAACTGCCGCTTGGCCTTTTCTTTCTAGCTCATACGTATAAATCTACCATTCGTATCCTATGACCATGCTGTATACGGCTTTGGATGTATTTATTAACACTCAAATGTTCGTCCAAAATTGGTCAGATTTTATCTGATAATACAAGTGTTGCCAGTTCTGAATACATAAGTAGCAACCCTCGTAGTTCGTTCATCACGGGGATCGAGCTTCGAACATTTTTATCCATTTTTTACGAGTATATTTTAAGTTTCCCTCCTAAGTCTGTCCCTGAAACGTATAATGTAATTCTGAAAATTATGACGTAAAAAAAAACGATTTTGCTATTAGTAGCTAAAACAACAATTTGGAGATAGAATAACGGAAATAGGAATAATACATTTTTCATTTAACTTACAACAAAGTCCAAAAAACTATGAGGATTCGAATATTAAGAAATTTAACGGCTGAACTTTGGTTTACTACTGGACATCTGATATGAAAAAACAAATGTATGTCGCGATTCTATGCCCTCAGCCGATTCTAATGGTACTATTTTTTTGCGGAAATGCACTGTTGTCAAGTTGGCAACTTCGGATTACTGGAAATCTGATATTGGGACGGTTTGAATCATGTGAATCTTGCAGTGATATCTGAACTTTATGGAAATGCGCTGTTGCCAATTCATAGAAGATGGTTATTTTATTATCGAGAGAATATTTATGTAAATTTCGGTAAGAGAATATTAATATAAATCTGCATTCTTAATCAACTGGTATGGGTTTCATTATTTGAAAATGCGCTGTAGCCATGTTGGTCACTTCGGATTACTGGAAATATAATATCAAGATGGTTAGAAACTCGAATTTTAAATGTCGTGGCAGGTTCTATCTAGATTTATCTGTAACTGAGGCACTGAGGCTTCATTAGGTTCACTGTGCATCCTCCTTAATAAGTTGGTGCTGAGCTCGTCAGCCAGCCTACAGTTTTTATGTAGTTGACAACGTCTCTTATGTTGGCCGGTGTTAGTCACAACACAATTTTCCTAGTTGACGAGAGTGTCAAGCAATCATTATCGCAATCACCTATATCACCTTACCTGTGTATACCTGCTTGCCCGGTAGCCATGAAAAGAAACAAGTAGGCAATACCACTGAGGCACATTCCTTATGTTTCAAACTTTTGATTCAAATATAATTTGTTTGGTAAACAAGTGGGTGAAATATGGCAAAAAAAATATTTTTTTTTAATTAAGGGTAGCCATGAAGATATTTTGATAGACAATGCATTCGGGATGTATTCGTCTATGTATGAGAGTTACTAAAAAATATGTTTCATCTAGTTAACAGATGGGCGAATGACGGTCTTTCTTCGTATCTTAGACTATATGCACATCGTTTAGAAGTTTCGCTCCGATGAGGGCCAAGAAAAAAAGTTATATACAACACTTTTTCAGATTTCGATAAATACAAATCGAATAAATATGAATCGGTTAACAAGAATAGTCACTGCTAATTTATTGTGTTTTAGATAATGGTGAGAGGCCTACTATAGTTTAGTTATGGATGAGACGTCTACTTTAACTTTGAGGGTGATATGCCCCTGTAATCTGTTGATGCGATATGTCCCATGTAATTTGTTAAGACGATATGTCCCCTGTAATTTATTGATGTGAGATGCTCCCTGTAATTTGTTGCGACGAGATGCCCCCAGTAATTTTTTAAGGCTTGATGCCTACAATTATTACTGCAACTGAGTAGTAAACGAGATGACAAGAAATAAAGCGAGATGATTTTACTATTCTGGTTCGTCAGGTATTTCTTGATTTGGCAGAGTTGAGATTGTGGAAGTTTTACTAAATGAGAATAAATATTATTTTTTTACGTTATATGATAAAATATTAATTAACTAGTGAAGATCGAAATTGTTGTTAACATCTTTATTGAAAAAACAGTGGATGAAGCTGATGACCCTTGACAATTTCCAGCCTTAGACCAATATCGTTCCGCTATATAAAGTATTTTGTACATGTTGTTTGGTTGGTGGTACCACTGAATCAGTAGCGTATCGTTTTGAAAGGATTTTAATTTTTTTGTTTAGTCATTGTTTATATCTAGACAAAAATTTTTTAAAAATGTTTATCTTATCGAACTTACTATTTGTCTATTTATTTATTATATTAGCTCATTAGCAATAAACCGTTTGTATATCGTGTTACCCATTTATGAGAGATGCCTATGTATATTTAAATGTGAAAAGAAAACTATCAAATTTTATTGTAACAATTGTATACAGTTTATATTTTTGTGTTTTGTAAAAAAAATAAAACAATACTTACAACATACTAAAAAACAAACGTATCACAATTAAATAGACGTAATCAGAATAACATTGTTCATGGTTTTCATAGATGATAGATATCTTTTGCAAACGGGGGTGTGTTGAAACTACATAAAATAGTTTTGCTTTTTTTAATATTCCAAGAATGGGAGTACCAGGAATATTGAATATATAGACCCCAAAAACAATTAGGTTCCTCTAATAGACATGAGACGACGATTGGCGAAAGAATTTTTGAAATCGGACGACTGGTTCCCGAGTTATCGTCTCCACATACATCCATCCATCTATCCAGACCGACGGACAATTTTTTTCACTTAATCGTGTTGTGGGTGACTTAAAACGTCGAGAAAAGTAATTGTTTGAATCTGAATCTGTATATAATTAAAAAAACCCAATAAAACCCACTTATAAACCCCAAAAAGACCCGTGGGTTGTTTTTTTAAACCCCGGTTTTTTCCAACCCCGTTATTGGGACGATAGTAGTACATTTCTATAAAGATATATATTATCTAGTAGATACTTTCTATTTGTCTTTAGTATATGTTAGATTATTCCAGATTTCCAGGCAGTTAATATCAACAAATAATTGTTTCATCTGTGTAGCCCAGCTATATTTAAAGTCAGCATAGCCCATTAATCGTAATGTTGGTTAAAACACAACTTTGGGCATCAGTTGTTCCCCATTTCTAATATTTTAAGCAGCCAATTCAAGGATATTTTGAAAATATAACCTTAACTCTGCCAGATTAAAGACGAACTATGGCATCAGGCGTGTTGAGAGGCAATAGAAGCAGAATTTATCTTAGCCCCTATACAGGGACGGATTTAAATATTACTAAGCGCTAAAGATTGAAAAAGTTTTATTCTTAGATACCAGGTGTTGACTTCGGATTTGGACAAAATAGGAAGAAAGAAATAGGAATTAAATGCTACACTTAGGTGTATATGTATTAGTTACATTTACATTTACCAAGTGATTATTGAAATAGAACTTAAATTGCGGTTTTGAAATCCACCCATAGAAAATTGCATGATTTTTGTTTCTATGTTAAGTGTTAAGTTATTTGCGGCCGTATACTGCTCAAGAAGTCTTAATTTTTTTGTGAGATCGATTTCGGAATGTGCCAAAATAACTAAGTCATCCGCATATATCATTTCTATCGTCAAAATTTATACCTGCAGCTCTTTCATCATAAGAAATTGTTCCAAATCAGCAATGAATAAAGTAAACAACAACGGTTCTCGTTCTAAAATACCAGTTGTTACATCATATAACTTTGTTAAGCCATTAGATCCTTTAATTTGAACTGTATGAATGTATAGGTCGGAGAGTTTTAGACGATATTCTCGCGTTAAATAATTTAGACCATAATAATGTATGATTTAGTGAATAAAGGCTTTTTTAAAGTCTACAAAAATGGCATATATTTTTCGTTTTTTGTTTTTGTGTCTATATTACTGAAACACTCTGCGTGCATCACTTCCATCTAAGTTTTTTCAATGACTATTAATTTTAACCATAACGAATGGTATGCAGTTTTTTACTAAATTAAACAAGCAATACAAAACAATTTTGGAAATGTATTCAGTGGAGTAGAAAATTAGGGGCAAAATATTCGACTATGCCCAACTGAAACGCCACTGGTAAATGGTTTTGGAAAAAATGTATCGTCACAATGAGCCTCGTTGGTTTAGTAATTCACATGCAGATTTTCGTTAAAAAATATTTATGTTTAAAAAGTTATAGCGAAAAAGCTGTTTTTATTTATTAACTGCAACATCCTGTATCTCAGAAACTAAGCCCTTTAAGGGTATATTTTCCTATATCAAAATTCAACAACGAGAGCTCTCTGGGGTAGAACATTGTCGGTAGAATATAGAATATAGCAAAACCTGTATATGTTCATAAAATGCCTCCCAAACCTTTACCGATAGTTATTAATAAATTGCTTTACTATAGCCAGAACTCTTGAGTTTTGCAAATTAGATATCTTATAAATAATATTCGCTTGGTACTCTTTTGTCTTTGATTTAATTGATTTAATTAATTTCTTTAAATGAGTTTTTAAGTCTGTATATTATTTTTAAATCAGATCTAAATTTTTGAGTCTTACAGATCTTTAAAGCTGGTATTTTTTATTTAATTATTTCTAAATTAACAAGAATCATAGAATAGATACTCCTTAAAGTTGAATTATTTACAACTTTTAATTTCTTCATTAAATAAATCAATAAAATGTTTTCAGATACCGTCCTTTTAGCTCTGAAGGAGTGCAAGAAATTGGGATATTAGTATCGTCAATTTTTTTAAAAACCGGTAGTGTTTTATATGCATGCAAAATGCGTACCTACCTAATTAATACCAACAGGCTATTTTTCTATTTAAATTAAACTGATGCTTTATTAAGCAATAACATTACATAATTTTTACGGTTGTACAAAATTTACATACAAGAAAATTATTAATTAACGTGTTCATTTTAGATTTTTAGTTTTGCACATTTTGTTGTATATAATGTAATTATTACATCAGTTTTGGAAATATAAAGGTTAATAAAAAAATTTGTCAAAGCAGAATAGTACAACTATGAGGATACCTCAATGTGTTAATATTTACTGTTTAATATTCGATTAAACAAAAATAATTTAATTTGTACAGTGAATTGTCACTACCAAACTTTATTTCTTTTCCTGAACTAATTCCGCAATCGACCTGGCAACTCCGCAAATTCTCGCCTAACTCTGTTGTCTTGAAAGCGGCGGCTACTTCCCCAATTCTCCCTATCCGGATTTTGCAGTAACCTCACCCGAGTGTCACGGACATGATGCCGTCCCATAAAATCAAAACATCTTGAAACATATCCCTCAATAATTTGTGTGTATTAGTGAGTGTTTACCCTTCAATAATGGTTCATTCAACTTACGCCCAAGGTCATGTTATGCCAGGTCGGGACACCAGTCCCTTGGGTATCCCAAAAAGCCCATCGTTCCATTCCGGGCTGGACCTGGTGGCATCGGCGAGCGTAGATTCCCTGAAAGCCGCTTACGATTCGCAACAGAACACTGGTTTTCCTTGTAAAATTTCATTTTACGGGGGCGTTATGAACGGGAACGCGAAGGGCGCTAACGGGTCCGTGATAGAAGTTTTAAATTCTAGGGTTTCCAATGCGGTGAGGAGTATGCAGACACTGGGAAGGTTACCTTTGTTGAGAGGTTAGTTTTTTGTTGTAAATTTTGACCTTTCAGATGCATTCTATTTTACCTGAAACGTTCTCATTTAGAACAGAATAAAGGCATTCATCACTTCTTGTTTTGTGCATTGACCTTTTTTAACCCTTTAAATTAACATTAGGTTTATTTTACATTCTTTAGTTTCATTTTATTAAAAAATATTAAATAATGTGTTTAACATACTAAAAAATATTTTATGTGATCTCAGGATTTTAGGATGTGCTAATATGCCATTCCACTTTAATAGAATTCAATTAAGTATAGAATGGGTTTGCATTGATTATTAAATCCTGTTTGTTTATTTGGCCCAATGTTGTCTTCAAGAAAATAAAATAAAAAGAAAAGAATAGGGACCAAAGTTAAAAATATTTGCAAATCACAAAAAACGTTAAAGTATGATGAATGTGATTTTAAAAATGCTGATTTTACTAGGCTCAATAATTATTTTTCTGGTATAGACTGGAAATCACGCTTAGAATTGGCAAACATCAACGAAGCTGTAACAGATTTTTATCACATAGTGAATATGGCATTTGAAATGTTTATACAAAAGAGAATCGACTCGTAATATTCAACGGTAATATACCAAGACGTTGATAAATAGTCGGCTATTTTTGTTGCGTCTAAATTTCGAGAATATTTTAATATCAATGTGATGAGACATAATTTTGGCTTTAATAATCTGATTAAAGTCCGAGAGCTTTAGTTCGAGGGCTTTAATCAATTAATTATTAATGCCAAAATTATGTCGATTCAAATTGTAAAATATTCGAGAAATTTAGCAACAACAAAAATAGCAGAGTATTAATCAAGGTCGTGTTATATTTAGGAATATTATTTCCCGTGCAAATTAAATTAATTGCGGATAAGTAAATTAGAAAAAAACTTTATTAACAGAACACAAACATCAGGAATACAACTAAAATAATAATACGAAATTGTTATGTGACGTATAAAAGTGACTATTACCCTAGGGAGAAAGTCGCTGATATTGGAACTAGTGAAATAATCGCTGATATTTGATTCCGATTGGTCAGAATTTAAAAAATTGTGACATTTCATTGGGCGATATAAATCAAGCGAAATAATCCAGATTATAACGTTTTTCAGAACTTAAAGCAATATGTACTAGTTTATGCTACATTGATTATATTAATCAATTAGACCAAACTTTATGCACTAACCCTAAACTGCTTGGGAAGTATATAAATAATAAAAGATCAGCAAGTGACTTACCCGATACGATTTATTATGATGACATGGTGGGAGCAAACAGTGAATAAATTGCAAATTATTTCTCAATAGTGTATTCAAGGAGAACCTCTCATATTGATTACAATGCCCCAGTAAATCTAAATTAAGATTTGAATTGGGAATTTGGAACCTTTGGTTTCAACAGTGTTAAAGAATATCGTCACCACTAACCAAAACTACACTTTTTTAAACACTACGTACGTTTTCCTAGCTATTTTAGCATCATCAGGAGTTGATGATAAACCTCCTGATGATGCTAACATAGTTAGCGAAACGTACGTAGGGTGTTTAAAAAAGTATAGTTTTGGTTAGTGGTGATATTTTTCAACACTTAATTATGATATACCAAGATTTTCGGTATCTATTGAAAAAATTTTAGATAAAATACTGGCTCTAACAGATAAGTTAACATGTTTCCCCGATGGCATTCCTGGCCCATTTTAAAATCTGGGAATAAACAAGACGTCCTGAATTACCGTGCTATGACGCTTACAACATTTGTCTGTAGATACCTCTCGCAAAATTGGACATAATGATATAAGGAATGAGGGGTCCAACATATTTACTTATTTATTTGATATCTTTAAAATGCATGAATATATTGATTTGAAATCTGACAGGTTTGTTTTAAATGTAAAAGGGTATATTTTAATGAAAAAACATGTTTCCATTCTTGATCCAGTGGTGTGAATTTGGAAGAATATGTCATCTTTCCTCTCCCATTTTTTACGTCCATGACATTTGAATCTATTTTTATTTTTTTTGTATTGCTCAGTGATTTTCACGTAAAAAATGCATAACTTCTATATATCGAAAAATTTATAGTTTTCAAGATATTTAATGTTTTTATGATGTCTGTAAGATCACTTTTTACTATTATATCGTAGGCTGTAGATGTCAATGATGAAATGGTAAATGCCATTCTGTTTAATGTCAAAAGCAAAATAAATCATTTGCAATTAAATTTGTTTGTGCAAGTTTAATGCACTTTTTGTTATGACTGATTAAGCTATAAGATACGGAGAAGCCAGAAAGAATGTTAGACAAATCGACTTAGATTTAGATGTCACACAACATTTGCTCAAATTGACAGGATATTGCGCGAATTTGGAAAATTTAATTCAAATTTACAAGGTACCGGTAGAAACCGAACTGTAAGAACTGTGCAATTACCTAATAAACCGTGCTGAAAACAGACCCCATTTAAGCACTCGAACCATTGGCAAAACATTAAGGAAAATCCATATGTTATTAGACGACGCAGATTTCAGGAAAACTTCTCGGTTAACGTGTGGGCTGGAATTCTAGTGGGTCCATATTTATTACCTAATAAACTCGGTGGTAATATTTATTGTAGTTTTTTAAGAGAAACCTTGCTTGATTTATTAAACGAAGTTATACCATTACATATTAGGAATAGTGTATGGTTTCAGCATAATGGGGCATCTGTACATTATTCTCTAGCGGCAAGACAACCTATAACCCAACAATACGGAAACAACTAGATAGGGCGAAGTGGCCCCAATATGTGGCCTACGAGGTCACCGGATTTGAATCCAATCGATTTCTTTCTGTGCGGTTACATGAAGTCCCTTGTCTACTATATCATAGTACAGACAAAGGAGGATCTGATAGTAAGAATCCATGCAGCTACAGAAATTATTTCTGGCAATAGCGATTATCTCCAACGTATGCGATTTTCAATGAGACAACGTTTCATATTATGTATAAATAAAATGGACAAAATTTTGAACATCTTTTGTAATTTGTTGACTACTTAGTAAATAATTATGTTTGCATTGGATTCAATTTAATTTTAAAGTTATCAAATAAAATCGATTAATTTTTTATAACCAACACCCTATATTTCAAAAAATAAATATGTTGGACCCCTCATTCCTTATATCATTTTGTCCAATTTTACAAGTGGTATCTACAAACAAAAACGTTGTAAGCGTCATTTGGAAACACCATGTATTACTAAACTACTGGATACCTTGGTAACGGATCAGTTGAACATAGGAACGCTTGATAAATAATCAACATAGATTCTCTCAAAATAAGTCAACAGTTTCTAACTTATTGCTGTTTGAACAAAATATTCTGAATGTCCTTGAGAAAAAAGGTCATATTGGTGAGATCTATACAGACTTCTACAAGGTATTTAAAGAGATTATTTTGTTTCACAGATCAGTCTCGCTCATTGTTTGAAAGTTTCTTGACTGACCGATCTCAGCAAGTTATGGTAGGGAATGCTAGATACCTTTTTTCTGTTGCCTGAAGTCTTATCCGACTTTTTTCCACTTGAGTTTCAATGGGATTCGAACTCACGGCCCGGACATCGACCAAGTATAAAGGCTGATGCCTTAACCAACCTGGCCTCAGTGTCCGGTTAGAATAGCATTCCCAGATGTTTTTTTGTGTTTAAAGTTTTTACCCCTCCTTGCCGTAAAATATTCACAAATTTTATGTTTGATTATATATTTTGCTTGTTCCATATCCCTTTCTTTTAAATATTTGAGGTGGTATTACAGATGACTACCTAATAGGTAAATTAATGAGTTAATGAGATTAGCTTCATGTGTGCCTGTCTGTCTAAAGTGTCTGTTAGTCTGTGGACATCATAATTTTCACCCGTCAAAAGAAACCCGATATGTCTGATCACAAGGTCCCGTATATTTTAAATGATTAAATGTATTTTATATCGTTTGGCCGGTGCAATCACTTAAATTTGAAAACTATTTAGTTTATAATATATGTGTAATACGTTTTTGAAATCAGCTTCTCAGGACGTATACAAAAATGTGTGTTCCATTTAAAAAAAAACATAACTCTGTATAATTCAAATTATTTTTAGATTGTTGTCTTTTCTGATGTACATCTCGCTGTGAAAATAGATTTTAAAACATGTTTATTTTTTGCTCTACAAACCGAGACGTTACCGGTGGTCCACCCTGTATACGTAGACATTGTAATTATTAAGTAGCGAAGTAAAGCGAAGGTACTTATGTCCGCCTGTCTGTCACAGCAATAACTCGAGAACGATTTCATATTTTGGAACTCTGTTTTCAGCAATCGATAGCTGGTTACCTTAGCTCGCCCACCTACCATTTTCAGTAACCAAGTCAACTACAACCATCTTCTGTCCGTCAGTCCCAGCGATAACTCTAAATTGGTGTCGAATTTCGGAACTCTGTTTTGGGCAATCGATAGCTGATCGCCTTAGCTCGCCAACCTACTATTTTCAGTGACATAAGTCATTTATATCTGCTTGTCTGTCCGTCTGTCTGTAGCTGATCTACTTGGATACTGTTAGCTTGCTGGGTTTATTAAAATATTTTTTGATTTAATCTTTTTTTATTTTAAACAAAAGGTACTCATTATATGCTTCAATGTATTCGACTACCTACATAGCGTGTTGTTTCACAGATGTGTCATTTAAAAATTAGTGGTTTTTGTTGAAAAACTGTTACATTCTACTCATTGATGCATAAATTAAGTTTAATTTAAATATAGGTCATTTCGGACCGATTTCTAACAAATTTAAGCAAATTCCTGCCTTCAATGGTTAAAAATTAAAAAAATTATATATTATATATATTTAGCAAACCGTACTGACATTTGGTAATTGGGACATACATAATCTTATAATTTAATTGTGCCAAAATATGTAGTAGGTTGTGCCATTAATACATCTATCCTAAATTAAAAAAAAAACCATTCGCCTACTCAACTGTTAATACTCGCTGTATCACATGGTTTATTATTCTGTAGAAAAGCAAAATATGTTGTAAAAGAATTTTATTGATTAAACATTTTGTTTTTAAGCGTTTCCCTGACCCTGATTCTATTTAAATTCCATAATTTTATGAGCATGGAAAATATAATTATTTTATGTTCTGCAACTTAAAATTTTGGCGTTAATCCAAAATTTACATTTTTTTACATGACACATAATACATTCCACTCATATCAAATACTCGGTTTTGTAGTTCACTACATAAACGCCACTAAAAAAATTACTACGGCCCGCCCACACTTCACCTTTGGTGAAGTGGGGCAAACCGTAGTATTGAAATCGTGCAAAAATCTCAAAACATTTTTTTTATTCCAAATGTCTTAAAATGCCATGAAACTTAAAATGCCATGAAACGTGGAGAAAATTGATTTTCCGCGTCGAGATGGATATTTCGCATGGGGCTCGTTGAAAACAAAATTGAATATTAAAAAAAAAGATTATTGGAAAAATTCGAATTTTTTGGAATCGGACTTTCTTCCGCGGACGGAAACGGGCCGTAGTCTTGAAAAATCGCGCAGAGGATATTCCTTTTACTAGTTTGATAAATTGAATTATTTTAATTTGTTTTTGCCTTTTTGGATTATTAGTAATCATTAATAGCAATTTGACTTAAAGGAAAACCAGGTGATAATGACCACAACAATAATTGTCACATTTGTTAAAAATATAAAGACCTAGCTTAAATTAGTTCTTTAATAATAAACTCAAAAAATTCTTTACTTATGAAGTACTGCAATTTACCATGGTTATAAAATAGTTTGTTTGTAATCTTTTCAGTGTGAGCAACTGTCTTGATAAGTCCAACGTGTATCATTTTTGTTGCCCTTATTGAGACGAAGTACCACTTGAAACTTAAAATCAAGTAAATATGGCGATGAAAGAGACGTTAATCGAAGCCGTCCGACATCATTAAGTCATATTTGACACTATTCATGTCGATTATATAAATACCAAATTGAATTCACCATGACTTTTTTTGTTTTTATAAAATTAGTTGTCCCCAATTTTTCACGATTAGTTAACGAATATAACAATAGAAGTTCATCAAATTCATCATCGGAATCTGATTCAGAACTTAAATTTATTAAAGTTTCGCCTATCCTATTGCTCATGACTAAATGAGTAGGTAAAGGTTTTACCAGCTTTCACCGGAATCAATTATTGTTTCTTTTCTCGCTTTCGGCTTCACCCCCTTGGTCAGTTTGGTGTCGAGCTTCCGACTCTGTGGTTGATCTGCTTTGTTTTCTTTAAATAATAATATTAATTTAAATGGCAGGATTGAAGTTGATAAAGACATTTTAATTTCTAAAGTGTTTATAAAATGTGTTATATGGGACAAAAGGTTAAAGCGCCACGCAATCCGCAACCTAGTGGACAAGGCATGGCAGGAGATAGCTGTCGAAATGGGTGTCTATTTTGTCCAAAATATAACTGAACGTCTCTTTCTTCATGCGGAAATACTCGTTAAATTTATCGGGTTGGGTCGTGAGTTGTACGGTATTCAACAACTTCATGACGAGACCTATTAATTTCATAGCCGTGAGATCTTTTTTGTTTCAGTTTATACTGAACATTATCACTAGCTAATAAACACACAATAGATCCTCACTGGATAGCTTCATGATGCCAACTGAGAACTGAGCCTGACGTTTCCGCAAGCGGTGCATTGTGACCACCACCTGCTAGAAGCGGGCATGTTCGCGAAGCTGTAAAACCTGCCGCGGATTTGTCTGCGAGCGGGAAGCTGGACGCGCTGCACAATTTGTACCCAGTACAAGTACGTCTAAGTCACAATAATTTTGACGACGTCAGTCAACGAAGGTAATTGGAAGACTCCATTCGTATTGTAAATACAGGATCTTTAACCATCTCTTTATCTTTGTGGTAAATTGACAGACAAATTAGAAGTTACACCTGTCAAAGTTCTTGAAAAAGTATAAATGTATTATATCCATGTGGGATTAGCAGCCCGCATCTTCGCTGTGAGGTTCTGCCCGCACCAGTTCATCTATATCTAAGACTTTGTCTAACCCACTAAATGTATAATTTACTTCAGTTCTCCTTAGTTGCTTTGATGGTTAACTCATGTTTTGGTGTGGTGGATTTGTTTTCTGTTTTAAAGTGGCTGAAAATCTCGATTAGCTTGACTTCTCTCTGTCTTCGAAGCAATTTGTTCTTGTAGGAGTTACTTTTGAAAACTTCTTTTGCGATAATCGGTTTTGGCACTAGTGGCTAACAGTTTTAGTCATTTCTTGGACGTTAAATATGGTTGGGTGGATGACGGTAATAATTGCTCTAAATGGACCTTGTTCTCGCCGTAAACGAATTATCATTCTACACGCAGGCAGCAATAAGGGTTTTGTTCCTAATGATCTTCTATTGTCAGCTGCAGACTACCATGAAGATATGACCGCCAGTCTATTTAAAAAGTGGTTTAATGAACAACTACTGCCAAATCTTTCCAAAATTCTGTTATTGTTATGGACAATGCGTCTTGTCATTCCCGTCTACATAACAAAATTCCCAATATAGCAGCACAAAGAAGGAAGACATTCTTAAATTCATGAAAAGAAAAAATATGGAAATTCCTAAAAAGGCTACCAAGAAAGTGTTATTGGAAGCTATAAAAAGAAAACTTTAAAAAGAATATGTAACAAGATATGCGAAGACCATGGTCATACTATTCTACGCCTTCCCCCCTTTTACTGTGAACTCAATCTGATAGAAATGAATTGGGCTGCTGTTAAAAAAAACTGAGCAAATATAATCAATCTCCAACTGACAGTGCTTCGGTACTAGGAAATATCCGAACGGTTATTAATGAAGTAAACGACAGCGGTAAATGGATGAAATGTGTCCAGAATGTCATAAAAAGGGAGAATAAATATTGTATTTTACCTTCCATTGACCCCATTATTATGGGAGGGATAAAGATCCACGAGTTGTGGACTTTTAACATATTTTATTAAGATCCGCGAGTTGCGTGAAACGTGATTCGCTTAAATAATAAGTTTGAACATATTTAAGCATAAGCTCTACAAGCAGTGTTACATAGTGCCCGCTGATGTTGCAGTGGGTCCCGGGATAGAATCCCACATGGCCCCTTTTAATTTTTTTTTAAACACAGGCTAGATTTATATAGTCAAGACTTCTTTTAATAAAATTAATATTTTTTTTAACTATACAGGCTAGATTGAGATAGTCAAGAATTATTTTATAAAATAAATATTTTTTTATATAAAGGTCCGCAACTCGCGGATCTTTATTAAATATGTTAAAGGTCCGCAACTCGCAAACCTTTATCCACTCCCTTATTATAATCCCAAATTCGGTCCGTAGCTATTTAGTTTTTATGCCGTTCCAACTGACTTCGTATCGACAATAAGTTAATATTAATATGGAAATTTACATCTCATGTTCCAAATATAATCTAGAGATAAAAATAGATATTAGATAAATGTATTGATTTTTCAATTTGCTTTTACTTTCCCGGTCCACCTCCGAGAAGGGAAAGTATTGTGAACGTGCTAAGATAAAAACGGAAATATCCATTTTCAGGTCCCCTGAGATGTTTAAGACCATTTCCAGATGGAAGTCTGTCTGTCTGTGTGTATTCTTCCATAATAGAAGCCACACGCTTAATCCGATTAAGCTGAAAAAAGTATTCGTCTCTGGACACTCGCCGGGAAGTTTTGGGGCGACACAACCGATTTTTTAGTCTAATATATGAAAATGAATGTTTGTTTGTTCGTATTTTATGCGCTGCCTACCGTTCATCCGATTGCGATAAAATTTTCTCAACTTGCGCGAAGCCGTCTGTCTGTCAGTCTTTCCGAGTTTTATTATTTTCAGTGACCTAAGTCAACCAAAACCGTCTGTCCGTAGCTGAGCTACTTGGATATTGTTAGTTTGCTTAGTTTATTTATGCATCTTGAAAGATAAATGTATCTCCTAGTAGGAGCTAATTTTTCATTCTCTACTAGTTTTTTTTTCATTATTGCTGTTTTACAATCTACTCTATAATACAATTTAAGCGTAATAAGTAAATTTGATAATTGAAAAGGCTTGAGAGAGGAGCAGTCCATTGACTGTTCTCTACTATCTATCTTACAGATCTTCTGGCCACTTTCTCTGCATTCTTCTTTCCCTCATTGGCTGTTGGTTGAAGCTACTTATGAGTTGATTTGGTGTCCATTATTACGTGTTTTGTATCTGTTAGCATGTATTGATCAGAGACGACTAATGGTATTTTTAAGTCTGTATGTATGGCATAGTTTGATTTATACCAGGGGACACTTGTTATATTTTCGACAGTACTGTTTTTGAGATTTTGGTATTGGAGGGTTTGCTGCAGCCCCATAACTCGATACCATACGTCCGTATTGGCTTTATACAGTAGTACTTTATTTTACAGTGATATTTGGGATTTTCTCTCTATAAGGCGGTACATTTTCTTAATTGTCATATTGATTTTTTGTTTTTGACTTTGATATGTGCCTTTCAAGTTAATTTTCTATCTAGATTTAATCCTAAATACTTTACCTCTTCTTTTAGAGAAATGATGGCATTATTTATCTTCACATGTGGGCAAGTGTTGTTTTCTTGCGGTAATGTGATTTGTGAGGACTTGTTGGTATTTACTTTAATTATCCATTCCGTTTGCCAACTCTGTAGGAGGTCTAAATGATGTCGTACATTTCTAGCTGCACTGTCTGGATTCACATCTGACATTAGGATAGCGGTATCATCAGCAAATGTTGCAATCGTGGTGTTATTTGAGGACAACGTGTCCTCAATTTTAACTTGAACATATCTATCTTATAGATATTTCTAGTAGGTGGGAAAATAGCACAGTCGCATCATGCTGTTAAAAATGGTAGTTAATAAAACTATTGCCTTCCTTAGAAGGTGTTTTAACATTTCTCCGACTATTCCGTCATATCCAGAAGCTTTTCGATTTAATTTGGTTGGTTGGTGGTAAGAGTGGTAAGAGTTGGCATGCAACATCGAGGTAATTAGTGTTTGGTGTATCATCGTTATCTGATTCCGTTAGATGGTTTACAACGGCTTCTACTTATTCGTCGGGGCAACGGACCCACTCACCGTTCGACTTTCTTATAGGCGGAACTGTATCTACTAATAGGAGAGAAAAATAAAAAGACATAAGGAAATATTAAATCATTGTGAAAATGATTAAATGTACTTGTAGTGGAAAAATTTGTATCTAAACCAGACTAGAGAAGATTATTCTCAGCCTCACTACTCAGAACCCAGAACCTCGATGCTTCGCATCTCGGAATAATAATAAAACTCGGATGAGAAAAATATATATAATATCAAAGACTAGTAATTTAATAAGACCGGGCACTTAGATTAACCTTGTAAAAACACCCTTCGCCTCATTGACCTTAAGTGCTATTTATTATACACGAAAAGCACCAGTTTTGGCTACGGTAAATCCTAAAATTGTTGTTTAAAAAATAATATAACAGATCATCTTATATATCCCCGAAAAGGACTGATATTACTTCATGTCGACCATTTTAATGTTGCTGTCATCCCAACCGAAATATATTCATTATTTTGTTGAACGAATGCCAAGTACCAATCTTTGACTGAAACAGACGTACACATAATACTGTTCATTCAAAACGACTGTCGAGCGAACGATCGTTCAACAAAACAAATAACACATGTATACATATGTTTTATGACCGTAAGAGGCGCCAATACCATATGTTATCTTGTCTAAAATCGTTATTGGACGGGGGCTCCGTTAATATTAAAGAATCTGCGGTTTTCACCAATCGATTCTGTAGTTAATTCTTTAGAGCTCGTCTGTAGCACTTTTTTTAAATTATTTTTAGTAAAAGTGATACGACTATCAACTTTTTTCTCTAGATAAATTTGAAAAAAGTAGTACAGACGCGCTCTTCTGATAAATATTTGAAATATCATGAAAAACTGCATATTTTTAGTTGCTATATTAGGCGAGTTCTCGTCCAAAAACGAATAATTATGTTTTATGGCGCTCTACCTTGTTCTGTCCAGAGAAATTGGATTCAAACACATTTTCCTTGTGTAATTTTGTACGGCAACCACAAGTCACGTGGTGTGCGGGACTCTTAAGTGCCCAAATTATTTCAATAGAAATCCCTCCGTTTTATCAACCTCAATGTTTCGGGATTCGGAATAACACCGACAAAGCAATATTTGACACTACCTTTCTCATTTTCTGTTTTCTTCGTCTGAATGTCTCATCTTATTATACCTAATCTTTTATAATATGCTATTTTGAAACTGTATTAATAGGCAAATATTTGAATTGTTTTTATAAAGAAACATGTTATTTCTTAAGGGGGAATTTATTGAGTTAGTCAAATATTGCTTGTAGATTATGTTGAAGTTTAATACAGTCTTTAACAATAATTTCAAATATTTCTAAAGTCGACATTTAATCAGACTACTATGAATTACAGCAAAAATTACAGTTAAAAATTTGACATTATTATCTATCCATTAAATTTTTATAGTACATAGAAATAATTGGGGTATACAGAGTAGGTTTTTGAAACTATGCATTCCGACAAAGTACCACTGATGATTCCTATAAGGATGAAGCATGTATGGTAATGGTCGGAGTGTATAGTTTGAAAAACTTATGTTCTCTGTTTTTGATCTATCCATTAACTTTAAATCGTGCCGATTTATTAATAAAAACAAAATGTCTCAGATACCTTTAACATTTAACAAAGAAGCAAACCAAAACTACAAAAATCTTTCCTACTCCGATTGTCGTAATTTCCAGATGTACATATTTTCAAATATGTATGTTCTTATAAGTATATTTTTTAAATTTACTGATTAAAATAAATCTGTATTCACTGTTAGATTTCGAAACTAATACAAACATTTTCGCCATAAGCGTATACATTTATTTATTACACCTTTTTTAGTACATCTGGCAGTGCTAATTTATAATTACTTGGCAGAAAAATATCTATAGTTAGGTTGAAATGGCTGCATAAGCCTAGTGGTAAAAGGTATCTCATAAACCAATGCCCAAGATAAGACCTTTTTATCTTGGGCGAGAAGTTGTCAGTTCCTATGAAAATATCTTATTCTACCAGCGTAAACATTTCTCCTTACAATTACTTAGTGTAGGTTGTCTTGTTATCGGACATCTGCTTGTATTGTTTCTCCTTCATCTTCCCTTTGTGATATCTGCGCTTGAAAGACTGACCTGACCCAAAATTATTTGAAAATTCGTTACGTAAATCAGAAATGGAAGTCGAAGACTTAAAATAAGTGGACCTCCATATCTCTTCCCGTTCTACACTGAGTCTGAACTTTAAATTTTTCCGCGAATTTTTTTCCACACAGGATTTACTTTTCTTGACTAGTTTCCTTACTGTGAGATTTAGTTGTGCCTCAATATTAGGTTTTCTATTTGTTGACATCATATGGAAGACATCACAAAGGATTTTTTCCAAATCTTCATCATTCAACAACATATTAATCACGACTGTTGAAGCAGCCAGGGTAGTGAGCCTGAATTGTTGAAAAATATTTATCTTTTTTCTTTTCTAATTCACCTAGCGATGCTACCAGTTCTGGATTTAATGAAGGAGATCTCAGTTTCGAAATATTTTTGGGGATTGCATACCTACTTCTTTCCCAGTTTATCACTTTTCTCTATATCCAGACTATGGTATTTGCTCAATCTACTGGCCAGCGCCTGATGAACTTCAGTTCCAAAAACTTGTTCATTGCCTATTGGTTCTTCAGCCAACAATTTTAAAATTTCGGGATTTTCATTTTCCCGATGTGCCTGCAGATTCAACAGTGCGAGATGATGGCAAATTTAATTTTTCAATATCTGAGTTGTCGCCTAAAAATATGTTTTTTAACTAATTCCAATAAATTGATTGCAAATATAACTTTGCGCAAACAGTTGGTCTGACCGCCGCATTAGATGCCTCGCATCAATAATTGGAGCTTAAACAGTTTAAGCTCACTATAACTAAACAGATACAACGGTTATACCTATGAAGTTAGAAATATATTTTGTTACATCCTTACTCGATGTGCTAGGATAAAGGTCTCTTTCTGATTATTTTTCCAAGAATCGTATCAGCTTTTCCCTCTTCCTTTCTAAATGTTCACTATCACTAAAACTTTTGCCTTTTTTCGGCATTCTATTTAATTAATTCGTCTTATCTCGATAAAGCACAATAGTGTAATGAGTAATACCTGTTCGATGGCAATGGGCGATGATGTAAAACATTCTTAAAAATGTGCTCGATAAAGAATAATAGTCAAACTACATGTGTCACAATCTATTTGAACGAATATCGAAATACAATGAATCTATAATAAGAACACGAAATGCTGCTGAGAGACAATATGGAGTGTGGAACGCAGATATCCACTCTTAAGATTAGGAATGAGACTTAAATTACAAACAATAATTAGTATAATTGTATCAATAGCTGTATAATATAATATTACCATAGATACGCAGGAAGATATTCCAGAAGAGTTGCTAAACGATTTAGAACAAGACAATGACGATGAGAGCGCTGCAGTTTTGGGTGAAAATCTCGTTTTTAACGCAGCAAATGTCCAACAAGTTAACATTACTCAACATTTTGGCTATTTATAAATCATTTCTGTTCATTTACATTTGTTGCTTCAGAAACTACTTTATTACTAGATATTAATTTTTTATATATATTTTGACGCATTCTATATTATACATCTACGTTAAAGTATATTTAACCATGGCTAGAAAAGATATTTTTTCTACTAGTAAGTAAGTAAGTAAGTAAGTAAGTAAGTAAGTAAGTAACTTTATTTATCAAAAAGATAATAATACATACAAATAAAGTACTTACTTTACGCACGCTAAAGAGTGCATAAAGTTTAACTTTTTTCACTAGTGCGTAAAGTAAAATAAAATTTTCAAAATAACTTTTTTACATGTGCAACACATTTTTTGCAATATCCTTATGTTTCTTATCTTGTCCAAGGGTCTATGTGCCAGAAATCAACTTTTTAAACTTCAAGATTTTGGAAAATAGCTTGTTAACCTCTTGCATGCGAAATCTATTTTTGTACATAAAAATTGTGGTAGTAGAAAAAATATTGTATGCAACTAGTGTGTAAAGTGCATTTTTTCACTCATGTGATTGTCGCACTCGCCTTTGGCTCGTGCGACAACATTCACATTCGTGAAAAAAGTATCACTTTACACACTTGTTGCATAAATAACTATTTCTCTGCCGAGCTGAATCTTCTCTACCGTGGTTTATATACAATTTTTTCCATTACTAGAATACTTATCATTTTCACAACGGTTTAACATTTTTTTGTCTTTTAATTTTTCTCTCCTACTAGTAGGTAATACAAAAATAGCTGTTACTGGTGGGTTTCCTTATGTTATTTCAATTTTTTTCTTCTATACTAATAAGTATTGAAAAATTAGCACCTACTAGGAGATTAACTTATCTTCTCAACACAGCATACATAATGACATGTTCTCATACTAGAAGTGGAAAAAGATTATTATTAAATACAATATTATTTTTATTTATTTTACCAAAAAGTACCTATGGCAAAAAAAGGACAATAACAAACCCATATTCTAAAATTTTATTATTTGTAGTTTATAAAATATAATAAATTAGAAAAATATATTAGTACTCAGTTTTTCTATATTTTTTCCTCTTCTCTCCTATCTTGATTTTGCCTCAACCGAACTTCCTCTAACCTTGCTTTTTATATAGTATAATTTTTTTGCGATTGCTGACTGCTGTTGGACGTAATTTGCGATTTATTGATTCCCGCAATGATTTTGGTACATTATTGGGGTCTATCAACATTAGTTTGGAAATATTAGTGTTGAGAATTATTGAATTATTTGAATAACCTGAATAAACGGTTATTTGAATAAAAGTATGAACTAAAAAATATTTAAATGAAATACAAATTATTGCATGAAAATAAAGTATAGACTTAAAATATAAAAAAAATGAATACATACTTTCTTCACCGCTGTTGCTGTTCATTGCCGTACATAGAAATGTTTTTGTTTAAACCCTTGGTTGTGTGACCATGTGTCATATGATGACTGATGAAGGTGAATTTCGCCTCTACCCATAGCCCATTTTCTTTAATAATGTGCCATTATTATTTCGGTCGTAGGGTAACCGTAGGGTTGTTTGTATTCCCTTAGTTAGGTAGTTTTATATGCAATAGACAAATTTTAGTTGAGTAGAAATCAAGTGCCCTCCAGTGAACGTTGTTCTAATTCAGTGCGCACTGCGCAGTCTGTTGGTTTACCATTTAGTTATATTTTGGTACCCACCTAACCCCCCCCCCATTGATAGTATTGTGTGTTATTATTATTTGTTAATTCTATTGTGCTGTATACAGTAAATATACATGGTGTTGTATACGTGGTAGCGCCAGTAACAATCTTGTAATTATTATAGTTTAATAAAGATATCGCACCGGAGCTTAGGAAAGTTCTTTATTGGCAAGAAGACACCTGTTGGGTTGATTGTTTGGACTTAATATGTCCCTTATATATCACTAAGATAAGTTTAAATAAGTACTTTTATGAGTTAAATATCATTACAGTTAGAATAAATTTTGGAACAGTTATAATAAATTCTGGAAAAATGATAGATAGTCACGACATCTATCTATAGTAATCGTCGGAGTTTATAGTTTCAAAAACTTACTCTCTCTTTTTGATTTAAATTCTGGAACATTACTTGGTTAAAATTGGTTTTAAATTATCTGACGCTAGTGTATCAGTAATTAAGTAGTTTACGAACTAGCATAATTAAGTTATTTTTATTTTTTATTTGTTTATTGTTTTCTCTTTATTCACCTCTGTTTATTTTATACATTTTTATACCCCTTTTTCACTTTTTATTTGCATCTTTTTTATACCTTTTATTATATTTTTAATTTAATCATTTTATTAAATATATGTCTGGAATTTCATTGGGATATCAACCAGGTAAACTTAATCTAACCGAGGATCTAATAGGAACTGGCGCTTATAGGAAGCAACTCGTTTTAAATAGTTTTTCTCAATTTTACAAGTTGGGCAACCATGTTTATAATTTGTGTACTTGCTACAGGTAAGGTACGAAACATAAATTGGTCCTTCGAGCCGGATCCTTGGATTTTGAGATTTTGTTTATGCCGAAAATTTGATTCCAGTGACTCTAAATTTAATTTCACACCAAACTTTGATATTTGTTAACTCATACGCCTTTATTATATTTTTTTTTTATTTTTTAATCTCTTACCTGTATATTGACATTTGCACAGGTTGGTGACCTCTTACTTACTTTGTAGTTCTATTTTGGGTAATGATTTAACTCACCACTACATTATAGTTGTGTAGTTTGTGATCTCCTTTAATTTTAGTTTATTATTTTTATATTTTGTATAGTTGTGTTATTGCAAACTTAAGTGTAAAAAATGAATCTGAGCACTCTTAAGGGTAACCGCAGAACTTCAAAGCGGCTATAACTCGATTATAAAATTGGGTTAACGAAAATATAGGCAGTGAGTATGAGAATACTTGCTATAGGTAAGGTACGAAACAGTTACTTCATTAATTTACGTTTATTCTTAATGGTACACGTCATTTACTAAAACAATAATAAAGATAAAGAGTCATTTATTATAAACATGTTACATTTTGAAGGACCAGCGATTGGATTAAAGAAATTCTAAAATTCGTACAATCTTCTTACATCTGTGATTTCACATATTCTTTCTATACTTCTATACAGAGTGTCCCTAAATTCGACTGCCAACGCTCTAGGGCAAATTATTTTTGCCAAATTATGCAAATTGAGGTAGGGAACTTATGTCCGTAAATGCACCCTTTCAAAAATACAGGGTGTTAAAGTTTAAAAAATAAAATATTTATTAGCAATAAATTTTAAATCCTGTATTTTTGAAAGGGTGCAATTACGGACATAAGTTGGCAGTCGAATTTAGGGACACCCTACTTACTAATATACTGTTTGCAATCTCCATTTTCTTTAAAGTAAACTTTCTCATAAAAGAGTCCGTATTTATGGCTGTTAGACAACGGTTTGTTTTTAATCTGAATTGCCCTATACAGAAAGTAAAATAAAATTATATTTAATAATAACTACATACTTATAAATATGTACTTTACTTCTATGAAGTTTTTCAAAATCCTTACAAATATGTTGGACCAACACTGTTAGGATGCTTTTGCATAAGTCCCAAATGTCTATAAACCATTATAATTTCAGATGCAGCTCCGGACGATAAAGAAGAATTATTCATACAGAAACTACGTCAATGTTGTGTGCTGTTCGATTTCGCGACTGACCCTTTATCAGACTTGAAATGGAAGGAAATCAAGAGGACAGCCCTTCAGGAGATGGTAGAGTACGTCACGACACAAAAAGGCATTATCACGGATGTCATTTACGCAGAGGCTGTAAACATGGTAAATATAGTCATTGAAGTTATGCTGTTTTTTTTTAGTTTTGAAATTCATTGCGACATTGACATCGAAAATTTTATTAAATTGTTTGTGTCGCGGTATGATTCTCAACAATGTTGTATGATAATGTGACCGATAGCTAAAACTTAATCTAGGAGGTGGATCATTTTTTTTTTAATTTAAGGCAGGGCGTTGGAGATGTACCTTTATGTCATTGAATAATGTCAAGTGATTAAACATCCTATGGCAAGCTGTCTCAACTTTAACCTTAACTTCATATTTATTTTCATTTACAGTGTTCTACAGGAAATTTGTAGGTTCACACCAGATTCAAAAAAAAAATGTAATTATGTCTTCTTTCCAGCCGTTACAACTCCTACTCTGTATACGTTCACTCTTGTTTATATATGAGTACCTCTTACAGTTCTATATTTCACTCTTAATTTTTAAAATTCTGCCAGCTGTCTTTCAGCTCTCTTAAACCTTCATCCATTTGGTTCAAGAAATGCGTTTAATTGATTACTATAACGTCGAGGTAAATAATCAATAATATTACCAGTTTTTACTAACAATTCATCTCGTAATTTATATAAATCAATAGCATCGTGAATCCTAACAATAAATAGCGGCACAATTTTTTTTGATTTCCCTGTCTTAACACATCTATTCAATTTTTTTTCTTGATTTAATGAAAATAACAAATGAATCATTTTGTTTCTGTTGTTTTGAGGCCGCTACTATATAATTTATAAAATTATCTTACCTAAGTAATTAAGAAGGTTATTCCAGAGTGATGACTTTCTCCGGATAAAGGAGGGATATAGGAAGTATAAAGATGGCTTCGTATGGATGAGTTATACCTGCTCGACGGGTGTTCTTTGCGCGCACGACTCCAGGAGGAATCAAGCGAATACTCTCATCCGAACACCTATGAAAAAAAAGTCAGATCGCCAATTTTTTTTCGATGTTCCAGTAAGGCAAATTACCCCTTTTGGAAATAATCGAACAACCGTAAAATGCTAAACTAAAATTTATTTCAGATCTTTATAAGTTGTAAAACTTATTGTTGTCTGCGCAGATGTGTAGCTGGTATTCGGGGATTCAAGCCAAAGGAAGCAAAGGTGTACGATCATCGGCAAAAATATAGATAAGATATTTTGTTTTTTTTTTACCCACTCATCAATATAAAGGAGGAAAAGTGTAGGCGACAAAATGGATTCCTGTGGGACACCGATGGTTACTTGCATTTTTCGGACATTGCCGAAATTTGGTCAAAGCCCAAGTCAAACAGGGTTAAATGTTCTAGAGATGTCTAGCGGAATCGTGTGAAACTCAATTTTTGTTCTAAAATTTTAAAAACTTTCATGTTGTCTTTTTCAGTTTGCTGTGAATCTTTTCCGTACACTCCCTCCTTCTACGAATCCAAATGGTGCCGAATTCGATCCCGAAGAAGATGAACCCACGCTGGAAGCGGCCTGGCCCCATTTGCAGCTCGTTTATGAACTATTTCTTAGGGTCTTGGAAGCACCCGATTTTCAACCTAATATCGCTAAAAGGTCAGTCATACTTATTCACTTTTTTGGAGTTTTTGGAAAGTTATTTATGTTTATGAATAATTTACTTCTTTCAACGTTATTGCAGATTTTGAGAAAAATTAACTGCCTTAAACACACAAAGAAACTAATTACTTCTTACACAAAGACATTTTTTACGTTAATATTTTTATATTTGGTTTTAAAGCCTCTTTTAAGCATAAATATTGCACCACATGTCAATATTATGTATCACAACATTCGTAAAACTCAAAGCTTTGATGTCAAATATTAATTTTATATTTCATAAGTTATAAAAATAATAACAAACTAATTTCATTTAGTTTATTCACAATATAGCAAAAAAGAGCAATTTATTATCTTATTTGTCTTGCTCTAACTCTGACTCCTTGATTTGTTTTTTTGCCTACTGTGTCAAACTTCATTAATTTGTTACTTATTTTTGACGTGTCATGTGTTTGTTAAATGTAAAGAAAAATATAATACTGTTCATTCTTTTCACACCAATTATATTGTGAACATTTGAACGAATATATATTCTAGGCAAGTCACTGAAAGTTTTCCGCACCGAATTCTTTAAAACTGCATAGATTGATTGGAAATTTTTACAGTGGTTGTAAAATGACACAAATAACAAAAGTTATATAATGCCGATTGCGCTTTTACCCCGGGTGTGAATGCTACCCCTTCCGAGGAGTGTACATTTTAAAATTCAAAATACCCCCGAAATCGACAGATAAACAAATTTTAAGCAAAAAATGTATGATAAAGTTTTTTTTGGCAACCCAATACTTTTCGAGTTAATCGTGATTAAAAATGTCGAAAAAAAACCATTGTTTTTTAACAGTTTTTCGCGAATAACTCAAAAACCTTACGTTCTCATCAAAAATAAAGCTGATAAAAAAAACAAAGAAATGTGTACCGTTTATTTATTATTTTCGACGCAATAGAAAGCGACTTATGGCTCCTTGGCAGCAATTTCTTGTTTGTCGTAAATTTATTCTAAGATTTAAACTTTAAATAACGGAAAACTCATAGAAGAACCTTTGTTTAAGTACTCAAACAGACCTTGAAAATGAGTAGTTGTAAAAATCTGTAGCACAAAAATTGAGAGAGTTACGATGAAAATAAGATGGGTCGTAATGAATAATTCACTTTATAGTCTAAGATCCGTAATTGATGTCGACCTACACCGAATAAGTAACCGAATGAAATGTATTTTTTATAAAATAAAATATGTTAACAAAAGTAACATATCTTCACCGAACTTGTAACGAAAAAAATTTGACACTAATCGAAAGTATAAAGCATATAGAATATGCAAACATACGGTTGATTAGTCAATTAAATTATACATAAAAATAAAGCTTATATTTTTTGCGAAACGATAGCATACGGTTGCTTGCCAAAAACCATTCAAGAGTCATGCTTGTCAGGCTTTGAAATTTAAAAATTAAAGCTTATGTAAATGTGCGAGAAAAAGAGTATCCATTCCAGAGCTGTGACGAGCACTGACAAAAGTACTTTTACAGGAAAGTGGTCGCGAGCACTAAATACTCTAAAAAGTGCTTTAAATTCACGAGCACCAAGCACTTTTTGAATATTTAAATTATTGAAGTGGCAGTCTATTGACTTTTTATACAAATGGAGTAAGTATGGCAAAACCACTTAGAATTGGAATATAGGAAAAGAATATTATAGTTTATCGAATTCATGAAATAAAAAACTTTTAGAAAAAAAAATTATGATTTTAAATATAAATATTTGTTAAATTTATTAATTTATTGCATATGAGAATGAGAAAATGTCAAGTAACATATTCGCTATGTCAGACTTAATTTATTCTACAAATAATAGGTAGATGAAATACCAGTTCTGACATTTTACATGTTGAGTTACCGCGATGTAGAAACACATGTATAAATATCCAGTACTATTCAAAAAATGACACAAATTCTTATCTTAAAATACTAATACTCTATTGTGCAAGGCTGAAATTGAAATTCAAAAACAACTACCTACTTAACCTTTATTTTCACTTCCTTCTCAATGGTTAACCTATGGAAGTAATAAAATAAGTGATACCTTTTTAATATAGTGGATAAAAGTGGTTATATTCACAAACTCCGAAGGAGTTAAGTATTGGAATCTATAATTCTGCGCGTGTGTGTAACATCAAGATATTTTAAATCTGACTTCAGATTCTTGTTTGGGGTGAAAAAATATGTCAATAAAGTGTTTTTAGTTTTGATGTCGAACGAACCGTTACCGAGAAAATGGCGGCCATAGTTAAAAATATTGAAAAATCATATCTTGAAACGGTAATAGATATAGAAATAGGACCACAACTAAAAGCACCTATTGATTAAAAAAAAAAATACTTCACTGACGGACATGCTAGAATTCCCAGATGTTTTTTCCAAATTATACTAATATTTACCAGTGTTCACGACAGGGCTTACTGCTTAGTGCTTGTGAGACTTTTCGAGTGTTCGCCAGCCTTTTCGAGTACACGCGAGTCTTTTGGAATGCTCGCGAGCACTTTGACAAGCACTAAGCCCTTTGGTAAAGTGTTTTAAGCACGAAGCTCCCCAGCACAGAAGTGCTTAGACTGCTTAGCAAAGGATTAAGCACAGTGCTTAGAGACAGCTCTGATCCATTCTATCCAGTGCGATAGTAAATGGCAGCGTTATTTTGGATCAACTGACAATATATTCCAAATACATTTCAAACAAAAATATAATAGAAAAATATTTCAAATAAAAATATTTCCGGGAGTAACTTCTTTTTTGTAGCCAATCGACTTTTCTCCCGAAGTAATAAATTTGAAGCACAGTTTTTTTTGCGAATGTCTGTTATTCGTCTCAAGTAGTTTTTCATGCGGCTCTCAAATATATGATGACGTCACTTTTCACTTCCGGTTTTCCCTGAAACAACAGAAAAAAGTGATTTTTGGGCCGATTACAAAATGCGTACCAATTTAAATTTTTTAAATTATAGGTATTGCATTTTCTTATGAACGCTGCAACACCGCACGTATTTACATCTAAACTCATCTAAATAAGTGCGGTGTTGCAATGGTTACAGCGTTCATAAGAAAATACAATACCTATATCTTATAACTTGTTTATTAATCAAGATATCCGTCCGAGCCACGGATTTTGTAGTAATATTTAATATACAGGGGTGTAAAAGAAATATTTTCGACAGTTTTTATACAGAGATCCTCGAATGGCGTCTAAATTCAAATATTATATTAACTCATTTCAACACTATCTAGATAAAGCAGTCTTTTTTATAATGGCCTTTGGGCCAAATCCACTTCAGTGATCTAGTTATTAGTTTTTTCATTATATTGAGCAAAGCATATTATTATTATTATCGTAATGCCTCTCAAAACCAGAGCTGGGAGTAACGAAACTAAAACGTTACTAGTCTCCAACAATTCTTGATTTGTTGTCGACACAGTTCCTAACTAATTAAGAAACAAACTTTTAGAAACCTTATAAGGTCGTTAAAAACTAATCGTTCTTAATGAGAGCCATGCCCTATTAAGCAAAACCTGTGCGGAGTTTCTGTCATTAACTCGCATTACGGAAACTTTACATAATTATAAGACGATTCGAAAAATATTTCCCTAATTGAATCTCATTTACGTAACAGATATAAATACGTTTGGAACATAAATTAAATTAGGTTTACAGTTTATAGACAATTTTGTTCGAGTGAAGTTCGAAATGGCTCTCGAATACATAACAAGTGAAAAAGGTCAGAGATCTTACATGACTGGCGATTCCCCACATTAAATATTTTCCAAAGCGCGTGCATCAAACTCCGCTCTTTTCTACACTATTTGGAAAGTGAATGCAATCAAGGATGGTAAACTTACCATCCTAGGAATGTTCTAATGCTAACTACGAAACATAGAAGATATTTTATTAAAGTCAAAAATACCAAACAAGAAAAATTTATCTGTACTTGTTACTAAGTTACTTAATTTATTATGAGAAATCCTGGATTCTCTACAAAATCCACAGCAGCTACAATTGACAAAAATGTCATGTCCGTCGGTCTGGTTGGATGTATGTGGAGACAATAACTCAAGAACCAGTCGTCTGATTTCAAATATTGTTTCGCCAATCGTGTCTAGGAGATGAACCCTATTGGTTTTGGGATCAATACATTCAGTATTTCTAGTACGCCCATTATTGGTATATTAAAAAAAAGCAAAATTATTTTATGCAGTTTCACCATATAACGGTTTGGAAAAGATATAAAGTCACCTATGAAAACCATTCTCATTAGGCATGTTTAAAACAGCAAAATGTCAACATCAATAAATGTCGTGGTGCGTGTAGTTCTTGTATTTAATGTTAAAGTGAATTTCTCGGGCCGAAGTAATAAAAACATGTGTTTTAACCCGTTAAATATTTTATAAAATTGAAATTATTGTTATCCACTAAACCAAACAATCAAATATTAAATTTCTTGACAGTAATATATGTCATATTCTGCATATTCATATCTATCAAAAATTTTTTTAGTCTCTATATCTAACTTTCGTTTTAAATTTGGATGTGTCAATTATCAATTTATCCTGTTCAGAGGCAAAACATACTGATGCACCACTTGCAGAAGGAGTGACCATGCAAACGCATAAAAATTATGATTTGGCGTGAGGCCTTACATTCTCTTCTGGTTTATCCTAAGTTCTGTGGCGGCACACAATACTCAGTCTAATCAGAGTAGAACAACACAAAAATACAGTCGGATTCTACAGATTCTAAAAAGAGTCCAAAAATGTCCTCATTTGCAGTTCTACATGCAAAAAAAATCTTGAAAAAGTTCCAACTTTTTCAATTTTCGTGTCCGGGTCGTCGGAATCTTAAGATATAGGAATTTTTAGAAAAATCTAAAACTGGTGTCCTGGAAAACCTATAACTGGTGTCCTGGAAAACCTATAACTGGTGTCCTGGAAAACCTATAAAAAGATTGTGTTTCGAACTATTGAACGAACTAGCTCGAAGGGGCCGCCTGTTCTCGACAAAAAATTCTCCGACCCCAATAACCCCCAAATACCAAATTTGTATGGAATCTGCCTATAATTATAAATCTTCTTCGCCACCTTGGATTCGCCATCTTAATTTTTTTTATTTTGACAAAAAATTCATAATCTCCGACCCCAAATAACAATTTTGAATAGAATCGGATCATAATCACATAGCTCGTCCGCCATCTTGAATTTATTAATTTTGAGAAAAAATTCCAACCTCAAAGCACCCCCCACATACCAATTTTGAATAAAATGGGTTCATAATCATAAATCTCGTCCGCCATCTTGTATTTAAAATTCAAAAATTTTTTCTTGTACATCTAGACATCATAACGAACAAACTTTCCAAGTTTTCAAATATTTTCAACAACAATATAAATCGCTACAACCGTAACAAACAAACGTCCGTACAATAAAATCAAACTCAACGAAAATATATAATAAGGATTTTAAAAAAAGCCAAAAGTAGGGTAAATTATGACATCAAAATTAGTCCCAATTTTCCAAAATACGATTTCTCAAAAATCTATGAAGTCTCTCGAGCAAATGAAGACACTATTTGATTCAATTGGACGAGTAGAATGAGAATTCGCTCCCGAATGAAAAAATAATTATTTGTCAAAGAACTTAAGGGCCAAAGTCGAGGAAAATCCCAAATTTGCCTGGATTCTCGCCCTTGCAAATCTACGAGGTTTCTCGAGCAAATGGAGACAGCGTTCGATTCATCTCGACGAGTATATTACGAATCAGGCGGGAAGAATCCAGGATCCGAGGATAATCCCTAAAACTATGGAAAAATAGACGTGTTTTGGAAATATCCCGCGGTGCCTATAGTTTTTTTGGCTTGGAATAGACGTAATCGATAATGTTTAATCTGATAAGCTATTAAAAAATGTAGGTGACGCGGAGAAAATCTGAGTTTCTGGGAAAAGCCTGAACGAGGTATTTCCTGTGGGCGGATTTGGACTCAGATTCTTTTGGTTTCCGAATCTGCTCTTGGGCTTAATAGTCTAAATCCTCTATTCTTCATCTTGATATAATTAGTAATTCTATTATATTTAGCTAGTTCTTTAACTTTGACCAGCGTTACGATAATAAGTAATAGACTTTTCTCAATATAATGAAAAACATTATTAAATAGATAACTGAATACATTAACGAATTGGATTTGGCCTAAAGAGGATGACATCATTATAAAATTGTATTTTTTAACTTCAGCGCCATGTATTTAAAAAAATTTAAAGATATATAATTTTTGACGGATTGAAACGAAAAATACAGGGCGGCAAAAAAAATTATATTTTTTTAATTATTACAATCTGAATTGGGGATTTGGAAGCTTTGGTTTTCAACAATGTTGAAGAATATCATCACCACTAACCAAAACTACACTTTTTTAACAATTTATCATCAACTAGGTAGCGAAACGTACGTAGAGTGTTAAAAAAGTGTAGTTTTGGTTAGTGGTGACGATATTCTTCAACATTGCGATCTGAATAACGAATCAGATGCATTATTGACTCTTTATTCTATTAAAGTATTTATGTCTTAGTAATAAATACATTGTAACTATCTAAAATTAATTCGTCCTTTAAATTTTTTTTTGAAAATTATGTTTATTCGTAGTTATCTTTGGAGTAATACATAATTTGTAGGTTGAGTTTTTTAGTGCAAAAATCACAACCATATTGTAACATTTTATTTATGACTTTGGTGTTATTTCAAATTGGCATTTCTCAATTTTTTTTTGAAACATGTCTTACATAATTGCTCACCATCGTGTAAGTGTGACGATTTTTAACAACATATACAGTCGGTCCGGCGTCATCAACAATTTTCATACGAAATTAGTCGAAAATTTTTTAGTCAAAACAAAAACTGTCTTGTGTTTACAATTAACGTACCTACTGCCACAACGTACGTGCAAATATAGGCCTTTACATTAAATTACTGAATATCTAAATCACTATTATATAATTTTTGTTATATTGTCAATTCGTAGTTGAAAGATATTTTAAGTATGAAGTATGTAATTGAAAAATGTGGGGATTTTAAGGAGATTATAAGTGCTAAACTCAGATTTAACAATCAATTACAATAAAATATCAAAGAAAAAAAAGATAATTAAATTTTGATCTTATTTTGGTAAGATGTAAGTTACAATACATAATTTCTGGAAAAAATGCCACAACCTTCAGAACGATCAGAAAAGTGGTTAGATTTTTTTCAATATTTTTAATATTTATTTACAATGTGAGAGCAGGTCGAAAAAATAGTGACATAGCACTCGGTATACATAGATATTACTTAAGAATAACTAAATCGAGAACAGCCATCAAATACGACGTCTTCATTTCATTATAATCCATACTGTCACAAGTTCTGTTTTATTCATAGAATGAAACTGAATATCATTTCTTCAGAAGTTTCGAAAAATAATGAAACTGGCAACTCAGGAATAAGCCAATCAAAGTACTTATGACGTCAGAAGAAGCGGCAATAAAGCTGTTGTTTAAATGTCTCACTAAATTGAAAGGTTTTAGAGTGGCGTTTATTCAAATGTTACATGATATTTTCTAGAAAAAAACTACTCATACATAATATTTTTTCACTATATTTCAACTACAAGCACATTTGAACCAAATTTACACGATAGGGATCTCGTCTATTGGCACTTTGCTCTTTCATTATTAATAAACAAAGCATGCTAATAGCAGCTACAGAGGGTGATTATAAAATTATTTAGAAAATATTTAGGGTTCAAGAACTTTATCGATGACCTGTTAGGTAGCAATTCAATAAAAAAACGTTTTATTATTATTAGTTTTATTATTTAAAATATATAAAGCCTTTGATATGTGTTATAATAATTGAATACAATGAAAAATACATTTTTTACATGTAGAACTTAAATAATATAATTTATTCGTAATCGTCACTTTTAGAATCCGACTTGTCACCTATTTTAGCATTATTTATTCAACATATTTGTAACATAAATGTTGCTCCCGCTCATAAAATTTTTCAATGAGTTTGTCAGTGTGTCTCACACATTTAGCCCATACTTCAGCGTTACACTTATCTAATGCTTCGTTCCACTTTTTCATCACTATATCCATCTATGCCAATATATTTATTATAGAATGTCTTTAACTCGATAGCTTTAAAAACGCAATGATAAGGGGTAACCTTAATACTTCATGGATATGTTCTCGTAGCATTTTATCAATTATGTATGTATTTTCTTTACGATTCATTTGTGCACATTGCAGAAATTCTGATCTTTTAAATTTTTCATCAAAATTAATGTTATTATCCGTAAGTCAACATATTATTTCAGAAATGAAACGCAGATTTTTTACTCTTAAAGTGTGTATTTAAAAAAAAAATTGTCAAGCGCTTTCAGCCGGTTAACTAGCCATCTTCAGGACAACTACAATTGAAAGGGAGAAATAAAGTTAACAAACATTAATTAAATTTATAACACATACTTACAAGTCATAAATTGAAGTGCGAAAAAGAAAACTAGTTCATTATTTAAACTTTTGAGAGTAACATGTTTTTCTTAAAAAAAAATTCATTTAGTTTTATGTGTTTAATATTAAGTTAGTTTACTAACTTTCCTCATACATAGTATACAATTTATTTCGTACGGCCATTTTATTTCCTTCAGGTAAATCTGTGGTCTTTAGTTTCAAACGAGGCCCATTTTTTCCAGATAAAATGAGATTATTCTCTTTCCTTTTCCTAGTAGCACACACTGTTTTTCTTAAAATTTTAAGATCAGCTGCTACTCGCTAAAATACATTTAAAAAGTTAGATTTTCTTATTTTATAGGTGAAATATTTGTAAAAATGATAGATAGTCACGACATCTGTCATAGGTTAGTACATAGAAATTATAAGGATGAAACATGTATGGTTATGGTCGGAGTGCATAGTTTCAAAAACTTACTCTCTGTTTTTGAGTAAAATATTTTTTGTTTTCCCCTTGAACAGATGACAGTAGTTCTAAAGGTCCTCCAATCCATTTCACCATTTAAAGGTAATTTTAAGACAAACTGCTGCGCTGGTGTCTTAAGAGTAGTTTTTCCAGGCATATTTTAAAAATAAGTAACGATAAAAACATTTTTCAATATCATTTTTAATGTACTATTATTCAAGGTGCTTAGGTTTTTATATTATTTTTCATCTAATTCATTTTAAAACGACTAGTAGCCGTAGACATAGCACAATGTGCAAATGTAAGGTCAATACATTAATTGATAAAAAATATACTTACTTTAAACTGAAATATAACAATAAATTAAAACCAATTTTAAGTGAATAACCAAAAGCGTCTGGTATTTACCATTTAATATCGGTAATTTCCACAACATTCAAGCAGCTTCGGTTATTAATTTAGTCATATATCCGTGACGTCATTAATCAGCTGTTTTCCGTCAAAGTTGTAACCAAAATGTTGTGGTATTTACCTGTTTGCTGAGCTGTTTTTACTTCTTGGTTGAAGTTGACAGTTATAAAACTACAAAAAAGTGAATGTTTTGTTCTTAAAAGTACAGAAAAATATTATAAAGTTCAGATTAAAAAATGGCAGACATGGCAGATGGATACTGGCTAAGCTTAAATTATGAAGGTAAAGAATACAATACGAAAGTTGCCCACATTGAGAAGGCAAATTTACATCCAATCTTTCTTACAAGACAATAAACAATACAGTATAAACGTTAAACACAGCGAAAAAGAGAGGTTAAATCCATTTACATTTGAAAATAATTCAAGTGATTAGCACTTGTGACGTCAGTATACTAACCCCTTCCATAATCGCACGGGATAACCAAGAAATTTTGTGGTAAATACCGAAAAATATTGGTAGTTCGCTTAAAATTGCTTTAAATTAGCTCTTAAAAGAACTGTTTTTATAAGGAAATATGACTTAAAAACTCAGAAATAAAAGTACGATAACAACTAAAAATGACAGCATTGACAGCTACTAAAGTAGTCAAAGAAAAGCTGTCAATATTACAGCATATAAAGAACATCTTATGTTTCTGTCTCACTTTATTGTGTGCAGTCGATCTACAGCAAACAACGTACTTTTATAATGACATAGACAATACTTAATAATTTATCTTTTTCTGTCTATAGTAAAGGAATTTTGATAGGATAAGAGACGGATATCTTTGATATCGTCGTGTATCGGTGACGCACGGGTAATCTTTCGCTGAACCGACTGTATATAAGTTTCCATTACATTAGAACATATCAACAGATAAGCAACCAAAAATATAAATTCATTTGTATCGTCATATTTTTTTATCTTGTCAGATCTGATTTTATATATACATACAATTTTTATTAAAATCATAAACTGTTCATGAATGTATAATTTCACATTTTATTTTAAAATGTAAGTGATTTGAAATAGCAGCAAATAACTTCAATGGTATTCGACATAAAGCCATTTTGCTAAGGATAATGCGGGGTTCTTTGTCGAAGTTTTCAAGTGTATAATAATAACTATATTTCTTTCGTCAACACAGACCGTAGACATATCCTATTGTTTTACTAGTACAACAATGAGTTTCCATTATTGTATTAATACAACAATAATGAGAAAATGTAGCTACGCTTTATTATGGACGTTATAATCGAGTAGGTAGGCACTGTCATTTTAATATTTATCTAATTTGACGTTTGTCAGTTTTGAAAATAAAAATAACTTTTTTTGCTACATATAATTTAAATTATCTTTACGCCTGAAGAAAAATGGTATATATTACTCTGAGAAGAAGGCTTCATTATTTGTGTTTCGCTCAGATTACATTGCCTCGGCTATGGCATCTCGGCAGTAAACTTCTGAGCTCAACAAAAAATAAGCGCCTTCAACTACTAGTAATATAATATACTATTATATAATCTTAAATAATCGGCTTGACTGTTTGTCTGTTCATGTCTGTCACTCTTATTCTGTCTCATCAGTCAATTTTGACTGCATATATGTTATACTGTAAAGTTCGTTGTCCGAGTGGGTCGTATAATTTGTTCTTATCTGGTTATCTACTAATGGCATTTGGGAGGAAGTAGAGTGTTTTAATGATTAGCTTCGTATTGTTTTTTAGGTTTTTGATGTTTCTGATAGTAAATTTTCTTAGCTAGCCAGAATTCAATTCCTGTTTTAAATTTATTGCTTGTTGTTTTTAGTTTTGTTTTCCTGCATTTGGCAATATTTCCATACTTTTACATTTATTTTTACTGCCATTGTTTGCCAACTAATTGTATCTCCTAGTGTCTAGCTTTTTACGGGAGGATGTTTTTTTTGTATTTTGTTCAAAATCAGTGCCCGCATATTTGTTATCGGCAAATAAATTAACAAAAGATTTTTTAATATATCATTAATATAATCAATAAACAATAAGAGCCGTGAACACTGCCTTGTAGCACTCCAATATGTAGTTCAGATGCATTTGATTTAATATTATTTGCTAATTTTTGTAACGAACTAAAAGTGATTTTTTCGACATTATAAATATTCAATCATTTCACTCTTCCTGAAAATATGTAAATTTATATGTTATTTTGGTCTCTGTAATACTCTTTTATGGTGTCTGATTTAATTTAACTTCAGTAATAAGTTCAAATGAATACACAAGTTTAAAAATTTCTTACACTACCTCCTCATCCGTTAAAGTTGATACATGTGAAAGAGTCTTTTTTGCTCCAGGTACATTGACCAGAAGTTTGTTTTACAACTTTTGGACCTTTTTGATTCAGAAGACCCCCGCGAGAGAGATCTATTAAAGACGACTTTACACAGGATATATGGCAAATTCCTGGGACTACGAGCTTTTATCAGAAAACAAATCAGCAACGTGTTCTACAGGTAAGTGTGATCTGTCAAATCGTAAGTTTTCCTATGCTTACCAATCAGAATATTCATCAATATTTTTGATCATTATTTAATAAGTATTAGTTCAGTAACTTTTATTCCTACAACGACAGTATTTTTTGTAATTATAACGGCACATTCGTTATTATACGAATAACAGTTTTGACACTTATCACAATTCTACCTGTCTAACAATATGCTTAGTAAATTTACGCATGTACCAGATTAAAATCCAAACACATATAAAATGGAGTCAATTGCACATACACACAAAGAAACATTTTACATTGAAATAAAATATTATTTTTAAAGATTTAATTAAATTTGGTATAAAAACTAGTAATAAATCAGATCATGCAAACAAGAATTTTAATTTTTGGGACATACTATATACAAAATTTTTGGGACTGTAAATTTTTTTCTAAAACACCAAAATACATTTGGCTGTGAAAACGGATTTTAAAAATGTTTAGTTTTAGCTCTACCGGCGTTACCGGTAGACAACAATGTATACAACCTACAAATATTTTCATTTTTGGGATATACTGACCTTACAAGATTTTTTCGAAAATCTCAATTTGGGACACTACACATCTAACAAGGATTTTCATTTTTAGGACATACTGTACACAATTTACATTTTTATTTTTGGGACATACTGTATACAATTTAGAAGATTTTTCATTTTTGGGACGTACTGTATTTAAAATCAAATATTATATATTTATTTATTGTTCGTATTTACTTATTAATAAAAACTTTTATTCGTAAAAAACTAAAACATATTTCGTTTTGTACGTGGGTTTGAACCCAGGAGCTCTTTGTTAAATCTAATCAAATTTTTATATTTATGTCTGTCAAAAATTATATCAAACACGTTGATTAATTAAACAACTATATCCCAAAATCTAATCAGTTCTTCCTTGAACTCATACAAACTAAATGCAAAAACCTGATTCGTTTAGTTTTTGAGTTTTAATGCGGACTAACTTGCTTGCTTGCTTAACATAAGTGTTTTTTTGACATTTCTCGAAACAACCGATTTGCATTGCAACTGATAGATAATTACCGCCGCAAATTTTGAAACTAACATGTATTGGGTAAAAGTGAGTAGTTTTTTCGGAAAATGTAAAAGTGGTTTTTCTACAAAACTAAAAACAATTTATTCACACGTTGTGAATATGATAGTTATTTTATTAAATAAAGATAGGTATATATTTTCATTGGCAGTTTACCATAATGGATACGATTCTTAAAGGTTTTTCTTAATCAAAAATAAATAAAATATCAAATCATCTAAGTGTTTTATATCAATTACTTAAAGTCGCTCCACTATGTTCATTATTATTTAAATTTATAATTATTAACTTAATTAATCTTATTTTCTCGAATCCACCACTTTTCCATTAATATCTAACATTTTTAACCAATATTTCTGTAGTTGGAGTTGTAAGAGCTGTTACTACATTCCTCTAACTGCTTCTACTAAGTCCAATGTTATTATCATAATATACAGATATATTCTACCGGATTAAATTGGCAATGATTGGGTGATAAAAAATCTTGATGTCCAATACCTATTATAATTTGGATAACTATGATGACTTTTCATTACGTTTTACATAACCAAATCCAAGAAAAATAGAAAACATCTTCGAAAGAAAATAAATATGAGATAGTTATTAGTATAAATAAACTAAGAGATTCGAAAAGAAAGTCCAGAGCAACAAAATATAGAAAATGGTAGCTAGTAAAATAAGACTTATGTTAAAGGAAAAACAAAACACAGTTATTCGAGGTAATAAGGAAACCATGTAGAAATGAAAGAAAAGGAACTGAAATAGAAATAAAATCAGAAATATTTAAATATTCATAAAAAAAAATAGTTTGATTTAACTAAACTATATATGAAAGAATATTATAACCTTTTAATGTATTTTAAATATTAACTTTTGATATGATGCAAAACATTGAAATACTCAATAATTATTGTGTAAATTTGATGGAGAAGGATAAAACATCAAACATTTTTGTCCAAATTGTAAAAATTTAAAGTTGGCAGTGACACCCAATATTCTGCATAGATTTCACAAATCAAGAAAGTATCTGATCTTACATACATTATTCAGTTACTGAACATAATTTTTCTCATCACCCTGCATAAAAGTCAATTAAGTAAGTTCATCAAAGCCTATATTCAATTGGAAATAGTATAGCCGAAATATAAAACAACAACAAGAGATCAATTATTAAATAATCATAATACAGCTTGTAAATATTTCTGCTTTACATAGGAAATCTGTCGCGCGAAGAACAAACGACGTAAGTCATTCTGAAAATTATGACACCTGAATATTGATTTTCTATAGAGTGGTGTCATGTTTATTCTAAGCAGGAAATTCTTGCCTTATAGAAATGTGGCATCCTTGCGTGTTCGCTGCTATATCTAAATGTGATTATTGGATGGGGTTTCTCAATCGTCGACTGCTGCCCTGTTGTCATATTGCTTACTCCAGACATCGCTATGCACAGTACAAAGATTACAATCTGTATAAGGAAATTCTGGCCAGTGGCAAGTTTTTGCAGAGTATAATTTATGCGTACAGAAAAGCTTTGGTGTAAATAAAGAAGTAATATTAATTCATTCGCAATAGAAAATATTTTTGAGTACTGTAGTTGTGAAATGAAATCTAATAAAATTAAAATTATAATTATTTGTTTCTGTAGACTGGCAGATGCTGATGTCCCATTATTCCTAGAAATGTTAGAAGATGTTCTATTTAACATTGCAAATGAAAAAGGGTGGATCTTTGTCCTAGGTGATTATAACATTGAATTTTTAATTATTAATAAAAATCTATAAGACCTATTATGGCTAATAAATGTATATAATTTGCACCATATTATTTTTGAACCCACAATAATAACTAACATATGTAAAACATGTATAGGTAACATTGTAACAAATGTTTAAAGGTGATTTTAAATATAGCGCAAGGCATCAATGATTTAAAAAAATCATTAAAAAATAAGTAGACTATATATCTTTACCCAAAAATAATATCAATACCCAGTGGATTTTTTTCAGACTATTATTTGATTAATTTGATAACACAAGATGTCTGCGATTTTTTAACCGTTTGTATTTAATTTATTCCATGCAGAATTGAAAAATACCTTCATGTTTTTCCAGATGTTGAAAAATCAAAAAAAAAGAAGAATTTACTTTCAAAATAAAAATTACTAATTAAAAAAACAAAAGCACTAAAAGAATCCTGTAGTTTCATACACTACATATAATTCTCTTTATTTATTTATTTACGTGTTGTGGCGAACAACCAATCTTTTCCTTTTGCCATTTTAACGTTTGATTTTGGAAATGACACTTTAGAATGTTTTGCGGTGACATGAATCTTAACCTCAATATATGTCAGTGTCATCGATTCTAAAAGTTTCGATGACATTACACAGATGCTTTTCGTGTTGGTTTCGCTGCACAAAAGGCGAGAAAATCAAGAAAAAGATTCAGCGGTTGCCAAGCAAAAAACTATATATGCAACGTTCTCTTTGTAAACAAAAATAATTTTATTTGTGATGTAAATCAAATTTTATATTTCTACATGTGCTCTCGTACAAAATAAAAATCATGTGGGTATCCCATATTTATTTATCTTTCTTTCACAGTTCTTATATCTGAAAGGAATCGTGCCTCCTGCCCTTCACAAGGATCGCTAATATTTTTTAGTGGCTGTGAACTCATATTACAACTGAGTTTTTTGAAGTTTCTGAGCAAGGCTCTCACTAATCGCACGTAATTTTGTGACTTCCTAATCATTGATTCTGTAAATTACTAATCTTTTATAAGTTACCTTATCTCAAGACCAATTTTTCTGTGCTGAGCCCAGAAAATTTACGTGAAAAGTAGATGAATACAAGTCCATTATCTAAAGCCTTTACAAATTGCTTTATAAGCCTAGCTTAATATGCAGGAAGAGTGTAATCAAATGGTTCATTCATTAATATGCAGGAAGAATGTAATCAAACGGTTCATTGATACCATTTTGTTGTCAAATCAGCCACGACGGTTTAAGTTGTGTTTACCCATAGACATCCAAGGAATTGTCAACTCTTCTTTATACTTTATGACTGCTATCTTCAACTTAAGTTGAAGTTGTGTTTACCCAGAGACTCAAGTTGAAGATAGTAGTCATAGAGTAAGTATAAAGAAGAGTTGCGAATTCCTTGAGTAGAAGCGGCAACATGTTTCATTTGCCTCGACTGACCTGCAGCCTTGGAGTTTGGTTGAACCAAACTGAATTTGGCAGTTAATTTGAATATTCTGTAATTGAATTCTTATATTCCGTATATTATTAGCATTTTCTGTAACACCTAAAATGTAACTTTTAGATCACATTTTAGGTGTTAACCGTAAAATGCTAATAGCGGTGCATAAAAATAATTAGAAAAAGTATAATTAGCAATACATAATAAAACAATTTAATTAAGTTTACAAACAGCCCAAGACCAAAACTTTTTTGAAAATAGAAAATTCTCTACAGGATAGCGATAGCGGGAATCGTTGTTAAAATGATTACAAAAAGAAGAAAAAAATTCATCCCTGCACATGTGGCGGTATCGAAGGGGGTGGAATAACAGAACCGTCGATACAAAAAAAAATATTCAAAAAAATTAAATAAGATTCCTAACGCCAAACATATATTAATCGGTGCGTCTTAATAAAATATCTACCTTTTCCTTTTTACTGCTCTAATTAACCTTTTTATTTGTTCATGGACTTTGAGTAAATCGATAAAATTTTGTATTGGGACTATTTAAACTATTATTGTCACAGCCCACGACACAGCATATTTCTGCTGAACTTCACAGCAGTTTCCGTATTGTTGTTGACATTTTGGAAAAGGTTAGATCGCCTCCGTCGTTTCTCACTTTACCACGTGCAGAAAACAAACAACTCGCTCGAGATATTTCCACTGCAAATACTCATTCGGAAAAATGGTGTAATTGACCCAATCCTAACATTTAACAACGATTTTCGTAATAATTTGAACAAATGTATAGTGTCCGTTGATAAATGTTCGGGACAATAGTTCAGGTGCTGATCGACTGTCAAAATAATCCGCCTTCTCGCATAGAGCAAATACTTATGAGACGCTATAATATACTGTGTCAAAAGAGATTATAAGATAATTTTAATTAATTTATTTTCTATAGTTTTATATTTTTTAAATTCAGACAATAGTGGTAATTCTATAATGAATATGTTAAAATTTAACGGACGTTAAAAATATAACGTATGTTAAATATGGAAAGCAATTCTGCACATTCATGTTTAATTTTAACATGTTACAATTTACGCATTAGTTCATTTATACCGCAAAAATCTATTCCGCAAGCAGAAATATGTTACAAATTTAACACAAATGTGTTAATTTGACGTTCTAAATTTTGGAAATTAACGGGTACCCTATTAGTAGGCTTTAAAACTTAACGTATAAGAAAATATGGCTTTTGATGGATTAATTAATCTGTTATTACAAAGAAAATCATGTAAATAAGTTGAGAATATAAATCAAATAAGTTATCCATATCTCAAATGTGGTCAAATGTTAATCATAAATGAAAACCCCAAAATCATGTACCACAATAACATTTAATTAAAATTTTTTTTCTTAAAGGCAACTAGTTTCGGTTAAATAACCATCTTCAGGCCAAGAGATTAACAGGAATTAAATGTTAAATAAAAATTAGCATATTATAACAGGGTGTGCTGCTACTAATTGAAGGAGGAGGTAGGATAGTAATGAGGGAAAGGGGGGTACAAGAAAAAGTAAAAAATTAAACCCAGGTGGGTAAAAACACTAATTAAAGTAAAACATAATTAAAATAAAAATTGAGTGGTAAAGGGGAGTTGTGAACTTCGTCACAGTCCAGTTTTTTCTGAACGCCCTAAAAGGCGTCCCATTGTGATTAAGTTCACAACCCCCCTTTACCACTCAATTTTTATTTTAATTATGTTTTACTTTAATTAGTGTTTTTACCCACCTGGGTTTAATTTTTTACTTTTTCATGTACCCCCCTTTCCCTCATTACTATCCTACCTCCTCCTTCAATTAGTAGCAGCACACCCTGTTATAACATGCTAATTTTTATTTAACATTTAATTCCTGTTAATCTCTTGGCCTGAAGATGTTTATTTAACCGAAACTAGTTGCCTTAAAGAAAAAAAAAATTTTAATAAATGTTATTCTGGTACATGATTTTGGGGTTTTCATTTATGATTTGAGAATATAAGTTTAAATAAGGGTTTTGCAATAAGTAATTTGAATAGTTAAGAAATGATATTTTATTTGTAGCCCATGTTAATCTTTTGTCAATAGGTAGTAAGTATGGGTTTGTTGTAGAAGGCGAAATAATCAATTAACCAGGAATTTGCGAGACGCCAGCAATCCATTTTGATTTGTGACCTTCCAAGTAGTTTACCATAAACTCTTTTTGAAATTTGGTCATTTGACCGCTTCTTTTTTCCATATGTTGTATTTATTTATATAAACAATAAATAATAGAATGGATGAAATCGATGGAATCACGAAAGCACAGATTGAATGACATTCAATTGACATATCATAAACCTTAACCTTACCTTTTCTTCTTTTTATTATTAATTTGAACTACTTTTAACGTATGTTTATTCGTTTGAAAATTTAGCGCATATGTTAATTTTATTTTTACAGAATTACAATTTATGTTAAAATTATAAAATTTAACACCCGTTAAAAATAAACATACTAGTTATAGAATTACCACTAATTTGTTATTTTAAAACAGCTTTATAGTTCGCGAAAATGGCAACGCCATGCGCGGTTTGTTGCGCAGTAACCTTGTTATTCTTACACCCCTATAATTCAAATCACCCCTGAGGGTAGTGGATCACGAATTAGCAAATGACAATAAATATTTATTAATATGGCGCAACGGAGCAAATGCAACAACTTATTTCTTGTTGGTCTTAATTTAATTTATTATGGTGATTTAGCTCAAGAAAAAACAGGGTTCATGCTTTGACCATAATAAAGTTATTAATTTTAAGTAATAGATAAAAAAAAAAACGAAATTTTAGTAAAAATTATAATTTAATTTAAACAGTGAAAGGAATGTAGTGTCTAAAAGATTTTATAAAACTTAAAACTTTACCAACGTTGGGAAATAGCACAAAATCGAGAATAATCGGTATTACTCTATTCAAAAATATTTTAATCGAGAGGCCGAAACACGGGAAAACATTCAATTTATACTAATGGTTATCAGTTATTTTATTGTAGAGGTGGGAACCAACAAGATTAAAATAACTTGAAATTACGATCGGAACCGATCTGGAAAATAAAACGTTAAACAAACCCAAAAATCTAGCTGAAACCAGTATTATACGTTACTGATTAACGTTGTGTAGTTAATATTCTAGAGATATAAGTTAATGAAGAGATAATAAAATACTCTACTCAGGGATTTAAGTTACATTTTTTTATAATTATAGATCGGCAAAAAAGTAAAATATATAATATTTATTTGAGTCATCCAATTCTTTTGAACCCTAATTCTCCTGAAGGTTTGCTGTTATTTACTATTATATTTCAAATCAAGTTTTCTGGATGGGCGAAAAATACGTTTCTCCATCACTGGGTCAATGTGTTTTTTTAGCAAGTTTTCTGACAAGAATCTTCACGATTTTCTAATTTTTCTAATACAGGTTCTGGTCGATTTTAGTACTTACTTTTCTTGATATGAAATATCAGATATGACTTTAGCGAATCGAAAAATGGGTCAGGATTACGAAACGATAAATCTCCGACTGTTGCCTGATTTTATAACAGAAATTATGTTCAACAGGTATTGTTGATCTTTGATTAAAATTTTCGGTTAATTTAGGAATTCTCACGCTTAGAGTTTCTCGCATTTACTGAACTGTGCGCCAATCGGCCCAGTTGTTTCACTATCCAAATTTTTAAACATGTTTGAATGGCAATTTGTTAAATCGTAATGGTTTTTTAACCTGTTTTTTAATTTTGCAAATAACTCTCCTCGTATTAGTAATGGTGTTAATACATCTAATAATGCGCAATTTAGCTTCAACCTGTTTTTTAATTTTGCAAATAACTCTCCTCGTATTAGTAATGGTGTTAACACATCTAATAATGCGCAATTTAGCTTCAATGAATAAAAGAATAAATGCCAAAAAGAGGGTGAAACATGACCAACGAATACAGAACCTGGTTTTTGTAAAATTATGAGGGTGTTATCCATCCTTCCACCAAAGAATAGTCCTTAAAGTGGGGTTATGTTTCTCTTTGTTCTGAATTTGAAGTTCTGATAGGAAATCACTCTTTCCCTGCATTATTACTCTAGAGGGATTATATTTTACCTTTCTAATCGTCAACCATAACTTATACTAAAATATAATAATCAATAGTTCATATTGTATTCTAATAACATAATCGAAATTATTGAGAATCCTAATTGGTGCTCACTAACAGCATTTACTGATTATACAAATATTTATACGTCTGAAAGGTGAAATAGAGCAAGTGTTTTAAAGATCAGTTATCCATGAATCCTTTACCTATTTGTTTTTATTGGTACACTTTGAAATCATAAATACTGGTATTATTACTACAACGAATGGAAATAAGAACTAATAATATAAAATGGTTGAATTCGTGATGTGACATCAGTATACCTTTCGTTATTATCGAAATGAGAAATACAAATGTATATTTCTTAAAAATTAATTCTAACATTGAGTACTTAAATAGTAAAACAGAATCGCTGTTAATACCGCAAAAAATCTTGAAACGCTTATAAAAAAGAATATGGCAAGTTCATCAAATGGAAGGAAGAGCAAAAGGTATTAATTTGAACAGCATTTCCTCCAGTTTTAAGATTTCAAACAATACTAACTGTCTTAATTAGATTGTTAAATATTTGAATACAGCTTTAAAAACATTTGAGTACAAAAGGTTATCCAAATCACAAATGTGGTCCAGTGTTCAATAAATGATTTCGAGTTTCATTTCATTTATTAAAAACATTTAGTAATATTTTATTTGACGTTACAAGGTATTCCTGTCAGATCAATAATTAAAAAGTTGACATTTAGACTTCACGTTTCTCGGTTTGTTGATGTTGCGTGGTAATGTTAAAACACGTGCTTTAAATGAGTGCAATAGGGTACCAATAAAAAAAACTTATTTTAAAAAATACAGGAAAACGTTGTTTGGCATATTTGTTTAGTATTCAAATATATACTTGTATTATACGCTCCAAAAGTGTTTCTCTATGTTGATATAATATTCTTTTTATTACTTATATTAAATGAAAATAATTTATTTAGTACATTATTTGGAATACAATTGTAGTATTTGTGATCCGTCATACTTTTACTGATGGTTGGGCCGTATTTAATTGGTTCCTTGAGATAATCCTCTGCAATAATGGTTAATTGATAACCTTTTCTATCTCGTTTAAGTTTAATTATGTGTTCCCACCTCATTTCACGAAAAGGGCGCGAGTTCGATGTAAATGATTGCCAGTATATAATTTAGAATTCAGTCATTTTAAAAATACGGCAATACACAAAGGTTGCCACTTTTAGTACTGGTAATTATGGATGAGAAATTAAATGAACCAAAAAAGGCTACGGCTGTGTGCATTTAGCTTACATGAGCACAAATTATTTATTTAAAAAGCTTTTGGCCTATAAGCCATCATCATGCATATCTATAATAGATTATAAAATAGTTACAAATTATTTATATTTGTACATACGCTTTGTAACTAAATTATAATCTTTGTAGATAAGCATTGATGATAGCTTTTCAATTTTATTAAATAATATGCACGAAATACAAGTGTTTTTATTACTTTCGTAATCAACGGGACTCGCATATTCTCAAAACTTTTATAAAAGGTGCAAAACTTCCATTTTATTCCAGTAAAAACAAAATAATCTATCAAACTGTTGCTATGACAAAGTTATTTAGAAAACCACAAATATATTAACTATCAAATATCTATTTGATATTTTATAAGTTTTGGATCTACTGTAAAAGTTAATTTTACTTTAGTAAAACGGGTTTATAAAATAGTAAAATCGATGCGTATTTTTTTTTAATTTTACAAAACATGAGTAAACATATTTATCTATTTTTTTTGTTTAATAGGTTTATTTATGAAACTGAACACCATAATGGCATTGCAGAACTATTGGAAATTTTGGGATCTATTATCAACGGATTTGCGTTGCCTCTAAAAGATGAACATAAAGTAAGTTTCTACATTACAGATTTTTTAAAGATCGCTATATTTCATCATATTAACATATGAAAAAATCGGATGTGGCCAGCACATGACCTCTCGCAATACTAAACTATTTTGAAATTGAAAATTAGCACGTTAAAACAAAAAACTATGAAAAAACTCGACTCTTTATTAAATCTGGCAATGGCAAAAGTTTTGATACAAAAATAAACTGATGCGTATACAAAATATGTGTATCCGATTAACACCAAAATCTAATCAGATCTAATCTAGGGTGTCAGAATCTTGTATGCAAAATTTCATTTTTTAATTCAGTAGTTTTTGAGTTATCCATCCTAACACATAGACGCCGTCGCAAAAATAACAAAATCGTATTCTAGGGACCTTAAAACGTGTTTATTCATTGAAATCTCACCAAATTTTAGCATGATTACTCTCTTATCTGAGTGACGAGAGATAATAGGTTTGTAACTGACATAAAATACATTTTAATTATTTGCCACTTCCCCCATATTTTTCTTCTATTTTTGAAGTTTGAAGTGAAATTTAATTTTTTTGCATATTTATCATTAGGAATGTGTTCATTTTCGTCGAATTCGATTTATAGAGACATGAACACGGCCGAGCACGGTCCTTTCATGTGACTCAGCGGCGGTAGAGCTCGGCTCCGCTTTTCCTGGCGAAAATTCTTTCTTCAAAGGGTTTGATGAGTCATTACCAGATGTTCGCTTAAAATTTTTGGCCCTGGTATTGACGATTCACTGTAGTTCTTGATTTATTTCGATCTAAATTCGTTTTCCCGAAAGTCTTACTCCATCAACTTTGTGGCAAGAGTTTGAAAGAACTATTCAACTTATCGACTTAATTTTTTTTTTGTAATTTTCAGAAAACATGTCGCTATAGCTTGACCGAGGCTTTTTTTGTAAATAATTTATGGTTCAATTTTTACAGTTTCAAATAACTACAAAAACAGACAAAAAAATATTTTTGAAATAAAGTTCGCCATTTGCAGAAAATTCGAAATGTTAAAAAATCCACTGGTCAAGCAATAGCTAACGTGATAAAAATTAAAAATGTGTATTTTTTATGTCAGGTGAAGTAGATGGACAATTTCTTGTCACAAAATCGGCTCTTACTTTACTCGGATACTTAGTCAAGGACACCCTAAGGTCATACCTGTGGAAAACGTTTTAATTTTAAACTGGATTCTTAAGTTTAATAAAGTATCTGAATATCTTTTTTGGTTCCTTTAGAATTAATTCTTAGAAATAGACTCGAAAATCAAGCCTGAAGATGTAATATCTCCTTAAAAACCTTCATAATGAATTTCATTAGAAACCCCCTTATATCTGTGCCTGATCCTTTCTTATAATTACTTCAAATACCACTTCCACACGCTGATTGAAGTGGGCTGACTTCCTTGTCCAACACCCAGTATTATCAATAATTTTAAAATACCATTTAAAGTTAATTGTCATTTAATTACATGACAGTATATTATCAAGTGAATTTAAAATAATAACCGTTACCAATATAACATAAATATCAGTTGTTATTATTTAAAAAATAAAGGTTTGTTTAATTTAAATGTCAGTTAACTAACGGTTGTTTAAATATGGGTTCATAATAATAATTTAATAAAAATTACGTTAATTAATGGCAATTCCATTTTTTTCTGTTTTATCAATGACATTTTTATTGGTTTTATTTATCTTGGTACTCCTATTCGAAACGCCGTTTAGATATTTAGTCTTAACATAAGCCTGTCTCAAATCTATGAACAAAGCAAATATTTACTGTTACTGACATGTTAAAGCTCACTTGGTATTTTACTAGTGTTTTTCTGTGTATTCTGTCTACTTTTATAACTTTTGCCATTATTTTATATCATGTATCCAGCAACTCGCTTTTCCTATTATTTTATCACCTTTTACTTTCCGGGCGCCATCCAAGGAATAGTATTGTGAACGAGCCAAAAAAATTGAGGGTGAAGTCTGTCTGTGTGTAATCTTTCACGATGGCTGCCGAACCGTTTGACCAATCAAGCTGAAAGTTTGGTATAAAGGGTTAGTGTTTCTCTCGAATGCGACCATTTTTGGTTCAAATTGGTCCAGTAGGAGGTCGTCAAGAATGACTTTTACTTTCCAGACCCACCATCCAACGAGAAGTGAAAGTATTGTGAACGAGCTAAAAATATTTTCGAGACAAAAACGGAAATATCAATTTTGAGGTGGTATTTGGGTTTCGGTTATCAATCGGAATAACCCGTTAGTTTTTGTACATTTGTCAAACGGGTGTCACTGTCAAAAAATGACAGAAGCAATATGTCACAGAATTTAACTTGCAATATGTCATTTGAAAGCACTTGAAAGACTATTCAGAACAGCCAAAATTATTTCTCCAACTGTCGCCTGTCAAAAATAAAAAATATAATAAGTTTGAAAATTTTACATTAAATATCTGAAAAACTACTTCATGTATTTGAACCCATTTCGGTAAAATGGGTTTCGGAATGTATAAATTAAAATAAATTAATAAACAACTCTTAACTGAGTTACGGTTCATAAGGTGAAAAACGAAAAATGTATATTGTTATTAATTATAATCAAGTAGGGGGCTAATAGGAAACTAATGAAATGTTTTAATATTGTTAAATATTTTTCCTAGTCAAGTTTGGTTCGAATTTGATCAAAACAGGTTGAACGTTTCAAGAGTTTTGTTAAAAAATAATTTTAGAAATTTAACTTTAACACTCTGTATCTTTTTAAGTAGGCATTTTAGTTGTATTTTCGACTTCATTTTTGATGAAGAATCATTCCTCAAAGTGTGTAACATCATTACTAATCTAACACCTTGTATTTGTAGATATTTACGATACATTGTCATCATCATTAGATATTTAGTAATTATAGTAATAATTAAAAAAATAGAACTTTTGTTTTGAATAGTATAGAATTTATTGTACTATTTAAACAGCTCCAATTTATGGATGGATCTTGTTTTGATTCGAAATGTTAGGTCATTAAAGACTAACAAAAAGAAGCTGGAATTACCTTTACAACTGCTTAAGCAACTCCATTGAAAGATTATGTGAGCAAAAAGGGAGCGGCCAAGGTCGGCCCATGTCACTTTTTTTTCCGTAGTTTCAATTGCTGTTGCCACTGTTAAATTTACTTAGACCTCTCACCATTGGGTAGAGAAAACGTTGTGAATGCGCTAAAAAATAATTCGTCTGTCCGTAGGTCAGTCCATCTGTCTTTAGACGTATTCACCATTAGCTCGCTATTTTAAATGCGTTCCATAAATGAATGTAATGCTTAGTATTTTGTAATTAAAATAATCCTATTCTATACAGCCGAGCTATTAACGTTCTGGAGTGACAGAGCTGATTTTTACTTTCCGAACAACAGAGTTGTATAGAAGGAAAGTATTGCGATCATGATATTTTGGCCATACCCAGATTTTAACGAATCTTTACGTTTTGAGGTCACCTGAATCCATTTATACCATTTTAGCATGATGTCTGTCTGTGTGTGTACACGATAGCGTCTAAACGGCTGAACCGATTGCGATGAAATTTTATATACATATTTAGGGTAGCAAGGAGACGACCTGTATAGATTTTGGAGTTAATCGGGCAACCGGAAGTGACAGTTGCTATAAGTGATGACGTCATTACTAAACAAGATGGCAATAAAGTTTTACACATATATTTTTTATACGTTATAGTTTAATTTCAAATGACTAAAATTTTCAAAAACTTTTGCCATTGTTGCCAGATTTATCAAAAAGTAAATTTTTTTCATATTTTTTTTTAAAATTACGAAAATAATGCATTTTTATGAAAAATTACAGGATATGAAAGTTGTAGAACATAAAATTTTCTACACGTTATGTTATTACCGGTCTTTTTTTAATTCCTCATAGTTTCGTCGCTAGAGGGCGTGAAAATAATGTATATAGACATTTGCGACTTTTTTTAGATTTTGAGACAAAATTATGGATTTTTATGAAAATTTACAGAAAATCAAAATTGTAGAACATAAAATTTTCTACAAATTTTGTCTTTACTTTTTTATCGAGTTCCGCATAGTTTCGCCGCTAGTTTTTATTTTAATTTTTAAGCAATTTTTATCCTTATTAAATTATTATTTTTTAGTTCAATTTTGTTATTAATAATTTTAAAAAAATATCTTTAAATTTGTAATAATTAATTTTATTATTATATTTTTTTTCAAAATTTACAAAAATTGTGATTTTTTTTTAAAAATTGACCAAGAAACATTTAAAATTATATTATGATTTTAAACTAAATTGAATAACTTCTACAATATTAAAGTTATTGAACTGGCACCATTCTAAAGACAATATAAAACTCTAAATTTAAAATGTATTTTAGTTTCTTAGAATTTAGAATTGTAATTATTATAGCCAAAATAAAGAATTTTTTTTAAATTTTTTGTAATTTCGTTTTTTTCAATAAGTATAAAATAAATGAAAAAAGTTTATAGCATATCCGAAAAGGATCCAAAAGTACTATGTGTGTAAATAATTTCAGAATTTTAACGTAGTATTTATAAAAGTTATAGCAAAAAATGAAAAAAGTTAAAACAATTCAATGGATTTACCAATGAATTTTTGACAAAAAATTTGATTTTTTTTATTTTTTAAACTAAATTTATCAATGCATTTTGATCCAGAAAACCCAAAAAAAAGGTCTGTTTCCCATTTTGAATAAAATTGAATGAGATATGAATTATTTATTGATTTTAAAATTATTCAAAAAAGGTTTTTATTTCTTTTGAAGGTTAATATTAATATTAACATTTAAAAAAAATACCATTAAATTTGTGGTAAAAAACTCTAAATTTAGAAAATAATTTAGTCTCTTCGAATTTAACATTGTAATTATTATAACCAAAATAAAACAAAAATTAAATTTTTTTGTCCTTTTGTTTTATCGAAAACGGCAAAACAAATGAAAAAAGTAAATAGTACGCCCGAAAGGGATGAAAAAGTACATTATGTGTGAAATATTTCATAATTTTAAAATAATACTTGAAGAAATTATACAAAATTATAAAAAGTTAAAAAAAAAATTTTTAGAAAAAATTAAATTTTTTTAAATTTTTGTAACTAATTTTATTAATATATTTTGATGCAGAAAAACTAAAATAATCGATTAAACAATTACTTTACTAGGAGTGTTCGGAAAGTTGGGTGGGATTACCCCTCATTTTTTTTATTTAATGACCTTTCTGCCGTTGTTCTCCCACAGATTTTAGCACGTCTGCAACTAGTCGACATTCTTCCAGACATTTTATTCTTTACAAATTCGACATAACTATTAGATTAGCTATAATAGGAATAAATGATTAGCCGTTTATTTACTTTAATCATAGAGTATGCTTAATCCATGGTTCATACGATCTTTGTAATAGCGGTCCTAACTGTATTTTGTTATATTTGCATTGTCTTGTAGTTTGTTGCCTTTTCTTTGTTAAATAATTTGCAAAAATGTCATTTTCATCATTCTAAGATTTGTCCTTGTTTGTCTAGAAGTAAATAATTACAATGATTGTGTCTATATCTTTTTAACTTTTATTTGAATTAACCTGCATCCCAAAACTACAGATAAACTAACATGTATTTTATATAATCTATCTTGTGAAACATTCTAGAGAACTGTGTTGTAATATTCCTATATTTCAAGAAGTTATTCAAGGTTGAAAAGTATTTTCTTTAACAAAGTTTGCAAAAAAAATTTTCCACTACTGGTATTAGAAGATATTATTTATGCTGTGTTCGAGTCTAGAAGATACATTTCTCTCCTGGTAGGAGCTAATTTTTCATTAATTACTAGTAGAGAGAGACAAATGAAAAGATATAAGAAAATGTCAAATCATTGTGAAAATGATTAAATGTACTGGTAGAGGAAAAAATAGTATATATCACGGTAGAGAAGATTGTTTGTAAGCCTCGCAACTTATTATCCCTCGATGATTCGTATCTCGGGATAATAATAAGCTCGGCTGTGCAAAATATCTTCTCTACCTTGGCGTATAATATACTATTTAATCTTTTAAATTGATAGAAACTTAAATTATGTATAAATTATTCAGTTATTTATTTTATTATATACCTTAAATAATAATTATGATTTTGAATAACAAAAAAATATTTTTCAGCTATTTTTATTAAGAGCACTAATGCCTTTACACAAAGTGAAAAGTCTTTCTGTATACCACGCTCAGTTGGCCTACTGCGTGGTCCAGTTTCTCGAAAAAGACGCTTCATTGACGCAACCCGTCATCAAGAGCCTCCTGAAGTACTGGCCGAAGACGCACAGTCCCAAGGAAGTCATGTTCCTGAACGAATTAGAAGAAATATTGGACGTCATCGAACCGGCGGAATTTCAAAAAGTGATGGTACCTTTATTTGGACAACTAGCCAAATGTGTCAGTTCACCACATTTCCAGGTAAGCTTGGATTACTTGTTGATTATTATTTACCCTCGATTTCATAAGTAACTTGGGTTTTAGGAGATAGTTGAAATACTGAAACAGTCAAATTGACTTATTTTCATTTATCTTATCTCCAATTTGTTATTATCATAAAATACAGCAATTAATTTGACAGACAAGTGATAACTGTTGTTCAGAATCTTAACGCTGTTGCATTATAATTTTGATCACATTTAATTGAACTAATAGTACTCTGTGTCGTAACTACTGCCATTTAGGAAACACAAGAAATACCTTCTCTTACTATCAAATTCAAATTAATATCTATGAATTATTTAATATTTAACATAGATGTTAAATATATGAGCATTGGGTTTAGCAAGAATTTCAGCACATCCCTTGTAAGATGGAATATTGCCTGCGGCTGAAGATTTTTTTACATCAAAATTTCTTAATGCAACTCAAAACTGTGATCTCACTGACTTCACTCATGCCAAAATGGTAATCGCGATCACTGAAATATATTAGTAAAGATATTAAAACTACCGGTTTCAGTTTTTATTTCAGACTGTCATTTATTTCAATATTAAAAAAACTGATACATTTCATGTATTACGAGAAACATCATCAGTACCGCGTTAAGTTTTGATATACAACTTTAACCCCACTTACAAAAACCTAAAACATACTTAACAATTGGTGACACCTAGCAGCTCCAAAAAATTGAAGGTTTATCAGTTGCTAAACCTTTTGTCAGTACAACAGCTGGCAAATATAGTAGGCAAATATTTTAAAACACTCTCTTTATTAGCTACAACTTCCGTTACAAAGTGATGTCTCATATCAATATGCTTAGAGCTCTTATGATATAACACCCTGATTGCCATTAAAGCCTATAATACATATTGATCATTTCCTGTCAGCTCATATAGCAAGTTTTTCATGTAAATTGTTTCTTTAACTAACTCAGAAATGGCCATGTATTCCGCTTCAGTGCTTGAAAATGCAACTGTTTTATATTTATTACTTTCCCATGAAATCACGGAACCACAAAACTTAAAAGCATATCCAGTATATGATTTTCTATCTAATAAATTGTTGTTCCAATCAGCATCTACAAAACCAACTAGTTCCGTGTTTTCTTTGGAAAATCTCAGACAATGTTTAGTTCCTTTTAAGATCGTGATTTACTTAACAGAAAGCTAGAACTAGTGTAAGCAGTAGTTTCGTAGTCCCCCGATTTTTTTTTTCAAGTTTTAAGACAGCAGATAAATGTACATAAAGTGATAAAAGGTTAAATCTAGGCTCCTACTCTCGAAAATTTTGAAAATCTGTTAGTTTTTCTGATAAAAATGAAAATCATCATAAATCAAAAATGTTTTCGAATTTTTTTCAAAAAAATCAGATAATTTTTTTCAAATTTAGGAGAATAGTATAAGCATAGATGTAACCTTTATCTACACATAATTTTTTTTTAATCAAAAATAAGAAAAAAATTGGGGTACTACGAAACCCTTACATTTTCGAGAATGAGTCTTGTTTCTGTTTAGGAAGTGGATCCCGCACGGAACATTAACAAAATCGAGTTTTATAAGTGGAAATAAAATACTACCTGTTTTACTTTCACTTTACGAGGCATCAAAATGTATTTTAAAAAGGTCTTATAAATAATTAATTTTTCACTCATGTTTTATAACATTATTTTTATATTGAATTATTGAAGTTTTTATACTCTCTTGTTTATTTTTCAATTTAATGTCTTAACGTTTAACACAAATATCTGTGCGAGGCTTATAAAAATGCTATTTTAAATTGGAATGGAAGGATTTCCATAAATTCTTAAAACCGATTCACTTGCTTCAGTCCACAATATAGTATTCTACTAAATAATCACAATATTTTTATATTATAGCAACGAACTACTCATTATTCAAATTAGAAATATCACTAGATGACTGCTTTAATCTCTTTTAGTTCCGAGTATGCTTCATCTTGTTTAATTGTAAAAGTTCTGTCTGAAATATAAGACTTCAATAATTGTGAGAACTATTTGGGTAAAAACATGATTAATTTCTATTTAAGTCACTCATACCACACCTTTTTGAAAGCCTACATCAAGGAAGACAGAATGACAGATTTTCTCCAAATCCAAGCTGGTGATCTGGGTTTATGTTTTTATATTTCATAATTCCTTTCAATCTATTAAGAATATTTCTATTTTATTTTTTTCGTATGATATTCAATTGTCCCTTTTTATTCCTTTTTTTCATGTATAATGCTGTCTTTCACGTTACCTTTTTTACTTGTGTGCGTTTGAGTGGATGCTACTTCTGATTGGAACTCTAAATTTATCTAAATATCTGCATTAGATGATTCTGTATCTTGTTTTTAAATAGATAATTTTTTAAGGTATTGGTTTGAATATCTAAAATAAATATAATCTTGTAGTAGAATATATTTTTAAATTGGATTTATATTGATACTATTGGAAGTAGTTTTCTTTTTTATTAAACATACGTAGGCACACTTATTGATATATTCGGGATGAATATATGATACAGAATAATTTAAAATCATTTAATTTTAATAAAGCTTTTAAATTTGTTTTTGAAACCTGTCTCAACTTATTTTTCACATTCAATAAAATTTTCTAATTTTTCATAGGTCGCCGAACGGGCGTTGTATTATTGGAATAACGAGTATGTAATGTCGCTGGTATCCGACAACGTTGTTCACACTTTGCCTATAATGTTTCCGAGTTTGTACAGGAATTCGAAAACCCATTGGAACAAGACCATCCACGGTCTTATCTACAACGCTCTTAAACTTTTTATGGAAATGGACCAAAAACTATTTGATGACTGCACACAGCAGTATCGACAAGAGAGACAAAAGTAAGTTTAGACGATTCACTTTAAGTTGTTCTTTGTAGTTCTAAAAATACCTTTATTTATTGTTTTAGGGAGAAAGATAGAGAGAACCAAAGACAGGAACTTTGGAACAAAGTTGAAGTTTTAGCTTCTAGACAACCAGACTATGATGGGCTGAGAAATTTTAATATGATCAATAATTTAATTTCCAGTCCCCAAAATGACGATGAAATAAATTTAGAAATTTTAAAAAACGACGATCCTGAGGTAAGAACATATTTAATCTATAAAAGTATAAATTTTTTATTAATATCTTTTAGTAGAGACAAATTGTCATCGAATAGTAATGTAAGAGCGAAGTTGAATTTTATTCATTAAATATTAGCTTTAAAAATATTTTACATACTAAAAAAATATCAAGATATTAGTAGAGTGCCAAACGCTTTGAAAAGACGTTGGTGGGAAATCGTAGGTAAAACGCTGTGACATGTTTAGATTTGATATCTACTATTAGTAGAGGATCTGGCTTAAAAATATACAGCTTCATTCTTTTCCATGATGAAGTAATTTTTTATAATAAAATATGTAAATAAATACAAATCGGGATGATTGACAGCCTATGTATTGCGCTATTTTTAATTAAAAATTATTTAATTCATTTTTTTACCGGTTACCTTGATAAAATTCGTCTCAATCGAAAAAAAAATGTATAGAAAATGCCACAGCATGGTTGACTACCTAGGTAAACTGATATAGTAATTTACTCTGACTAAACAAAGTTGATCGTTATGTTTGGAACACCATGTATAGACCGTAAGTTAAAAATATTTTATTTATGTGGCACAATAACAAACCTTTGTATATAAATTTTTATAAATATTGTTTAAGCAGTTTTCAATATACAGATAGTTTAACTCGTCGTGACACACCCTGTATATTAATATACCAAATCAATTAAATTGTTAATTCAATCGCAGTATTGTGCGGTTTTTTTATTATGATCAACAGAACCGGAGACATTTAAAAAGTAGTGTTGTTTTTTTCCGATTTATCTATATAAAACGAAAAAAAATCTAACTTTGCTTTGACATCACTATTCGACACTTTTTTGTTTAATTTCTCAATAATATTGTTCTTGGATTTGGGGGAAAATAAAACATTAATGTGTCTTTTAAAAATTCTCATGTCTTTTATTTATTTTAAAGTTGCTTTTTTCAGTATTTCTTTTCTTTCTGTTTTTGTAATGATTGGAAATACCGTTCATATATCTAAAAACGATTTTTAAGTCCCTGTGAACATTTGTATTGTTTCTAAGATAGTTCCAAAATTAGGCAAAAATAAGGGTCGAATTAACACTGATTGTAATTATTTCACTTAGACAGATCTAGATTGAAAACAAATATTAATATAAAAAAACAATATAAGCATATAAGCCCAATAAATTATGGACATTTTTAATAGTAATTTTTCTGGCTATAATAAGCATAATATAAAATAATGCTTTTTAATTTAAAAATATTTTAAGAATCCATACTCAAAAGCGCGACAGTTGCGTAGTATAACAGTATAATCTTCTGTTAATAAGCAGGTAATACAAAATTGCAATGGATAATAGTATATTATATTACTAGGAGTAGAAGGCGCTTATTATTTGTTGAGCTCAGTAGTATATTGAGCGAACACAAATAATGAAGTTCTTCTCTGATTAATATATACTATTTTTTCTTCAAGCGTAAAGATAATTCTAGTTATATCTAGTAAAAAATAATTATTTATATTTTCAAAACTGACAAACGTCAAATTAAATAAATATTATAAAGACAGTTCCTACTTACTCGATTACAGCGCCCATAATAAAGCGTTGCTATCGTTTCTCATTATTGTTGTACTAGTATGCGATAATGAAAAGTCATTGTTGTACTAGTAAATCAATAAGATATTTCTACTGTCTGTGTTGACGAAAGTAATATAGTTATTATTATACGCTTGAAGAAAAAGTAATCTTATTGATGTTACGTCACTATTTTGACTAAACTATTTTAAATTTGACATTTTTTTGACAGTGCAAAAAGCAACGTAACTCGTCCAAACCGCTGATCCGTCGCAAATCAGAACTACCCCAAGATCAGTACACAGTAAACGCCCTTACTGACCACAAGAGGGTAGACGAATACCTAGTAACACCTCCGGATGTCAACAAGTGCTAGTCCATTTTGATGCTTCTCGCTATCACCCACCTCACTAGTGAGCTTAGTGCCAACTGATGAAAATCGAAACACGCGCCTGGAGCACGAAATTCGGTCGCCAAAGGAAAAAACTGATACGCAACAGTTTGAGATGTTTAATTTCCGTTTCAAATAATTAACTACTTGTTCTACCTGAAAAGTAACGAATAACGAATTATCGACCAATTAATTAAAAAGTAGTACCCTATCAAAATTCTCCAAAATGATAATTCTGATAAATTATTCAAGTCCTGAGCTAATCGAAAACTTAAAAAACTGACAGTAAGAGTAATATTTGTTATTTTTAAATACAATTCTGGAAAATAGAAAAACTGACATGTAAATTTGCGAGAATTTCTATCTGGCGCAGCTGCATTGTTTGCAACAACAAGAGAGAAGTAGAGAAAAAGAGCGCGGCAACGTATATACTACGTGCTAGTTCTATTCAAAATTACGGCATAATTATGTCAGAAGTAAACTGTCAAATTTCAAAAACTTACATACAAGACAGCAAATTAAAGTATACAAGACCAAGAATGTCATATGGACATAGATTATATTGTTTTGGAAACCCCTGGTATCTAGGAATTTCCACTCCTTATCATATAGATGACTCGCTCTCACTTGGGCTGGGTTCACTACATTAAAAATTTACAAAATTAAAGAAAATACAATTTTAATTATTTTGTTGTTTTTTCCCGGCGACTTCACTTTTCATCTAATTACATATTTCCATTTATTCTATTTCTAATCTTCCATTTCCCCTGAAAATTAAGTAGGTAGAGATTTTCCAGTTTGACCCAAACTGTTACAGGTATAAGTGGAAACACCAGAGTTTTTAGACATCTTATTCCCTTCGTATTCAATTTTTTTTACAATTTTGCCTACTTAATTTATACCATTTTTCAAAATCTAACCCCCATTAACCAAAAAGACACATCCACGTGACAAGGAATGTTCTCTTTCCCATCACAGTGACATTTCCAAACCAAATGCTTTAAGCCGTATCCATATTAATTTTTACCCAATAATTTTCATGCCCTTATTACCTACATTATTCCGTTTCAAAACTGTTAACTTTGCTATTTCCATATAAAATCTTGTATTCAGTACTGGCTAAATCTATTACTCCCCCTAATAACTCGACCAATGAATGTAACGCTAACACAAACCGTAACTACTATTAATTCTCATACTTTTTTATATTTTAATATAGGGTGTACATTACAATATATTTGTTTTTAGACTTATTGTTAGACCATATGACAGAGCACAAAATGTATATTTGGATACTAAAAAAGGTCATGGCTGAAACTGAAATTAGGACAATATGATCTACATGTTTTGATAATTTACATTCATTTTAATCTGGTGAATTCGACGCACTACAAAACTGACATTTTATATAAAACAATAATACACCTAAGGATACAAAAACACTAATTTTACTGAATTTCTTTGTATTTCTGTGTTTCAAATATAACTTTTAACCCTTTGACGTAGTTTTTAACAAATAAGACTTTTAATTTCTGCTGTTTTATGAATTTTAGAGTATTTCAAGACTAAGAATACTACCTATGTTTGTCTTAGAAACTTTTTTGATTTTGCAACATATATTTTTACGAGTTTTGAAATCCTCAACGCTATCAAAAAGAAATAGATTATTTACTAAATGATCAGTTGCTGCAGAGTCTAAATACCATATCACCTTACCTGCATTTTGGAAAAGCAATATCAGCTAATTAATTTTCTACTTCGTAACCAGCATTCTGATTTTGTATGGTATTTTTCCACAATGATGACATTTGAAGTATTTGAAATTTTTAGATGAACCTGATTTCTTTGCACTTCCATAATCTTTTTTAAATCATTAAAAACTGCTGCCGAATTCGGCGATTCAAACTTATCATGATTTCTTTTCATCTCGTGCTCTAATAATTTTCCTTTGACAAATTTCAATGTTAACATATCAGGATCTATGGTTTCAAGTGCTGTTACAATAGTAGTAGATGACAGATCAGTTTCCTCTAGTTTTGCACCAACAGATTTTAATTCTCTTACTACTACATCAAATTTAACGTAGGAATTTTCAAGAATTTCATTTAGCTTCATTGTCAGAAGCTTTTTCTTTAAATGTAACTGTGAAGCTACAACTTTTCTTTTAAAAATCTTTTCTAAAGCTTGCCACATTTGAAAAACACTAACTTTATCTTATACATATTGTAATTGAGTGTCTGCTATGCACTGTATTATCAGTGTATGAATTTCTTGTCATTTTTAGTAACTTCTTTGGTGTTGAATTTTCTTAAATACACTTAATAAATAACATTTTGCTGATCTAGCATGATTTCCATACGAAATTTTCAATGATCATACCATTTTCCATCAAGTTGAACAATTCCAAATTTTTCGGATAGGTCTTTGAACGACATTTTAGGTTAAGTTGTAAAGTATTTTCCAATTCTTACAAATGAAGATTTCTTTAATAAATTTTATTGCTGAATTTTTCCTCGACATTAAATAGGGACTGCACAGATGACGAGTGATTTATTTATTACACTAGATACATTAATATTCATTTTAATTTGTATAATTCTACACATAATAAAACTGATATTTACATAAAACAATTATACCTACTTAAAACTAAGGATACAAAAATACTCATTTTTAACTGTTTATTTCCAAGATGCTTTAGCACTGTTTTAACAAACGAATTTTATTTTTGACGTTTCCGTGTCATAGTCCATTTATATCCTTTAAGGCTGCGATTACAACCAAAACCGCGGTAAAATAACATGCAAAAATATCAGTCATTGCGAAGACAGTAATTTAAAAAAGTAAAAAGAGTGCATGACTTTTTACAGTTGTTTTAATTAAAGTAAAGTTTGGGCTTTACTATGAACAATTGTGAATATTAAATACGTGGTCAATTGATTTTTTTAAGTAACTTTATCGCGTATGATTTATTCAATAACATTTAAATTCGAATCATAATTCTGTAATTAAACTACTTCATGGAATAACTGATATATTTAACAATGTTGTTTTTAAATATTATTGTCAAAAAAGGATTACTAAAACCAGTTGCTAATTTTTACTGGAATTCTTATATTATTTGCAAATATATGGCGACTGGACTTAATATTTTTATTATTTGTACTCGTAATTTTGTTTGAAAGTATTCGTGATAAAAGTTTTAATGTGTTTTAAAAAAAATTAAGATTTAATTTTTTTTATAATACATAATAAATACTAAAAAAATCGAAATTTTAAATATAAGATACCTTTATTTAATTTGTTGTATGGCAATACTAGAAAAGGGCAATGTCATCTGTTCATAGTAATTGCTCTAAGCCCTTTAGGTATATCCTAATCCTCGGTCATAGAAGCGAGAAAAAGAATTCCCGTATACCACATAAAATATTTTTTTTCTGCTTTTCTCAATTTCTCATTTTTCCTTATGTTTCCCTTTTTCCCATTTGTTCTATTTTTTTTCCCCATATTTTTTATTTTAACCTATATTTTACTTGTTTTCCCTATTTTTCTGTTTTTAGTTTTTTTACTGGGGTTTCCTTTTTTTTCGTATTTTTCTCTATTTTTCTGTTTTTACTTTTTTTTTCTAGTTTTCCCTTATTTTTCATTATTTTTTACCTATCCAAAAATTGTTCACTTCAAAAATAAAATTACAATAAACAAAAGTAAAAACTTGTTTTTAAAACAAAAATTAAAAAAAAGTTGACATGTTAGAATTCGAGAACACGATATTAAAATGCCAGACTCTCGATTCTGGCATTTTAATTTCAGCCCTTTAAGTCTACTCGGCTATCGTACCGATAATTAAAAATAATCTAATGTTTGAGATAAACAATGAACGTTACATTATATTTATTTTGAATTTATTTGTAACACACATTATATATTAATTTGTACTTTCTGCACTCCTTCTGAATATAAACTTTACCTATGCAAAATCTCACACTCCTCCGTTCGCGCATATCGTTTAAAAAGGGGATTAATATATAAAATATAAACGAATCCTGTTATATCTTTTAAAACGGTATCTTGTAGACAGAAACATCAAAAATAAAAGTCGATTTGTATTAATTCTCAAAAAATGCTTTTTCGTCGAACTTATGCAGTTTACTTATATACAGATATATTCAAAACTCTTGTCCTTTCCTCTATAACCTGCCTTCATAGAACATAAAGTTAGAACTACTGATGATGAACAATTTGTATATCTTGTTCTATGCTGTGTTAACATTTCAATATTTTCTTATGTATGCCAAGAATTTTCTTGTAAACCTTAATACAGTGGACTTTTTTTCGAATTCTTTTCACTATGTTAAACAAATAACTTTTTATGCAGTATATACTGTTTGTAAAGGAATCTGATGTAAATGATGTAATACATCTGGAAATTCTTGCGAAGGTATTTCAATTTGTGGTTGTATATTTTTCTATGAAAATGAAAAAAGCTGATATCCGTTTTTTAGAATATTCACTGTGCATGAAATGAAAACCCATTTCTGTATACGTGACTGATTGCAAATCCGATTTTAACTGGAGGGCCAGTTTAACTTCAAACTTTGGTTATAACTTCAAACTTTGGTTAACATATGCGCGGATTGAAAATTGATATACTTCGTATATCATGCCAGTATTATATGTAAATATTTGAAGATATATTATTTAATAATGAAGAATATATAGATGTTATAAATATTGTGGAAAACCCAAGAAGACCTCCAATTTTTCTTCCATCAAGAATTTTTCAATAGGTTCAGGATTTCAAGAGATATTAATTCAACAAATTTTCCGAAAAATATAATCTGAAGCTAGACACACTTTTTTGAACTGGAATATATACAAGAAATAATTTTAATTTTCATCGGTTTAAATGAGGTTTAAATTACACTATACTATAAACGTAACATATACAACTGACCCTTAGACAGAAAACTGCCGGCAAACGATGTAAGAAGCATCAGTTGGTTTATATTGTGTTCTCTTTGTTGCATCCAATGTTGCTATCTTCAATAAATGGTAGATTACAGTAAAATTACATTTTTCTTCAAGCGTACAAGAATAAGTGACTAGTAGAACAATGAGTTTTCATTATTGTACTAGTACAACAATAACGGGAAAAGAGCAACGCTTTATTATAGGCGTTGTAATCGATTAGGTAGGAACTGTCATTTTAATATTTATTTAATTTGACATTATTGTCAGTTTTGAAAATATAAATAACTATTTTTTGCTATATATAACTTGAATTATCTTTACGCTTGAAGAAAAAATAGTAGATATTACTCGGAGAAGAAGGCTTTATTATTTGTGTTTCGCTCAGATTATACAGCCTCGGCATTAAACTTCTGAGTTCAACAAATAATAAGCCTAGGAATATAATGTACTATTTATGTCCGACGTCAGTTACGTTCGAAACAAATAAAAAATGAGTTGCTACAATTAAAAATAGCGACTGATAGATTTGACGTTTATTGAGATTTGATAATAAATTGATACGTCAACCAAATAGTGCGGAAAACTTTTCTAGGGACCGAATTAAAAAAAAAACATTAGTTTTTTTTAAGATATAATGAGACGATGTATGGTACAAGCTGTACGCTTTTAAACGTTATATTTATTTATTGTATGAGAAACTATTATTTTTATGATTAGAGGTTACATTATTTTATGTATATATTTTATACAGGAGTGCAAAATAGTGTATTGCTAGAGATCTGACCGCAAACGCACTTTTTATATAATTTTTACATTACATTTCTGATTTTTACAATTGGCACAAAATTTTTTAATAATACAAATTCCTTTATTGAATTGAATGTTGGCATTAAGGTCGCAAACCAATTAAAGACTTATATAAAATGGGATTTGCGGTATGGATTTTTTTATGGTTATTTTAGAAAAATTTAATTTTGCTGGCTGAGCCGGCGTAAACCTATAAATATTATTTTAAGGTGTCATATAATAGATAATAGTTATAATAAAGATGAGTATTTGGTTTTAAATCCATGAAGGAAATTCAGTGACAAATGAAAAAAATTAACATTCCCACATTCGCTCACAAATTCTGGTTACTGGGAAATTTTGGAAATCAGACAATATTTTTACCATTTCAAAGATTATTTGACTATACTAATTTTCTTCGTGGATTATATTTCTTAACATAGATAATTTTTTTACTTATAGTGGGTGTACAAGAATGTGGTGTATTAATTTTAGTAGAGATCTGGTCCTATTAAATCAGTACTATATTCTATTTTCTAACCAGCATTTACATAAAAAAACTCGAAGTAAAAATATCGTATTCATAACCTGTATTTAAATTGTCGTATTTGCTGTAGATTTGTATGGTAAATAAAGTAAACAAAAAAGCAAAATAGGTTATAAAACAGGTATTTTTCTAAGTTTGGTTTTTCAATTTTGTTCTACAATTCTAAATTTTTGATGGTTTTACATTGTTGATTTCATAATAAACTTTGTGAGACGTTTAAAGCTAATGTTTCAGAAGCCAGATATTAATATCAAACAAAAAATAATAACAATTGAATTCTAAAGTCCCATTAAATGAGAAAAAAATATAGTAAATTGCAATTAAATTAAATTAAAATGTTCAGTTTTCATTTAAACAATGCTGTCTATTCTCGAAAGCTTTTCGACCGTTTTCAAAAACTTGTGATAAAAATATGAGGTTAAGTCTGAATTCAAACAATGAAGCTCCCAAAGTTCATTATGTAACCAACTTGTTTTTGCACATAGAGATACCAGAGAGTTTACACTCTTTCAAAATCTGTCAAAAATACAGGGTGTCATTTAAAATTTTCGGTCGGTGTGCCTGGGAGCGGCGGATAGATATCACGTTGGGTGGTAGGGGATATAATACATGTTTCAGCTAACTAACTCACTTTTCGATTTGGGTTTAGTTTATTAATTACTGCTGCTGATATTCTACTCCATTAAATCATTTTCACAATTATTTTAAATAAGATTAATTTCGTAAAGGTAAAATTAAATTCAACCCTATCCTGACCAATATTTGCCTCGAATTTCTTTAATTCTAAACTGTAAGGGATACGAAGACGATTAAATGGGCAAAAAGTTAACTATTTTGGAGAACATTACGTTTCGTGTCGTAACGGTCACCATCAAGTTATTTTTTTAAATACGGACATATCTTAATTCAAATATTGATAAACCGTCATACTTGTCATTTTAACGACATTTTATCTGAAATAACTAACATCATCAGTGACAATATGGTCCTGTCGTAGTTCTTTTGTAAATTTGTTTTGATTTCATTTCGATCTTACAACTTCGATAAAAAAAGATAGCATTATCAGTGAAATAAAGAAAAAACAAAGTAGTAGAAATTAAGCAAGAAAAATATTTATTGAATGCACATACGTTGTCTGCCCATATAATTTTTATGGCAATTTTCTAACATGTATTCCTTATTTTTTCTTTGAGATGGTTGGTGTCAAAAAAACTTTATTATTTAGGTCTTTAAAGACAAAAAATTTAAAGGAGTAAGATCCGGAGACCGAGCTGGCCAAATAACTACGACAGGACCGTAATTAAAAATTATTGTCACTGCTGATATTTAGTTATTTTAAATAAAACGTTAAAATGAAAAGTGTGATATATCACTGAATTTTGAATTTAACGGTTTATCAATATTTTTAATAAAAAAAGGTCCGTATTTAAAAAAAATACGTGATAGTGGCCGTTAGGATACGAAACATTGTATCAAATATTTATTAATGCAGTTTTGTAGAAAATTTCAGATTCAATAAAACTTTCCTTTTCCAATTTTTGACATTTTTTTATAAAAAATTCTATGCGCAAAAAACCAAATATAGCAATTTTAGTTTTCCCTGTATAACTCCAAAACAGTTAACTTTTTGCCTCTTTAATCATCTTCGTATCTCTTATGGTTTAGGTTAGGTTAGGAATATAGCAATGTTAGCACATGATAAAAGAAATAAGATAATATTCAGTTATATACAAAAATAACTATTTTGCTTCTTAATTTTTAAAAATAAAAACTATTCAACAAAATTGTGATTGACAAATACGACATTTGACATACATCTTTTTATTAAGTCACAATTTTTAATTTAAAACTATGTTTAATAATTATATGTAACAATGTGTTCTAACAAAGGAAATATCATAACATAGACGTTTTTTAAAATCTTTCCTTGCTATCAAAAATACGAGTTTTTTAAAAATATTAATCAAAACCTTGACATTGACAAATTCTGTGATATTACAACAAACTATGAAGTTGTCTAATAATATATCACAAGATCTGTCATAATTGTTAATATTTGTGACAACTTTGACAGATCCAACTAATCTATTTTTGATGGCGAACTTAAAACCTATCTGTAATACATAGTTTTTAGGGCAAGTGCTTTGAATGTATGGATAAATCAAAAAAATATTTGTTAAATATAAAGAGAGGTGTTGCTTACAAACATGACTTGTATACATGTATGTATCTCTGAAACACATTCAATAATTAGTTGTAAGGTTTATGTTTAAAAATGTAAAACGCTGGAACCATTCTGTATATACTGATTAAGAGTTGATATTATGTAGACAGTATTTTTTTAATGTACAGCTTTGCTTTATCAGTGATACTGAATATAAATATTATAAATAAAAGTTATTAAATATATATATACACTAAATTACTTATTTCTTATTTTCTATTTTATATAAAACTATTGTAACTTTGCATTCTCATCCTGGTCCCGGCACCAATGTACTCAACCCTCCTTAGGCCTATCAAGTATTCCTTTGTTAGATTCACAACTTGTGAATATATTGCTTTCAGTTTTGTAGAAAACCCACACTTACATTTGACAGGAAATCTACTCACTTTTATCCAAAACATGTTTAGTTTCAAAGTTTGCGCCTATAAATAAGAGTTATTGGAAATGAAGTAAGGTCTAGCACTAATACGGCTAGCCTTATTTTGACAGCTACGCGTGCGCAGTTGCTTCGTTTTATAGTGGTAGCGTTATTAATGTTTGTGCTCGACTTTATTACGACAAGAATAAAGTATTAGGGTAATTTTGGCTTTATTTTGACATTTGACAATTAATAATTTTTTTGTTTACGTTTGGTTTTCGGTTTTCAATTTTATTTGGGTTTCAGTTTACAGTAATTGTTTTTGTGTTAATGAAGGATAGAAAAACCGGCTCCTCCAGTAATTTCTTAATATAAACCCAATTTTTAACCCTCAAGAATGGGATACAATCCAAGAATATCTTTTTATTGTTTAAAAAAAAAACTTTCAGATTAACATCTTAAAAAAACATATAATGCACCTAATAGAAATATTTCTATAAAAAATAAAGGATGAACACTAGTAGCTCAATGTCAGCACGATCAAAACGAATTGCCGAATTTCCTCCTCTGTAAAATCTAAATTGAATTGCATTGCACCTGCACCCTGTTTACTAATAAATTTTTCATTATGATATGCCACCAAAATAGCAGCCCACAAATCTTCCACATTTTTTTTAATAAAAAAAGCCAAAACAAAAATAACATACGGGATACTAAACACTTCAATTTGTATAAATTTCTTTCAGCGTTTGCTCACAGTGACGTTAGGTCAGAAATAAAGAGAAGGGTGGGGAGATTGACCACAATAATGTTCGATCCAATAACTGGTTCTTTTCCACAGCGTTAACGTCAAGCAGTATTTAAATAATCGCACTATTAAAGCTTGCACTATTTTGGAATTTCATATAACTATTATCTATCATTTGCGAAAAGCGGCATGCAAATCGGTTGTTCCATTTCCGAGAAATCTCTGTTAAGCAAGCAAGTTAGTCCGCACTGCACGATAAGTCAAAAACTAAATTGAATAATGGTCTGGTGTTTTCTTCATTTAGTTTGTAATAGTTGGAAGAACAATAGATTTTGGGATTTAGTTTAAGTAATCAACGAGTTTGATATATTATTTTGGATAGCGTAGGACAAATATAGGGATAATCATAATAAAAAAGTTCTGACAAAGGTCAGTTATGATCTAGTGAAGAGAATCGACTTGCATGCAAATTAGGGGGGCCATATAGTCCCACCTTCTCCTTTACCAGCGAGGCAACCCTAATATTTTTGGAAACTCAATTTTAGCGATATATTGCGATTGCAAAAGTCAACTCTGCAGTACTTCGAAAAAAAATCTGATGTGGCCAGAACATGACCTCTCGCAATTTTTAAATCAAAAATTAGCACGTAAACACAAGAGTATGAAAAAAATTGACTTTTTTCTAAATAGCAATGGCAAAAGTTCTGAAAATTTTAATGGTATGAAAATAAACTATACAAAATACATATGTAAAACTTTATTGCAATCTTGTTTAGTAATAACATCAACACTCATAGCAACTGCCACGTCCGATTAACACCAAAATCTAATCTAGGGTGTCAGAATCCTGTATGCAAAAATTTGAATTTTTCTAATTCAGTTGTTTTTGAGTTATCGTTACTACAACATCCATCCTAACACACATATCGCGAAAATATCAAAATCGTATTCTAGAGACCTTAAAACATGTTTATCAATTGAAAACTCACTACCCAATTTTTAGCTTGATTATTATACCTCTCTTATCTAAAGGGCGAGAGGTAATGATTGACAAAAACGCAAGCGATCCGAATGTAATTGTTCGCTGAACCCAATCATATAAGATGTTTTGTAATTTAATATATTGTGAAACTAATTATTTTCAGTTGTCCAAACAGCCACATTGCCTTTGAAGTGAAATGGGCAAGACGGTTAAAGTGCCCTTTTGTGTGTTAGGAAGGTAGTAAGTTGATGCGTCGGACCGAGCGTCGCGGCGCTTGATGTTTGGGACTTTGACTCGGCTCAGACATAATATATATACTTTATACTTACTCTAGATCGCTAATCCCCTACAACTATCATTTAAAAACATATGTCTAATTGTTATTTGTTCCGACATGTCCTTGCTCACGTATTCCATTTTTGTTGATTCAGTCTTGTCAAATTTATTAATTTATTCTTTGCACTTGAGCTTGTGTGTATGATTCAGTTAACATTGGTTGTTTAATGTATTCGAAATCCAGTTGAATTTCGTAAATCTTGCAACCGTGCTGGAAATGCGTATAGACAGTTTTGTTATCGCCAGAGACCGTTTGGTTTTGATTTTGCTTTTTGAAATTAGAATTCTTATCACGAGTTGAGTTTGCCGGTTCGTGATTAATTATAAAAGTGTAGATGTAAATGAAATTTTACTATTAATCATTAATTATATATATATTTATTGATTAATAAAAAATGATACGAATTATAGGTGCATTGAACCACAGAATAAATGTCCCATGGCCGCCATTGTTTATAGAGAACAACGCACGATGAGCCGCACACTGCGGCGTGTAGCTGTGATGCGGGGAAGCACTTACTCCTGCGGAGACCGTCGCGGATGGTTGGTCGCTACAGAAGCAGTCATGAAAGTGTCCGCTGTAGGAGGTATAGCCGCTACTCCAAAATAGGAGTACTAATGGAACTTTCTTGTTGTTCTACAGAGAATTGAGGAAACTCGAAGATAAGTTTTTCAACTATACGAGAATATGCCAACGTCATCTTTTGATGAATTACATACTCTCACGCACTATCTAAAATATTCTACATCACTTACTAACGCTTCTTTCACATTATCCGATTTGGCACGTACGATTAAAAAACGTACGGTTTATCGTGTGCATTGTGGTTTTACATTATAATACGATTTCTTGCCGTTAGTTGATTTGTGGTAAAATGAGCTGAAGTTGAATTTTTCTTGTTTAAATATTAATTTATTAATAAATACTTTCCATATGCATTTTTCTCTGTATCACTAATCTCATCAAAATCTGATTTCACTGCCAAATAAACTTCCCTCCAAGCATTCCCTGTCGCCATTCGGTCTTTGTAAATATCTAAAGTTTTGGCTTCAATAAGTGAAATTAAAACTTCAACGAACGATAAATAAACGTACGATTCCAGTGGCACTGGACGGCTGTCAACACGACTAAAAATCGTGCCGGGTTGAAATCGTGTAATTAGAAAGGGGCCATGCTCTTCTTTGGTCGACTGTAAATATTTTAACGTACGATTTTTAATCGTACGTGCTGAATCGTATAATGTGAAAGGAGCGTAATACAACCTCGGGAACTTGTGTTGTGCGTAGTCACTCACAAAGTCTGAACATGTCGACAATGTTGCAGGACTGAAATTCTCATTTATGGGAACAACCGAAAGGTAAAAATTAACAAATTAAATTCTTATTGGCGATTAAGTACTTTATTTTGTCCATAATTTTGCATGCCTCTTGGACTTCCTGTTTTGGATGCAGGGCCCCAATGATGTCTGTCTTCAGTCTATTTCTATTCTCTGTCTTGATTATTTATACAGCTGAAGATTCTTTTGAACCGAAGCATTAAAAAAGGCAAGATAAAGGAGAAACTTGTTCACGATTTGTATATTAGGGAAACGTGCCACTGATCCAACCCTGTTTCAGAATTCAAATACATGTATTCTTCGGCAGTTTTAATGGGTTCCATGCCAATTTTCTAGAAATCCATATGGACAGAGATGGCGCACTGAATGCCAAAGATTCCCAATACCCGGTTTTACCCGGCACATTGTTCAATATCTGAATTTCAGGTAAAATACCAGGAAACGGCAACGCTGCATGTCGACAATCACGAATCTACTCGATCTCCGCGTCCGATGCCGGCGTCCGCGCGGTTACGTGGATGCCAGTCCAGAGTCCAGAGTCCAGTGCGTTGTCTACCATATATAAATTAACATTCTCTATGTAAATTAACATCCGCATGACCGCCATCCGCCGCGGTTCGCGGCCCGTTTGTTCTTCTTGTTCCATGTTTTTTTTAGTAACTACGTACTTCCAAAAAACAAAGCGTAAAAAGTATCCAAGAATAAAAATTAATATTATATATAACCTTCTGATAATATACTGACAATGATAAACATAAATCACATTGCTGCCAAATGTTCTAAATTCCAGGCGATGTAAGCGGAATCCGTAATTTATACACTCTGAAAATTTTGACTACCTGGCAACATTGAAACGTCGTCTCTGATAAATAATGTTGGGCACAACTCAAACAAGCAAGGCACGTCCACGTCGTACATATGCGGTCGAAGTTGTAATATCCAGATCAAGTATTTAAAATAATGACAGAGCTCGCAGTTTAAAGATTTATATACACACAATATATTAATTACTTGTTCCAGATATAAGAACAAATCACCTAAAATTACTCTTGAATATCTTATCTGACACTCGAAGCACAACAGTATTTGCGATATAATTCCGAATTTTCAGGAGTATCCTTCTCTGCCAGATATTGAAAAATCATACCTTTTAAACGGTACTAGATATTGAAATGATGGGACCACAACTAATAAGCACCAATGGATAATTAAATTAAAAAAATACTTCACTGACAGACAAATCAAAATTTCTACCAATAATAAATTTCAGATTTGAATCTTAAATCCTCCTTATATTGCATTTGGGCGGTACCCCGCTTGTATAAAAGTTTTGGAAAATTATTAGGTGCCTTTCAAAATAACCGAGACTTTATTATCTGTCAGTTTCAGTTTATAACAAAATTAAAGTTTATTTATATTTATCTTTGGTTTTTGTGTCATATTGAAATCTGGATTTGAAAATAAATCTTGGGTTTCCGAAAAGTTTAAAAATTCGACAAAATCCAGATAAACACGACAAAATTAAGATAAACAATCACAACTTGAACAAAAATACGTACAATAACTAACCACTGAAACTATACGCATTACGTTACGAGAAGAAAATATTTATTTGGCAACGTCAATTGTAACCATGCATTTGTAATTATGTTAGTTATTTTTGAGCGCGAATAATAAACGATAATATTATTTAAAATCAATTTATGTCGAAATGCCCAATTAAATGGATCAATGGAGGTTTTCAAAGAAAACTATATTGACATTTCTTTTTATGTAAATAAGATTAACTGTTCCATTACATTAAAAATCATCCGAATTCTTACAATTATTGCTTTATATTGTATATTTTTTTTTATTTTTAGGATATTTTTTAACAGTTCAGCACTATATGTTTTTAAATTGTATGTTAATATATATTCATAACACCTTATTTATTTATATACAAGTATTATTCAATAACATTTTTATAACTAAATATTTCTATTTGTTCAGCTCGACATATTGTTTTTAACACTTCTAAAGCTCCTCTGCACTTTATATGTATAGTAATTACGGTGTATTATCATTCTTATCTATCTACTATTATAAATAAATACGTTAATATGTTATTATAATTAAAAAGTATCTACTTGAATTGGGAATTTTGAACCTTTGGTTTTCAACAATGTTGAAGAATATCGTCACCACTAACCAAAACTACACTTTTTAAAACACGCTATGTACGTTTCGCTAACTACGTTAGCATCGGCAGGAGTCTGATGATGATCATCGATTCCTGATGATACTAAAGTAGTTAGCGAAACGTACGTAGGGTGTTTTAAAAAGTGTAGTTTTGGTTAGTGGTGACGATATTCTTCTATCTACTTTAAATATTTTTATAGCCCATCTTTATTTATTTTTAATTTTAGTTATGAGGGTATTTGGATACAAAAATCGGATGATACCGATTATTTACAAATATTGCGATTAGCGCTCGAGAACTCGAATTTCAATTGGCTTCGGTGTTTGGTGACTTGGTCGTCTCGTGACGAATCGGATGATTTATGGCGAGTTATTTGGAGTTTATGGTTTCGTTTATTGAAATCGGCACAGGCACAATTGTAAATTTTGGTGTTTAATTATAAGAATCATTTTAACCAAAATAAAATTCATAAAAATAAGAAGTAAACTGGAAATAATGCATTACAAATAATCTGTTCATAAGTTTTTTTTAACTGATTACAGAAATAACTGTTTTGTGTTGCGCAGTCACCCGATGCGATTCATAAATAATCGGAAAGCGGAGTATTATTTCGATTATTAAAATCATTCGGATACTAACATTCCGATTATTATAATCATTCGATTATTCCCATTTCATTATAATATCAGTTATTTTAAGATCATGTTGGTTGCCCTGCCCTGCAACATTCGTCAACGTTCGTATGATCTCGTTTGGCGCTTTTTCTTGTTGCGCGCACACTCTTCCATACCCGAAACTGTTCACCATTTTGTATTTGTCATCAAGGAAGATTGAATGACTTGAACCAGTGCCGGCTAACTTTTACCTAATTTTAACATAAAATCACGTCTTAAAACAGAAATATACTGATAATAACCCAGTGCTAGTCATTTGAAATTAGTGAAAACAAAATGAGTACGGAATTAGCAAGTCCTGCTTTAAATGTGGATAAATGCAGTGTTTTATTGCTGGATATTGCCGGTACCACGACCTCGCACACTTTTTTGAAGGTAATTTATTATTTACAACATTTTTTTATTATTTTTATGAAGTATATACCGATATTGAATGTATTGATTTTCATTGTTGTGTTTCCGCTTCGGTTCTTTTTTTATCTTTTAGTATAGCGGGTTTTTGTGTTTCTAGAAATTTAAATGCAATTCTAAAAATAGATTATATTTTTGAATGCACATGTTTTTAATTTTGCGAGACTAGTCTATATCTCGTTCTTGTCGTCCTTGAGTCAGGTAAAAATTCAACCCTTGATCCGTTCGTAGTGCATTCACATCTTGTGTACAGCCGTTGCAAAATGTCTTGCAACAATTCGCATACACAAGCTTGGCAATATGTTTAGTGGATTAAATAGGAAGAGAAAATTCGTTTTTGACCTGTTCCAATTGTTCAGTTTTGTTCTTTTATACTTATGTTTTCGTAGAAGGTACTAATACTTTATTTTTATACCTGAAAGTAGGTAGCGAATGAAATACATACTGTCAAGACTTTGTATTTAAATTTTTAAAGGCATTGAACTTTAAATAATTAACGGAAAGTAATAATACTACCAGTATATTTTTTTACCTTTTGGTTTCATTTTAATATACAACACAGACTTTTGGTACCTATAATTTGTTTCAAATTAAAAAAAAATCTTTCAAAGAAATAAATACTTAATATTTAATTTTAAATTTTAGTTGTTGATTATATGTAAGATACTACTACTTTTTTTAGTGTTTTAATGCAAAAATATATTAAGTATATACTAAATATAAACATCTACTAATATTTCAAAATAACCTTTCTCAATGCATAGGTAAAGTTTGTTCAGTGACCTCTGACCCCTACATCATAAAATAACCTAATTTCAAACAATTGGGGTATGTCTGAAATACATTCAGTCAGTTTGACATTCTAATAACAAAGGTTATGTTTTTTCTTAAGCTAGGTTTTCATAGTGATGAATTTCTGGGTGAACCAAAAAGAGAAAAATGGTTTTTTATCTATTACATACCTAAACAGAAACCCATTTATTTATTCTAATTTATATGAAAAATAATTAATTAATACGTAGAGCATCATAAAAAGATGGTAGATATGATAATCTATTTTCTTCTACTATTTACGATTTTCATGGTACGTATTTTTCTACTCACCTCACAAGCTGCACTCAAGTGCAAAACTGTCTTTCCGGCATCTTTTTCCCGTTAGAATAATCAACGAATTTTAATATAAACTGTTGCTATTTTTCGCAATATCGCGATATTTTTAAATTTGTCAAAATCAAAACTGACATAAAATTTGATCTGATTGTTGAAGTTATCGAAGATATTCAATTTAGACGCAAATTGTCTGTCTCATCTGATTTACATATGCTACTAAGACAAGCCATTGTGATGATGTAGGGGTCAGGGGTCACTGAACAAACTTTATGCTGTTTCAGTTATTCTTTATTAATTAACCAGTCTGTCTAAAAGTGTTTCTGTATACATATTTCTTGATTATTAAAACATATACTAGATGCTTAAAAGACATTAAATTTCTTATAACCATTAACAGCCATCCCCTTTTTGTTATTCCTGGTGGCTCAGAGGGCATGGATAATTGTTTTGTATCTTCAGAATAAATAAATGGGTCACTACTTCGGCCCATCGAGCGAACACTTATATACAGGGTAATTCTCTTTTAGAGAGCTAATTAGAGGTTTCTGGAGAAGTAGACAGAATTCAAATATGAAAATTTGGGGTATGAGGTTTTCGGGGATGCCCAATCGATCTAAAACATTTAGAGCAACCAGCTACTTCCGCTATAACCGGAACTTTGTTATTTTAAATGGAACACCCTATATTTTCTTACATTTTTAGATTTGTCCTGAGAAGCTGATTTCAAAAACCTATTACACTTATAATGTAAACTTATTAGTTTTGAAGTTATAGACAATTGAAAATCGCATTTTTTCAACTTTAAATGATTGCTATGACCAAACGACATAAAATCGAATAAAATGACCTACATGACCCTGTCTTAACTTTTTGAGTTCTACTTGATGGCAAAACAAGAAAGTGTATACAGTGTGATCAAAATGTTTGTACTTTTGATCATCCTGTATACATTATGTTCTTATGCCATCAAGTAGAACTTAGAAAGTATATGTAAGTCGTTTTATCCGATTTTATGTCGTTTGGCCGTAGCAATCATTTGAATTTGAAAAAATGCGATTTTCAATTGTCTATAACTTCAAAACTAATAAGTTTACATTATAAGTGTAAGAGGTTTTTGAAATCAGCTTCTTAGGGCAAATCTAAAAATGTAAGAAAATATAGGGTGTTCCATTTAAAATAACAAAGTTGATTTTTACTTCCGGTATAACCGGAAGTAGCTGGTTGCTCTAAATATTTTAGATCGTTTGGGCATCACCTAAAACTTCACATTAAAAATTTTCAGATTTTAATTCCGCCTACATCTCTTGAAACCTCTAATTAGCCCGCTAAAAGAATCACCCTGAATATGTAGAACACTTTTATACATGATCTGACGTAATTTTTTTTTAATTTGCAGTGCAATAAATTATCCCTTGAGATACTTGATTTCTATGGATCGTTGTGGGGTGGGTACCGGAATGGCTTGTGCGATATTAGCCAACATTTTCACATTAAGCATGATGTGAAGCGGAAAAAATTCTAAAAATTTGAATTGGAAAAAAGTTTTCCCATGCAAGCCACTTTAATTTGTATAGTGGGTACCGAAAGGGCTGGTCCGATCCTGCTCAAATTCTTCCTTGGACAAAACTAACTCGGTAAAGGGAAAACCGGAACTTGAACCGAGCTTTCGTTAAGTTAACTTTATTTTGTATGGTGGATATCGGAAGGCCGGTCCGATCATGCTCAAATTCAATAGGGTTCTTCTTTTGACAAAACTAACTAGGTAAAGTGAAAACCGGAAATCGATCGGATCTTTCGTTCAAAAGTTACAGTGTTTACATTTGTACAAGTACTAAACATCAAAATTAATGAAAATTATCCTGATTAAACCAAGACTCATTTTAATTACTTTTAAAATTCCATGCAAATTTTGATTAAAATAAATTTTTATTCAGGATGGTGGTAGGGTTTTCCGGATTTTCCTTACCGTAAAGTCAAATGCCATTAATTGTCAGTAAGTCGCCTCGGAGCACAAGCTTAAAGCTTCTGAGGGACAATCACTACTCGTAAGGGGGTTGGGAGGGGAAGAGATTATTATATATTCGTCCTTCGGCGTCTTTGGATTCACTATTATTTAAGTTCACAACATATAGTAACTCCATACATAAGTAGCTAGTTTAAATTTGCCTATAAATATTGTCTAGCAGAAAACGCCGACCCAAGCGCCTCTTTAAAATGCAAGTAATATTCTCCAGTTTCATAGTGGCAATAAAATTGCACTTGAGATAAAAAATATGGGGTTAATTTGTATAATTATAAATTAAAGAATTACGTAAACAGAAATCAAATCACTATCTGTGGATTTAGTGGATTATTAGGTTTACCTATATTGAAATAAAAATATACTGGAGCAGAAAATGTTGAAGCGGAAAAATTATTTTTTGGGCATTTAAAGCCGATAATTTTGGTATAATTGTTTTTAAAATTCTCTGCGCTTCTGCTAGCTTTATGGTAAAGCTAGCAGAACATTAAAAATAGAAAAAATTATTGGAGCGGAAAATTTATTTTTTTTAGGGCATTTAAATAGCCGATAATTTTGGTATAATTGTTTTTAAAATTCTCTGCGGTTCTGCTAACTTTACGGTAAAGCTAGCAGAACCTTAAAAATAAAAAAAAATAGTGGAGCGGAAAAATTATTTTTTGGGCATTTAAAAAGCCGATAATTTTGGTAAATATTTCATGTAGTTTGCCGTCAAGTGCCTGCTGGCTTTACCGACATCATTTCTCGTCATTTTGAGCCATCCACAACACGATTAGGTGAAAATATTTTATGTCAGTCGGTTGGATGTATGTGGAGACGATAACTCAAGAACCAGTCTTTTTTCATGCCCTAACTATTATAAAATTAATTCGCTTAAAACTTTTCGATTTGACCTTCATGGTTGTAACTCGAGGGGTTGAAATTTAAAAAAGTCATATCCGCCATTTTTGAAAATATTGTAACAGTTCTTTACACTTTTTTAGAACATGGAAAAAATCGTAAATCATCATAAAAAATTGTGAAACATAAAAAATCATGAAAAATCGTAAAAAGCCGTAATAAACCGAAAAAATCTGGAACAAATGGAAAAAGGGAGAATATCGGGAAAAATCGAAAAACGCGAGTAAATTAGAAAAAATCGAAAAAAATAAAAATAAAAAATCGAAAAGAATGATAAAAAATCAGAAAAATTGGAAAAAAAAACAAAAAAAAGACAGAAGCGAAACTTTTTGTCATAAACAGATCCTCGCAGCCATAGTACTGTTTAAATAAATCATTACGGTTACTTACCTTACTTGAATGATTCATGCACCACAATTAGTTGATACGTTATATTTCTTTTTTTAATATTTTTGCAGGTCACTTTTGTTATACTTCACAATAGTCTTCAGTAGCTAATGAAAAATGTCATTCTGATTACGTCTGTTTAAAAGACGAAAATATCTTCATAGACTTATGTCCATAAATGTCGTGTTGCGTATAGTTCTTGTGTTTATTGTTAAAGTGAATTTTTCGGGTCGAAGTACTAAAATCATCATATGTTTTTACCCCGTGTAATATTTGTTGTTAAAATCTGTTCTGTTGGAGAAAAAACAAACAGATTCTACAAACAACTAATATTTTTTCAAAAATATTAATTTTAAATTTTCAAACTAATTTTCTAATATGTCTGTCGGAATGTTTTCTATAATGTCCCTAATGTTATTTTTTGGTTCTGTTTTGTTGCTGAATAAATTTGTTAATTTTTATTTAATGTCCTTTTTCCATTGCAGTGTTTCTTGAAATCTCAAATATCTTTGTTAATAGGAAAGCAAAAGCTAACAAACTATACATTTTTTTAAAAGACGATAAATCGCTCTTTTAAATGCCATCAAAATATACACGGTGTTCCATTTAAAATAATACATATTTTTTCCATTTATTTTGACCGAAATTAGTAGGTCACCCTGTAGTGATGGGATAAAATGTAAAAAAACTTTTGGGTAAACGAAAACAATTAGTGAAAACCCGATTTCTTTAGAGCAATTAACGCTGTGCATTTACATTTAAAAACGATCACTCTTATTTTGGACACCCTGTCATTTAATTATTGCATACACTTTATAAAATTTTACACAAGAAAAAAATGAAACATTTTAGGAACAAAAAATTTAGGTGAATCCTTCCATTCCAATATAAAATCTCATTTTTATGAGCCTCATCCTGATCTATTTAAATTTATAAAAGGATTTCAAATTGAAATTTATTTAAACTTTCAAAGTACCGATATATGTGTTAAACGTTATGATATAAAATTGAAAAAAAAAAACAAAAGAGTATAAAAAATTTATTAATTCAATAAAAAAATGTTATAAATAGAATGTATTTTATTAAATGCATATCCAATTTTAATTTTTGTTCTTAATAAACCATTTTTAATTAAATATTTTTATATTTTATTACGATATGTAAGTTGATTAAAAAATTTTTTTGTTAAAATTTTATAGGCATAATAAATAATAATTGAATTTTTAATAATTTTTATTTATTTGTATATGGACTACCCTTTTACAGGAGAGGCGCATATTGTATATTCAAGCGTTTACTTGGTTTAAGTATAGGGTCTTTAAGAGGCGCAAAATGTAGTCGCCGTTTGAAACGTCAAAGAGAATATCCTTATCAACCCAATAAAATTGCTTCTGCTATTCCAAAATTTGGATTTTCCTTCTACCATAATTTGAACAGACCCTTCAATAGTTTTATTAATAACAAACCTCTGTCAATGTCTTGATAATAATCTAGACTACATTTTTTTACATCCTTCGCAATAAAAGCGCATCCTTTACCCAACCACATTCATTTCCACAATGTATACATATTCTTTTACCCGTAGCTGGGGGTACATCAGATACGCATTTTTTACTTCCATCGGTTCAACTTTTTTTTGTAACTTCATGTGTGTCGAACAATGTTTCATTCAAATAATAGACCGTTCTCCGCTCACTACGAAATTACCGAATTTTTTCTACACAATCGTTTCTCCATTTTATTAATCGATTACATTATTCCTTGTCGTTTGTCTACAACTTTTAATCTAGGTATATTCCCGTTTCGCCTGACGTAAAAATTTGGTACGTTTTAGTAGCGTTTCGCCAGACTACATGTTAGACAGAAATAAATAGTTGCTAATTCGCCTGACCTGCCAAGGTAATAAATATGTATATGCTGTAGAGAAATCCGAACGTAATAGCTTATTAGTCATTACTAAAGTTTTTGTATAATGCGAGAAAATGTTCCTTCTTTTCCTCTCATTCTGAATGATAATTATATCAAAAGGATCAAAAGGAAATAAGAAACATTTTTCCATAGACCATCATAACTGCGGGTGTAACTTGAATTTTAACCATTGCTTATCTACAAAATTATCAAGATGGTTTAAAAATTTAAAAATAATGTTTTTTAACATACCAGCATAAAACTTCTTAATATAATCAATATGTGCAGGTTTCTTTTCAAAAACAGTTTATAAATTTTAATAAGATCAGACGTGGAGTCGATGATTATTTGTTTTTATTCATTAATTAGTTACTTATTCTTTTAGGTAAAATTCATGATATTTATGCATTGGTTTTGAAGATTTATAAGAAATGAAAAAAATTAAAATAAACTCGAAGAGTACAAGTGAAGTTGTTTTTTGAATATAAATAAAAACAAATTCTTTATAAACTATTCAATTTTTGATAAGTTATTGATTTGCATGTATTTTGAAAATGATCCTTATGAAAAAAACAAGGTACACATCACCCAACTTATGGTCAGGCGAAAGAAACACTACCACAATTTAAGCCGGGAAATTGTAATTGGTCAGGCGAATCGGGCATAAATCTAAATCTAAACCCATGTGATCTTAAAAATCGCCATAAGGTAGTTTTAGCAATTTTCAATGATTATTTTATTGTATTTCTGATGGGTTCCAATAAATACTTTGGAATGGAATCGGAATTGTTTCGAGAATGCTAAGGTTGCGCTCCATTTTTTATAATTTTATTTACTGACGAAGCAGGAACACTTGTCAACCATTATTGTTTGTTCCACAGCTGCAGAGTTTGATAACTCCAATTTATGATCTATAAATAAATACAATTATATTTATTAACAAATCCTCTCAAGAAACTGTTTATAACAAATGGTGACAAAAGGTTACATATCGCTGATTCGATTTACGTCCGTTTTCTCTATCTCTCACCGTTCTCTAGTTGAATCAGGCTAACGGACGGACGGACGAAACCGTTTTATAAGAATTTTTTTTCTCGAAAACTAAAATCTGCAAAAAACTTGTGACCTCCCACTCCCTGGCCTAGTTATCTCATGAAAATGCGAGTACAAAGTAACAAACCGATGGCCATTTCGGTAAGAAACTTCCGTACTCAAATTTATCACAAAATATACCTGATCGTCTAGTGTTGTTAAATTAGGACCCACGTTGTGTTTAATAATCGTAGTAATAATAGTGGCATTATTATTAATAATTATACTAACCTCAGAAATTCTTTTAAAGTTTGGTGACAAGTGAACATAAATCAAAACACAAAAATCTCAAGAAATTATTTATTCATTACGAAAATTTACTGAAGAATGATGGCGCCATTTGGCATAAAAGGTGTAGGGACAACCGGAAAACCCAACCACAATCGTAATGAATGTATTAATTATAAATTAACCGATTATGTTGGTAAATACATTGTAAATAGCCTTTGTGCAGCTTATAAAAACTCCATCCAACGAATACCCACCCCCGGGAGATTTATCAACGAATATGTACAAAAAGTTCTTAATAACTTCAAGTACATACCGTAAATGTCATCAGATTCTGTGCACTGTCTCTCTGCATTATTGGCAATATTGATCTTTTGATGGATATCTGCGATATCATCTTTTATTATTGTTTTTGGATATCAGTGATATCATCTTTTGTATGGACAATCCTACTAGAATGCGACCGGATCATTACCAGCGATGCATCCCTGTTCAGACCGAATACTCGTTGGACCATAATTTAGAAAAAGATAATGCGATTGAGAATACGCCTCTGCGTAACATTGACAATATATTTTAGAAAAATATATGATAAAAGTTGTTATTTAGGATGATACAATTAACTAATAAATAGCACCCTCCCCGCGAACCCACGAAAGATGGAAATCTTATAAGCTGTTTCAGTCGATACATATTTAACCTTTGGCTCAGGGACTATAAGAAGTTGGCGAATTAAAATATGAAAATACTTATTCTGATTTATTTTTACGAAGGTAAAATAAATCCAACGAAGTAAAGAAATTGTCGTTTACGATGAGAGATGTAAAAATGGCTAGAAGCCGAAATATTTAGCGTCGGACGAAGAGCGTAGCGTCGTGGAATGGCGTCGAATATTGTAACTTCTGTTAATGGCGTTCGTAGTTTAATTTTACGTCATTATCTTGAGTGGCCCATATTTCCTTTACGCTCCCATGCATGTTATCTACCCTCAATATTTAGGCGTGACAAGAATTATTTTCTAATATTTAATCCTAATTTTTGTAGTTTAAATTGGGACATTTCAAATGGTTCAAGTGTGTATCTTATCCGTTGTAAAAACAGGTACCGACAGATGAATATCTTTTGGGAAAAACAACTTGACTTTAACTAGATAATCAGAACACACTAAATATAATATGTTTTGATTATCTCTCTAAAATTCTTGTAAACAAACTTAAGACAAAGTACGATTAGAAATTGCTAAAAAAATAAAAATAATATACCGGGGGTTGGTTCGTCACACACTTACTATTATATACATTCAAAACAATTGGTTTAGCATCAACTGATATATGACTGCGCATTTTTTTATCTTAGCTTTCACATCCACATAGGAATATATACATTAATTTCGAACTCCATTAAAACCTTCCATTTAAATGTAAGACTAAATTAAGTAATACATAAGAGTTACAGTCGTTCATTCTAATTCGAATAATTGGGATTGTTTGCGCTGTTATAAAATTTGGGTTCTTCCCTACTACTATAATAACATAAAACGAACAATACAATTTTTAGAGTTTTTCAAAAAAAAACTTATAGAACGGGTTTGTCCGTCTGTCCGTTAGACTGATTCAACTCGAGAACTGTAAGTGAGAGATGGAGATAAACGGACAACGGCAATCGACCCCTAAAATGATATCAATCTTTGACCTATTTTTACTTTCCCGCTACATACAGGGTGATCAACTACTCCGAAGTTTAATATCTCCGTTGTTTTGAGGGATACGAAAAGAAAAAAGTTTTAAATAAAAATTATAGATAGTCAGGCTTCAAATTTTAAAATATTTCGTAATATAAAGTCGCAGCATACCAAAATTATGTTTTTTTTATTGGAACACCCTATATTTTTTGACATTTTTAGATTATTCTTGAGAAGTTGATTTCAAAAACCTCTTACATTTATAATATAAAATGAATAGTTTTCAAGTTATACACAATTGAAAATCGCAGTTTTTCAACTTTAAATTGCAGTGATTGCTCCGGCCAAACGACACAAAGTCGGATAAAACGGCTTACATGTCACTGTCTTTACTTTTTGAGTTCTACTTTGAGACATAAGAACAAAATGTATACAGGGTGATCGAAGTTTGGGTACTTTTGATAAAATTTAATTTCTTTCTATTTTATCTCCTGTGTGAATTCAACCATGTGATACACAAAACAGCACCAAAACTATATTGGCTAATGAGGTAAATAAAACAGTGGATTTGGCTTTTAAATGAAATTTAATTAATCTTTGAAAACGATGAATGTACGAGGAAGTTCTCTATTCTACTAACTCCATTTAATATTCGTACATTAATTAATCTAATAGAACGCACTTTTAAGACAAAACAAACATTCAGGTCATAGGACCAGTAATCTGGGATACAGTTCCTGGAAAAAAGCTTTAATTGATTTAAGTGGCATTTATATAGTCTTTTTGTTAATCAATAAGCCGAAACATTTGATTTGCCCTTCTAACTTTAGGGACATAATTTAACTCATCTAAATATATAAAAATATACTGTATGTGTCTGTATAATTTTTTTTTCAAAATAATCAGTTTATTCTGAAGATATGAATTTGACCCTACCTCCTGAGTCTACATAGATTATTTTTTATCTTAATTTTATTGCCTATAAATTGACACATTTGTTATTGTACAACCAAATACAGGACGCGCAAACCTCTTTCTGTTACCTAATATAATTTTATAAAAAAATTGGCCGGTATGATAAGAATTTGTGTATACTGCAGTTGTTGGAAATTTAATTTAATTATAAATTTGCTAATACATTGTGTAGTTATTGGGTTTTGTCAGAAGACAAAGGATTAAAAATTGTATATGATTATATACTTCACTCTATTCTGATTTTTCTGTCGTTGTTGGGTTTTGGCAGTGTGTTATTGTTTTTGCTACACAAATTAAACTACCAATGTAGGATTTGGAAAGTTCTTTCGACTTTAAATCCACTGTAGTGGCTTTGCGGAAATGGAATTTTTATTTATTATAGATAATAATTAAAATGAATTTTTATTCCTGTGGACTGAATTTTTATATTGATTATTAAAAACTGAATAACGTAATTGGTAACATACTCAAATTTACACATCTTCAACTGAGTTTTTAATTTTTATATAAAACCTTAATATATAAAAGCCTTACTTAGTTTGCTTTTGTTTTAAAACCATCAAGTACCAATTTATAGGGCATATTGCAATTGCGCGCAGCGGTCAGGGTTCTCCAGTGGGTGTCCTAATCCAATGTTGCAATTGCGCGCAAGCCTTTAAAAAGGTATATTGTGATTGCGCGCAAAGTCGGAAACTACAGTAAACGGAAGTTTTATGTACTTCTTATACAGGGTGTTTCATAAGAAATGGTCAATATTTTAATCATAGGTTCAGGACTTCAAAATATTAATATTTTACTAAATAACTTTGGGTCCACTACTGAGATATAGGTTGTTAAAATTAAAATTTATTTTTCGTTTTTTTTGCAATAATTTCTTTATTATTTAACGTATTGACTTGAATTTATGGTATGGTTATATTTTTAAGTTATATTGACCATTCCTTATGAAACGGAAAATTTACTAATTTTAAATAATTAAGATAATAAAAAGTGGGTACTTTCTACATTGAAATAGTGATTACAAAAAAACTAAATATTGTTTATTTTAATTTATATTGTATTTCTAAAGATTTTTGTTTTACTGTCATAATTGCCTTAATCCTTCCGTTGCGCGCAATCACAACATCCGACTTAAGGGCAAATTTCAGTACCCCAGGAGGTATTTGACCGCTGCGCGCAATCACAATATACCGAATTTATATGTTCTTATGGTAACACTCGGAAGTGGTAAATTGGGCGCGAAGGTTATCTGCTTCATAACAGGAACATGTAAACTGGCTGCATGTATTTTAGAGTCAGTTAGGCGCAAACGTAAATTGTTCATATATTGGTATCTGTATGAGGTGTACCTTATAATTCTGGTATTACATTTTTTAGTATTCTTTTTTAATATGTTTCTCCATCTATATATTAAGTGGTAATTGTCTCGTACAGACATTTTAGGTTAGGTTTACATGTTTTGATCACAGACCCTTTTAGATATACATTCAAAGGGATTATTTTTATTTACTACCATCTGGATTAGGAAATATATGAAATTCTGCATAAAGTTTCTAACTATCTAATATTATAATTCCATTTAAAGTATTATTTAAAACTTGATTTTTTAAATTATGAATATAGCTGTAAGTAAAAACTGCATTTTTTCCAGATTTATTTTCTTTTCATACATACAAATGTTTTAAAAATCACTTGGCGAAACTGTATGTACAGGTCATTACTCTTTGAAATTACGTTAATGATTAGCTTCGTAATTTTTAAATAGCTCTCTTGAAGGTCAATGTTTTACATACATAGTCTAAAAATGAACTATAAGTAAGTACATCATTAATTATTACATAATTGCATATTCAATGTCAAATAAAAATTAACATTATTCAAATAGTTAATCGTAATTACACGGGTATTATAATTTCAAAAGATAAATTTATAAAAATTGGTATTTTATTGTAAGTAAATAGTCTAAAAAAATATTTTATACTGTTATGTGCTTATTAACCAAAACTCTTCAAGGGTAAATAAGGTGAATATATATCATGTACATTTGCACTTGATAAGGACTGTTTATTATCATTATCATTATGAAAAAATAAACATTAATAATCTAAACGGTTGGCAGACGTTATGGAATTGTGATAAGTAATTTAATATAAATCAGTTTTTTAAATCATTATAAATAAAAGTCAACCAACTTATTATTTACACAAATTCATTATTTTTTATTTTAAAGATTTAATATTATTTTTTGTTTTAACACTAACCACCACCGTCGCATCATCTGAAAGCTATCAAATTCATACTTTAGGGAAAAATAAAAATATTGATAATTATAAAAAACATTCAAAAAAGGTCATTGATAATAGAACATGGCAGATAAGTTGTTTGGGCATGAAGTGTTGGAACATTTTCATTTCATTTTTTATTTAAATAAATATATAAAATCCAAGAACGCAATTATAGCGATCTGTATGTCTACTTTTCTTCTGTTTTTGTCTTATTTCATTCTTTTTTGGTTTTTTCATATTCATAGAAAACTTGGTTCACCGTTACCGACGATAGGTTAGTCGGTCGATGATCAAAACAACGATCCGAGATTGAAATAAGTAACATACAAATATAACCTCAAACTAACATTGACACTTAATAAAAAAAACTCAAAATCTAATTTGAAAAAAAAAGTAAAACTTCATATGAGATGTTATGTGATGGAATGCAAATTATCATCTTGCTCAGCTAGTATATTTTTGGATTTTTGCTTTCGACAATTGATGAAAAGAAAATGTCTGCTGATTCTTGGCCAATAATATTTATTGGCCATGTTATGTATATAATTCTTATCTTTGATACACCAAATATCTGCTGGTGGAAAATTAATCCTTTTATTATTATTATTATTTGAATTTAAAGTTAAGTATTAAGTTAATTTAAAATTAATTTTTTTTGTTTTTTTAGTTCACATTGTTACAAAAGCGTGTTTTTTTAGTTTATTAAACTATAATTTTATTTTTTAGTCTTAAAAAACTCAAATGTATAAGTAATGATGAGGACTCAAGTCTGAGTATTTTATTTCATTCATATTTAACTTTTTTTAATTTTTTTATTAAACTTTTTATCGATAAGTGAAAAAATCTTGATTGAATGGATTTTGAAAAAATCATAATTTCCTACAGCGAAAACCTCCACATACCAATTTTAATTCGAATCTAATAATCGCAAATCTCGTTAGCCATCTTGGATCCGTCATCTTTAATTCATGAATTGTAACAAAAAATTCATCATTTCCGACCCCCAAAATCTCCCAATTTTGAATCTAATCTAACCATAGTCACAAGTCTATATTTTTTTTACCATATTAAGATATGATTATCTTTCTTTATTCCTAATAAAGGTTAAATTATTTTTTTAATACTAATGCAATAATTGGTTTGGAGACAGATTTTTTTAAAAAGAAAGCAAAACATGCATTTTTTTTAAATATCTTTTCATAATGTGAATATATTGCCTTCGCTTTTGAAGAAAAATCAAACTTATATTTTCCAAAAATATGTGAGCAGCGCCCGCTGGTAAGCAGGCAAATGAAACTTCTAAAAAATAATACATCTTATAATTCTCCAGTTTTGAAACCGGAAGTCGCAGAAACTTGAAACTCGCTTGGGCACATATTCAAGGTATGCCGAGTCCATTGCCGTTGTCCTTTTGTCTCTCTGTTGTGATTCCTGAGTTATAGCGCGGACGGACAGAGCCGTATCATACGACTTTTTTTCAAACGTTTAAAACTACTCAATTTTACCCAACACATGTTTGTTTTAAGTTTGTGAAGGTAATTATCCATCATTTGCAAAAAACGAGAAATGCCCAAAAAACACTTTCTGTTAAGCAAACAAGAAAATAAGTTAGTCCGGTTTTTACATTTACTTTGTATCAGTTCAAGGAAGAACTGTTTAGGTTTTTGGATATAGTTGTTTAATTAATCAACGAGAAAAAGTAAATTCCTTAACTTTTCCGTAGAAAAAAAGATAGGTAAAGTACGAGTCTGACTCGCGCACCGAGGATTCTACTAAACCGACCGCTGCATTAAAAATTAGAGAAGTGGTAAACGAAAGAACAAATCGAGAATTAGAGAAGGTGTCAGTTTAGTTTTTGGGCAATCTATAGATAGTTTGTTCATCATGGGAATCTCGGAAGATTTTCTGACACTACGAGCTGCATGTCAAAAATTATGTCGTAAATCAAAAAGAAAAAAAACGAAAAACAATTTTGGTATTAGTATCTAAAACAATTTGAATATAAAATAACGGAAATCGGAATAATAAATGTTTGCTTTAAGTTACAACAGAAAACAATTACTATGAGGTATAGTTTTACTCCATTATGAAGATTAATGTTGAATTCGAATATAAAGAAATAAACTATAATTTGAAGCTAAATATTACATAAGAACAAAATTAAAGCTTACAATATTTACATTCGTAAATAATATAATGCGAACTTTTATGAAAATTCTACTAATATAAATTAAACGTCAAAATTATAAGTAATTCACTCATTATTATTAAAGAACTTATTACTAATGAATAAATCTATTACATTGAGTAAAAAAACTATTTTTTTATTTTTAATCTTTAAAATAAGACAAAGCCCAAGTTAGTAATTTATGCTTGGTAGTTGAAAAAAATTGTATGATACAATTACAAATTATCGATTTTCGGATTTTTTCATTTACTTGTGCTTTGCTTATTGAAAAATTTCATGATTCTAGCTCAACGGGAAGTATCCAATAGGTTTTGATTTATTTGCGAGTGCCAAAATATGCGGCATAAATTTTTGTATTGCGTTGAGACTTGATTTTTTTACATATAAAAATGACACATAATTATTTAATTTTAAGAAAACGGCCTTGACACACACAGAGCGACAGACAAACGGACATTCAAGTGATGCCATAAGGGTTCGGTTTTTTCCTTTTGAGGTAGGGAATATGATGAATACAGCGATAGTGTCGCATTCGCCTTTTGGCTCGCAAGGCAAAATTTTCATTCGTGAAAAAAAGTATCACTTTACACACTTATTCCATAAATACCCATTAGCACCCACTATAGATATGACATCATTTACGCTAAAAATATATACCGCATTTCTGCTGCGTACCTACACTCACTTTGACTTTAACGTTTATTTATACTTAATTTGTTTCCGTATTTGGCAATATTACACCATAAATTGTCATTTTATGATTTGAGGCCTTATTCTTAATTATCAGTAAATGAGTAAATTAATTTTAAATTACATTTATTTTTTATTAAATAATAAAATTATGAAAAATAACAATTGGCGTAAATACAGTTTAACAAGTACGCTATATTTTTAAATTATTTATTTGTTTTTTTATTTAATTTTCTACCCATCAAATTTTTAACCACGACGCTAAGGTAAAAGTTTCCTTATTGATTTTTCTATTTAGTGTAATTTGGCATAATCAAATGCGAATTGTCTCGAATCATGACTGCACAAAATCTGAATCCTAAATAAATTTGAATTGTCAGAAGTGACAACAAATTCAAACATTCTTTCTTTCTCCCTTTGTTCTTTCGTTCTCCACTTCTCTACTTTTTAGCGTAGCGGTGGGTTTATAAAGTTTACACTCATTTTATATATACCAGTTTTATCGTTTTACTCGTTCATTGAAGCACGAGGCACGAAGGACAATAGGTCATGAAGAAACTACATCAATTCACAACATTTCTACTGAGGAATTGGTATAATGCTTTTTCAGTTGAAATTTTTAACCTAAATACAGTTTTGTAGCCAAAAACGACAAACTCTCTAGAGCTCAGCTTTATGTGTCGTTAAATTAAAAAATGGAGATAATAAAGAAATATTGGCGTTTGCTTCTGAAAACTCTAAAAATACAAGAAGTGTCGAGATTTTTCTTTTCGAGATGGCGCCATCAAAAGCTGCTGTCAACAATTTAAGCTACTTTACTATTACTTTACATGTACCAACCATGCAGACATCTACAAGCAAGCATTAAACAACATACATACGTTTATTGACTAATAAAAAAAGCATTTACCAGTGGAATCCTGTGAGTTTAAAAATAGATTACGAAGATGCAGCTATTGTGGCCCCTCGAAAATGTTTTGCAAATATCACCATAAGTGGATGCAAATTCTATATTAATCAATCCTTTAACGACTATTTTGTTGATTAATCGTTGTGCAAAAGATGTATACAGGGTGTGTCACGACGAGTTTAAACTACCTGTATATTGAAAACTGCTTAAACGATATTTACAAGGGTTTCCACATCTAAATAAAAATATTTTCAACTTTCGGTCTATACAGGGTGTTCCGAAAGTAACGACAAACTTTGTTATCTTAAATGGGTAATCATGTATTTTTTTACATTTTTAAATTCGTCCTGAGAAGCTGATTTCAAAAACCTATTACACCCATATTATAAAATAAATAGTTTTGAAGTTATAGACAATTGAAAATCGCATTTTTCCAAGTTTAAGTGATTGCTCCGCTCAAACGACATAATATCGGATAAAACGGCTTACATGTCCCTATCTTACCTTTTTGAAGGTTTAAGGAAATAAAGCACATGGTCAGGTACCACAATTTAATGTCACTTTCTCCTTTCGCCGGTAAAAGTGTGTTTTGGCACGTGCTGACTTTCTCCAATATTGTTAATTTTCACAGTTTTAACTGTGGGTGGTCGGTTCCTTCGAGCCTCCATGTATGGATGGCGATCTTTTTCCTTCACAATTCTCTTTTTCCGGGATGTTGATCCCCCTGTATTTGCTGTGCCTAGATGCGGTTAATCACTGCTACCCCCTAGGGAGCAACATTTATTTTTATTTCGTTTATTATTTAAATTTTTTCAATTTTTTCAAAATTATTTTAATACGTTTCAAGTACCATCATGTACGATTTAATTTACCTTTCTACTCTTAATGGGTCTTTCACATTTTGCGATCAATTCGTTTCCTTGTTTAGTACTTAATATTTTCCTGATGATGGTCAGTGACCGAAACTAGTTGCCTGCTAGTACTTTTTTGTTATTAAATTTGTGGTACCTGACTTTGTGCTTTATTTCCTTAAACTTTGGACCACATTTGAGATATGGATAACCTTTGGGAATTATCTTTTTGAGTTCTACTTGGTGACATAAGAACAAAATGTATACATGGTGATCAAAGTTTACGTACTTTTGATAACCTTCTATAATGTTTTCTAATATGCTACCAAGTAGTACTTTTGATGTGGAACAACGACAAACCCTTGTATACAAATTTTCATAAATATCGTGTAAGCAATTTTCAATATACATATAGTTTTAACTTGTCGTGACATACCCTGTATATGCTAGGGGGAAAGGCATTAAATAAAAACTCGCTTGAAGAGCTATTGCCCAGTTAAGTCCAGTAAAAATTCCGAAAAATGTATGCTTCGACATTTTTTTATACTTAAAATCATGTTTGAAGTACTACATAACAACATTAAAATATAAACAAATAACCTCAACGTGGTCCAGAAAAAAATTTATTTGGTTTTAAAAATCAAGGGATTGCGATTATTATTTTAATCAATAGGCAGTTATTGTTCAATCAATATAAAATTTGTTATTTTTTAAATAATATATAATTCTACAATTTGTATTACAAAAATTCAAGTAAATTTGTTTAAAATTAGGGTTCTCTCATTTTTCTAATTTTTGATATATATTGGAAACTAATTAAATTTTTTTTTATCAATACGGATTTAAGTGATCAATTATCTATATACTGCTTAAACTTTTTTCTAGTTAGGCTAATAGTAAACTCACAATGCTTAAAACACCCCCCCCCCCCCCATTGTCACATGCAAATTAATTATCTTTCCTGAACATATTGAGTTTTTGTATAAAAAACCAAAAAGTAATTTTGAAAATTGTGAATACCATTGTGTATCAAAAATATATCCAAATATTTTTGAACTTCTGGAGACACTAAAAAATGAATCGCATCAATATGACTTTAATTCAACAACTGTAATTGTTTATGTTTTACTTCTGTTTTGAAAGATAACAAATTTTACTTATTTAGGTTGCTTTCAAGGTATTATGCCTTTAGATTGACTTTATAAACCCAGATATAATAAATATTTGAATTCTATTTTTGTTATTTTTTCTTACAGGATACTCTATTCTCTTACGTCGACAAACAAGTTGAGACTTTTTTAAAAGAAAAATGGGAAGATCCTGCAGTAAAGGAATCCGTTAAAATTCTGAAGGATGGGGAATTAGATCAAGAGGCAGCTGTCGCTCTTATTAAAGAACTAACAGAAAAAAAAAGTGAAAATAAAGGACTGAAGACATTGCAGGGTTTAATATACAAGAAAGGGTATGAGAGTGCTGAACTTAAGGCACAGTAAGTACAAGTGTTTTATTTATATTGGGGAATAATTTTCAACTTTTCAAGTTAATTTTTAATTAAAATGAAAATGCTACAAATATTTTATTGATTTTACAGAGTATTTTGACCATTAAGTCCGTTTATTTTATCAATTTAAAAGTGGTTGATGGTCTACAATATAATAATCTAAACAAGTAAACATTGCATCTTTTTCTGTATAATTAATTATGAATTTTGTGATTTTATTAGTGTCTTCTCGGACGTACCAACTATTTTAAAATCCTGGTCGAATTCCCGCAAGGTTGCCATATTTTCAACTGGAAGTCTAGAATCTCAAAAACTGTTGTTCTCTCACACCACCGAAGGTGATCTGTCTGCGCACATTTCAAAATATTTTGACCAAGATACAGGATCTAAAAATGAATCTGACAGCTATGAAAAGATATCAAAAGAATTAGATGTCAAAGGAGAAGAAATTGTATTCGTTACCGACGACATTGAAGGTAAATAGTTCGCTGCTTTTTTCTATTTTGTCTACATTTGTTTTATAATAAGAGGAAAAGAAAAAATAGTCGCATCAGAACATTAAACTAATATATATATTTTGTCACTAAACATATTGACGATAGTCGTATGATCATACTATGTTATTAAATATTTTTTGTGAAATATAAAATTATGTGGCACTAGGAAATTTTTCATATAAATTTAAAATCTTGTTAAATCACTAACGATATTACGTTTTCGGTATTCCCGCGAGTCTGCTAATTTGTTGGGATATTGCTGTGGTCTGTTGGCATTTTTGAGCTAAATTTAAAATTTCTACTTTCATACTCAGTATTTGAAAGTAATTTCGTATGTAGTTGTTGTGGACATACATGAGCTTCGTCAGAATGAAAGTCGGAGGGGGAAGGGGGCAGGTACTCGAAATTGTAATTTTTCAAGAAATAATGAACAAACTGATCAACTAAAAAAAATAATAAATTACACTCAAATTTAAAGTCACAGCTTCCTACGCAAAAAAAACATTTTTTTTATGTTTTTAGCCAAGCTCAAAATAATATTATTTCGGATGCATTTTAGGGGCCTTCCTTCAATCACTATAATACATTTAGGTTAAAAAAAATTGGTTTTCTTCGTTATTTTTATTTTCTTTTTTTTATTTTTATTTTGAAAGCTTCATTTTTTTTAGTTAATTTTAGCTAGATTTTGTTTTACACCGTTAAATTGAAAAATATTTTTTTGACGTCAATAAGTGAATGTCATTTACACTTTGGTACTAAAAACTTTTGGGGATCATTTTTTTACCCATTTTCTTCAATTAAATCATAATGGTCGTTTTTATGTACATGTCTACAGGGTAAAATTTCAACTTTGCACCAAGAAAAAACCAAAAATCATAAAAATTTTAAAAAATGCCGAGAATGTTGTAAAAATAACGAATAAAACCAAATTTGTTTAACCAAAATGTATTATAGTGATTGAAGGAAGGCCCCTAAAGTACATCCGAAATGATATTATTTTGAGCTAGGCTAAAAACATGGAAAAATGGTTTTTTTGCGTAGAAGGCTGTGATGTTAAATCTTGAGTATAATTTTTAATTCTAAACAACTTTCCTAAATAATTTTTTTTTGATATTGTCCAAAATAAGGGTACTTTACTCTTGGTCAAAATTCCTATTTTTGCCCGCCCCTGTATACCATTTAGAAATTTTAAAGTTTGACGCTTGCATTAGCAGTTTTACGCAATGCACCAACTTTTATCAAGAATAAAATTTTCTGTCAAATGAATAATAATTTTTTTTCCATATGGTGCAGACTTTTTGAGTTGCACTGTATAAACTTTTCGTAATCAATAATTGTATATAGTTGACATTCAAACATTTTCTTTCTACTTGACTTTTTTGTTAATTTTTGTTTTTATCTGATTTTTTTCTTCAACTTTCTTACTTGGTTATTAAAAAAAAAAATTATCACTTTGTATCTCTTTTTAAATTAAAAAAATTATATTAAAAAAAACTCGTAGAGTATTTCATTACAATATATTAGAATAATGTACGTTCGTTCATAAAAACAAATCAACATATGTGGCTGAGTGTGCTTCTCATGAGTATAATAAAAGAAATAAAAGTCAATTATTGGTACCGAGACACAGTACAAAAACGTTTATCTGGGATGTAAATTTTATAAAATCCTTCCAGTTGGCATAAAGAATAGCAGCATTATCTACAATTAAAAAAAAATAAAACAACTTTTATTAGAAAAAAAATTGCTATACGATAGAAGAGTTTCTTACATAATATTTAATATTTGATTTTCGTGTTTGTTAATATTGAGCCAATTAATTATTTTGTTTGTATATATAACCTGCATCAACTTTTTTTAACGGCATTTGTTATGTTAATTTTATGTATACAGGGTGTCCCACGACGTTTTGACAGTCCAAATTCTCGAAAACTGTTCATATGACATGTATGAAATTTGGCAGATATAAACAGTCGAAACTGATGCTTATATTTATTATAAAATGACTTCCGTTTTTCCTGTCGTTTCGGATCACGTGACCCCAACATAATTTTTTTAAATGGGACAACCGGTATAATATTACAATTTTGGATATATCATTCAAAAACAAATTCAACGATACCACACTTGTCATCATTGTATTGTGCAGTAATGATAATAGGGGCAATTATGTAAATGAACATCTGTATAAATTATTTTATCAAAAAACGTAACATAGGGAATTAAAAAGTACAAGTAATTAAAGAAATTGTTCAAATTGATGACCATGTACATTGATACAATGTTCAAAACTTGTTAAAAGATTTCTTGTAAGTGATGCTGTAATCATTGCGGGTGTTACGGTCCGACATGCCTGTCTTATTTTATCTTTTAAATCATCTAAATCAATCGGGGGTGTGACATAAACTCGACCTTTTAAGTAACCCCAGAGAAAGATATCTAAGGGTGTAATATCCGGAGAACGGGGTAGCCACAGAATTGCACCATTCCGACCAATCCATTTTTCAGGAAATCTGTTGTCAAGATATTCTCTAACTGGCCCAAAAAAGTGAGGAGATGCTCCATCTTGCAGCCACCACATTGTTTGCCTTTTATGTAAGGGAATATCTTCAAGTATTTCTGGTAGAGTATTTTGAAGAAAATCTAAGTATCTTTGCCCCGTTAATGTTCCTTCATACAAATAGGGACCAATCAACCAACCGTTAAATAAACCGCACCAAAAATTGATTCCCCATACTGTTTGAAAATTGGTTTCGCGCATCCACTTTGGATTCTCCTGCGACCAATAATGACAATTATGGCGATTAACAATACCATTGTTATGAAATCTACTTTCATCACTCCATAATATATTTTCTAAAAAAAGGGTCATCATTAATATGTACTAACATTTCAGCAATAAAAGTTATTCTCCTTTCCGGATCTGCAGGAACTAAACCTTGTATTTTATAAGGATGGTATTTGTGATTTTTCAATACTCGTTGGATTGAACTTCTACTTATTTGTAATTCTTGTTCAAGAAATCGTATTGAGGCGTGTGGATTTACTTGAAGATAAGCCAAAATATTTATCACATTATCATCTGTCTGAGCGGTCTTTTGACGAGGAACTTGATTTTTACCGCTTGGAAAAGAACCAGGTCTTAGCTTTCGTTCGACATAGACAAAAGTATTTTTGCTTGGAGTTATTCTATGAGGAAAACGATTTCTGTACAAACCTTGAGCATAAATAAGTAGCATGTCAACATATTCATCGTAAGTAAAAATTGAAGGCATTATTTACTTATTATTACAGTGTCTTCACAAGAATATGACTAATAATGACAGTTCTTGAATAAATTTCACCTAACAATAATGAATGACAACCTATGTTGTTGATACTATTGTTTCACAGCCATCTAAACTTTTGAGTGCAAAATATTGCTTAAATAAATTTAATAAAAATAAATAGCTACTATTATCATTACTGCACAATACAATGATGACAAGTGTGGTATCGTTGAATTTGTTTTTGAATGATATATCCAAAATTGTAATATTATACCGGTTGTCCCATTTAAAAAAATTATGTTGGGGTCACGTGACCCGAAACGACAGGAAAAACGGAAGTCATTTTATAATAAATATAAGCATTAGTTTCGACTGTTTATATCTGCCAAATTTCATACATGTCATATGAACAGTTTTCGAGAATTTGGACTGTCAAAACGTCGTGGGACACCCTGTATAACATTATTTGACTTTTGTATCAACTACATATGACATATGAGGTGTTTCACAATAATTGTATAATTTCTTGGTAGGTGAAATAAATAAATACGTGTCACATAGAAATGGAATATGCGATACTAGTTGTCTTCGTTTATCACTTCCCCTAAAACATCGAATTGAAGGCTTGACCGAATTCATAGTGTTATATTTGAGTAACAGAATTCAAATCACACCAATGCTAATCCGTATAATTTATCTAAATTCAAATTCCACTCTTTACAGGTGTTGATAATCGCAGAGGCTGTTGTAGTAGCATCCATCTGTTTCAGTTCGGTGAATCCAAGAATCTCTTCTTTGACTATTAAATCACTGTCGACACATCTTATACCAATAGATAACTGCTCAACAGGTGGCAACATCGGATGTTTCATCACCTAAGATTGAAAAACCATCACTACTATTTATTTTATCAATGATAGTTTTTCTTACAACGCTGGTTAAGAGTACTTTTTCTCCACTATCTATCCTAAACTGAAGGAGATCTTGGAAATTTCCTCCAGTGTAATATTTTCTTCTCAGTGCTATGTCGTGTATTGCACAAAACAATAATTATATTATTGATGCCGACTTTTCCATATTTTCTTGAATTAGTCTGTTTCTCTGAAGTATTTATTTGTTTAAATACTGTATAGGACTGGGCAGAAGATATATTGTCGAATGAAATCGCTCTGATTTTAAAGTACCTGTGCCATTCTAAATCTTCATGCTTTTTATTTAGATAAATAAAACGTTTTATGATTTTCACAAAAATATATAACAAGTTTAATGATCAGTAACATGTTTCGTTGTAAAACTAATTAGTCAAAAAAAGTAAATCGTCATTCCAATCCCCCTCCATCACGAAACAAAACTTCGAGTCCCAAATTATTTACTTCCATATCATTTCTTCCTTATATTAATTCCGAATATTTCGGCAAAATTCTTCACAGGGAAAGTGAAAAAATCAAGGAAATCGCCGAGTATCTTCCTTCTACAAAAATCCTCTTCTTTCTCGTCAAATTCGTCTACAAAATTCCGTGTTCTTGAGCATTAGTATTATTTATTTTTAAGAATAGAAAAGATTCTATAATAGTAAAAATTTTGACTGTAATTTAAAAAAATATCTGAATGTTGAAGTATGTATTTGAATACCGGATTATTTTACCTTTAATTTCATAAAGATTCGAATAAAACCTTAGAATACACAAGTATTTGCATACTAAATAACAATAGATTTAGACTTAGGAAGAACAATATGAAAAAAATTATAATTATCCTAAATCTACCATCATTTTTATGCACATGTCGTCGGTTTTAGTTCAATGTCGTGGAAACTAAATCCGGAAGAAAACTGACACAACTCAAAAACAGTAATTTTTCAGGAGAAGCATTTTATTATTTTTAATTTCAATTATAAAATTTTCACTACTATAAAAACGTATCACCCCAAGTCGTCACCACGATTTAAGTTGGCATAACCGGAGACTTAAGAAGACTGTAGTGTGTCAGATGGCAATAAATTTGAATTAAGATGGTGCCTACCTCCAATTGCAAACCCAAAAATCTCGTTTAAACTAGTTTCGTACGTTACTGATTAATGTTGCGTTGCGCAGGTATATGTTCTGAAAATAGACAAGAAAGATGATAAAATACTCTAGAAATTACAGTTTATTATTATAAAACAATGCAAATATTTGTCTTGAGTCATTCCTTAATTTATACAAATCCTTACCCCTTAGATCCGATCAGTTTTCAGGGTTGGCATACACAAAAACCCAGTGGATTTTCGACACAAAAACCAATCTTCAATATTACCAAAGATCCAGTGAGCTTTTGTGTCGAAGTCAAAACCCATTCATACCGAAATAATTGTCTTAATTGAAATTTTTTTATTAAAAAAACCGTGCCCTAGTGATAAATAACAATCAAAAATTTAGGATCACTTTCCCTATGTACATATCTCAAAAACACTGTTTTTTTTAATTATGTAATTTTTTAGTATATATTTATATTTCAATAAATTTTGATGTATTTTTTATTTGTAAATATATTTTTAATTTTAGAAGCAAAAGCTGCCAAAAAGGCTGGATTAGTAACCTCTCTCATCACCAGAGAAGGTAACGAACCACTGCCTGAAGAAGCTTCTAAAGAATTTCCAGTGATCGCTACTTTCCAAGACATTGTCATTGATAAATCAGTCAAGCGTAAAAACGAAGAGGAGGTGCCACCCACAGAGGTTCGTTCTAAATCTAGAAAACAAATATAATTTTATTATTTTAGATAAAATTAGGTTGATCGCGAATATTGTTGGTTGTGATTTAATTAATGCATGCTTCTTTAATTGCATATTTTTTTCTATTATTAATTAGTTTCTGACCTATTACAAAAGCACTAATTTAAATAAAATATAGAAGAATGAACTGTCTAGTAGATTAGTTTTTTTTTTGGGTGGTAGCTATACTTTTTGTAAATATTTACTAAATAAATTCTTTATTAACTCTTTATGGTCTTTTGTCTACTGGGATGCTGAAATACTTAAGTTTTTTGTATCTTAAATCCTTTCTGCTTAAAAAATCTTATTTATTTGTAAAATCTTGCATACGTTTTAGTATTGATCATATTTTTTAGGCATGATTATATTTTTGTTTGTTGAAAGATAATTACTACATAGTTTCCTAACTACAAAACTAGTTATTAATTAAAATATATGTTTCTGTACTATTAGAAATCGTAAAAAAATTCAAATGTATATAAAGTTTTTGTCAATTTTATAGCTGAGCATGTTATTTTTGGTCATAGTGTCTAAAATTTTTGATCATTTTCGATTTTTTTGTCTTCCAAGTGTTTTTTCTTTCAATACGGATTTTATTTATATCCGAACTAGATAAATTTAAAAAGCGGATGGTGTCACACTAACTTTAAAACGATTCTTGTTACAAACTTGACGTTTTTGCTTCTTTCTTAGATCCATTAAAATTAGTAAAAGGCTGTTATTTTTTACGTCCATATTTTTGATACGAAAAATATAAAAATTATTTTGATGCTGTTTATACTTTTTGTTTGGATGATTCTTCATTATTTGCGTTTCTCCTAGGCGTTATTTATAAATTGAAATTTTTTAATTAGTAAAATTATTACAATTTTAGTGCTATATGCAAGTAGGCCACTGGGTTTTGCGAATGTCCGAGTGACTATAAAAGTAACACTAAAGACAATCATGACAATAAATCTGTAATAACAAATAATATAGAAATGGCGACGTATTATGTAAAGTTTTTAAATTAGCACTTAAAAGTCTGTTATCAAATATGCCTACAAAAAATATGTATAATTTTTTTAAACCTATATTATATTTAAAAAAAAAATTTAAAATATCTACAATTAATTGATAATACTGTTAAGAGATGGCAGTACATACGAACTAAATTCCTTTTTAATAGAGTCCAGCTGTAAACATTAGAAAAGAAGAAAATTGTATTGTTTTTGTTTTGGCCGTGACTAGCAGTACATCCGTAGTAGTGCGTAAAGTAAAAAAAAATTCAAAATAATTTTTTACATGTGCAACACATTTTTTGCAATATCCTTATGTTTCTTATCTTGGCAAGGTTCTATGTGCCAGAAATCAACTGGTTAACTTCAAGATTTTGGAAAATAGCTTGTTAACCTCTTGCATGCGAAATCTATTTTTGTACATAAAAATTATGGTAGTAGAAAAAATATTGTATGCAACCAGTGTGCAAAGTGCCTTTTTTCACTCATGTGATTGTCGCACTCGCCTTTGACTCGTGCGACAATATTCACATTCGTGAAAAAAGAATCACTTTACACACTTGTTGCATATCTAACTATTATAGGAGTGTAAACATTATACATTTTTTATGATTTATTTGACTGGGTATTGATAAAACATTGAGTTCAATGTAACTGATTCATAAAATAAATGGTGTTTTTTTGACCGATTTTTCATACATAACTAACACGTTAAGCGGTTAAAAAGCATTAATTAGTAACACCAAAACGTCAAAATAAAATTCTATTCGAACAGTGATTTAATTTACAAATAAAGCCTTTAATTCAATACAAACAACTATCAGGAAAAAAAGGCCAAGAAAGTAAATAGAATTAGTTTTATTGCTAGCCAAGGACTTCGAATAGTATATTCTGTAGCATTTTCACACGGAGAAATATATTGCAGCAATAAAAAGTTTGCAATATCGCTTTGCAACTAAATACTCGCTTTTAAATGAGTAATTTTCATAGCAAAGACGTGCGAAATGTACTACAGAATCGCACTATAGTAGAAAATCATAAGTTTATGCTAAATTTCGCGTTACATATGAAAATTACTCATTTACAATCGTGTCTAATAGACTGTACACTTTCTCCAATACTACAAAGTGTGAAAAGTCTCAAAATACGCCTTTGCTGTTCTAATTAATATGAATGTCACGGAAACGTCAAACACATGTATCATCTCTGTATCCATAGTTACTTATTGACCGGGCGTTAAAATGGTTTCAGAATATTTTTCCAATATCAAGAGAGATTGTTCATATTCTGTTATTTTAAATTGATTTCGAAATAATTATTCAGTAATAGTCCTGTAGACACGTATTTCTTAAATATGTTTATAATATCCAGAACAGCTGCAACTGCCAAAAAAGTTTTATGAAGGAATTGAATTTTGTATTCTTTTATTAATTTTCCTCTAACAGCTCTCTTAACATATTTTTTCTTCTTCTGCATAACATTTTTTTAAGGTTTCTTTTTATTTATTCAAAGATTATATTTTCTGAATCTGAAGAAATTTCGGTTTAGACTAGTTGCTAAAGCCACATGTACTGACCTCACCTGTTTGTGATTTCTATCTATTTTTGAATCTCTAACTCAGCTATTCCAACTCAGCGTAAAAAATCTAAGATGTGCTTGGTCAGTTTTCACCAAAGACGGACTTGTGAATCTGTATTTTTACTATCAAATCATTGTTTCATTTCTCTTTGCTTTTGCCTATTTTATATTGTTTTTCTTAATTCAGAAACGTATTTTTTTTGTTATTTTTTAATTACGTAACATATTCTAGCGTTTCTGTTGTAGTTCGATCCGTTTTGTTGCTTTCTCAGTTATCAACCGAGGAAGGGAAATAGATAGATGGGTTTTTGATATATGGGTTTGTAAAAATGGTTTTTTAAGCCTATAGCTTTCCTATAGCCGGTTGTTATCTAGTGGTAACTTTTTTGGATCTTCCTGCCACTTTTTTGGACTTTCCTTCTACTTTTTTGGACCTTCTTGCCATTTTTTTGGACCTTGCACTTTTTTTTTGACCTTTCTGCCACTTTTTTTTGGACCTTTCTGCCACTTTTCTTTTCAATTACTAATTAATATAACACAAAATATAATTATTGAATTTTTTCTGGAATATAGGTTTTTTAAATATAGGTGATTTTGTTCCACATTCTGTTTTATCTATTGGGTTTTTTTTCGGATTTTTCATTTATTTATAAACAGTAGTTTAAATAATTTGCATCAACAATAACTATAAATAACTTGATGATTTCCCTTCTATAACATAACTGACATTTCAAAGACTAAAAAAAGCCGCAAAAAAAAAACAAATTTATACAAATAGCGAAATAAAAACATCGAATAGTCCAATATTTTTAATGACGTATCTACATAATCACTGCATAACTTTGTCTCGGAACATTGTTCAATAATTGATAACAAAAAATATTTATTTTTAGCAGGAAAAGAAACAATCATATGTGTATAAGCTGCACAAACGTATCACTTAAATATTGCACGTGTTGTAGCCTTCACAGCATAAGCCCATTTCTATTGTCGTATATAGTTGGTTTTGTATTTGAAACAAATGACAGAAAGTAAATTCAAAAATCGGATAGAAAAACGCGGAAAAATTTAATTTATTTATTGAACAATATTAAGCTTATTAGTGTGCGATAATAAGCTTATCGAAATAATGTCACTTTTCTTGGCAAATTGGACAAAAAAATATAAGAGTCGCAACATTTAATGGTTTAGATTTTTTTTAACGAAATATTTCCTAATTTGTATAAAGAATATTTGATACGATTTTGGCAAAATTTTTTATAGGTATCTAAATTATTAAACATGAGATATTTTGCAAAAAAAAATTATTTTCTATTCCATTCTCTAAAACAGTTCAAAGGACAACAACGATAAAGAAACAGCATCAAAATACAAAAAAAAAACAAATTTATAACAAGTATTTATAAAATATTAATTAATATTGTTCATCTTTATATCATAGAAACCTTCATCTTTTTTGGTCTTTTTTCAAATTTTTTGTTCTATTTGAAATTATTTACCTTAATACCTTTAAAAGAAAGCATATAGTGTATTCATACTTAAATGGCTTTTAATGAACGATAGCAATAAAGGTTTGCCTTTTAGGTATTTTATGTCTTATCAAAGGATTATCTCTAACGGCGGCTCGATGGGCCGCTTGTTTTCTCCCAATGACAACAAAAAAACAAATAAATTCCTGCGCATCTAGATACCATAACGAACTAATTTTGCTTTTACAACAATTTTTTTCAACAACAATACAAATCGGTATAACCATAACAAACAAAAATATATAATAAGGATTATCCGTATTTAGGAAAATTATTTTGAGAGGTGATTGGGATTGAAATTAGTTTGCAGTCTTTAATTAATAAATTTAGCGGATATTTCTGAATTTGACTAGTAGAAAAGTACGTCCTATTTAGGAAAATTATTTTGTGAGGTGATTGGGATTGAAATTAGTTTAGTCTTTAATTAATAAATTTAGCGGATATTTCTGAATTTGACTAGTAGAAAAGTACGTCATCTAATAATATTTTACAAATTACTTACTTATTTTTACTACTGAATTGGGAATATGAAACCTTTGGTTTTTAACACTAGAGTACGTTTCGCTTACTATGTTATTACCATTATAAACTCCTAATGATGGTCACATAGTGATACGTACGTCTAGTCTTTTTTAAAAAAGAAAGTGTTAATAATTCACTTTATAACTATAATCAGATTGTCACAAAAGCCATTTAACTTTGAGTAACCTATAAATTATTGAAAACAAGTGAAAAACGGCAATATTTTTACCGTAAAATTTAGTCACGAAAACAAATTTCTATAACTTTAAAGGAAGGAAGCGAAAATGTTTAGTAGTTTTAAGAATTCAGGCTGGCACCATTATTTTATATAAATAAAATTCACATACATTATTAACTCATTGCATACAAACATTTATAATATTCGAACGTTGTATTATTCACTCGTTCTATTTACCAAATACCATTTATTTCATTTCATATCATCGTCATTTTAATTTTTCCACATTCAGGAAGAACGACCTCCGAAAATAGCAAAGAAGGAAGAAAATGGGGTAGAAGAAAACGCAGCTGAAGCGCACAAGCCTGTTGCTGCTGAGACTTTGGAAGAAAAGATAGAAGATGAACCCATGGAAGTGGATGCTACTGTAGAAAAGGCTGAGATAGTCAAAGGTAAACTAAATTTATTCTTTACATTTTAGTCTCTTTCAGAACGGTTTAAAAAAATACTATTTTAACAATATTTATATATTAATACGCAAAGAGAAAACATTGGACCCATTTTTCAGCGCATTGCGCGAACGGAGGAGTGTGAGATTTTGCATAGTTTAAGTTTATATACCGATGGAGTTCAGAAGCCAAAATTAATATGTAATGTGTTACAAATAAGACTATTTTTAGTTATCGGTACCATAGGCTAAGAGGCTGATATTAAGATGCGAAGGCGTGGGTTTGATTCCTAACCTTATCAATTTTTTTTTATTTTTTTTTTTAGAAACATTTTTTCTTTGGGTAATTTTATTTTTGAAGTGAAACTTGTCTAGGCCCATTAGTCGATTTTTGGACAAGTAAAAAATAGGAGAAAATAGAGAAAATTAGGAAATGTGCAAAAATAGGAAGAGCAGGGAAATAGGAAAATATAGAAGAATAGGAAAAAATAGAGAAATCTAGGAAAAAAACGGACAAAAATAGAGAAAACTAGGAAAAAAATAAAAAATAGGCAAAATAGGAAAATATACGAAGAATGCCTGCGAACGTCGATAACTTTTTTCGATTTTCCCAAATTTCAAAAAAATAAAAATGGAGAACATTCAGTAATATTAATTTTCCATTTACTTCAATGAGATATTAACACTTTTTTAATTTATACATTTTTACTGAAACGTGAAACAAATATATAAAATGTAATAGAACTTGCGAGATAAGTAACGTATCCGGCAAGATTTGGCTTTTCGAATTCGTATTAATCTAGGGACTATTCCAGTAAAATACTCCAGTCAAATATGTTCAAAAAAATCCAAACACTGATTTACCTAATGAGGAATATATGCTAAAAGTCTGAGGAATATGACACTAGTTCTAGCGGCAATGGCAGAAAACGGCCCTTTTTTCGGTTTTTCGTTAATATCTCTAGAACTGTAAGTCTGAGGTAATGAACGCTGATAAAATTTGCAGTAAAAATGAATATATTATGTATTTTTCTTGTATTCCCAGCGGTTACAGAGTTATAGGGCGCTAAAGACTGCGTATTTTCCAAAAAATAAATTGCCTAAATTAACCGAATTCCTAGTCATACCTATATCGAAAACATGAGTACGGATCTGTTATTGTTTATTTTATAACGAGGAATTCACAACCTTGTCAAGTCAACGAAATATCTTGAAACGGACTTTATCCAAATCAACTTATGACAATATTGCTTGGTACATGTTCTAGAGATTCCAGTAAGCTTCAAGTTTTCAAGTAATTTTAAATACAGTTTTTATTAAAGATGATGTTAAATTTAACACAGACACTCCCACATTAAATCATTATTAAGGTATAATCATAGCATAAAGTACCGAAATTCTCTCTTAAAATTTAATTTTCTGTTAAATTAACTTAATCAGCTTGCAAAGTACCGGGCCTTGGTCAAATATTTTTAATTTCACTCTGCTACAAATTCACATTTTAGCGAAAAACTGTTATTTTATAAGTTTGACGTTTATGTAACTTCATTAAAATTAAAACTAAGAAAGATGGCCAACATTCAACTAAGAAATTAATTTCTTCCATAACTCAAAACAGCGCATGCTTGAAACTGTCAAATATCTGCTTGCCGCCTAAAAGAATCATAAGATTCAAAAGATGACAGCTGATTTCTTTTTATAGGTTAGGGGTTACGTTTTGTATATTTTTTACTCTTTTATGTAATTTATATATTTCCCGTTTTTCTTCATCAATTTCAAAAAGCAGAATGGACACCATGTTTAGAAGAAACTGGAATATCTTGGGCGTCATCCTAGTATATGCAAAGAATTCCTCAATCATTAGATTTCATGTACTGAAAAAGTTTTTCAAATTGTCTGTATTTTCTTCGCAATCTCAGAATAGGTTTAACGCCATATCTTCTATTTCTCCGATATTTGTATACACAAGAGACTCCCATCACTAATGCAATAAATTGGTATATAGATTTTTTGGTCGTAGAATATAGAATATGTTTTTGCCAATGGAGTATTATTCAGAAGGTAATAATTAAGAATTAAGATAAGGGGATTCTTTGGTCGTAATTTGTACTATTTACTTTGTAACTTCCAAGTTTTTTACCATTTAGGAAAAATGGTCTAATTGCCTTCTTCTTTTAGTTTGTTCCTAAAAATGTCTACCAAAAAACTTAAAATATAATTTAGATGTAACTTAACTGCTGATTAGAATTAAGTTGAAAATACCATGTTTTTCATATTTATAACAATCCAACATCACTGACGCTTATTTCAATATTTTTATTTGCAGAAAAAGTCGATGAAGTTGAAAAAGAAACTCCCGAAACTAAGGCTGAAGAAAATTTAAATACTAAGACTGACGAAAACACTGCCTCAAAAGAAGCGACTGTAGCTGAAGTAAAACCCGCGGAACCAATTATAGAAACAAAGACTGAAGAAGCGAAAAAAATGGATACAACAGAGGAAGAAAAAGTTGAAGAACCAAAACCCATGGAGAAAGTAGAAAACGAAAACTTAGAACAAAAGAAATCAGAGTTACCAAAAGTTGAGGAAACAAAATTGAAGGCTAGTAAAGTAGAAGCTAAAACAGAAGAAATTAAAGTAGTTGAAGAAAAAAAAATGGATACTGCACCCTGTGATAAAGTAGAATCTGAAGAGAAGAAAGTTATTTTAGAAATGGAAGAGAAGAAAGTACTGACAGAAAAAGAAAGCAAGAAAGTAGTTTCAGAAAAAGAAGAAAAGAAAGTAGTTACAGAAAAAGAAATCATAAAAGTAGTTACAGAAAAAGAAGTCATAAAAGTAGTTACTACAGAACAAGAAGTCAAAAAAGTAGTTTCAGAACCGAAAGTAGTTAAAGACGACAAGAAAGTAGAAAAAGAAGATAAAAAAGTAGAAAAAGATGATAAAAAAGTGGAAAAAGAAGACAAGAAAATAGAAAAAGAAGAGAAGAACGTAGAAAAAGAAGAGAAGAAAGTAGAAAAAGAAGAGAAGAATGTAGAAAAAGAAGAGAAGAAAGTAGAAAAAGAAAAGAAAAATGTAGATGCGGAAGTAGATGTAGAAGAAAAAAAGGTAACATCAGAAGAAAGTAAAGTCGTGACCGAAGAGAAGACAATAACTGCAGAAAAGAAAGTAGAAACAGAAGTAAGTAAAGTAGAAAAGGAAGTAGAAACAGAAGTTAGTAAAATAGAAAAGGAAAAAAACACAGAAATAACGGAGGAAAAGAAATTAGTTACAGATAAAAAAAAAATGGTAGATGAAGAAAGCAAAACAGGTAAATGTACCGCGACAAAAGAGATTGCTGTAGAGAAAAAAGAAACTACTGAAACTAAAACGGAAAATAGTGTATGTTCAACAGAATCAACATCAGAATTTGTCGAAGATAAATTAGAAAAGATGGATGAATCGCAACCTGTAGAGACTAAAGAAACAAAGCCTGAAGGAAAGCCAGCCTCAGTGGAAAAGACTGAAGAATCCAAAGTTGAGGAACAAAAAGAAACCACAAATGGCGAAGAAAAAACTGAAGTAGTGTCTGAAAAAGAAAATAAAAGCGTTCTGGCGAATGGTGTTGAAAATGAAGTGACCAATGGCACTTCAGCAGAAGAAAAACAAAATGGCGGAGCAAGTGAAGCCATAGATAGTAATATTGAAGAAATTAAGGTAAAAAAAATTGAGGATGTTCCACCAACAGACAGCACTCCTCCTGTAAGTGTTGAAGTATAATTTTTTATATATTTCTCTTGTCTGTAAACATTTAGGGTTTCATTTTTTACATCGTTTTTATTTATTTGTAACATTTTACATTTCGGTTTTTTTTTGTTTTTTTTTATTGCTAATTGGATCTGAGGATAAGGTTCGCAGTTTTAGTTTTTATGTATTTCGAGCTTGTGAAATTACCATTAAAGGGGGCCATTTGTCGGTAATGTGACGTCTGTCAAACCATTGAATAATTTTAAGCCATTTCCAGTTTCCTTAATTGGCTGTTTTAACTGTGATTTAGCTGTGTTAAATTAATTTTTTGATACTCGAAATGTGATAATTTAAATTCTAAGGTTAAATGTAAATATATCACGCTTCAGCCAAAAATAATAATAGGGTGCTAAAAAGCGCTTTCAAGCTGTTTAGAGAAGAAATAAATGACCATTGTTATTTTATTAATAATGTCAAATGAGGGAAAAAAAATTCAAATTATTTTCGTTTGGGGTTTTTACAATTCAAGACGATTTAAATTATTAACATGTGTGATCTATTATTTGATCATGTCAAAGTCCTAACAGAACTTGCACATATTAGCACTTTCTATTTTTTTGACATGGATAAAATTTTTTTTTCTAAATGATTATTTTTCAACAGCTCTGAGGCCCCTGTAAGGAAAGGCAACTAAAGCAAAGTACTAATAAAATGTTAAATTTGATAGTTGACAAAACATTACTGACAAATGACTTAAATATAGATAAAAATTTCTTCTGACTGACTTTTTAATGTTTCATTTCATGGATGTCACATAACTTAGAATCTCTTTTTTATGATCAGAATTATATCATTCTTATTAGAATGAAATCTTCCACAATAAGTGCCAACAACACTTGTTAAGACTGGTTATCGAAAAAAGACTGCGAATAAATTGGCATTTATTTCAAAATTCGATCAGTATTTTTTTTTAACTCGTAGTATTTCTTATCTTGCTAAGACTGTTAACTTGTAGGAAGAAGGGATGTAAAATTTTACTAATTACTCCCTGGAATTAAATTTTTGACTTGTGTTATTTTTTTATTTTTTAGTTTTTGTACTTAGTGTGAAAGTAACATTTATAAACAAAACATTCCTAGTGAAGATTCGTTTTTTATTCAATAATAAAAAATACTCGTTTTATCTTGTACTCGTTGTACTTTTTAAAGTGGAAACTAACTGTACAATGAACCTTCTAGAAAACTACTTAACTAATCATATCTATTTTCGATATATTTGTTATGATTCACGATTCATGGATATTGAGGGTTTCCACTCTGAAATAGACAACAGTTACTAAATTGAACCATTACAATTTTAAAAAATAATTGTGATATCAATAATTTTAACTATCACATTTTTAATTTTTATTCGTTTTTAAGTTGGTGTATTTAATAATTGGCCTAATATAAAGGTCTTATTTATTGTATACGTTCAAGCACCATAATAAAAATTTTGTAGCGTTTTCTGTCTTTTATTTAATCCTTAAATGACTATTCAGTAAGAATAATTTAAAAATAATTTTGCTTAAACCAATAGTTTGAGCGTCATCTAGAAACATCTTATATCTAGTATTCTTATCTTAGAAGATGTCATTATTTATAAAAAAATCTATAGCAAATAAGCACTTTCTTTATAATTTAAGTGAATTTTCCGACCTAATCAAATAAAATAGAGGTAAGTAATTCTGTATCAGATATATTTTCTTTTCAAATAGTTGTCTTTATCGTTACTCGAATGTTTTAAAATTCACAGTGCAATTAACAATGAAATTTCAATTTATTGAATATTCTCATACAACTAGTAAAAGGAATAATCTCTGCGCGATTTTTAAAGACTACGGCCCGTTTCCGTCAGCGGAAGAAAGTCCGATTCGAAAAAATCAGAATTTTTTTTGCAACGAGCCGGTCTTACACAAATCAGTATCGACAAATTTACTTTCCTTATCGAAATATCTAATAGAAGTTTCACTTGGTAGGCGGGACCGGGATCCTCGTACCCTAAATTGCTCATCTGATTGAGCCTTTCTTTTTTGAATAAAAACTCATGGCCGAAAGAATTTTTCGGATCGGCCGTACTGTTCTCGAGTTATCGTGCGCACAGACAGACTTTTTTTCGCAGAAAATAATTTTTTTCCACGTTTTAAATCATTTGGAGCAAAAAAAAAATTTGAGATTTTTGCACGATTTCAATACTACGGTTTGCCATACTTCACCAAGGTTGAAGTATTGGTGGGCCGTAGTAAATGATTAAATGTTCTAGTAGTGGAATAGTATATTGTTTAACGAGCAAGGAATGATAGTTATTTCCCACGAGTATGAAGTTGCAAATCATGCGAGTGGGAAATTTGCATTCCATTCGAGTTAAACACTATACTTTTTCTACGGCTGTAATAGATAAGCGAAATGATTTAACAAATAACATGAATTTCAAATTTAACGTCATTCAAAATTTCTAAAGTCATTTTATCTTTTCTCAAGCCACTTGATCTGTCGTGAGTGTAGATTGTCAAAACTCATTTTTAATTATATTACTACGGCCCGCCCATACTTCACCTTCGGTGAAGTATGGCAAACCGTAGTTTTGAAATCGTGCAAAAATCTCAAAAAATTGTTTTGCTCCAAATGACTCAAAATGTCATGAAACGTGGAAAAAATTGATTTTCCGCGAAAAAAAGTGTCTGTGCGCACGATAACTCGAGAAAGGTACGGTCGATCCGGAAAATTCTTTCGGCCATCGGTTTTTATTCAAAAAAGAAAGGCTCTATCAGAAGATGAGCAATTTCGGGTCAGAGGATCCCGGTCCCGCCTACCAAGTAAAACTTCGATTCGAGATATCTCGATAAGGAAAGCAAATTTGTCGATAATTATTGGAAAAATTCCATTTTTTTCGAATCGGACTTTCTGCCGCTGACGGAATCGGGCCGTAGTCTTGAAAAATCGCGCAGAGATTATTCCTTTTACTAGTTTTAATTTGTCTTCGTTTGCATTTTTCCCAAAATACTTTAGATGTTTGTGTTTAAGGTTTATGACGAGGAATGTTTAGTCAAACTCTGCATAAAAACGTGGGTGAAAGCGGGAGAAAGGATCAGTCAAAAATCAAATTTCAAACTACTAACGTCGTCACCGACAATCTTGTATCTAGCGTCGCGACGCCGACAGTTTCGACAATCATTTTTGTTTTACTTCAAAACCCAGTAATTTTCACAAATTAACTACGAACACTATCAATTGAAGCTGCAATATTCGACGAGATTCCAAGACGCTACGCTCTTCGTCCCGACGCGAAATATATCGGCGTCTACCCATTTTTACATCTCTCATCGTAAACGAAAATTTCTTCACTTCGTTTAGATTAATTTGGTCTTCGTAAAAATAAACGAGAATAAGTATTTTCACATTTTAATTTGGCAACTTCTTATAGTCCCTGAGCCAAAGGTTACTGGAACAGCTAAGAAAATTTCCATCTTTCGTTGTTCACGAGGGGGTGACGTTTATACCATCCCTAAATAACAACTTCATATATTTTTCTAAAATATATTGTCAATGTTACCCAGAGCCGTACTGTGTCAATCGCATTATAAATTTCTACATTATGGTTCAATTCAGCCCGAAATATGGGTTACATCGCTGGTACTGAGCTGGCAGTAACTAAATAGGGTTGTCCATACAAACAATATAAAATAGGTATTTCTGATACCCCAGAAGAGCAATAATGCAGAGAGACAGTGCACATCTGATGACATTTACGGTATTTAAAGTTATTATAAGAACTTTTTGGTACATAAATGTCCCATTAGTGGGTATCTATTGGATTTGTATAAACTCCAAAAAGGCTGTTTACAATTTATTTATTGTCAACATAATGGCAAGTTCAACTTAAAATAATAGTCCACCATTTTTTTGCATTTGAGAAAAAAATGAATTTCTTTTTATGAAAAAATCGTTTTTTCTGCTTTTTTCTTTAACTTGAAAAATTGATATTTAAAAATTACTGCATCTATGCAACTTGTAGTGGACCTACGTCACTTATGTGCAATAGCTGCAGCATAATATTAACGAGGGCCAGTTTCTCTAAATAAAATTGACGTTTTTAAATATAGATGACGTTTGCTTATAAATATATGTTTTTGTGTTTACTTTTACCTTTGTTTACGGATCTTTACAAATACAAATAAATACGGAAAATTATCAACCAGCTCTACAGAGTACAAACTACAACAGTGACAGTGAAATATGCAGTAAGCAGACGCGGGCGCGACCTTTCACTTAATCATGAACGCTTGTGCCCAGCACTTATGTACCAAACAGCAAATTATTACCTGATCTCGTTAAAATAGTCGTTTTCTTTATCTAACAGCGGAATCTAATATCTATGTATCTCTCTCGATTTTGAATGCGAATTCACAGTGGATAGGTCGAAGTTTTCATCTTTATCCAATTATCATATAATGGTTTTCTCCATCTTTGTCTGTATAAGTGAGATTTAACATCTGTTGTTCATTCGCATTCTCTTCTTTAAACATTTGCAGTTAATGGCTTGACGGTAACTTCATGCAAATAAGTGAGACGGTAATTTCATGCAAATAAGTGACGTCACGATCGTAATGGCGGCATATTCAAATAATTAGAAATTTGAATTTTTAAATTAATTTATTCAAAAATCTAGCTCAAATTACGGTAAATAATTAAACTCAATGGGTTCTACTTGATCAATTCTAACTGTTAATAAAGAAAAAACGTGAGATTATATTTTTATTGGTTAATTCATAATTACTACATTCATTATGATGGTGGTTAGGTTTTCTCTATACCTTTTATGCCAAATAGCGCTATTATTCTTCAGTAAATTTTCTTAATGAATTAATATTTTCTTGAGATTTTTGTGTTTTGATTTATATTGTCACCAAACTTTAAAAGAATTTCTGTGGTTATTACAAGTATTAATAATAATGCTATTATTATTACTACGATTATTAAACACAACGTGGGTCCTAACTTAACAATACTAGACGATCAGGTATATTTTGTGATGTGATAAATATGAGTACGAAGTTTCTTACCGAAATGGCAAACGGTTTGTTACTTTTGTATTCGCCTTTTTAATGACATAAACAAGCCAGGTAGGAGGTCACAAAAGAGGATATTATTTTATATTAATGTTGATAAAGTTATACTTCAAATTTAATCTATTAAAAGATTATTAGTGGTTAAATGTTATGTTTATTAAATGTGATAGAAGAATTGATATGTAAGTAAAGAAAAGGAAACGAAAGTATTACAGATAAATTGGCAATAAATTTAAGAAAAGTAAAAGAATCTTAAAATTTATTAAAATAATGAAAGATGATATAATAAATTTAAAATTTTGGAATCATAATACATTAAATTTAAGTAATCAAAGTCAGATAGTTAAACAGGGAATATAGTGTTAATAAAACTAAACCAAGGTTGCGATATCAATAAAAATCTATGTAAAAAAAAATTGAAAAGCAAGACATGACCTCTCGCCATTTTTAAATCCAAAATTTACACGTTAACACAAAAAAGTATGAAAAAAAAAATGGGACTTTTTTGTAAATTTGGCAACAATGGCTAAATTTTTGAAAATTTGATTGATACCAAATGTGTAAAACTTTATTGCCATTTTGTTTAGTAATGACGTCGTTGTCCGATTGATACCAAAATCTAATCAGATCTAATCTAGGGTATTATAATCTTGTATGCAAAATTTGAAAATTTTTAATTCAGTAGTTTTTGAGTTATCGTTACTACAACGTCCATACTAACACACACACACACACAGAGATCATCGCGAAAATATCAAAATCTTGAAACTTGTTTATCCATTGAAAACTCACTATCCAATTTTTAGCATGATTACTATACCTTTATCTGAAGGGCGAGAGGTATAAAAAAAGATTTTATTGAATGTTTTATGGAAATATAGAATGGATATTATATACCAATTAAAATAATAGATGGATTTTTTTAAAATAAAAATTTAATATATTAATGAAGAAAAATTTAAGTTAAGATTATTATTGGAAGAAATTGGGTTATATGAAAGTATTTGAGAAGCAATAAATAGAAGTAGGAAGAGATTTGGTTAATAAAAAAATTATGGAATTTTAGGTTTAGAAGCAAAGAAAAGGGAACAAGAGGCAAATAACAGGATAAACAAAATTTATATTTTTTTTATAATTGTTGTAATGTTTAATTTTTCTGTAAATATGCTGTATGTTAGTGAATGTCCAAACTAATATCAGTAGTTTCCGCCTTCTCAAACAGCCATATTTTATTAGATTCATTTGTCAATTTTCGCACAGAACTTTCATATTACTTTATTAATTGATAAGCCAAACCAAAGGAAAATTGATATTCTATGCCAGAATTTAATTTTTTTTGTTTATTTTAATAAAATTTAAGATACAAAATAGTATCATAATATACACGATTTTTAAAAATTTGTGATTTTATTTGTAGACTTTAATTAAAAACCAGCCATTGGCAAAGAATTAACCTTTTTAAACACATTTTTACTTTAAATTTCAATATATTTGTCTTTGTTTGTTTAACCTGTGCGAAGTAAGATGAACATATTTTTGACTAGTTTACATATGTCATTTCCCGCCCAAAACCAGCCTTAACGAGTTTGTTTTATTTTTGATTAAAAAATGGCGAGACATCAATTTTTTTGTTTAGTATTTATTCAAATTTGTTTATGTTGTTTAAAAGTTATTGTAGCTTGAATTTATGTCATGAAATATTCTCACCACTTTTGCTGATAGGATGAAACTCGATCTGGCTAGACAAAATTGTTATCTTCTCGAGATACAGACTTCTTACAAACAAAGACAATTAGTAATTCCTAGATCAGTTTTTATAGCATTCATATATTATAAAGTTATTGTATTCCTAAATATTTTAGAAATAAATCTTTTTTAAATCCAAGTTTCAACCCTTATTCTAGTAATTCATGTCAATATTTGCAGTTAAAAATTACAAGAAAAAAATATTTAAAGAAATTTTAATTAGTTTTTTTTTCTGTCTGTAGCTTTTAATAAATGGGAAAAAATAAAAACCACAATATTTTTTTTAGGATTTATTTATAGTTTACAATTCTTATACAAATATTAACTACAAAAAAATGAAATCCTTTACAATGAACAAATACTTCGAATCGTAAAAAAGGTTTCATTATCTGAGGTTTATTCAATTCAACCCCGATAATTTTTTATATATTTTTTTCTTTTTTGATATTTCTTCCATCTCAAAAGAAAAATTATTAAAACGATAAGATAACGGAACCTCGTGCAAGACTAGTCTCAGTGCAAGTTTAAATATTTTTATTTTATTTTATTCCTTCTTTAAATTGTAATAATAAAATAAGATACGAATTTCAGTTCGGAATAATTTTTAATTTACAAAAAGAAAACTATTGACCAAGACTTTATACAGGGTGATCGTAAAAGTAAGATTTGTAATATTAATTTTTCACAAAACATATTTTTTTTTATAAAATTTAATCAAAGCGAAAATTTTTAGGAATAGGTAAATATAGAAATATAGTTAGGGCAATTTAATTTGGTTACACAATGAGAAGCAAATAATTTTAATTTTTTTATTTGGAACAATTTAATTGCTTTAAGAATTACGCAAAATTGTTTTGATTTATGAAAACTATAATTTTATATTTGTGGTTAAAAACATTTGAATTATTTTCGTTTTCTAAGTAAAATCGATTATGTCCAAACATTTTGATTCAAATGGCAAAAATTTTGAAATATCACATTTTCTCAAAATGTTTCAAAACTTATCAACATATTTGATGTCCAGTGAGTAAGGTGTCTGTGACCTTCGGTCAACTCGATATTTCGGTTCAAGTTTTTACGAGGTTCCTATCAATTAAGTTGATGTGTAAATCCATGTTTTAAGTGAAAACATTTTATACCATTTACGAGTTTAAAATAATATTTATATTTCATGAGAAAAATGGTTTTAAATAAAAAGGATTTGGAAGAAATTGCCGCTATTGTCGATAGTGCCATAAAAACATTTTTAGATGAAAAGTATATCGATAATCTGGTCAAAAAAGTCAGTGAGAAAATTAAATCCGAGAATAAACTAGCAATAGACAGCGTTAAAAAGGAAGTTAAAGTACTAATAAATGAAAACTCTTCGCTGCAAACTAAATTGGATAATTTAGAGCAGATAAACAGAAACAAAAACATAAGATTTTTTGGCGTGCAACACAATAAAGATGAGAAGATACAAGATGTAATTACTACCATTTTAAATCAAAATATGAAGATTAAAAATGTTTCTATGTCCGATATTAAACAATGTTATCGCGTTATCAATAAAGATACCGGAAATACAAAACCTCCTGCTGTGCTAGTTCGCATGTCCATAGATTTGAAGGAAAAAGTGATGCGTAACAAGAAAAACCTAAAAACCACGGGAATATACGTTCAGGAGGATCTAACCAAGGTGAGGTTGTGTCTACTAAAAACTGCCACTGATCTTTTATCAAAAAATAATGTCTGGTGTCGTAATGGAAACGTTTTTGTTAAATTTAATAATCAAGTGCTTAGATTAAAAAATATTGATCATTTACATGAAATTCTTGAAAAAAAATAGTCTAGGTTTTCTCTTTTTGCTTTTTATTTTGCATTTTTTTTGTAGCTAATTATGATTGTTACAAATATTCGGTTTTCTCTTTGTTTTATTTTTATGGTTATGTAGTCTGTCTAACCAATCCTAATATTTCTTTTACTTTGAAATATGAAATTGGGACAAACAATAAATAAAATTTACATTTTTTTTTTTTTTGAATTATTATCAATTAAGAACTTTTTTTTTTACTATGTAATAATTGACTCAAAATTGTACCATTAGTTGCAAGAAATATTATAAAACTTAGAATTAATTTTTTAAATTTTTAGTTGGATTTTTCTCATCTGAATTTTAAGTAATGTCTACTCTTAACAACAATAACATTTATTATGTTTCATTTTTTATTTTTTTGGTTCAGATAGTTGCATTTAGGACTTGTGTAATATCTAAAAATTATTTTTAAGTGCAATTAGTTCATGTTCTGTTTATCTATAGCTAATTTTAAGTTAATGTTACGCACAAACGGCCTTTCTTTTTTCTCATTAACGGTACAGTGTAAAGAACTTTTCATTATAATGTTTTCACATTTTAAATAGTATATGTATGTTATAAGTTTATCACACTAAGTAATTGGGTTTTTATATACATGTTTGCTTAAACTTATCTTGGTTTCAAATGTTGCTAGTTTGCTGTGTATATATGTATAATTTTTTCCCATCATTAGTGTTTACCTCAAATTTGAAAAAATATAAAAAGTGACTGAAGGTCATTGTCATAATAATTGTTCCAAAACTCACTAAAAGTAATCTACATATTATTTGTAATACTCTATTCTATTTTATATTGTCTCTTCTTCTCTTTTTCTAATCTTATCTTTCTTTTCTTCGTATATTATCTTAGTTCACTCTATAATTTATTTATTTTTTTCACTTTATATACCAACAACAATTAACTTTTATGTCTCTAAAAATCACTCATATAAATATACGGTCTCTTATACCACACTTTATAGAATTTCAAAATAAAGTGATTAATTGGGACAGTGATGTGGTAGGTGTTACTGAAACTTGGCTTAATAAAAATACTAATAATGATATGATACACGTAGATGGTTATGCTTTCGTACGAGAGGATAGAATGAACAGAGGTGGAGGTGGTGTGGGTATGTATATCAAAAATAATATTAAACATGAAATAATTTTGTCGGGTTCTAACGAAATAATGGAATATTTATGGGTAAAAATTAGGATAGAAAAAGAAGTAATTGCAGTTGGTACTGTTTACCGTCAGCCTAAGGGAGAAAGTTCAGTTTTTTTAAATCAAATTGAAAATATATTTGAAAACGTATTTGCGGCTTATGACAACATTTTAATTGTTGGTGATTTTAATATTAACATGCTCAATATTGATAATTCAGTAACTATTAGGTTCAACAATATTTTAGAAACTTTTAATCTTACACAATTAATTAAAGAACCAACACGTGGACCTTCATTACTTGATTTAATTATAACTAATTTTGATATAACTGACTGTGACCAAATGGTAGATCATAATCCAATTGCTGATCATTCAGTTGTTAATTGTACAATTAAAAAGGATTTTACATTTTTTCCTGTAAAAAAAACTTTTACATACCGGCCTCTTAATGATATTGCATTGGAAGATTTCACAAACGATTTAAACAATTTGCAATGGAATGCTTTATATTATACTGCTGACATTGATGAAAAGGTAGCAATGTTAAATTCTAATATTTTAACAGTTTTAAATATTCACGCACCTGTTCGATCTATAACTTTTAAGAAGCGTAGTTATAACCCGTGGTATACCGAAAACATCAAGCTCATGCAGAAATTAAGAGATAAAGCTTTACGTAAATTTCGAACAACTCAATCTCCAGAACACTGGCAATACTATAAGCAACTAAGAAATTATACTAACACAGCCATTAAAGCCGAAAAAAAGGCATATTTAAATAATAAATTTCAAACTTGCACCTCAAAAGAAATGTGGTCGGAATTGAAAAAAATAAATATTGGACATCGTAAGCTAATTGAAATTCCCAATTTTCTTAAATCGGTTGAAACCATTAATAACTATTTTATTAATAGCTCAAGTCAGATTCCAGTAAACAATGAAACTTTAAATTTTTATAGGAACAATAAAAAAGAAAATATTATCAATGTATTCAACTTCAGTCTAATCACCAACGATGACGTAATTAAAATAATAAATTCCATTAAATCTAAGGCCTATGGCAATGATGCATTGAATATAACTATAGTCCGTCTTTGTTGTCCAACTATTATTCCGGTTATTACTCATATTATTAATGAATGCGTTCGTACCGGATATTTTCCTTGTGACTGGAAATTTGCCAAAGTTTTACCACTACCTAAAGTTGCTGCTCCAAAAGAATTTAAAGATTTAAGATCCATCAGCATTCTTCCTGTTTTCTCTAAAATTTTCGAGCGTGTTATGGAACGTCAAATCAGGGATTTTGTTGATAGCAATCAAATTTTACCTATTAAACAATCTGGTTTCAGAGAAAAATATAGCTGTGCTACAGCCCTTGCAGATGTCATTGACGATCTGATCAAAGAAAAAGATAACAATAAATGTTCGATTTTAGTACTTCTTGACTTTACAAAAGCTTTTGACTTGATCAATCATGATATACTTTTGGCGATATTGCAATATTACAATTTTAGTCATGTATCTATTTCTCTTTTAAAATCTTATTTGCATAAACGTTCACAAGTAGTCGAAATAGATGGAATAAAATCTTCTCCTTTGGGAGTAATTTCTGGTGTACCTCAAGGGAGTATTCTAGGACCACTTCTATTTACTTTATATAGTGCAAGCTTTCCAGATTTTATTAAGTTCTGCAACTATCATCTTTACGCTGATGATACACAGATCTATATCTCATTTAAGTCTGACAATATACTGGAAGTAGCTGAGAAATTGAACTCGGATCTTGAAAAAATTTATCAGTTAGCAACATCACATTCTTTGAAAATAAACCCTATCAAATCATCAGCTTTAATATTTCATAGTAACAACAATTATAGAAACAACAATCAATATTTCGAGAATATTTCATTGAAACTAAATAATACCGAAATTCCTTTTAAATCTAATTGTAAAAACTTAGGTCTCGTGGTTGACACAAAATTACGTTTTAAGGAACATGTCACGGCTAAATTAAAAATAGCATATTTTAATTTAAAATTGATTTACTCTCAGAGGCAATTTTTATCAACAGATATTAAAAAAATGTTATGTGACTCCTTGGTCTTGTCGCATTTTAATCATTGTGATGTTGTATATGGCCCATGCCTTGATAATGAAGACTCCTGTCGAATTCAAAAATTACAAAATTCCTGCATACGTCTCATTTATGGTATAAGGAAATATGAACATGTCTCACATAAATTTTCTGAACTTAAATGGTTAAAAATGGAAAACCGGAGGCTTTTACATATGTATTGTTTGGCTCATAAAATTTTAAAATATAAAACACCGCCGTATCTGCATTGTAAATTGACCTTTAGAACAGATATTCATAATGTGAATATTCGGCAAAAGACTTTAATTCGTATACCTAAATTTAACAAAATTTTTTTTAAACGAAGTTTTACTTACAACGTTGCTGTCTGCATCAATGATATTCATACCATAAATCCTGACTTTTCCGACCTGTCTCCGATTACATTTAAAAATAAATTCAAAAAATTTTTGTTGGCAAAACAGTGAACTAACCCTTTTTTTCCATTTCTACATTATTCTTCCTGTTTTCATTCTCTATTTCATTATATTTTCTCTTCTCTCTCTTTCTTCTATTTTACTGATCTTTACTTTTAAATTTTTGTAGATGTATAGATATAAAGGCACTGGTGGTAGAACAGGAGTGGAGTCCCCACAACTGAACCAGTTATAGCCTTTTATCTGTTTTGAAATGTATTCTTTGTAACTTTATATATATAAAAAAACAGATAATAAATGATTTATTATTATTATTATTATTATTATCATGGAATTTTTAAAATTTTTCATAATTTAAAAAATTCAATTTTAAGGGATTTTAATAAATTATTGATCTCAAAAATTAAGAACTTTTAAAAAGTTTAGGGAAGTTTGAAGAAATTTCTTCCAATTTGTGATTTTTTTTTAAATTTCTACCATTTAATTTTTTAAAAAAGATTTCAATTAATTTTAAGAGGTTTTGAGGAATTTAGACAATTTTACTTATTGAAAATGAAAAATTATAAGAATTTTAAGAACTTAATAGAAATATAAAGAAATCCAAAAAATTTTCTCTCGTTTTAATAAATTTTATAAAATTGAAAGATGTTCAGAAAAATTAACAAAAATAACTAAGAAAATTTTAATTACTTTGGACAAAATCAATTTTCCAAAGGATAATTAACAAACCGAAATTTCTAAAATCCTAAAAGAAAACAAATTTACTTTTGTGGGAAAAGAATCCATAATAAGTAAAACGAAAAAAATATTAACACTTCCGCACTTTTCCGCTCACCCTTGTATACTAACCCTTACACATATTTTTTTTTGTATTCATTTAGATGACAAGTTAAAGAGTACTTTAGGCTCTCCAAAAACCTAAACTACGATGAGAATGAAAAATAGCATTATGTAAAAAAAAATAACAAATTCCTTAATATACCCGGCGAACGAGTTAAAAGTTTTATTCAACCGCTCCCCGATTTAAATAATATATAGTTGATATATTTAAAATGTTCTGAACCAACAAAAAAAAACCACCTACATAAAAAAAACAAGAAAAGCACGTAAAAAAAATATATAACAATCAGACATAACCAAATTGTGTTTTTCTTGTTTCTTTTTATTTATTATTATTCTAAAAACTGTTTTTTTTTTTTTTGAAAAATATGGTTAATAAATAGGTTTTTTTTTTTTAGCTAAAAAGGGAATAGTTAAGATTAGACTAATTGGGGGTTGGGGGGGGTAATTGTGGTAAATAAGTGTCTTCTATATTGTTTTTTTTTATAACGGAAAAAAGAAAAACAAAAGATCTATAAATTTGAAAATGGAAATCAAATGTTTTAAAATAACTATACATACAGACGGATATTACTATAATAAGAAATGGGTAGCCGTGCTACTGTACAGAAGAGATGACAATATGAGTGACCACCTTCAACCTGAAATTTAAAAACTAAAATAACGATTAAAATTTATAGAGGAAATATATTAATTTGTGCTTACCAAGGAGGGCGAAATATTTTCAGCAGCATCCAGACTTGGTGGTTTCGACCGGGCGACTTTGATCGAACCTAACTTTATTCCCTTGGTCTGCCGCCGATGATGGTGGTCCTACTCTATTTTTTATTTCGGCCGCCATCGTCATAAAGGCCTGCTCTACGTTCGTGGCGTTCTTCGCCGATGTCTCCAAAAAGGGGATACCTAATTGATCCGCATATTCCTAAACAAACAAATCAGAAATAAAAACACCATTCTAATATCTATTTTAATAAAGATTTAATAACAGTTTCAAACCATTTACATTTTAAAATAAAATACTGAGGATGGTGTACACACTCTTCACCACCCATTTACTTTTGTTAATTAGCACCTGTGCTAGATAACGAATACCTTAGTCATTTTGTACATATTACCCGTACCTGTAGTAAGAATAACTTTATTCATAGGAATGACTAGTGGTTTACGATTACTTTCCCCCATTTTCGTTCGACTAGACATTATATATTTTTTCTATTCATGTTATTTAGTCTTCGTTTATATTTACGGATTCACATATAGGAGAAATTGATTCTGTTTCCGATTCCGACCCATATACAACAGATGCACAGTGTTGCGAAATCTTGACCAAAAATCAAGCAAAAAATATATCTTCAAGTTTACCTGATTATTTTCTTTAGGTCGCTGAATACGAATTTATCATCACAATAAGCGAGATCCCTAATTTCTGGAAAAATACCACAACCTCGCAGAACAATGAGAAAAGTGATTGGATTTTTTCATTTTTTTTTTTCGAAGTAATTTTTCCAAAATAAATTTTCAAAGAAACGTTCCTGCTTGAACACCGCAGAAACCGCGCCAAGATATGACGTAACAAGTTCTGATCTATTGCCGGAGATCTAGAGAATTGATTTATTAGTGACAGCAAGCGAGATAGAAAAATATGGCAACGTTGTCGACTCGATTCATACGAAATAATTAAGAATGATTCACTTAGAACAAATATTCCACTTGAAATCTCTAGAAGTTATAAACATATGATAGGTTAGGAGAATTTGACGGTTATCACTAAAATAATATTTTACAGCGGTTCCAAGCGTTATTCATAATATATATTTACAATGTGAGCAGGCCGAAAAAATAATGACATACCAATCGGTATACATAGATATTACTCAAGAATAACTAAATCGAGAACAGCCATCAAATATGAAGTCTAATATAATACATGCTGATACAAGTTCTGTTTTATTCATAGAATGAAATTGAATATCATTTCCTCAGAAGCTCCGAAAAAGAATGAAACTGGCAACTCAGGAATACGTCAATTAAAGGACATCAGAAGAAGCTGCAATAACGCTGTAGTTTGAATGTCTCACTAAATTAGAGGGTTTTAGCAATGATTAGGTATAATAAGATGAGACAGTCAGACGAAGAAAAGAGAAAATGAGAGAGAACGGTATGTCAAATATTTGTCGGTGTTATTCCGAATCCCAAACATATAAGCATGTGTTATTTGTTTTGTTGTACGATCGTTCGCCCGACACAGTTTTGAATACACAATCTTAAGTGTACGCCTATGTTTCAGTCAAATATTGGTATGTGGTATTCGTTCAACAAAATAATAAATATATTTCTGTTGCAATGACAGCAACATTAGAAGGGTCGAATTTTAGAGCATCATTTATTTAAATGTTACATCTTCTAGGAAAAATTATGCATACATAATATTTTTTCACTATATTTTAACAACAAGCACATTTGAACCAAATTTACGCGTTGGGATCTCGCCTATTGACGAATTTACAATGGTAGATGCAATATGGCGTTTGTTTAATGAAAAATTAGCTTTTATATTTATTTTTAGCCTCTTATTGGGCTTTTCCGATACTTGTCCTATCAAGTTAAGGTTTCAAATAAAGCTGATTTTTTTTATCTTCTGCTACTATTCTCTTATTATCTTCACCTCGAGCTTATCATTTTCTAATAGGCAAGCGGCATACTTCCCAAAATACGTTTAGAAACACGAAAGAGTGACCAGATCATTTCTAATCGCTAATAATGATCTATAACAAATGTAGAACTGATAAAATACGGAGGAAAAATGTTGCATGAAAGGATACATAGATTGGTTAAGAAAATATGAGAAGAGGAGAAAATGCCGAACGAACAGAAAATTGGACAAATTATAACGATACCAGCAAGAATGTAAGAACTATAAGGGCATCCCACTATTAAACGTAGCATATAAAATATTGTCATCACTAATACAAAGATGACTAGTAACTGAAACCCAAAATACAAAATCAATGTGGATTCATAAGAGGCAGATCAACAACGGATGCAATACACGTCAACATGAAATAGAAATGTTATTTTTCGACTTGAAACAAGCCTTTGACTCTCTAAAGACTAACGAAATTATGAAAGCCTTAAAAGAACAAGGAGTAAGTAAAAAAGTAAGAAACGTATTAGAGATGACAATGATACAATCAAAAGGTAGTATCCTGTCACAAAAAGAAGAAACGGAAGAATTCAAAATAAACAAAGATGTAAGACAAGGAGACTCACTGTCAGCCACGTTGTTTAATCTGACTTTAGAATTCGTTTTAAGATATGTACAAAAGAGAAATCTGAGAACAGCAGGTAGTCAATTAATCGCATATACTAGTGACAAAAAAAGGAAAATCATGGAAAAAAGATTAAAGGGGATTGAAGAAGAAGGGACTAAAAATAAATGTGAAGAAAATTGAAATAATTAGATTTGGAAAAACAGGACAAAATGGAGAAATAAGAATAGGAAATAAAAAAAATCGAAGTACAAAAATTTAAATATAGAATATAGAATCAAGTGGCTGGGACATATATGGAGATAAGGACTAGAAGTAGTAACAAAAGCTATGCTACAAAATGGCAGCCAGGAGGAAAAAAAAGAAGACGTGGAAGACCCAGATCGAAGTGGTTGGCAGAGGTAGAAGGGGACTTAAACAGGACAGGAGTTACAAGATGGAAGGAGAACACATTATTGATTATAAACTATAATTTGTGTTATATTTTTTAACACAAATATTTTACCTTGCGCAGTACCTGTCTCACATGCCAGCCAGACTCACCATTACAACTATTATAAACGGCATTTTTAAGCTATATAGGTAGCTAGTTGGGTCAAATCCGTGGTCTATATGTGTCACCAGCTCTTGAACTATTATTTGATATATTTTGATTTTACTCTGATTGTACTGACTAGTGTGTGCCACGGTGTGTACCAGAAGTGCGCGATAAAGGGTGTAAGAGCGGAGAGAGAGAGGAAGTAACGTAACCCCGAAGATGACGGAGTCCGTCTGTTTCTGACTTCCACTAGAGATGTGTTGTGACTAATTTTTAGTGGAGTTGCTCCTAAAAAATCACAGCTCTTTTCCGGAGTTGTGACACGTTTCAATGGTAAACAATAACAATATTCACTTATGTTGTTTCGGGACTAATGACAAACGAAACGATTTGAACTACACGACTCTACCGAAGATTGTCGAGAACGTAAAAATTAAAGTAATATAGCGCGCAGTGTTTCCAAATGTTTCATACTTGTTGTTTCTTGCATATGTATGTATATGCGTACATGCCGATATTAAAAAAAGTACGAATAATTTCTTGGTGCAATATTTATTAAAATGACTTAAAAATTCTTTGGTTTAAATACATAATTTTAATATTAAACAAGTTTTATTATAAAGGCACTTCTTGCTATTTTAAAAATAAAACACCATTTTTTGTCCATAGCAAGAAATTACTATTACGGTCCTATTTCTAATAAATAATTGTCTGAGTCCGTGGTAGGCGGTAATCGCAAAAGACACATTACGAAACAGCAGACTTATTTGATGAGCCGTGATCGTGAACGGTGAACGAGACTTTAAATGAAAATAGAATTATAAATGGCGTTTCGAAAAATCACTTATCACTTTTACGGAACTACCCGTGACTGAACAGTTACAGTGATCAAATCACAGATCGTGAAATCACAACGCATCTGTAATTCCAACCAACCGGGCTGTAGAGACTGATAATTCATATACATTTTTAAGTTGTATTTTGTTTTACCCACTTCCTGGTTAGAGTATTATTTAAACATTACAATTGTATTAAAATATAAATTACAATTCAAATTTTGATGTTACGATTAAATTAAAAATAAATTCTTTTTTTTATATAAATTAAAAATCTCTCATTACCGATCTCATTATATATTATTGTGAAAGTAGTAGGATATATATAAAATTAAACTAACCTTGGCCGTGGTAAAATCGACGACTTTCTTGGTCGTAAGATCACTTTTATTTCCTACAAGTAATTTGTTAACGTTATCGCATGCGTAACGGTCGATTTCTTCCAGCCATTGTTTAACGTTATTAAAGGAGTCTTGGTCCGTGCAATCGTACACTACGATTATTCCGTGTGCTCCCCTGTAGTAACTAGACGTTATGGTTCGAAATCTTTCTTGGCCTGCTGTATCCCACTAGAATAGAAGAAAAAATACAATTGTTATTTTTAAAAATGTAGAACGATATTTTAAAAATAACTGCAATTTTTGAATGAAGTATCATAATGTAATGGAACTTTTAATCTTATTTACGTAGAAACAATCAATAAAGGTCTTTAATTTTCTAAGAAAACCTCCATTCATCTATTTAATTAGGTATTTATCGTTTATTATTCGCGCTCAAAAGTAACCAATAAAATTATTACACATGGTTACAACGTTGTCAAATACAGATTGTATTTATTCTTATCAAAGGCATTTTTTAAACACTTGTTTTCTTCTCGTAATATGTAGATAGTTTCAGTGGTTAGTTACTGAATTTTTGTTCTAGTTCTGATTGATTATTATCTGAGTTTTATCGAATTTTGAAACATTTCGAAAACTCAGGATTTAGTTTCAAAACTAAATTTTAATACGACACAAAAACGAAGGTAAAAATATATATAAACTTAATGTTGGGTTATAAAGTGAAACTGACAGATTACAAGACTCTGCCCACGTTTTATTTTGAAACAAGCCTAATAAGGCAATCCAGAACACATGACCAAACGTCATTAAAATGGCCGCTGGTAGACACATAAATTGTATTATCTACTGCATTTTGCATGTGTTTTAAGTTTGTTTTACGTATTTTGAGCTTTTAAAAGGTCTTTGATGTAGGAGTGATTATTTATTGATGTTGGAAAGAGAAAGTAAAGACATTGCCATAAGATATTAGGAATGGAAAAATCAAAGTTATACAGGGTATTGATCGTTTCATACTCATGAATAATCCTGGTCCTGAGGAAAAAAACTCGACAAGACGACTTTACACGAGTGACTGCTTTCCACATATTCTCATATTTGGTCCTCAGACATAGTTTTACACCAATGAACAAGTCAAAGCCTACAAGAGTTTGCCAGCACATAAACATTTTTCTCCTGGTTTTTGAGAGATCATTCAATTCCGGTTTCCTAGACTCCCAGTATAGACTACACAGCAAGTGGAAGGCATGTTTACAGTTCTTTCTAATAAACAATATTTTTTATAACGCTGCCACTTTATTAAATGACGATAATATAATTCTAAATTCAAATGCTCTCTTAACATTAACTACATGAAAAGACGTGGATTTGTGTGCCTAACAGCGGCCATCTTGAATTTCATCTGACAGCATCTTGGATCGGTCTATAATGTTCCAAAACTTTTACACAAGCGGGCTAACGCCTAAATACAATTTAAGGAGGAATTAAAAGATTAAAATCTGAAATTTTGATCTTATTTTTAATTATATTCAATAGGGCATATAACGTTTAAATAAACATTTATTTATTATCGATATATATTTTGATTTGTATTTTAATTTATAAAAAATAACTACCTATTCAAGTAAAAAAATTATAGATTAGGAATTTGTATTATATCTATACCATTTTCCTTAAAAACCGACAGTAATGGAATTTCTTAAGGAATGTTGACATCTGTCATTGCTTCAAAGTATAGCAGATTTCCGGTGATTAAAAGGAAAGAGGAAATTTTATTGTTTTACAATAAATTTATATTTTACTTTTATGCATTTTTTTTGTTTTAATTAAAGTGATGTCAGTAACTGTTGATTGAGGTATTACCGCGGCGCGTTACCATTATTATTTTCCGTCCCCGTTTTTCTATTTTCTTATTAAATGCTCGCTCATTTTTCACACTAGTTTTTTTTAACGCCCGATAAATTGTGCGTTCTGAGACTTTTGTTAATTTCCCACAAAATTTTACCGCCTGATCCACTGAATAACCTGAAAAATTTTCTCGAATACCGTCGTATACGTTTTTTATTAAGTTAAATTCCGCTTCAGAATAATGCCTTTTGGCAGAAGTGTTGCTGAATCTGGGTAACTGCTGATTCATTTTTACATAGGTCCAGCAAAGAAAAACTATAAATAAAATAATTAACCATGTATTCCGTTTCCGCCAATACGTGTACCGTACATGAACTCAAAGCTACTCCCTAATTAAGCACTCATCGTTTAACAAATAAGCGACGTTGCCTTTTCCATACGAAGTAGATATCAAACGTTCTTCTTTTATGGCATGACAAAAAATGAGAGAAAATAAATTTTAAAACACATGACAACGCCTTAGTAATTTGATGAACGGCATAACAGTGTTGTCGATGTGAAGTAAATTACGTATATATAACAGTTTCATATAGAAGTCTTTATAAAAAACATTTAAATAAGGTCAGTAAAATGTAAGTATTGTAAATTACCTCTGAGGAAAATGATCTTAATATTAAGCAATAATTATGTACTATTTGATCTGCATAATTTTGTTTGATGAAAGGAATTCTTCTTTCAAATATTGGATAATGTGTCTGTCAGTTTTTAAGGAAAATGGATTTGGCTAATTATTTATTTAAAATTCATATCGACAACTACAACAATTTAAATAGTTATTTATTATACAAGTGCGTGAAGTAAAAAACATGTTCACGCACGTGTGTTATACAAAATATTATCTACTTGTCCTTAAAGTTTGTAATTCGTAGATGGAAAGTACCTTTATACACAGACAAGATTAGATAAACAATGACGTCTCGAAGACTAGCTTAATTATCCTCTTCATCACGTGCTTTCCTTTCTTTTTTGATGTTTTTCACTAATTAATCCATTCATTACTTGTTTTTCCATTCTATTATAGATAACCTAATCTAGTATTATTAATTTAACCTATTTAATTTGATAAACAAATAATTAAAATGACTGAGCTGTCAAACTAAATGACTGTAAAAGTGAAACAAATGACTAACGTCAATGGCAACTGGCAAACAACTAGCTTAAAAAATAGTGTTATAATGATTATATCACTCATAATGTAATAATGTCCTATATTGTTACTTGATTAATAATCGATAATCATTCACCATATACTGACTAATAACTGATAATCACACTTGGTACTTTTAATGCTAAAAATCTAGTAGGTATGCTGTCATCTTTGTCATTGCTTTTATACTGTAAATGTAAATTATTGAGTTGTCAAATTTTTAAAATGTCATTAATTCGTGATATAATCTATTGAATACAATTCGTGGGTATCGTGTCTATCGATAATCTCATAAGTTAATGCACTTAACGTGTTGTCAAATTATAATTTCACGAGTCCTGCGGACTCGTGAAATTAATATTTGGCAACACGTTTCGTGAAATAACTTATGGGATTATCGATAGTCAAGATGCCACTCGTTGTATTATATATGAAAAGCCCATTTAAAAAGCATTGTTCATTATAAAACAATTTTGAGTCAATTTGAGTGTTATTATAATGAGACTCCCATTTAAAATGCATTGGTCTTTTACGCACTGTTTAAAATTGTGTATAAAGCGCACCTTTACGTACTAGAATAAGTGTAAAAATGTTCGTTTTTAAGGAAGGTCATAGATAAAATATATTATACATAAATTTTACTTTAAATAGTTACCACACAACATAATGCAGATTAAAATTGAGAAAAGATCTATAATAGACGATTTTAGTTAGTAAGATTTTTGGATTTTTAATATATGGACACTTATGCCTGGTTTCTCCAACATATCTTAAAGTAGAGAATAATCAAGATCGACATATCGTGAAGGTCAGCTTAAGTTTAGATTACGTTGCACAGTGGCAAATTATTTCCTATTTTACCCAAGACACCTTTTGAGCTTGGGGTTATATGACGTCGCAAAAAACTAGTTTTGTTTATGTAACCACCGATGATATAACAGATGTTTGTTGAGTGTTTACAGTTTTCTGCACGTTTTATTTTATCACTTTAAACAAATCTAAATTTCTTGCGTTCAATAAAAATAATGAGAAAAGAAAAAATGTAGATAAAAATTGGGTTAGTGGAAGAAAATAAGGCAATAATTAAAAAAAATGTACAAATTCAGTTAATAATAAACAAAAGGAAGATGTTTTGGCCCCAATTAGCCAGAAATTAAACGCAAAGTTAAGCTAGCACACTCTTTCAACATTTTAAATCGTACAAAAAAAAACGGTCATTCTCGTACTCCTCAAAATCATTTGCTCTTTTGAAAATACATTTACGTCCACAAAATCCATTTTTTAACGCTCAACTACTTCAAAACACCAGCTTACAAAATAAATAGACGAACACAAATCTACACTTTGGTGCACATTGCAGAAACTGATGTTCGTATTCCGCTTTTGAGGTTAACTTTCTCAGCTCAAGTCGAAAAAGTCGGCGACCTGGCATTTAGGGTCCGCTTAAGCTGAGAGTGCGTTAAATTGGTTATGGTGCAATGAAATTTTAAGCTCAACTGAGCTTAAGCTACAGCTGAACAATAAGATTTGTTGGAGAAACCGGGAATTTATCTTATACATATCGATTCGGTTACAAAACAAAAGCCAACTCAAATAAACTTCCTTTTTTTTAAAAAAATGATGATTTTTTAAAATACGCGACGTATTTACTGATCTGGGGATTATATTTGGTGATTTAACTTATGTTGGTACAAGTTGCTATTATTAGCCTAAATGTATACGAAACCAATCATTTGTTTATACGGTTTTGTTGCGTCGTTTGTGTTTTATTTGTTGTGATTTTCATTGATTTTATTTTTGTGAAAAATGGAAGGTTTTGTGAAAGGTGATCCAAATAATCTTCCCCGAGTAGATTATTTTATGATCCATGAATATTATATGGAAAATAGACATATGACATTTTGGTCACTAGAAAAATAGATTAAAAACCAAATATGTAATACTCCAATATCGCCAGCTTGAGAGAGAAGCGTGTCGCCGATAGTAGAGTGTAGACGATCGTTTCTCTCTCACGCAGCCTCGGATAGTCATAGGCGTCACAGCTGTAAAATCGCCTACGTTTGCTTGACTTTCCTTTTATCTACGTTCCTTTTTCACCAAAGGACACGACGCCAATGCAATTTATGTATATGGGCATGCGCGTTGGCACCCAATTCCGATCTTGCATCTCCTTCTGTCTGAACGCTTTGTTTCTACAGGCAAAGATAGGACGTTACTTTAAATAGTTACCACACAACATAATGCAGATTAAAATTGAGAAAAGATCTATAATAGACGATTTTAGTAAGTAAGATTTTTGGATTTTTAATATATGGACACTTATGCCTGGTTTCTCCAACATATCTTAAAGTAGAGAATAATCAAGCTCGACATATCGTGAAGGCCAGCTTAAGTTTAGATTGCGTTGCACAGTGGCAAATTATTTCCTATTTTACCCAAGACACCTTTTGAGCTTGGGGTTATATGACGTCGCAAAAAACTAGTTTTGTTTATGTAACCACCGATGATATAACAGATGTTTGTTGAGTGTTTACAGTTTTCTGCACGTTTTGTTTTATCACTGTAAACAAATCTAAATTTCTTGCGTTAAATGAAAATAATGAGAAAAGAAAAAATGTAGATAAAAATTGGGTTAGTGGAAGAAAATAAGGCAATAATTAAAAACAAATGTACAAATTCAGTTAATAATAAACAAAAGGAAGATGTTTTGGCCCCAATTAGCCAGAAACTAGACGCAAAGTTAAGCTAGCACTCTTTCAACATTTTAAATCGTACAAAAAAAAACGGTCATCCTCGTACTCCTCAAAATCATTTGCTCCTTTGAAAATACATTTACGTCCACAAAATCCATTTTTTAACGCTCAACCACTTCAAAACACCACCTTACAAAATAAATAGACGAACACAAATCTACACTTTGGTGCACATTGCAGAAACTGATGTTCGTATTCCGCTTTTGAGGTTAACTTTCTCAGCTCAAGTCGAAAAAGTCGGCGACCTGGCATTTAGGGTCCGCTTAAGCTGAGAGTGCGTTAAATTGGTTATGGTGCAATGAAATTTTAAGCTCAACTGAGCTTAAGCTACAGCTGAACAATAAGATTTGTTGGAGAAACCGGGAATTTATCTTATACATATCGATTCGGTTACAAAACAAAAGCCAACTCAAATAAACTTCCTTTTTTTTAAAAAAATGATGATTTTTTAAAATACGCGACGTATTTACTGATCTGGGGATTATATTTGGTGATTTAACTTATGTTGGTACAAGTTGCTATTATTAGCCTAAATGTATACGAAACCAATCATTTGTTTATACGGTTTTGTTGCGTCGTTTGTGTTTTATTTGTTGTGATTTTCATTGATTTTATTTTTGTGAAAAATGGAAGGTTTTGTGAAAGGTGATCCAAATAATCTTCCCCGAGTAGATTATTTTATGATCCATGAATATTATATGGAAAATAGACATATGACATTTTGGTCACTAGAAAAATAGATTAAAAACCAAATATGTAATACTCCAATATCGCCAGCTTGAGAGAGAAGCGTGTCGCCGATAGTAGAGTGTAGACGATCGTTTCTCTCTCACGCAGCCTCGGATAGTCATAGGCGTCACAGCTGTAAAATCGCCTACGTTTGCTTGACTTTCCTTTTATCTACGTTCCTTTTTCACCAAAGGACACGACGCCAATGCAATTTATGTATATGGGCATGCGCGTTGGCACCCAATTCCGATCTTGCATCTCCTTCTGTCTGAACGCTTTGTTTCTACAGGCAAAGATAGGACGTTGGCGATATAGGAGTATTACATATATGTTAAAAACGAATAGAATATCCGTAGCTGTTATGATTTCACATTTATTTCAGATCAATATCGCTCCACCACTTGACTTCGAACCTTTAAACTATTATCAATTTTCTAATTTCTGAACATTATTATTTATTATTAATAATTATTGCAAATAATCTATTCATAATTTAACAATTTGAATGATTTTAAGGAGTGATTGAGTAGACGCTACTTATCGATAAAATATGTGACGTAGGTAAAGCTTCTGGTATGAAGTCATCAAGCCCGCGTAATTTAAATAAGAGGATGTTTAAGGGTTGTCTTAAAAAATAACAAAGTGGTATAAACAGTACATTTAGACCTTCTATATTCAAATAACAATTAAAAAAATGCTAAAATTATCCATTGTTTCTATTTCACTCTTACAATTCAAACACAGATAGGACTAACGGAAAATAAAAGTAAACATTTGACAACAAAATTTAAATCCTCTGAATTTATTGGTAGACGTCTCGAGACATACTGAACATAAATAATTGAATTTCAATAATTATTTCCTCGGTCCCTGGTGAAATCTGAATGGCCAAATTTTGCGAAAGTCCTTAATAAAAGTCCATTAAAAAAATTGCAAAATATTTTCAAAATTGGGAAAAGTGTTTTAAATTAAAACAAATATAAAATTAATTAAAAAAATTTCGAAATGTAAAAAAATAAAGAACATGGAAATAACGGAAAAATAATCATGTTAAGAAAAAATATTTGTAAACAAAATCAAAACATTTTAACAATAGTTAAAAACAGAAAAAAGTGGAAAATGAAAAATAAATTGGAAATATCAAAATTTTAGATACATTTGTGAAAAAAATTAAAAACTAAATGGAAATAATTTAAAAAATGAATATGTTGTGAAAAAATATTGCTAAAATAAATTTTTAAGTGGAAAAAAATAAAACATAAATAAAAAATTCACAAAATGAAAAAATGAATATCATGGAAAATGGAAAAAAGTATTGTTAAAAATGAATTAAGACATTTTAAAAATAGTTTAAGTAAACAGAAATTTAAAGAAAATAGAAAAAAATGGGAAAAACCTAAAATAATTAAAAAATACACAAATAAAAAAAATGGAGAACATGGAAATACTTTTAAAAAATGTAGAAATAGAGAACATGGAAGGAAATAATTTAAAAATGGAGAAAGCGAAAAATGGATAAAAATTGAGAAAATCAAAAACAGTTTTATAATCAATTTTTGCAGGAAATAAAAATAATGGAAACGTGGATAAAATTAACATTGAAAAAAAAATGAATAAAAAATAATTTCCAAAATGCAGAAATGAAAAATATATATATTTTAAATACTTATACCCAAACTGAAAACGGAAAATCATGAAAATAATGAATATGATGGGAAAAAATACTGGTAAAAGAGAAAAACGGAAAAAGAAAAAATGAAAATTTGGACCAAGACAATTTTTTGGAAGAAATAAAAAAAACTTTCCCAGCGAGTATCCAGAGACGACTACTTTTCAGATATTTAATGTTAAGTTTCAAATTTTTACATTTTTTTATTTTTGACAGGTGACAGTTAGAGAAACGATTCTGACTGTTATGAATAGTTTTTCAAGGGCTTTCAAATGACATATTGCAAGTCAAATCCCTTTACTCATTGCTTCTGTCACTTTTTGACAGATGTTGGACAAAAACTAATAGGTTCTCCCGATGGATAACCGAAACCGATATACCAAATTTCAACTTAATCGGATTACGCGTGTGGCTTCTATCGTGAAAGAATATACAGACAGACAGAATTCGACCTGGAAATGGTCTTAATCGTCTCAGGGGACATCATAATAGATATTTTCATCTTTATCTCGAAATTTTTTTTTAGCTCGTTCATAATACTTTCCCTTCTCGGATGGTGGTCGGGAAAGTAAAAAATGAGAAAAATTGGAGAAAAATAAACCAATATAAATAAACAAAAAAGAGAAAAACAAAAAAATATTCAAAAAATGGAAAATAGAAAGGGAAAATATAGACCAACGTTGGGAAAAAATATTTTTAAAACAAATGAAAATATCGAGACATCAGAAAATTGAAAAAATGGAAAACAGAAAAAATGGAAAATAGAAAAAAATTTAGAAACTGATTTTTTTTTAAATTAGAAAAGAGTATGGGAAAACAATGATAAATTATCAATTTTTTGCAAGAATTAAAAAAATGGAAAAAATTAAAGTAAATAGAAATGGAAAAGTAAAAATACAAAACATGGAAATAATGGAAAAAAATATTGCTAAAATAGAAAATCGAAAAAAGCAGAAAAATGGATAGAAAGTTTTTTAAAGAAACAGAAAAAGTGGAAAACGAAAATAAATTAGAAAAATAAAAAATAATCAATATTTTTACAAGAAATTGAAAAAGCAGAGAAAAACATAGTAAATACTAAGAAAAAAAGGGAAAAATATAGAGAAGTAATGGAGAAAATAAATACAAAAAGACATTTTAAAAATAGTTGCGAAAACAAAAATTAGAAAGAACAAAACTTTTGACAAAAAGACAAAATAGAAAAAGCGGAAAATGTAAATTGAGAAAACAAAAATTTTAGTAAATAATTAATATTTTTGCAAAAAATGAAACAGAAAAAATATGAAGACCAAAATTTTAGTAAAATAATCAATATTTTTGAAAGAAATTGAAAAATAAAGTAAATGGACAGAAGAATAGAAAAAAATAATTTAAAAATACAGAAATGGAAAAACTAAATGTGTTGGAAAATCCAAGTTTTAAAAAATTGATATATTAAAAATGGAAAAAATTAATGTACTCAAATATAAATTAAAAAATGAATAAAAATTAAAGAATAATTAAAAAAAATGCAGAAAGTGAAAATGAAGAACATGGAAAAATTAATATGTTTGGAAAAATATTGGTAAAACAAATGAAAATCTTAAGGCATTTTAAAAATGGATGAGAAACAGAAAATTGAAAAAAAAATTGAAAAAAATGGAAAAATTAAAATTGATCTGGTCTACAATTTCAATTCTAACCAGTTAAGAGCCAAAAAAGTTTCAAAATATGTTACACGTAGTAAGTGATAAGACAATCTTGTTTCAATTTTTTATTTACTTGATATTAAATCAAAATTATGAAATTTGGAAACATTTTGAAAAACCTTTTAGCCCTTAGCCTGTTTAAGTTAAAATCATTGTGCCTTTTGGCCCTTAGCCTGACCATGTAAAAATATATAGTTTAGTTAACCCTTATTCCTGTCGATGTAAAAATAGTTGCTTCTTACCTCTTGCGATTACCAAAATTTAAAAATATTTGAACACTTGGTTTTCATTTTTTTTTAAATATTTGGCCTTTACCATTTCGATACTGATCCCTTATATAATCAAAATAAATCTGCCTCAGGTATATTTTGCGAACTTAGCGAATTCTTGTGATAAAGTTTTGTTCATGGGTCATATTTTTTATGAATAAAAAAAATCGAGAATGTAGAATTAAAATGATGGGAAACAATTTTGAACAAAAATCAAAAATATTGTATACTGAAACATCAAAATTTGAAAAACAATTTCGAGAAAATATACAACGAATTTTTGGAAATTTGAGTCAATAATTTTTTAATATTCCAAAAAAAATAAAGATAAAATATACTTACGATTTGCAATTTGATAGTTTTTCCATCTAGATCAATAGTCCTGATTTTCTACAAAAAAATAAATATTAAAAAAGTTGGTTCATTTAAAAAAAGCCATTAATACTCACAAAATCTACTCCAATGGTACTAATATAACTTTCTGTATAAGTATCATCCTAAAAAGTAAATAATTACAATAAATATTTATAATTTAAACATATCATTATCCATAGAAATGCAACACAATTAAAAATAGCATTTCAAACATTGACCTGGATTTGCGAGTAAAACAGTCAGTAAAAAAATGGTCAAAGTTTCAAATCTTCAAATCAAAACATTTGAGCCATATATTATATAATAATAATAATTACTTTTTATTAAAATTAAAAGATTTAATTGAGCATTACAAATGATCTACTTTTATATCTCTTAGATTTTTTTATTTATATTGAAACTATTTAAATTAACAATTAACCTCTTCTTGGTATTTAACTTTTAGTCATAGATAGATATTCCTTTCTAAAGCAAATTGTAATAATTAAATGATTTAAAACATAATTGTTTTTAGAAAGTCATGATAAAAAGATATTTTTGAAAAATATTGTACTAATAAAATTTCTGTTTAAATCGATTAATTTATAGTTCTTAAAGAGTCCCCCTTCTATTTCTATACAAAAAGTGCTATTAAATCATTAATTCGATTTGTTATTTATATTTCTAAATTATTTAAAATAACTGCTTGCTTATTGCCAATTCAGATAATATAAAAATTGAAATCTAAAGCCTAAAAGCCTAAACCCAAAAACATTTTTTTAATATAAAAATAATTTACCATGGTTTAACTAAAATCATCCTATATAAATTTCTACCACTTTTTAATTATAAATATTTTTGATTAAAAATTAATAGTCATTTGAATTTTTAAGCTAAATTTTGAAGAAAAAAAATGCAGAAATGGGCAACATGGAAATATTTTAAACATGCAGAAATTGAAAATGGAAATCATGAAAATAATGAAAAAAAATATATATCAGGAAAATATATTTGTAAAACACAAAATTGACAAAATGGACAAATGTGTAAAGTGGAAAAACAATTGGAAAAATCAAAATTTTAGACGAAAAGGCAATTATTTAAAAAAATGAAAAAAGTAGAAAACGGAAAAATCAAAATTTATAAATTTTTTGAATATTGGAAAAAAATAGAAATAAAATATAGATTTAAAAATGTTTTTTGAAAAGTTGAAAAAAATGGAAAAATCAAAATTTGAGTAAATTAAAACAAAAAAAAATGGCAAAAAATAAGAAAAAATCAAACTTTTAGTAAATAAATGGTATTTTTGCAAAAAATGAAAAACAATGGAAAAATTGGAAAAAATTAAGTAAAGCAAAAAAACAAAATGTTTGCAAAATAAACAAAAATTTTTGTAAGAAATTGAAAAATGTGGAGAAAAATAAAATAATTAGAAATAAAAAGAATAAAAAACGCAGAAATGGAAAAAAGAGAATAAGGTAAAAACAAATGTAAAATAGATTTTACGGTTTTTTGAAAAAGTGGAAAAATCTAAATTTTAGTAAGCAATCAATATTTTTGCAAAAAAATGGAAAAAATTAAAACAAAAAAATATTGATTAAACAAATGAAAATCTTCCGACATTTTAAAATGGTCGAGAAAATAATATAATTCTTGAACAAATTAAGAGAAAATGTGAAAAAATATATGGAAAAATCAAAATTTTGGTCATCCATTTTTTGCAAGAAATAAAATATGAAAAAAGTGAAGATAATTAAAATAAATAAATAAATAAATAACAAAAAGAAAAATAATTGACAAAACACAGAAATTGAAAAAAAATTGATATCATAAAAAAACATTCCAAACTTAAAATTAGAAAATGTTGTATAGCTTTAATTTATTTATTGAAAAAAAGATAATCTTCGTTTTTTATAAACATTCAAAATTATAAAAAAAAAAAAAAAAAAAAAAAAAAAAAAAAAAAAAAAAAAAAAAAAAAAAAAAAAACAATTCAATTTGTTTCTTAATTTTTCATTATTTTTTTCTCCTAATAAATCTCCTAATTTCGTATAGTAACTTTTCTGTAATTTTAATATAAAAAAATTTAATTTTTCTCTTAATTTTTATTTTATCCAAAATTTCCATTCTTTTTAATTCTGATAAAATTCCAATTTTTGTGTAGACATTTAAAAGTATCAAATATCAGTCTGAAATTTTTTTGACAAATCACATTTATTTCTTTTTCAGAATTAATTGAGATTAATATTAATTAAATCTTTTAAAAAAATTTCAAATATTTTTTATCAAACATTAAAATTTTTTTCATTAATTTCGTTAATCTCCGGTAATATTAAAAATTTTAATTTTTTGTTTGAAATCTCCTTTTTAAAAATCTATTCCAGATATCGAAGATATTCTAGAAAATCAAACAAAATAATGACTAATAACTTATTAAACAGGGAAAACATTAACTTAATTTAAAAAAATACCTCAAATTATTCTGATTGCATAAAAAACATTTTCTTTAAATTACACAACAAAGGTGGCAATATTACAAATTTGTAAAGGTTTCCTTAACTTTGATAAAGACTTATAATTACTTATTTTATAAAATATCTAAAACTTAAATATACTTACTGCAAATCTCAATAATAAACAAGATTTTCCTACACCAGAGTCACCAATAAGAAGTAGTTTGAATAAGTAGTCACTAAAAATAAGAAAAAAAATGTGTCATTGAAATAATCACAAACAGATCTTTATAGGTTAATCAAAGTGTTTTATTCAATATAAAAATGAGCATAATTACTAACATCCCGGATTTAACAAATAATTATATGTAATCCTATTAATAATCATCAGTTATTTATTAAAATTATTTCTAATTTATTCAAAATGATTTATGCAATTATTTGATTCTTTGTCTAGATAATATGACAACAATACTGGTTTGTTTAAACCCAATCTATTATTTTTATTAAATATTAATTTTATGCAATGTTATAAAACATTCCATTTTTCTACAGTAATGTAGTAAAATCTCTATTGAGCCAGTATGAAGGTAAATTACTAATTATATACCCTTTATTTGTTATAAAAATACGCAACCCTTAATTAGGGGCAAATATCAACTGAAATAGATTTGCAAATAGAAAAAAAAATGTAGAGACAAAGATTTGGAAAAGAAAAAAGCATATAAACAAAATACACAATTATAAACAATTAGACTGACAAAAGAATTAAATATAGAACCCTAAAAATGAGATGAAAAAAACTGAACTACCCAAAATTATTTAAGCAAAAATAGCACAAAACCACATAGGAAAACATCTTGATCCCAAGATATATCATGTTACAGTCAAACCACACTAATATGTTGTCAAAACTATTATTAAAGAGAATGAAACTACTGAAACTATGAATTATTTTAGACTAACTAAATATTGTTCAAAATAATTTAAAATAAAAAAAATACTAAACATTAATTTTATTTCATCCTGTCAAGTAAATCAACTTACCCTATACTCATTTGCAGCCGGTAAATGGAACATTACAGTATTAGGTACTGTAATGTTGTTGTCTAGCAACATTGTTTTGATTTTAGAAACCTTCATAATTTCAAAAGCAAATATTTTTTAATTGACAGTGACAAACATGCAAATAGCAGTCATAAGTAACTATGAAAACTAATGGCTCAATTGCAATGTCAAATTACGAACTATCTTTTTTAAATTTTAATCAACATATAAAGACAGAATGAAATAAAATATCCGTTAGGTGTTATTACAGTACTCGTTTAAATTTCGGACTCCTGCATCGCCTCGTCTGTAAAACAACAAAACAACTCGTACTGTAATAAGTTACCTACGGCACTTGTAATGTAAGATACTATTCCTTGTCAAACTATAAACATTTATATAATTATTCCCTTTTTTCTTACTTATTCATATAAATTCTTTGTATATAGGTGAAAAAAAGGCTGAGACGAATATTTTTGTATATTTAATCAATGATTAAAGTAATTTCTAAGTATAAAAGTATTTTTGATATTATAAAAATAATTTTATCACCTTTAATCAGTTTTTCAGTGTAAATTTTTAAACATTAGTAATAGTCCAAGGTTTAATATGCCAACTAAAAGGTGAAAAATTTCTTATTATAAAACTAGAAATGAATAATAATAAGATACATGTAGGTATCTACATACAATATGTTTACATAATAACATGGTACAAAAAAAGGGAAAGACAAAGACATCTTTACGTAAAAAAAATCGTAATTTTTTGTCTATTTGACAGTACTATTATTAGACAAATCATTGTTTTAAGTAAATGCTGTATATAAGCGGATTATCGACTAAACTGAGTTAAAAATTGGAATTCTCTTTAAAAACCTGACTCATGTCACAAGATGACGTTCCACTTGTAATCTTGCTAAATGGTGGGTGGAGGTATCCTTTAACTTTTCACCAAAATTATACTTGAACAATTTTACCACTTTTAAAGGAAAATAAAATACACTTTTTATATTAAAAACTAACATACGGAACCTAAATACTTAACAAACTGCGTAATTCCCATAAAAAAATAATTCTTTCATTGTCAAAATGGTCTAATGAAAATGATAAATAAATCGATACTTACTACTCGGGATTCATTTTCTATGCTTATAAAATTGTACTGGATTGTTCTAAAACTGTTTTTTGTTTATTCGCACACCCTTGGTTTATTTCACTAGCCCTATTTCGACAATTATACACACACAATACAGACAATTTTAGGACGACGTACTTATCAAACCTTAATCGCTACAACTTGATTCATTTGACTGACGTATTGCCAAAGTGGCAGCGCAATCGGCAATGACAGTTTTCAATGGCGGGTAATTTAAATTATAATTTATAAAAAGTTACAAAGCTGCAAAAATTTTATAGTACAAGATTTTATTTTAATAACAGTTCGTATTTATTAATACTTACAGGTATATTTTCCATAAAATACGTTTTTTATATAATTATAACAAACGAGACCAAAATTAAATCGATATGCAACCAATTTATTACGCTTCTGTAAATATGGTTGCATAGTCTTAATAAATCCTTTTGAATATTACTAATTATACGACCCATAATGCAGTACTATACTAACTTTTTTTCGTCGAAAGTGTCAAAAAGTGACCTTTTTCAAATGAAAACTTCGAAAATAGGAACATTTTTAGTTAGCGTCAGCAGATTTTTTTATTTTTATCAAAATTATTTATCAATAAGTTCATCGTGTTCTTGGATTATTAATTTATTTATTTTTCGATTTCCAAGTTAATATTAAATAGTAATGGTATTGTTAGTTACAGAGCCGGACTGATACTATTATTGTAGTAATATCTAAATCTAATTGCAGCATATTCGTTGAATAAGGAATATCCCTCGTAAAAATTTGACCGCCGCATTAGATAACCCAATATACGACTAGGTGTATAAAGTTATGCATAACTAAAATTGAACAATTAATTATTAGAGAGATTTACATAGATATAAAGATTACCAAAGCGATAAAATATAGCAAGACAAATTGAATATAGTGCAGAGGGTGAGTGTGACTATTTTTTTAAAAAGAAGCGGGGAGCTCAGGGTTACTATATTGGGAAAAGTAGAATTCGACAGGTGGCGCTGCAAAATGTAGTAAAACCAGAGAGATAGGAAATTTGCGAGAGCATGAAAGAGACAGACTTATGGGTATTCAATCTATGGCCGATGTTCTCAACATCTCGACTCAAAAAGCATCTTTTATTTAATGTTATTTTACTTAATTATTCAACTGTCAGTGACAATGAATTTTTAACAGTTCGTTGATATGTACCTAAAAAATGATAAAATGCGAATATACTATATAACTTAAATCTGTCAACACCGCTTTCAGAGGTTCATTATGAGTCCTAATCTAAAGATAAACTATGTCAAAATTTGAAAACTACTAATCAGTGAGTAAGTACTCTAGACCCCCACGGACCTACCAAACAAGTCATCTACATGCCGCATCTAGCATAGCGTATATGATCTAGCATTGAACAGTAAGTCGATCCTTTTCCCCAATAACACGGGTTAGTTCATTAAGTCCCATCAGTCCCATCTTTACAGTTTGGTGAATTTGTTTTGTCAATGTCAATTGTCAACCCGAGTAGAAGCAATTTTAAGCGAACTACCAATATTTTTTGGTATTTACCACAAAGTTTATGGAAGGGGTTAATATTCTGACTAAGCACTTGAATGAAGTGGTATTTACAGAGGTTATAAATTTGTTTGTTTTCAAATGTCAATTTATTTAACCTCTCTTTTTTGCTGTGTTTAACGTTTGTTTATCGATTTTCATTTATGCTGTATTGTTTATTGTCTTGTAACAAAGAATGGATGTGAATTTGCCGTCTCAATGTCTGCAGCTTTCACTTTGTAATTTAGCTTGGCCAATACTCATCTGTCATTTTGAACTTTTTAATATTTTTCTGTACTTTTAAGAACAAAACATTGGGTTCGTTCAGCGGTACGCAACCGTTGAGAATAATCACTAAACGTGTTGATTCCGCTGTTCTTCAACGATCGTGGTCGGCTGAACGTTCTGATAACTAACAGCGCTTTGTGTACCTTTTTCCCAAAACATAAACATAACCCCCAATCGAACTGCCATAGTTTTGAAATCTTTGAAAGTTTGTTAAGTGAACACCAGTTTTTTAACAATAATTATTTATTTGGATTAACATGGCTAGAGGTGATATAGCAGTTATTGAGGAACTGTTAGAAGGTGATCTAGACATTAATGTTGTGAAAAGGATTGATTAAACATAGTATTGATATAAAATTATTTGTACCTTTTCAATACCATTTCCAATACACAGGGAATTGTGCTTTTGTTATTGAATTATCTACGTTTTCTAGTTCAACAACTACTATAAAAATGAAAACATCAATATTTTCTAACCTAATATGCATATTTTGACAAATCATATAAGGCGCTGGGCAAGTCAGCGTAGTTTACTTCCGCTGCGAATGCTGTTCAACGGTTGAGAGTTACTGATGCAGCGGTCCGTTCAGCCGAACAAGTTGACTCATCGCTCAACGGTTGCACACCGCTGAACGAACCCAATTCACTTTTTTTGTAGTTTTATAACTGTCAACTTCAAATAAGAAGTAAAAACAGTTCCGCGTAGGTATAGTAGGTTGCAAATTATAATAGAATACCTTCCAGGAATTGTCAAGGGTAGGAGGCATACAGGGTTGGAACTAGGTGAAGGTGATTCTAACAATTTCACAAACACAAAAATAGATTTTTACATGATTACAATGTGAAATAAAGTAATTAATAAAACAAAACATGAAAATAGATTTTCCTTTTGTTGTTGCAAAATCAAATAAAATAATTAATAAAATAAAATAAGAACATATATTTTTAATTTTTGTACGTTAGAGCATGAAATAAAAAAATAAAAAACATGAAAATAGAATTTTAATTTTGTACTTAGGAAATAAAATAACTAATAATTTGATTTTGGAGTAGTACACGAATATTTTACTTTCCCGGTCCTAACAATGGGAAAGCCTAGTGAACGAGCAAAAAAAATTCCAGATGTGATACTAATAATTTTACAGATTTTGTAGATTTTTAATTTCTTTTTGTTGTAAAATCAAATAAAATAAAACACGAAAATAAATTTTTATACTTACAACTTACTTTTGTACAACAAGAAATAAAGTAATAAAAAACATAAAAATGATTGTTACAAAATTTGGGTTTTTCCTTCTACCATAATTTGACCTGATCCTTAAATAATTTTATTAATAACAAACTACCCTAATTATTTTCTTGAAATGCTTGTCCCACCCTAAATATTTTTTTAATAATCTTGAAAAAAAAAAAATTAAAATTAAAAAATCAATCAAAATTAAAAACATCATGATTTTTATAAAGACTGCTAAAAGTTTAAGCCACCTTTAATTACATTATGAATGTGTGGAGTATCGACATTTTAAATAAATAAAATAAATCCAGGTCGTTAAGAATGGTCAGTTCTACCCTGTTAACGCTTGCCGTTTCAACTGTGCAATGCTTTAAAAGAATACATCTTTAAAAATAAGGCCATTTAAATGTAAGACTAAATTAAGTACTACATAAGGATTACAGTCGTTTACTCAAATTCGGACATCTGTCGGGACTGTTTCCGCTGTAATAAAATTTGGGCATTTCCTTTCTAGTATAATTTGCAATGCACTATACATAATTACCACAAAATTTTAGTTAAACTTTGACGGAAAACAGCTGATTAATGATAACCGAAACCGCTTGAAATCTCAAATGGTAAATACCAGACGCTTTTGGTTATTCGCTAAAAATTTGGTTTCCAACCGAAAAAACTTTGTATATCACTTTTTCTAATTATAAAACTAGGACAAATATAAAATAGGAGAGTTCACTCTTTGGACATTCCACTTAGAGCTGGTAAAGTTTCGTTCAAATTATTTACACAAGATTTCAGTCCTGTATGCAATTCTATTTTATTGATATTTTTTTATGATCGTTTTTACTATGAACCAACTATTTCTAATCAATTAATAATAGATTTTTTAAATCATATTTTCCCTCTTTAAAAAATTTATATTTAAAATTAAGTGTACAATTAATAATTGCAGAAAATGTAGAATCGCTGTGACAAAAATAAAATTAAGTTTTTTTTTTAAATTGCATTATGGTACTATGTACATAATGAATTCCTTACCTCACTAAAATACAATGACGATTTTGAATAAAAAAACGATGTCATTATGACATGCCAGCAGATAAATAAACCAAATGTGAAAAAATATCTAATTTACAATATTTACATATAAATCATTTTAATAAATTAATTCACCCACATATTCTACTTTTTCTTATTTAAAGTTCTTTGTTTTTCCGCATGAATAACAACTTCATCTTCGACTTGAAGTCCTTTGCGCCTCCGAACATCTTTTCTCAATTTATTCGCTCTTAAAGCCAACTCAACATTAACAAAGTCTTCTTCCTCATCCTCATCCTCTACAGGTTCGTAATATGGATCACCATCGACAATTTCGTAATGACTGAACCGTAACGTCGGATTAGCTTGTCCTGAAGTGGTTTTTCTCATTTCATTAGCAAAATTTTCGCTTTCTATCACCGGGATTTGAGCTTTAACGAGAAAAACCTTCTCTTGTTCATCCATACAAACGTCTTCGATGATTTTCCCATGTCTTTTGTTCACTACTGTGTACACTTTACCTAATATATTTGTATTTACTTGAATTTCGGTTACATATAAAGGCTCCATTAATCTTTGTTCTTGTTTTTCAAAAGCTTTTTTTAACGTTTCTCTGATACTAGACTCGATAGATGAAGTGGTTTGAGGTGTAATATCGTCCAAGGTGATTCCACTTGAAACTTCAAAGTATTTCACAACAAAAGCGCAGTTAGTTAAAGGTTCTTCGCATAAAGGACCAGCTTTGCATAAATTATTAAAAGCTTTAACAACACAGTGATTAAATATCGATCTTTTATCACATCCGTTAAGTTCTACAAAAATATTATGGTTATAATTTGAAGTATCGTTAATTAAGATGTTTAAACAATCACTGGATGTACCAACACTCCATAATTTAGTTTCTAGATCTTGTAACTGCATTTTAACATGTAATAAAGCTTTCTTAGTAACCTCGCTTTTAAAACTTTTTTCTATAACTTCACAATCAGTACTAGCACTTAAAAGTTCCTTGGCAATATCAATAAAGCTTTTATGTTGATGATCCTCAACCATTTTTAATAATTCATGATTATTTCTAATAATTTCCAGTATATTCTCAGATATCGGTATTGCTATCACCGATAATACCAAATGTTGTGTTTCCAAATTCACAGTATTAGTTTGATCCTTAGTATAATCATAATCAGCTTCATTATTAACAATAGTTTCTCTTAAAGACACCATAGGTCTAGAAACATGTATATCAATTTGAGCAAACTTATTTTTCAAATCTTCTATACATTTACCCAAATGGACATCACCTGCGGTAAGTAATACCAACTCTCCAGTTTCTTGCATCACAACTTCAACACAGGAATCGCTTTGTAGTAATAATTTTAAACCTTGACGTAGAATCGGTAAGTCTCTTGGATTAACAGGTTCTATAGCATGTCTAACAACAGGATCTATCCTTGTTCGTTCTACTAGAGGAACTATATTTAAATCTGAAGATAAAGTAGCAGTTCTGATAACACATGACTCCAAACCACCAATTCCGCAAAAATTACCAGCTGGAATCGAATCTACTAAAGCTAATTCTCTACCAAATAACATATAGAGTTCTTTAATAACAACTTTATTGATGTGACTTGAGTTTTTAATAAATTCATCAGGATTTTCAAGAATTTTAGCTTCATCAGGTAAATATGATTGGGTAACAGCATAAATTTCTTGACCAACGCGAATAGTTCCAGTAAATATTCTAGCTAAAGCTATCACAACTATATCATCACATAAATTGTTAATTGTAACTTCATTTTCAATGGTTTTTGGTAGAGGTTCTGAATTTCTTGGTCTGGGAATGAACGGTTTTGGTTTAAACTGGGATAAATTTTTTTTGCTGACACAAAACATCTTAGGAATATAAGCTATCATTGTAGTTTCAGGTGTTGTTGATATATTTTCAAAGTACGGTAAAACATTTTCTACACATTTATTATAATACTGATGTTCGCAGAATTTATTAAAGTTTAATAAATATTCAATCTTGCTTTTATCTATTTTGCAAGGTGATGGTATTTGTTTTAAACATTGTAATAATAAAGTGGAAGATAAAGGTTTCCAAGCTTGTAAAATTGCTCTTACTTGTATTTTTGGATCATTATGTGTCATATCTCTAGTAATTGTTTTTATATTTAGTTTTTCTATTATCGTATTTGTTTTATCTTTTTCCATTTTTATGATTAAAGTTTCATAAACGTGTACTATTGTTTTTAAACAAAATTGTGTAAATATGTTAGTTTTTTTCTTATCTATAGCACCAGGTTTGATTTCCTTTTTCGAGTCAATGTAGTAATCGAAATTACACATTTTTTTATTTAAAGAATCTACAGTTTCATTTTTAACTAAATCAACGAACATTCTTGATATTTGTTCAGTGGTAAATCCCCACCCATCTATAGCACTAGCAAAAATTACATTTCCAGTATCTGGATTAAATAAAATTCCCGTATCTTCAATATCAACTTCATTATTACTAAATTCATATTGATATAATTCCGCTACTATAGCATTACAACCTTCAATGACTCTTAAAATAGTTTGAAATATTTCATCAATGCATTTTCTTAATTCTATGATCAACCTGTCAAATTTATTGAGTACCAATATCATTTTTGTATGTTCTTCAAAGGCGTTTTTGATGAATTCTCTAGTTTGAACACAAACACCTTCTACGAGATCTACAAGTATTATAGCCCCATCTGAAACTCTTAGAGCTGCTCCTACTTCTGTAGAAAAATCAATATGACCTGGCGTATCGATTAAATTTAATAATATCTTTTTATTTTTATTATCACTTTCATCATATACTAAATTGAGAAGAGATACAGCACTGCTCTTCATTGTTATTCCCCTTTCTTGCTCATCTGGTCTATCATCTAGATAACGGAGGAAACCTGCCATACGTTTACTGACTAACCGATTAGTTACTAGTAACGAGTCAGCCACTGTGGTTTTTCCATGATCAACGTGGGCTAGAATACAAACGTTTCTGATGCATTTGGGATCATTCATGCAAAAATCTAGCTCTTCATGTGTGGGTTTTATTGAATCCATAACTAGAAATAAATATACTACATATCAAATACTAGATCAAATAGATTAATAAATACATTTTAAAATCTATAAAATACGGTCAGCACTGAATTCAAAATGATTAAAACTTCATGATAAAAATTGTGGTTTGCTTTTACCCATTCTCCTAAAGAACGCACGTTTTTTGAGCTTTAAGGAAAATTAAAATATTAAAGCTTATGAAGTATATTAAATATATATAATTTAATTATAAGATTTTATACAGTGATCCTATAAATTTTAACAGTTGGTGTTTTATGTGTTATCCTGATTTGTTTTTTTGCATTTTATATGTACAATCTGTATGTCTTTTTATCATGCCCAATTTAATAAAAATCTATCTAACAATTATCTGAATTATTCAATTTTGTGTCTATTTTTTTAATTTAATAAGTGTCGCAACATATTGCAATATTTATAGTCAGATATATTTTATAATTTATATATAGTGGAACTTACCAAAATGTATAAGTATGTATGAAACTTTAATTTTAATAAATACTAAATATAAATTTACTTCTATGAATTCAAATTTCACATGAAGAGATTTTTAACCTGACTTTTTAAAATGACAGATCACTATTCTTCTTCTTGTTGTTCTTCATATCTTCCAGTCTACATTCAGATAAGTATTCATACAACCAAGCATAAAAAAGCAGAAGAGAAAGTAGCTATTTGGTAGTATCTACTGGTTCGTTTTGACGTAAACTTTTCTCACTTTTCTATTTTGATTTCGTGTTTTTTAACAGATATTATCAGCTAAAGATGATATATACCTAGACATACACTGCCGCGTCTGCAAAAATTGTATGAATTTGATAAATGAGAGAAGAGGTTATAACTTATAAACTGAAATTAATGAATTAACCTGTGTATTTTAATTTATTCTACTAGGGCCGCTTTTACAATGCAGGTATAAACCTCGGACAGGCTAACTCCAGGTATAAACTCAAAATATCAATTTTACAACAGTCGTACAAAGCAAGGACGGGATAATGGGTAGTATAAATGCAGGTATAAACTGTCCCATACTTTTACAGTGGGATAAACCCCGGACAGATTTGTCCTTTAATGTTATTGGTCGAAATTCGAAATGTGCATTTGTGCAAATTCGTGTTTCAGCTCATTTTATGGTTTTCAATTCATTATTTCAGTTATTTATTCAGTTTTAAAATAAGTGTCAAGTTGAACAGATATATATTAAGAATTAATAAGCAGATAAAATGGAAGGGCAAAATTCGGCAAAAAAAAGGAGAACAACTAATTTTACTCAATCGGAAATAGATTGTTTGGTGAATTTGGTGAATGATCATAAAGATCAAGTGGGTATGTAATTTTTTTTTATCTCATTAAGATATATATTTTTTATTCCTATTCTCTTCAGTAACATATATGACTAAATACTAACTGTTGATAAATAAATATTGAAAAAATATTTTAAACATTATTACATAAATAATTTATTATATGAAATATATTATTTGCTGTTGAAACTAATATCTCAACTTTTTTAAACATAAACATACAAATATAATTTTAATAATTATTTTTATTTTGCTATAATAGACACATGTATATTAGTATTAAAATTCTTCAACAAAAATTACCCATTTATTTCAGAGAGTAAAAAGACTGATCATGTGAGTAATTATAAAAAGGAGGCAGCATGGGCATTATTGACACAAAAATTTAATATTATTAATCAGTCAACCAGGACGAAAGACCATTTAAGAAGTAAATGGGATTCTCTCAAAAAGAGAACAAGGAAGGATTATTCGGAAATTAAAAAACAAATTTATAAAACTGGTGGTGGACCTAATGAAGCAAAGCCTCTAAGCTATTCTGGGGAAAAAATAATGTCAGTTATTGGCATTAGTGCAACTGGCACCAGTAATGCTTTTGATTCTGATTTAGTCGAGGGTAATTTTCTTTTCTTAATTATTTTTTCAGTGTATTTCTTAAATAAAGTGTATTTTTTATATTTTAGATAACAATGAGCTTGTTTTACCGTCTACGAGTGTTCAGAGTTCAATAAATAATATTGATGTTATTATTGAAGCAGAAGATTCTGAAGTAGGTATTCTGTATAAACCATGCTAATTTCATATACCTAACAAATTATTCTTTTTATAGCCCGCAGTATCTGAGTGGAGTGCCGGGAAAAATCGACTGGTTGTTTCTATAGTTGTTTTCTTTAAAAAAACCTTTTAATAAGAAAACGTAAGCATTTTGAAATTTTATGTTGTTTTTCATTTGCTCGGGAAATAGTTGTTGATTCATGTATCGTGCTGAAATTTCTAGAGGGTATAGGAAAAAAATCAGCGAATCTTTTGGTACCAAAAGTTTTTCTGAAAAGCTTGTAATAAAAATTTTCCAAAAATGACGTCACAAACGATTTATCGAAACTACTGTAGCCGGCATCGCTTGGTATTCGATTGTCGGAAATAATCGATTTTAGTTACTTGTTTTTGAATGTTTTCGTAGAATCGAAGCTTTCACAGTTAATCGAATGAAATTGACATTTCTAATAATAGTGTTAGGTATATTTTTCATTTATTCCCTATATTACTCTTAAATTTTGGCGGTAAATTGTTTTTGGTACTTAGAAAAATTTCGATAATTTTTTTTTGGAACTTATAGTATTTTTGAAAAATCGTTTTTTGTACTTAGAAAAATTTCGTGAATTTTTTTTGTAACTTTGAATATTGTTGAAAAATTGTTTTTTGGGATTAGAAAAATTTCGTGAATTTTTTTGGTACTTAGAAAAATTTTGGAAAATTTTGGACTTAGAAAAATTTTGGAAAATTTGTCAATATAAATATTATTTTAATTAAAATTTGTCAATATATTTAATTTTTTTTTTTTTTTTTAATTTTTTTTTTTTTTAATTTTTTTTTTTTTTTTTTTATTTTTTATTTTTTTTTTTTTACAATTTTTTACAATTTTTTACAATTAATGGATCCTTCTATGACCCCATAGAGCATTTTTCGATCCAAAAGTTTTCTTGCATCTAGGGCAAGCATAACTTTCTTCATGGATTTCATTTTGATCCATTATTTCTTCTTCATCCATATTTTGGATGTAGTTCGAAATTTTTCTCTTCAACTCGTTGGTTCCCTGCATGTTTTCGTCAATTTTCCTCCATTCTACCGCCAAATCCTTTTTGTCGATGCTATCCAAAGAGTGCTTCATTAGAAGCATTCTCAATCTATTATATATCGTTATGAAATTTTTCCGCTTCCGGAAGTGGTCGCAAGACCATAAGATCTCTCGTAATTTGGCTTCTGGTTTTTCTTCTTTTTCTATTTTAACAAATAGCAAAAGCTTTACTAGGACGAAGAACTGATTCTTCGTCCCATGGCTCCAGTGCCTTTCAAAGATTTTTTGTAGATTTTCACAAGTACAGGACATTGCTTCTATCATAGTCTTTACTGACTGATGAGTCCATAAAATGTTTACCTATTTATACCTGTGCTAATTACCCCCACTACCTGCTAATACCGCGAAAAAGTTGCGCGAAAAATTTGCGCCAAAATTTTGCGCGAAAAAGTTGCGCGAAAAAGTGGCGCGAATATTTATATGTACAAGTTATATACATTTTACTTTTAAAATTTACACCATTTTCGTAACAATTAAATATATTTTTAAAATTTTTTTTTTGTTTTCTGAATCGTTACAGTATTTTCGTAACAATTATAGATATCTGCATACTATTCTTATAATATTCTCAAAATTTGACAACTGGATCATTTGAGATAAAAAAATTTTGGACTTAAAAAAATTTTTGAAAAAAAATTTTTTTTAAATTTTTTTTTTTGTTTTCTCAATTGTTACGGCATTTTCTTAACAATTCTAGATATCTGCATACTATTCTTATAATATTCTGAAAATTTGACAATTGGATCATTTGAAATACAAGGTTTTTTCTTATTATGTTCCAAATATCAAATGTGTAACCCAACTGGTTATTTTCCTATATAACTTTGAAAATTACTTTTGTGAAATTTTTGGGATATTTTCGACTTAGAAACATTTTTAAAATGTTGAAAAATTTTTTTAACAATTTTTTTTTTGTTTCTCAAAAGATCCAGTTTTTTGGTAAATATTTTTGGAATCTTTATAATATTCTATCATTATTTTAGAAATTTTCCAAAATTGTAAAAATTGAGATTTCAAAATTCCACATTTTTCGTACATCGGTTCGAACTTTTAAGTGTTTGACCATGTTTCTCCCTTCGTATAAAAAGCTTTTATTTTTTTCAGAATCTACAGGGTTTTTTCTTATTATGTTCCAAATATCAAATTTGTAACCCAACTGGTTATTTTCCTATATAACTTTGAAAATTACTTTTGTGAAATTTTTGGGATATTTTCGACTTAGAAACATTTTTAAAATGTTGAAAAAATTTTTTAACAATTTTTTTTTTGTTTCTCAAAAGATCCAGTTTTTTGGTAAATATTTTTGGAATCTTTATAATATTCTATCATTATTTTAGAAATTTTCCAAAATTGTAAAAATTGATTCAAAATTCCACATTTTTCGTACATCGGTTCGAACTTTTAAGTGTTTGACCATGTTTCTCCCTTCGTATAAAAAAGCTTTTATTTTTTTCAGAATCTACAGGGTTTTTTCTTATTATGTTCCAAATATCAAATTTGTAACCCAACTGGTTATTTTCCTATATAACTTTGAAATTTTGAAAAATTTCTAAAATAATGATAGAATATTATAAAGATTCCAAAAATATTTACCAAAAAACTGGATCTTTTGAGAAACAAAAAAAAAATTGTTAAAAAAATTTTTCAACATTTTAAAAATGTTTCTAAGTCGAAAATATCCCAAAAATTTCACAAAAGTAATTTTCAAAGTTATATAGGAAAATAACCAGTTGGGTTACAAATTTGATATTTGGAACATAATAAGAAAAAACCCTGTAGATTCTGAAAAAAATAAAAGCTTTTTATACGAAGGGAGAAACATGGTCAAACACTTAAAAGTTCGAACCGATGTACGAAAAATGTGGAATTTTGAAATCTCAATTTTTACAATTTTGGAAAATTTCTAAAATAATGATAGAATATTATAAAGATTCCAAAAATATTTACCAAAAAACTGGATCTTTTGAGAAACAAAAAAAAAATTGTTAAAAAAATTTTTCAACATTTTAAAAATGTTTCTAAGTCGAAAATATCCCAAAAATTTCACAAAAGTAATTTTCAAAGTTATATAGGAAAATAACCAGTTGGGTTACACATTTGATATTTGGAACATAATAAGAAAAAACCTTGTATTTCAAATGATCCAATTGTCAAATTTTCAGAATATTATAAGAATAGTATGCAGATATCTAGAATTGTTAAGAAAATGCCGTAACAATTGAGAAAACAAAAAAAAAAATTTAAAAAAAATTTTTTTTCAAAAATTTTTTTAAGTCCAAAATTTTTTTATCTCAAATGATCCAGTTGTCAAATTTTGAGAATATTATAAGAATAGTATGCAGATATCTATAATTGTTACGAAAATACTGTAACGATTCAGAAAACAAAAAAAAAATTTTAAAAATATATTTAATTGTTACGAAAATGGTGTAAATTTTAAAAGTAAAATGTATATAACTTGTACATATAAATATTCGCGCCACTTTTTCGCGCAACTTTTTCGCGCAAAATTTTGGCGCAAATTTTTCGCGCAACTTTTTCGCGGTATTAGCAGGTAGTGGGGGTAATTAGCACAGGTATAACAACAATTTTCTTTTTAACGCACTTTATCTAAGTCTATATGTTATATTTTAATTAAATGATTTTTTCTTCTGTTTATATAGTTTCACCACACTTTACCTATTTATCGGTAACACGTCAATGTCAACATCGAAATTTATGAAATAGACCATGAAGAGACGACTCAAGTAGATTCAAGACCTCTACATTACGTCAAGATCTCAATTTTTTGCTTGTCACTGGCTGCCAAATTTCGCCGCATATTCTGAAAAAAAATATAAGTTATTGTCTATGAAGTAAATTGAAAAGTTACATTGTTTTATTTATTCAAATGCAAAAATATAGGTAATATAGTTTGTTTATAACAAAAAATGAAAAAACCAAAATTTTATATAATATCTAGTATTTTTAATAAATGTTTTAATGTTTTTCTTAGTTTTATTTACCTAATATTGCAATTTTAAAATCAAATTCAATTCTATTTTAAAGTCTTTAAAAAATATCATATCAAAACAAACGTGATCTTTAACGAATTTTATGAGTACCTATTGATGACTAGTCAAGTGTCGAATATTTGATTTTGAGAATGTTTATTGTTTTTTTAGAGTGTCGTCGTGGTCGTCCTCCGTCGCATATTTCTTTAATAGATAGATAGTTTTGTGGTGTTGCCAGTTATTGAACATATATCCTATTTTCGGACAATTTCGTGTAATATGTATAATTTTCTGATTGAATAATTTTTCTTATAATTTATTATTCTAAATAATAGATGTATATTTTACAATATTAACGTCAAATAAATATATTTTCTATATAAAAAATTATTTTCAACCACCACTAAAATAATCTTTAAAGTTTAGATGGATATTTGTATAGGATTTAATATTAATATCGGCAACATTCTATTTCGCTATGTGTGATTATTTTTTTAAAAATCGTCCGTTGGGATTTGCGCGGAGGAGGACGGTGTGGGGTAGCGGGTTAAAGTAGTTAGTTAAAACTTTCTTTTTCCATTTATGTTTGTAGTGTGAGGACGTAGGTATACGGTTTTTAGGGATAAACATGTAAGTAATTTTTTATTGAAATCTTAAAATATTTTTAGCCATCGGTATTCTTTAAATACGATTTATATAAAATATTTGTTTGTAATATTACTGAATCCAGTAATGTGATGAAATTTAAGAAAAATAACCATTTTTTACCATTCTAAAATTTACAAAATGGGGGATTCTCAATAGATCACGTTTTTTTTTGTTTGTACTTTTAATGAATAGAATTAACCCTAATAGCACAAAAGGTCCGATTGACGTTTTTTTATGGTCCATTTAACGTCAGAACGTCCGAGGACCAAAATAAAACGTTTTATGAACGTTTGTGCAAGAACGTTTTTAAAATGAACCTAAAGAAACGTCCAAAATATGTCGTCAAAACGTCCGAAGTGATAAATAAAAAAAACGTTGTCTAAGCTCCACTACTCAGACGTTTTTAAAACCTACGATAAAAAAACACCTAGTACTTAAATGGTTTTTTAACGTTCATATCAAAAGGTTTTTTATAAAGTCGCAATATGGACGCTTTTAAAACGTTTTATATGAGTCGTTTTTAAAACCACCCGTAAAAACGTTCAAAAAACGTTTTGTTTAGGTCCTCAAAAGCATGTTTTGAGAAAAAGGTAAAAAGTTACGTTTTTTAGACGTTTTTGTAAGTTGTTTTTATAACCACTATAAAAAACGTCCAAAAAACGTTGTTTTTAGGTCTGCAAAAGTATGTTTTGAGAAAAAATCATAAAAGGGACGTTTTTTAAACGTTTCGTTTCAGTAGTTTTTAAAACGATCAGTAAAAATGTCCAGAAAACGTTTTGTTTCGGTCCTCAAAAGAATGTTTTGAAAAAAGTCAGAAATTTACGTTTTTTAAACGTTTTTGTAAGTTGTTTTTATAACCACTGTAAAAAAAACGTCCAAAAAACGTCCAAAAAACGTTGTTTTTAAGTCTGCAAAAGTATGTTTTGAGAAAAAATCATAAATGGGACATTTTTTAAACGATTTATTTTAGTCGTTTTTAAAACCACCAGTATAAACGTTCATAAAACTTTTTGTTTGGGTCCTCAAAAGAATTTTTTGAGAAAAGTCAGAAAGTTACGTTTTTTAAACGTTTTTGTAAGTTGTTTTTATTACCACTTCATAAACATCCAAAAGACGTTGATTTTGGGTCTGCAAAAGTATGTTATTTTGGGAAATAATCATAAAAGGGACGTTTTCTAAACGTTTTATTTTAGTCGTTTTTACAACCACAAGTAAAAACGTTTTCGTTGGGTTCCCAAAAGTATGTTTCCATAAAAAGTCCTAAAAAGGACGTTTTTTAAACGTCTTTGTTAGTCGTTTTCATAACTAGTGTAAAAAAACGTTCAAAAGACGTTTTGTTTGCTCTCTCTGTCTGTGTCTGATTCCAACCAATCACGAATTTAGCTCGCTAACGGTCGGTTTGGGAGAGAGACCGCGCACTCGCACTTCGCGACCGCGCACTTCGCGACCGCGCACTCGCACTTCGCACTGCGTGGCTGTTGTCTACAGTTGTTGCATAGTGGACGATAAAAACATGGCGTGACTCTCGGTAATTTCATGTTTATTTTCTCTGCAACTAGTGAAGATAAACCTAGCAAATCTTATATCTCTAAAATTATCATCTATTTTGTTATACTTATATTTTGTTTCTTTTGTTTTTCGGTCTCCGAGGAGTGATATATTAAGTGAATTGTGTTTGTGTTTGTCTTATAGCTGTGGTTGAACATTTAACATGTATATTAGGTAGGTACTTTAAACCCTGATATAGGTATATTTTGTGATTCATTTTTGTCATGTAATTAGTGATTTTTCAAGATTTTTGACTCTATAAATCTACTTGTTTGTTGTGAAATGTATAAAGAAAAGAAAGTTTCGAAGCATCAAAAGTACAGGTATATCAACAAGACTTTGAATTTATCAAAGGATTTATTTGAAAATGTCGAAAATCATGTTCAACATAATTATTCTAGTTCCTCCAATTCTAATGATTCCAGTCTCATAAGCATACAAGAAATACTCCTACATATTTCGTTGAAGACACCTGCTCACCACCAACCGAAATGATGGCTAACTTGTTTATGTGTGACCAACTGTATTTTAATTACAGAAATGAATATTATTTTATTTTTGGTATATATTTTCATACTTAAAAAATAATTTTTTTTAACTTGACTTATTGTGTAAATGAAAATTATTTTATTGTACAGTATCAATATTTTATTAATAAATATGTATTTTTTTTTGCTTGTATGAACGTCTTTTGTCGAACAATTTATTTAGTCCATTTTGAAACGTTTTTAAAACATCCTTTTTCGACGTCTATATGACGTTAGAAGTTGTGACATTTGCACTATAAAAAAACGTTTTATAAACGTTCTTAGGTACTTTAAAGGACGTCCAGTGGACGTTTTAAAAGACGTTCAAAAAACGTCCTTTGTCGAACCATTTATTTAGTGAAACGTCTTTAAAACGTCCTTTTTCGACGTCTGTATGTCGTTGGAAGTTGTGACATTTGCACTATAGAAAAACGCCTTATAAACGTTCTCGGGTACTTTAACGAACGTTTTTAAAACGACCCGATGGTCGGTCGTGTACGTTTTTAAGATGTTTTTTAAACGTCTTTGTGCTATTAGGGAAATAGGTATCAAAATTCTATAATAAGATTTCTTGTGTAATAATAAAGAATAATTACGTTTTTTTTTTGTTAATATAAATATACTTATATCAGAAAAATCGAATTTTGAGTATAACCAGTTTTTTATATTTTTAATAATAAAGAATAATTTTAATAAATATAGGGGTAATCTTGTAGTTTACGGGCCCAAGATTTCGTTCAGCTAATAACAGTCATTTCGTGTGCACAGCGTTGCCGGACTGACTTATTGGGCACATTTTACAAGGACTATTATGTACGAAAAGAGAAGGTATTATTTTACCTTGTTAGAGATGGTAATATTTTATGTTATTTTTGACTAAGTATATAAAAATACTTGGGAAAAACTATTAGAATAAAAAAAAGGTATTATTGAATATCATTTCTGAACAATTACTTAAAGAAGTTTTTTTATTAAAATATAAGTAAGTAATTTAAATTTATCTTATTTTTTACTTTATAAAAACTTATTATTATTATTATTTTGTCTTATTATATAAAAACTTTAGAATTTATCTCTATTAGAATTAAAAATTAATTTTTTGAATAAAAATAAAAATTACAAAATAAAAACGTACAAAAGAATAAAGTTATTTATTCTAATTATTTTACAAGAAATATTTTATACGAAAAGTAATTAATAATTTATCGAATAGTAATAATAATTACAAGTAGAAAAACGTATTTACAAATGACAATATGAAAATATAAAAATCAAGAGGGGGTAATCCCACCCAACTTTCCGAACACTCCTATAGTACAGTAATTGTTTAATCAAATATTTTAATTTTTCTGCATCAAAATGCATTAATAAAGTTAGTTTAAAATAATTTTAAAAAATCAAATTTTTAGTCAAAATTTCATTGATAAACATTGAATTTTTTCAACTTTTTATATTTTTGGCTCTAACTTCTACAAATATTATTTTAAAATTATGAAATAATTAACACATATAGTAATTTCTGATTTCTTTTGGATAGTCTATTTACTTTTTTCATTTGTTTTCTAGTTGTCGATAAATTGAAATTACAAAAGATTTAAAAAAATTATTTATTTTGGCTATTTGAATTGGGAATTTGGAACCTTTGGTTTTCAACAATGTTGAAGAATATCGTCACCACTAACCAAAACTACACTTTTTAAAACACTCTACGCACGTTTCGCTAACTATGTTAGCATCATCAGGAGCCGATGATAAACTCAGTTTAAACTGAGTTTATCATCGGCTCCTGATGATGCTAACATAGTTAGCGAAACGTGCGTAGAGTGTTTTAAAAAGTGTAGTTTTGGTTAGTGGTGACGATATTCTTCAACATTATTTTGGCTATAACAATTACAATTCTAAATTCGAAGAAACTAACATATATCTTAAATTTAGAGTTTTAAATTGCCTTTTAAATAGTAGTATAAATCCCATTTAAATATCTTCAATGTTTTTAAATTAATTCATTTTTTTTAAATGATAATAAACTTTCAAAGCCATTTTTTTTGTAATAAAATTTTGAAAAAAGGTACAATTATAGTTTTTTACTACAAATTTAAAGGTATTTTTTTAAAATTTTTAGTATTAAAATTGAACTAAAAAAATTAATTTAATAAGATAAAAATTAAAATAAAAAAAGGCGGCGAAACTATGGGGAATTCGAAAAAAAAGTTAAAACAAAATTTTGCCTAAGAATTTTTATATAGGTACCTACCCAAAAATAAGATAAAATAATACCATTTCTTTATTGTAATATAATCAAAACCTGCAATAATATCCTTTTTATTTTAATTAACAACTTAGTTAATAGTCAAAAATAACGTCAAAATAACATAATATTTACAATGAACGAAAACGGTGAACAAAAACGGTCTGGCAACGTCGCTTAGAATTCTCAGTCATTGTGCTTTGTTGTGGTGCGCGAGAAAATCTTGGGCCCGCAAACTACAAGATTATTACTATAAGAATAATTACGTTTTTTTTTTGTTAATATAAATATACTTATATCAGAAAAATCGAATTTTGAGTATAACCAGTTTTTTATATTTTTAATAATAAAGAATAATTTTAATAAATATAGGTACCTACTAAATTGAGAAAATATCGATTTCTCAATAAATTCACGTTTAATCCATTTATACCATTTTTAGCATGATGTCTGTCTGTGTGTCTGTGTGTGAACACGATAGCGTCTTAAACGGCTGAACCGATTTAGATGAAATTTTATATACATATTTAGGGTACCAAGGAGACGACTTGTATAGATTTTGTTGTTAATCGAACGACCGTAAGTGACAGTTGAGATAAGTGATGACGTCATTTCTAAACAAGATTGCATTAAAACATAAATATATTTAGTAATAAGTAAAAATACTGTAGATTATGAAACTAAGATTAGTTTTTTTATATCATCCTTGCAAATTGATCAATTATTTAAAAATTCGAACCGACGACCGGAAAATATGCAAATTTTGGATCTCAAATTTCAAAGTTGGCAAAATTTGAGAAAATTATAAGAATAGTATGCAAATATCTTTAATTGTTACTAAAAAGGTGTAACAATTTAGAAAAAAACATAAAACTTGTAAAAAAAAATTTTTTAACAAAAATTTTTTTTAAGTCCAAGATTTCAAAAAAAAATACCAAAAGTCATAAATATATTTAGTATATATTATAATTTAATTTGACATTATTAAAACATTCGAATTTTTTTGCCATTTTTGCCAGATTTATCAAAAAGTTAATTTTTTTCATTTTTTTTTTAAATTGCCAGGTATATTTTTCATTTATCCCCTATATTACTTTTAAATTTTGGCGGTAAATTGTTTTTGTGACTTAGAAAAATTTCGAGAAATTTTTTTTGTAACTTTTGAGTATTTTTGAAAAATCATTTTTTGTACTTAGAAAAATTTCGTGAATTTTTTTTGGAACTTTGAATATTGTTGAAAAATCGTTTTTTGGACTTTGAAAAATTTCTCGAAATTTTTTTGGGACTAATATTTATATATCAGGAATAATAAAGAATAATTTTAATAAATATATCTACCAAATTCAGAAAATATCGATTTCTCAATAAATCTACGTTTAATCAATTAGGTATGTAGTGTATGGTTTTTTAAAAGTGTTTGATTTTATTTCTTATATGTACTTATTAAAGGTTTCTTTAAAGAAAATTGCAATATTAATAATTTTTTTCTATGTCATTTTACACGTATTTATGTTTTGTTTTTTTTTTAAATAATATTAATTATGTTTTAGAATGGATTCATGTCAGTCTATAAAAGACGTTTTTGATAATCATTGGCCATGTAAAAGAAGGAGAAAAAAGGATAGTTTTAAAGTTTTTCTTAAAATGTCATTTACGCTTTGCGTTTTATCGCGTTTCTTCAATCATGATTGCGTTTTAAAATTATGCAAGATGTCAAACTACATCCTTAAACGTGGGGACTCAAAGAAGATTCAAGAGCAGTTGAGAATGGTCTTCAGGAACTGCCATACTTTATCCTCCATAAGTGTAAGTATGTGTTATTTTTTTTTCTTCAATTCGTTTCATTTTTTTTTTGTTTTTAGTTATTTCATATTCATCAATTTATACATCAAGAAAGATGTACACTGGAATTTGAGTTTCAAATATTATATGATGTTATACAATGTGTCTTTGACCATTCATATTTTGTTGTTGGCGATGAAAAGTGCAGTTCAACTAGTTGGCTTGCAGGCCATTTATGTTCCATGGAGGAATTTCCAACGTTTTGTTTTTACAAATGGGTAATTTCGCATTTCGTTAATCTGGAACCAAACTTACGTATGTATATTTCTATTAAAGTTATTAGTTTTGCTTTTGTGGTTTGTTGGAGTATAATATTTTTTTTTCTGTTTTAGGTACGGAATATCTTAAATTTTTACATAAAAGAAAATTTTTGATTCCAAATATTTTCAGAGCAACTTATGTTGCTTATGAAAACACCTCCGATGAGGTACTAATGTTCAATTTTATATTTGAAAAAGAAACAAATTCCTTTTTGGATAACAAATATGACTTATTAAGGATAAAGTATGGTACTGGGTCTCCTGGACCAAATGATATTGTTGGACAATCTACTTTTTTTTCTTCTCCATCTAATATGGTTTTGTCACCATCTAGTGGGAATCCTGGACCATCTGGTATTGTTGGACAATCTACTTTTGTCTCTTCGCCATCTAATATGGTTTTGGCACCATCTAGTGGGAATCCTGGACCATCTGGTATTGTTGGACAATCTACTTTTGTCTCTTCTCCATCTAATATGGTTTTGGCACCATCTAGTGGGTCTCCTGGACCATCTTCACCTGTATCACAAAGTAATTTATCTAATATGGTTTTGGCACCATCTAGTGAGTCTCCTGGACCATCTTCACCTGTATCACAAACTAATTTTCGTTGTGGTCTCTGCAAAAAGGAATTTTTGACGAACTTGAAGTTGGGTCAGCACAAGAGAGTTCACAAAAGACGAAAACATCGTTAAACGTGGGGACTCAAAGAAGATTCAAGAGCAGTTGAGAATGGTCTTCAGGAACTGCCATACTTTATCCTCCATAAGTGTAAGTATGTGTTATTTTTTTTTCTTCAATTCGTTTCATTTTTTTTTTGTTTTTAGTTATTTCATATTCATCAATTTATACATCAAGAAAGATGTACACTGGAATTTGAGTTTCAAATATTATATGATATTATACAATGTGTCTTTGACCATTCATATTTTGTGCAGTTCAACTAGTTGGCTTGCAGGCCATTTATGTTCCATGGAGGAATCTCCAACGTTTTGTTTTTACAAATGGGTAATTTCGCATTTCGTTAATCTGGAACCAAATTTACGTATGTATATTTCTATTAAAGTTATTAGTTTTGCTTTTGTGGTTTGTTGGAGTATAATATTTTTTTTTCTGTTTTAGGTACGGAATATCTTAAATTTTTACATAAAAGAAAATTTCTGATTCCAAATATTTTCAGAGCAACTTATGTTGCTTATGAAAACACCTCCGATGAGGTACTAATGTTTAATTTTATATTTGAAAAAGAAACAAATTCCTTTTTGGATAACAAATATGACTTATTAAAGATAAAGTATGGTACTGGGTCTCCTGGACCAAATGATATTTTTGGACAATCTACTTTGTTTCTTCTCCATCTAATATGGTTTTGGCACCATCTAGTGGGAATCCTGGACCATCTGGTATTGTTGGACATTCTACTTTTGTCTCTTCGCCATCTAATATGGTTTTGGCACCATCTAGTGGGAATCCTGGACCATCTGGTATTGTTGGACAATCTACTTTTGTCTCTTCGCCATCTAATATGGTTTTGGCACCATCTAGTGGGAATCCTGGACCATCTGGTATTGTTGGACATTCTACTTTTGTCTCTTCGCCATCCACTTTATTAAAAACAAAAAAAAATGAATCATTGAATGTTAATCAGATGGAAGTTTCTGAACCAGCAGCAGTAAAAGGTTAGTTATTTTTTTTATAAATTATTCTGTGAATAATAAACAAAAAATACCTACTTTTTCAATTTAAAATGCATATTAATGACATGAATTTAATTACATTACATTTTTTTTTAGAGAGTGAACATACAAAAAAAAAGACCACATACAGACCCAAAGTTTCATTAGAAAAACAAACATTTACTGCTCTGGCAGAGACTAAATCAAAACTGGTGGGATTGCAAATAGAATTTTTAAAAAGTGATCGAGAGAAAAAACTTTCGCAGGATCAGGAAAAGCATTCTCTCCAAATTCAACAAATGAAGGAGAAACATGCTCTAGAGATGGAAAAACTTAAATTAGAAATAGAAATAAAAAAGACACAGTTGTTAGTGTTACAAAACAGCTAATTTAATAATCTAATAAAATAAATCTAGAAAACATTGTTTTTAATTTAAATTTCTAAAGTTATCATTAATTAAAGTTATTCTTCGAAAATTATTTCCCTGAAAATTATTTTGCACATGTTCATTGCCCTGTCTCGCATCTTGCTGTCTATTATGTTCAGCCATTCTAATTTGATTTATAATTCCTAGCTCATCGGGAGGTATATCTTCATTTTCTTTAACAGCTAGATTATGTAGTATAGCTGTTGCAATAATTATCATTTTTGATTTTTCTAATGAAACTCTCATGCCTAAGGAGAGAATAGGAAATCGTCGTTTCCACACTCCAAAACACCTTTCTACAACATTCCTACTTCGAATCTGTGATTCATTGTAGAGAATTTCTTGTGGTTCTTGGGGATTGGGAAGAGGTGGTAATAAATAATTTGTTTCAGTGTAACCACTGTCTCCTGAAATAATAGAATCTCCCATTAAACCATCTTCAAACTTTCTTTTTATGAGGGAATTGTTGAAAATAGTCTGATCGTGAGTTGATCCTGGCCATCGTGCTACAATATCGCGAATTAATAATTTTGCATCACAAACTGCTTGTACATTCCACGAGAAATATCCTTTTCGGCATCTATAAAACTCGGCATTATTTCCTCCAGGTGACTCAATTTCTACATGTGTGCAATCTATTGCCCCTACAACTTTTGGAAATCTTCATCGGCTGTATTAGGCATGTGTATATACTCAGGTCTAAGATGAGCAATTGCTTCTGTAACTTCTTTAACTGCAATACATGTTGATGCTTCACTAACACCTACAAAATCTGCAACTACTAATAACATGCTACCAGTAGCATAAAACCTCAATGTCAGCAGTAGTTTGGAAGTTGGTGTTATAGCATGATTTCTATTTGTTGGTGATTTAATCTGTTCTTCAATTAGGTCCAAAAGCAATTGAAAAGTACCTTTTCTTATTCGAAACCTTTTATGGAATTGTTCTTCAGACATGTCATTGAAATAGTTAGTTCTGAATAAAGAATAATAAAAATAATTAGAATAATAAATGTAGCTAATTTATAATGTACAACCTTTCTTTAAATTGCTTCGCTCTTCTTTCTGTCAGTAGATAGAACGTTCTTTAACTTTAAAGATTCAATAACTAAAGGTGATGACGTTTAGAATAAAATTTAACAAGTTGATTTCTTGTACAATTGTCACAATCTAAACGTCATTGTCGTTAGTTACAGAACCGTTAAAGTTAAAGGACGTTCTATCTACTGACAATTTGTCTATTAATCCGATATATTATTTCTTCATCTTCATCAGAAGTGAAAATATCGATATCTGCATTCATAAGTTGTTCATACATTATAACAAAACAAAAATAATAATAATAACACAACGAAAAAGAAAATATATACTACAGAAATTGGATATAAACAAAACTAAAGAGGTTAGAATAACAAAAAAACATGTCAATTTTAGACATTTCACAGATTCGGCATTACCAACTATTGAAAATATTTCGCTTATACCAGGTACAACTATACTTGAGATAAATTGCATTGTAAAAGACATACGGAGTTTGTCCCATGGATAAAGTTATCCGTAGAACACGTGTACCCTGTTTGTCCGAGGTTTATACCTGCATTGTAAAAGCGGCCCTAAAAGAGAAGTCTTCACTATCTAAATATAGCATTTGTATTAAAAAAAAAATACCTTTCATTTATTTCAGTACGCAGACACTGATTGGTCGATTTCAAATTTCGACATGGGTTGACCAATGAGAAATCAGTATCGACGTAATTTGACCAATGACAAAACAGTATCCGATTCATAGTACGCTGTAAATATTACACCTCAGCAAATATGATCTAAGGGTTGGACCTTGGACCATTTACTTTTAGATATCAATTTTCCATCCTTCTCTTCAACAAGTCAATATCGAAGTTTTTTGTATGCAAAAACTGTAAACAAACAGTATCGCTAGTAACTCTTCTAATAAATCGCCGAGCCATTTTTTGAAGTTTTACGCCGGATACCACGCACTTATGAGAAATGTCATGAGAATGAGACAAGATGTATAGACTTCAAAACATTGTATGCGGTTGGAGACGTCCATGAGTATATGTCGATGGCCTCGATGAAATGTAGCTATCTCAGATAAAGGAACTACTAGATATGCCCTCAGATAAAGGAACTACTAGATATGCCCTGTATATCTAATGTCATTTACAAAATTTAAGCCAACATCTAGCCCTCTCTCTCGGCAAAGTTTGTTGGCGAGGGACGTGAGACGCGCAGAAAAATCTCGTGCAGAGGACGAAATCAACAATAAAAATTGACGTGATGTATTAGACAGTGGCGACGCGAAGAATTAAAACTTTTTATTTATTATAGCAAAAAAAAGAAAATTAAAATTGGGTATTTTACATGTTATTAATATATCACATTTGAATTAAATATGTCGTGAGAAGTTACATAATTTCGATAAAGTTGTATTTTCTGTAATACTGATAGATATTAACATTAAAACATAGCAAATGCTTGTAAATTTATATTAAATGTACGTATTTAATAATCGAATCAAATAAATAATATTTTTTATTGCTCCTAAAACCTTGTTACAGTAAGGAGTACCTAAATGCGAATAACATAAAAAAATTAAAAAAATGTGAATGGTAGGTATGTAACATAAAAAAGAAAGGAAGCAAAATAAAAATTATCAAATCTTATCAACTTGTATTATATTTTAAATTATTCAAAAACTACTTTCATAACTTACTTGTGAAGTGTAAGATTGATTATCTAATGGCTTGAGAAAAGCACCACATTTTTCACATTTCTTTCTCATGGTTAACAACCTCTCAAGAAAATCACTTAAAATAGTTCAAAAGGTTTACAAAAATATTTAAAAAATAAACTATTTAATGTAGGATTTTAAATTATCCTGCTTGAAAGTACGCTTATGGAATCTCTAGAGGACGATGTCAACAAAAGCGTTGTCTGAATAAAGAATCAGACAACGACAAAAGTTAACTAGATGTTGGCTTAATAAAAAAGGATAGAATGCCCTCTCTATATATATTTACTCTGAGGTAGCTATTTGTCAAATTTTATAATTAGCATTACCAACAACAGAAATAAAAATTGACAACAATAAGAGAGGTTATATTTGTACTTGTTTGTCATCAAATACATAAGAAAACATGTATGTTTCTACTAAAAACACTTTTTGAACATCTAAGATGATTCAGTTTTTTAGAACTATAAAAAATAAAGATTCCAAGCAAGCTTTTAGTATTAATGTTGAACTTCAGAATGATAATTTTACGTTAACACTTCTGGAAAAGAACAACGCTTGGGAAGCTAATGTAAGCAGAAAATTTGTTTTATTTTTATTTATACACAGATAAACTTACAAACTAAATGAAAAGTTAGTATTAAAAATATTATTTTAAAATTTATCTTACAGGTTTCTCTTCACGAAATCGAAGAGTTCGCTGAACAATTTAGCCTTGCAAACGAAGAATATTTTTCAAAATTAAAAACATACTTGTTAGAAGCACATGAAAATATAGAATTTAGATTTGCGAAGGCAGAATTTTCTTGTTTTTCTAAAGCTAAAAATGGACTCAACTTGAAATATTTTACAATCAAGTTGCGAAAGGTAGTATATGAAATGTTTAAATTCTATATTTGATTTGTTCAATTTCAGGCAGAATTTAAATTTAATCTGCTTCTAGAGAAATATTCACTAGAATGTGAGAAACTTAGACAACAAAATAAAAATCTTATTCAAGAAAAAAATCAGATTAAAGAAGGTAATTATTTTTTTTATTACTTTTATTTATTAAAGTTTTAGAATACTTTTAGATAACATAAATCTTGAAAACAAACTAACTGAGCTTATTACAAAAAAACTAAAAGATGAAGAGGAACTTTACAGCAATTTTGTACTTGTTTTAAACGAAAAAAAGCGAAAAATCCAACAATTGAACCAACTTCTACAAGCTTTTAAAGCCGGCAGAGCCATTACCAATCCACAAGTAAAACTTAAAACTAAATCCAAAAAAAATGTTAAAGAAGAAATAAAAGAGGAAGTATCAGAATCGGAAAGTGAAACGTATGACACAGACGAAGAAAAAGAAAAATTTGTGATAAATGATGAAGAAATTTTACCAAGTACTTCGAAAAAAGATGATTTTAGTTCATATTTTAAAGATGAAGATTCACCTACATATATGCTGCCCAAACGAGTAAAAACTAATAATTTGGATCATGCTAGAGATATTCCATCTACTTCGAAAATTCACGAAGACAAACCTGAAGTGTCCAAAATGGAAGTAGAAGAAGATTCACCAAAAATTGGCTTTAATAGTACACAAGATTTGTTAGATTGTATTTAATATTTTTTTTTTAAATTGTATTTAATATTTTTTTTTTAAATTGTATTTAATATTCTTTTTTTAAATTGTATGTAATTGTTATACTGTATCAATTTTACTAAAATAATTTTAATTAAATATTTAAGTACTGGTTTTTACTTTTTTAAATATGTAAAAGGTTGCATGGATGTCGTCAAGTAATTTCCCAGGAAGGAGTAAAAATATGCATTTGAATCTGCAAATTACAACTATGGGGGTGGTAAAAGGGGTAATTATCCCAAAACACATGCAAAAATATTGTCTTGTGGATTTTAATGTCAAACCCATGGTTAAAAAAATCGAAATTGGTTTCTTACACATAACCAACAGAACCTTAAAAGTATCTTAAAAAAAGAAGAATTTTAAATTTACAGTAATGTTATCTAGGTACACCATATACAGTTTGGTTATTATTATGTTAGCTGTAGTCTAGTATAGTGGGAGGTCTATTTTTCTACTTTACATTTATGTTGTTTTCAAAGCAAATATTCACATTTATTTAAAAGGAGGAGAATTAGTTTAAAAGCTACGGTCCACTGGACTGGGTAGAAAACTAATAAATACAGTACGATACCTAGGTTTTATCCAGGCGGTTCCGGGTTGATACCTAAAGGTTTTTTTGTAGGAAAAAATTATCACGATTTTAAGTTTTGATTAATAAGTAATACGAATTATAAATGTTTGTTTTTAGATACATTTATGCGTATTATATATTATAAAAATTGCATTATAAACTTTGTTTAACCACTAAACCGACCGCTTGGTTAAAAATTAGAGAAGTGGGGAACGAAAGAACAAAGGGAAAATTAGAGAAGTGGGGACGCTGGAGGCGTCGTTTTAGTTGTTGCACAATCTATACTAATAATTTTGAAATTAAAATGTATTTAGGTGTACCTAGACACTATTGAAATTCAAATTACTGATTAATAAGAAAGAAGAACAAGTGGCTGTACATTCATTCATAAAAGATTAAAGTCTCGTTTGAACAATTTTGTCCCATGCTGATATTTGAGGTTAAGTATTTTATATGTAAATAAAACTTTCATATAATAAAATTTAAACTTTTATTATTAAAATGGAATCAATGGAAACAAACAACTATTTTGAAAGTTACGAAGATTTAGATGTAAGTACACCACTATTCATATTTATATTTTTACAACAGATTTTCCAGTATTAACACCTTTTAACATATCTACTAAAGCTTTCCACGCATTTTCAAATCCCTCCGTAACGTGCTCGCGATATTTCAATTTTCCTTCTTTTATCCATTTCGCGTTTTGAATTACACCTTCATTCCATCTATCTAGCCATCTCAAGACCAAAAATCCTTCAATTAACAACTCCTTACTTACCACATATTTATATATGGATTTTGCTAGAAAGGAAAATGTTAATTATATGTTTTTTTTATTCTTTAAGATAACAAGCTAATTTTATTGATGATATTATTACCTCTAACTTTTTCATTGTATCCAGATATTGCTCCACATACTGATACTCGTCCAAATTTGTTCATTTGATATATTACGCTACTGCTAATTGCTCCACCAACCTTTTTTAAAAAATAACCATATTTTGCATAAATTTAAGAAAGAAATAATTAAAACTTACATTGTCAAAGTAACAATCAACTCCTTCGGGTGCATATTTTTTTAAAGCTTCATCGACATTATCGGTTTTGTAATTAATAAAATGATCAAATCCTAATTCCTCAGTCAGCCATTTTCCTTTTTCGTCAGATCCCGCAATTCCGATTACTTTACATCCTTTAATCTTGGCTATTTGTCCTACTTGACTTCCTACCCCACCTGCTGCTCCAGACACGACAACCGTCTCTCCTGGTTGCGGTTTGCAGATTTCCAGGAAACCGAAATATGCAGAATTTCTATATAAGAAAAAGATTATATTTAAATTATGTATTCTCCATTTTTTATTTTGTATTAAATATTTTATTTGACTTACCCTACCATACCAGCAGCACCTAAAGCTACTGATAATGGCAACTCTAGTAACTGTTTTGAAACAAGTTGTGGAGCTTTTCCTCTACTGACTATTCCTAAAATCTCCCCCGATGCTATTGTATGAGTTCTCCAACCAAACGAACCAATTACATATTGTCCCACTGGAAATTTAGGATTCTTGGTGTCAATAATTCTAAAAAAAATATTAAATTAGGGCTCTTTTGTTTATTTTTAACAAGGTAAAAAATCTTACTTGGCTATTTGTGATCCAATAAATGGTTCTCCCAATGGTAAACTTGGTTCGTATGCTCTCATGTAAGGGTCGATACTTAAATAAACAGCTTCGGCGAGAAATTCTAAAAACATATTTTTTCAATACCATTATGGCGACATAATTTTCATTTCAAATTTGTCCCAATATAGTCTAGAGAAAAAAAGGAATGCAGTAATTTAATGTGCAGGTCGTAGTGAAACCTGACCATCACCAGTTTGGTACAGATTGGTAAAAATTAAATTCCTAGAAATTTCAAACGAAAATAAAACGCTTTTAAAAATTTTTGAGTGGTCTACTGGTTTGAGATAAACGCAATCATAATCAGGGCCACCGACAGGGCGCAGGCAATGGGGGGATTCTTCCCGAGTCTGTAGTTCTCGGAGGGGCCCTCGAATTTTCAGAAAAACATGGATTTGCATATAAATGAAATTTGAGTTTTTTTATTAACTTACTTCAGAGTTGTGTGTGTGTCTGTCTGTGAGAGCTCTCACGGCGGTTCCACTGGACCTATTTGCTTCAAACTTGGTTTGTAGATACCTTAGTGTCATACGTCGGTCGAGTTTATATGTAAGCCCTGTAGGTCAAAGTGGACCGGATATATGTGGGTCACAAGGTCACATGCATTTCAAATGGTAAAATTTTTGGAACCAAGTTCCTTTACGCGCTTGCGGTATTACTTAACTGTGAAAGTGAACTAAATAGATAGTTATATCGAATCTTATAGTGATCTAGAATCTGAAAAACCTGGCCAAAACTCGGAGTCAGAGCTATAGAAGCCATGGTCCGATTCGTATTCGGGGTGGTTTTCAAGGTCGCTGATCACGAATTTGAAAGAAACAACTCCGTTTTTTTACAAAAATTTGTAGGCGGGTGTTTTCAAAGTCGCTGATTAGTCTGGTAAAGAAATGCCATTTGGTCGTGTTCGAGATAGCGTTCACGTAAAATTATAAGCAAAGTGTCATTAGATGCGTAATTTCATGTAGATATGATTTACGCTTTGTCCCATGTCTCGCAAACAATTAACTAGTTTAAAAGAGCCGTTGCGTTTTACGAGTATATCGAAAACCACTGCAGATATCGGAAAAAGTTCCATAAAGAGGAGAAAATTTCCTAAAAAAAGTCCCAACTCCCCGAACTGTAGCACCAATATTTATAATTTTAATTGAGCGGTGAAAATATGAGTGAAAACGGATGATTCGGGCGCGCACTCCGTCATTTGACTCAGATGATTTTTAAAAACATTAAATATGAATATTAAAGGAATGAAAATAATCGGGCACTTGCTGAATAATTGAATAAACAATAAACCCAGCAAGCTAAAGAAGCGTCTAGATCCCGATTGCAACTCGAGTGCCCACCGCTGTTGCCATCGTTTTGTACGTTAACTTGAAAGTTTGATTATATATTATTGTGATACGAAGTGGTCCAGTGCTAGAGTGTATGCTTTACACATAAAACTTCCTGGTTCGAATCCCGAGGAAATTTTTTTTTATTTATTTTTTTTTTTAATACACAGGTAGATTTAGATAGTCAAGACTTCTTTTAATAAAATAAATATTTTTTTTTTCGTCAAAGAAACACTTAAACCTGGCAACAGCGGTGGGCACTCGAGTTGCAATTGGTATCTAGACGCTAGTGCAAGCTAACAGTATCCAAGTAGACAGACGGTTTTAGTTGACTTGGGACACTGAAAATAAAAAAATTCGAAACCGTTATATATCGATTGTTGAAAACAGAAATCCAAAATTCGAAACCGTTCTCGATTTATTGCTGAGACAGACGTACAAACGGACAGACAGACGGCTGCAGTTGACTTGGGTTATTGAAAACAATAGGTGGGCGAGCTAAGGTAACCAGCTTTCGATTGCTGAAAACAAATCCAAAGTTCTAAACCGTTCTCGAGTTATCGCTGAGATAGACGGAAAGACGCACGCACAAACGGACAGACAGATGGTTGAAGTTGACTTGGGCCATTGAAAATAGTAGGTGGGCAAGCCATTGTGACCAGCCATTGATTGCTTAAAACAGAGTGCCAAAATTCGAAACCGTTTTCGAGTTATCGTTGTGACAGATGGACGGACCGACAGACGTTGTAAAGTCAATAAGTACCTTCGCTTTGCTTCGCTACTTAATAATCCGCCGACAATAAGTTTTTATCAAAATTTTCTTATTAATTATACTTTTGTTAATTCAAAAATTGTTCCAAGTTTTGAAGTACAGAAGCCAAAATTTATTTTGTACTTCAAAGGCTTTAAAAAAATCCTCGGTGGTAAAATTAATAAAGATTGATTTTCCACTTTTTTATTAACAATTAAAGATGCTAAAAAAGTAAAAACAAATAAACCATTGAAAAATTTTTTTATTTCAAATATCTCGGTTGCTTTGTTTTTTATTGATAAAACCCACATGAAAATATTTTTTATATTTTCTCCTATAATTTTTAAAAAAAATTGTTTAAACAATTTTTTTTTTCGGTTTGGAAATGTAATTATGAATAAAAATAATGATTTTTAAGAAAAAAATCGTTTCTTAAAATCGCACTTGTTATGTATAAAAACAAGTTTGATATCATTCTTGCATATTTAAAATTTAATACGAGGTATCGGATTTGGAGTCACCCTTAACTTGATTTTTTTCAAAAACGGACCTGGATTTTTGAATCAATGTGTTACGAAGTTACTAAAATCCTCTCTATCCCATTCCTCTTTATTTATAATTCATTATCTACCCTTTTGTGATTAATTCGTAGAATCTGTTTTCTTTATTTTTATCATTTATAAAATACCGTTGACCTGTGAAGCTGAAATCTGAGACTTGTTTCTCACTCAGGTCATAATTTAAGTTGAGAAGTTTAAGAACAGCGATACCATTAGACTGATACCAGAACACCGATTTTGAGTATTGTGATTCTAACAGTGAATACACAGGCACTAGCCCAGCAGGGCAAGTAAAGCTAGCCGTACTGACCGCTAAACAGATTTGTCAATACCAAAATGAGCCGTGGAGTATTATTACTTCACTGACGCTGCCCGGAACAAGTAGCCTTCACACTTTAAATCGGAGATCTGAACCAAAGCGCCAAAATCGACTTGTAACGATGAAAGAGATTATTTAATGACGTGTCGTTGGCAAAAAGCCATTGTCAGTGTTTTTAAGCATGTAGAAAAATCTAGAAATATTTTTTTGATGGCGAATTTATGTTTATCATTATCTTTATTATATAATTATATTAATTATCACGCTAATTGTTATTGAGTTTAAGATTTAAAATTGATTAGGCTTGAATTTTATTGATAATTTTATTTTATTTTATTTATAAAATTATAACTAAATTCTAAAAATATTTGGAACAAAATTGATCAAAAATATGATTATTTTTAACAATACGATCTAAAATTATTAGTTTTATTACTTACCTCCATTTTTTAATGATGGCAATTCTTCTTCTATCAACTTAAAATCAGTTTCTTTTGGATAACCTTCGAAATGTTTTTCCAAAATAAATACCTTTGCTTTAACCATTTTGGATTAAAATCTGTATCACTTAATAGAACAAATGGAAATGAAATTATTAAGTAACTAGACTTTATCTTTGAATACCTTCGATCTTGTTTTGTAAGTTTAAGATAAAAATTGATAATTATTAAAAAAAAATAGTAATCGCGGCTTCGTGTCTCTAACCGATTTTCTTCCCTTTTTTTATACAACTTCGGCCGTTGTGGACAAACAACCAAAGACTTTAAACAAATGATTTTTAACATTGTTTTGAAATACATGGGATATATTAATAATAATAATCAAAACATTTTTTTAATAACTGAATTGTATCATGATTGGAAATACAAAAATGATAAAAATTACGGAAAAATCAATTAGTAAATTTGGAGACTGGTTTCGGCGTGAATTATCAACCTTCAGGCCTAAAATTACAATCCTAAATAAAAATTATAGGTACAAGTCGTCAATTAAAATGAAATTAATTCTGGAAATTTTTCTTCTTTGACTCGGTATTTTAGATTCACAAATTAATGCTAGAAGATGCTCCGCGCAATTTAGCCTACAGGGACGCAATTTTCAACAACAAACACGAATTCGAAGGTAAAATAGTTTTAGATGTGGGAGCCGGTACTGGAATTTTGTCCGTTTTTTGTGCCCAAGCCGGCGCTAAGAAAGTATACGCAGTAGAAGCCAATGAAACTTATAAAATAGCCGAAGAAATAGTCAAAGAGAATAATTTTGAACATGTCATAAAAGTATGTAAGAAATAAATTATCAACTTATAAATCTGTTTTTTAAAGCCCTATTTCAGGTAATTCATTCGAAAGTAGAAGATGTGGTACTTCCAGAAAAAGTCGACATAATAGTATCGGAATGGATGGGGTTTTATTTATTACATGAAGGGATGCTAGATTCGGTCATTGTAGCTAGAGATAAATTTTTAAATCCTGGTGGTCTCATGTTTCCTGAATCCGCATCTTTATTTTCAACACCCTGTAGGTGGGTAAAACCTAGAAAAATCTATCAAAATTTAATTTATTTCGAAATAATTATTTTTAGTGTACCTTCAATGTATTCTTATTGGGAAAATGTTAACGGCGTATCGATGACGCAATTAGGTTCAAAATTACGTCAAAAGGCTTCTCAGAAACCAATTTTCGAGTCTATAGGCTCAGATTCCGTTCTTGCTGATCCGGAAAATGTACTTTGGTTGGATTTAAGGGAAGTTACTTTGGAGGATTTGGACAAAATAGAAATTAGGCACTTGGCGGTTGCTAATAAAAAAGGACGATACGAAGGTAATTATTTATATGATTAAAAAAAAAACTAAATATTTCAAAAATATTGAAATTGAAATGTTAATTATTTTTGAGATATTATTCTAAAAATTAAGAAATTCTAAAAATTTCGAAAATTTCAAAAATCTAAAAATTTCGAAACTATTAAATTTTTGAAATATTTAGATTTTTGAAATGTTTAAAACATGAACTTTAAAAATTTTACAGTTTGTTAATTTTTACAATTTGGAAATTTATGAAATTTCATGTAATTATTAAAATTTTTGAAATTTTCGAACTTTTAATTTGTAGATTTTTGAAATGTCGAATTGTTTTCGAAATTGTTAATATTTTAGAAATATTTAATTTTTGAAATTTCCGGTAATTATTTAATTTTTTGAAATTTCTTGTAATTTTTGAAATTTTTAAAATGTGTATTTTTTCAACTAATAAAATTTCAATGCTTGATATAAAACCGTACAAAAATTCGGGCGTATACGAATTCTGCCAGAAAATCGAGGTAATCCGATTTACACAAGGGTTGGGGATTAGTTCTGCCTGTCTTCCTAATCCTAATTACGATAGTACCTTTTATATATAATAAAATTACAAATATTGTAGGAAAAATAAGATAAATTTCAAAAAAAAAATATTTTTAAACATTACATTTTTTATATTATTCCTAAATCCTAACTTCTTAACTATTGTAAATTATTATCATACATATTAATATCATTTTCAATAAAACATTGCCTTCTTTGTACATCTTTTCCAAAATCTTTTTTAAATTTATTTGCGGTGTTTATTTTTACATATATTTCTGTTAGGAAATCTAATAAAATATTTATAAAATTAAAAATATCTGAATGATGTTGGCAAAATGAATCATTAAATCTTGCATGAAACGATTCACATGCATTTGTCATATACTTTGTGGAAAAAATTATCACTGATATATTTTTAAGTAAAATCGTACAATCGAACCATTTTTTCTGTATTCATTTGTTAGGCCCAACTCCTGTATTTTGTGCCAGTAGGTTCAAAATCCACAACAACGTTAATTGGATTAAAAGTTAATTGTAGGTTTTTGCATCCCTTAATTTGGAATATTTTTTTATAAAGTATCGCTTTTTTGTTGGGAAGTAACGCAAATATGACTGGTACATAATGCCATATAACCCAATTACACAATCATTTTCAAATTAAAATTTAACCAAACAGTTGAAGCATACTGTAACGAGGCCGGCCATGTGTCTGATGGAATGTATGTAGAATATTGGTGACTCACGACAAAAATCCCTGGACTGTTCTGCAAACGACGTGAGCGTTCGCAGACCAAGCAAAATGAATATAAATAATCCGAAAGAACGTTGAATTTTGAATGTTGTGTTATGTATAAATTAATATATTTTGTTAGTCGTGTTTCATATATATTAGAAGTTGTATTACTTAAGTAAGTATAAATTAGTCATAATTTAACGTAGTGTTTTAAATTCAAGCGAACCCAAAGTACAAAAATATTACACTACTTAAGTTCTCTGAAAGAATTTTGTTTATAAATTGTAGTAATGACTTTAACAGGATCAATTATTAGGTACCTGTATTTGATATAAATCTTTTTTACCTACTTGCAATTTCTGGCAGAATTCACCCATAAATAAGCCCCTACTTAATCCGTGGCAGATGGTTCGATGTATCCCAAAAATTCTTCACATACCAATTTTACGCCTGATCCCAAATACCACTGAAATGAAGAGCAGGTGAAGGTATAAAATTGAACTGAATTCCCTCATTACTTTAGTCTGTTTTACTATAAAAATGACAAAGTTAAGAGATCCCAAAGTTTGAAAATAATAAAAAATAAAAAAATTTCAATACAAATATTTTTAAGAAATAAATCAGACTTTTTGGAAAATTCTTAATATTATAATTAACATTTTTGACAAAAATCAAATTGATATAAAAAAGTATACTTTTAACAAAATATAAAAAAAAACAAATACAAATTAGAACGCCTTAAATAAATAAAAAAAAAATTAAAACTAAAACAATCGTATTTAATGAAGAATATATTTTTTAGTAATTGTAATTTTACACTGAAAAAGATAAATAAAACGATAGTTTAACACTAACATATTTTTAGAAAATAAAAGTTTTCTAATAAATAAAATAATTATAACAATTTATCATTGCACAATCATAAGCATAAATAGTCCATGATTATCAAAATACTCTTAACAAGTCTCCTGATATTTTAAAGTTTTAATATACCTCCATTTCTTCCATCAGAGATTTCAGACTCAATTAAAAATTTATTTTTGAAGGTATATGTCTTTGGTTTTCTTGTACATTCCCATCCACCACCAAGGAACCCATAACTCTATCAACTGAACCAGATGAACCGTTGACACACTGGAAACAAACTATAATTGTTTTACCATCTAGTATAGAAACTGAAGAACGGTCTCCACTGGCTTACGATCTTGTACTGAAAAGATCCAAGGAAAATAGCAGGAGGTACACCATAGAGGTCACCATGTTGGATCCAGATGAAGTGGAACATCCTGAGTACTGTCTTTGTCATTTGACCACGTGTATCTTAGTTAGAGCTGTTTTGAAAAAATATGAAAGAGATAATATGGAAGATAATTAAAATATATAATAAAAAATTGAGTTTGTTTTATTTTAAACCATTGACCCTACAGATTCTCTAATTACGTTTTAACCTCAGTAATTATTTATTTCTTTTAAGTATTAAAAGAATTTCTTAAAAATTTTTTTCTTTGCCTCCTTAAATTTTCCTTTGTTACATACATTCATGTCTTGATCCCCCTTTTGTTGTATTAGAGATTACTAAATTTAGTATCCTTTTTGATAGTGTTTTTAATTGTAATCTTGAATTTGTCTTAGTCCTTGTTGAAATGTTACTTAAATTCTAACAAAAATGTATAAGTTTTCTTCATCCATAATTTGATTCTGATCATCTTATTTTTTTTCCTCATAGAAGTAATCTACTTTACAGAAGTAATCTACTTTATTAAAAACTGTTTCGATTAAGTTGGTTGTCAATGTATAAAAAGTTTGTGGTCAAGTAAATTACATTCTTAACACTATTTTGGCAATAAGAATTTTGCACTGTGATCCAACAGTGGGTTGAAATAAAGCTGTTGGCCAGTGGCAAACTAAATTGGAAATTATTAACTGACACTTAATAAAAAGGTTGTCACCTCCCTTTTTAACGGAGAAGGTTTGCTTGATGCCATAAGAAAAGGCACTTTTCTGTTTGACTCTAAATAGGTTGACTGCACTAAATGTGTACATTTGTTTTTTAATATTAAATAAAGTTTAAAAACAATATAAAATGTATTAATTTAACAATTTTCTATTCATGGGTACCAATATTTTTCATATTTTTAGTTGCTATGGCATCTGATTGATATTAAGAATTAAGTGACTGATTATAGGTAAATATAGGTTTCAGAATTTAAATAATTAATAAAAAATTTCTGAATAACATTAAAAATAGTCTTTATTAATATGAATAGAATAATAACCAATACTTATTTAAATTTGCTTAGTATTTTTTGTCAGTGTGAATTAATTGATGTTTCCTTAAAACAGAACTTCTCCCAAACGATTTTTTACAAATGTCACATTTATGGTTTTTTTCTCCACTGTGACATATAAGATGTGACTTCAAATGAGAAGATTGAGTAAACGATTTGTCACAAATATTGCACTTATGGTTTTTTTCGCCACTGTGACTTATCAAATGTGTCTTTAAATGTGAAGATAGAGTAAACGAGTTTTCACAAATGTGGCATTTGTGTTTTTTTTCGCCACTATGACTTAAGAGATGTGACTTTACATGAGAAGATTGTGTAAATGATTTTTCACAAATATTGCACTTATAGTTTTTTTCACCAGTGTGACTAAATTGATGTTTTTTTAAATTAGAACTTTGAGAAAACGATTTATGACAAATATCGCATTTATAGTTTTTTTCACCAGAATGAGTTAAGTGATGTTTATATAAATTAGAACTTTGAGTAAATGATTTTGCACAAATGTTGCACTTGTATTTTTTTTCTCCAGTGTGAGTTAAGAGATGTTTCTTTAAACCAAAAATTTTTGTGAACGATTTTTTACAAATATCACATGCAGCAACCTTTACACTATTCTTGTCTTTTTTATCGGATACCATAAATTCTTGAGCCTTAAGAACTTCACTCACTTGTACATTGAAACTTAATTCATCTTTAATATGTAATTCATCAATTTCTAATTTCACATTGAAATTATTTAAATTTGTGTTACATTCTTGTTTAATAACGATATTTTTGGTTTCAATCTTGATGTCTTTTGCAATATCAAAATCTTCTAACTCTTTGTCAGGTTTTACTTCAACAAATTCAAAGGGTAAATTCGTTTCAATATTATCCAAATCCATTATTTATTTATTTAACTTTGACAAGATAATTTGAGGTTAATTTTCATAGTTTGACCACAGTAAAATGATTATATACTGGGCTGCGTTCAGATTTAAAGTGCGTTTTACATCCAGGGACCCAATTCTTGAAATCGTAGGAATTAATTCTCCAGAGAATTGATTCCCCAAAAAAAATTCTCTTGAGAATCGCCAGTCCTATTCTTGAATAAGTCTGAACTGAAATTCTAGTGAATTAAAAAAAGTGACGTATGTCTTTACTAAATCCAAGTATTTCATGAACTCAACCAATCAAATACTCAGAACTATTAGTTCTGTGCTCAAATATTATTTTAATACGTTCGCAGAAATGAATATCAGTTGCCATTGATACCATATGTTTGACATTTTACATTTTTGAGGAAACAAATTGAAACAATTTACATAGTTATTATCCTATTATTGTGCATTATCGTTTATTATTGACTATGGGTTATTTGTTATTTGTTCATTTTTTATTTGCGATGGCCAAACGAAATTTCGTGAGTGAAGCGCAAAAAAAATCCTTGTAGAATTCTTAGAAAATGATAAGGAACTTCTTAGAGGAAAGAATTCTCTTCCTTATAATAAATATATTTTATAATTTTACTTGTTGAAATTATACTTATTATACTTGTTACTAGCTTACTTGTGGCTAGCTATTGTGGCTAGCCAAAAACCTTTTAATAAAAATTAAGATAGCGAAAAAATAAAGAGTTGAAGTTTTGTTATATGTCGAGATGATAGATACGAAATTTTTATATGTCTTTTTTTTTGATATTGTATTTTAAAAAGAAAAATATATGTAGCATTAATTAAATCTCAGAACCAAATAAAATTTGTGTTAATTAAACGACACAACGACGCAGACTAGGAACTAGGGCTTCCTACTCCTCGTTCACCTACTAAAACTTTTTCTCTTGGTTAATCTCCAACTCTGATTGTTGGTAGCAGAAAAAGCTCAATATACTCCATTAGATCGTCAAAGGCTTGTTTGGATTGACGAAAATGCTGTCTAAACAACTTTCTAAATTATCTAAAACGATAGCTTGAAGTAAAAAATTATTCATTTTAACAATATTTATGGCGGTAACAACAAAAAAACAATAATGTTCAATTTCAATTCCCACAAAATACGTCAAATACGTACAATTCACATTCTAATTTCTTAAATTCTCATGAGAATTTGAAGTTTCTCCAGACAATGACATTAGGAATTAATTCTCATAATTTTTGGAGAATTTTTTCCTACGAAATATTTCAAGAATAGACATATTACAAAATCTAGAGAAAATGACGTAAATTTCTCACGAGAATCGATTCCTACGATTTCAAGAATTGGGTCCCAGGATGTTGTGACGTCTTATAGAAGTTGTCTTGTAAATATGAACGACTGGGGCGTGATTATTTAAGCTATTATTTATTTTCGGAATCAAGTTCTAGTGAAGAAGAAATTGTAAGAGATTGCAAATATATAGAATGAGAAACAGGATAAATAGAAGTAATGAAGAGTGTAAAATTTCATTCAAACCATCTCTAACTTCACCACAATGGAATTTAGAGAAAATTTTCGTTAATACGTCCAGCTTATGAAAATCAAGTTTACATAATCTCAACTACCTTTGTAATAATACCAAATTATTTTTGTTTCTTATTAAATTGTTTTCATCATCTTGAACAAGATAATAAAATTTTGGTAGAGTCTGAATCCATTTTAATTTATTTCATTTATTTATTTAATAAGGCATAACTGCCAATTTTATGATATTTGTGAGGTTAGAAAGACGTTCATTCATTTAAAAACATGACTTGTGATCAAACTGCGCATGTCCGATCAATTTTCTCCAAGTATTCACTGGGATGAAAAGTTGTCGTCTAGACGATAAATATGAACGCAAAAGTATGTGCACTCTGACAAAACGCCCTCTAAATCCGAACGAAATTTGACGTTCGGTGTGCACTCTGGACGTAAATCTGAACGGAGCCCAGTAGTTTCACCCCGGTGTCAGCACTTTGATCTCCGTGGAGTTGGAGTATAAGTTTGGTACCGACCAGAAAAGCATTGTTGCCAAACGTAGGATAACTATCCGACTTACGGATAATTTCAAGACAGTTGTAATTCTTTTGTAATCTTGTTAGCAGGCCGATATTTAGGATACTTTCGGAATAATATATATTTGTCTTTCTTCATACTGATTAGTACTAAATTGTATTTTTTTCCTTTAACCAAAGAACCTGCATTAAAATATATTTGACATTAGCAACACCATCGCGACAACCACAGCTTTTCTGTTTCTGCTTTAGCCGGTGAGGTGCTAAAACTGTCAATTGTTGTTTGTTGATATGTCAGCTTCGTAACTAAATTTCTCATTAAGTAGAGTTCAGACAAGAATAAAAAAAATAAGAAAATTAATGTTATGTTATAATCTATGTTGAGCACGTCTGATTCTTGGTCATACTCTTTTAAATTGCAAAGTTTGTGTAACTAATATCGATGTACTAAATGCATCAGTGTTGCCAATGACAAATCAACAAAATACCCGCAACTTTGACCCAAAATACCCGATTTTACACGCGTGGAATTCCAAAATACCCGCATTTTATCTACTTCCAATTTGAAGTCTTTGTCAGAGGTTTTCTCCCCTGCGGCTCCAGGGGCGGGGTTTTTTCGTTCGGCGCCAATTACTAAAAAAAAATGTTCTGTGTGAAGACTAAAATTAGAAATTGGGTTGCTTGACAAATTATTTTACTTCTTCTGTTTTCTTGAAATAGTCTAAACTGATAAGGCTGTTCGGGGATGATACTCAGCAAATAACTTTTAATTGTATGATCTACAGGACTAAACAATCTACTGCACCTAAAGTCCATAGTTTTAATTTAATGAAAATATATTTTTTCTGCTCCTATTTTATAATACGCTAATCAAAAGGCCAATACCAATTTAATAATGATATTTATTCGTTATGAAACTAGTTTTCATTTAGTTCTTTCAGCCAATAGAATCGAATTAATTTTTGCGAATCAGAAGTTATTTTGATAGTAAAAATATTTCAGCCAATAGAATCGAATTATTTTTTAGCGAAGTTGACAATTATTTTGACAGCTTAAAATAAATATGTATTTCGTTTATTAATGGGAGTAGAAAAAATAGCGTATGCAACTCTAATGTAATCGCATATGTTATTTATATACGAAACTCGCTTGTAGCTCGTTTCGCATTCTGCTCGTGTATTAATGGCTATCTTTACGTAATCGTTGCATAATATACTATTTTGTTGTCAAGTCGTTTATAATAAATATTTTTTAAAGAACATTTGAAGGTTGATTATTTTGTATAAAAAAGTTTTTATAAATTTTGCCGGTTGCGTTCGTCAGAGATAGACGGTTCCTTTTTTAAATCAAATACTTTTACACTAAAATTTTATTTATTATTTTAAATATTACAAAAATATTATTTATTGATTAGCTTCAACTAACCTATTACATTTTTTTACAAAAATAAATACCTACACTCAACAGATTTTTCCTATTGCATAGCACGGTGTCCTTAAAATTAAAATACAAAAAAGCTGCGTCGCAAAAAACGAGTATACATTTGACAAAACGAGCCGTAATAGAGTATATATATCTATTAAACTGTCACATAAATGTTTTGGTAGTTGTTGACGTCGTTGTGTCACCACTTTCGTCAGCTTGTGACATTTGGAATGAGTTTATCAGAACATTTACGACCATTATAACGATGTTGACGCACATTATGATATTGTTTGCTTTATTGGCGTTCTCTTGCTGGTGATCTTTGTTTATGTCTAGTGCACTGCCTAGGAATATGCAAAGGCAAGCTTGAAGGACCTTTCCAAGAAGAAAAAAAAAATAAAATAAAAAAAAAATAAAATAAAGTGTATAAAATAAAATTAAAATAATTTAAATATAACACCTTAACTGTCATTTGGTGTCTAATACAAGACCTTGTGGGACTCTGTTACTTACAGTATTATTAAATTTATTAATTTATATTATTTATTTTAAGTAGGTACGTGGGTGACATTATGTCACAATTCATATGCGAAGTGTGATTTTAAATTAGCTTAGGTAAATAATATTTTTTTAGAAAAAAGATTTTCTAAAAAATTTTTCCAAAATTTTTTACACACCTCGTATATATATTTTTTTGAAAAAATAATAATAAACAGGGTTGTACAAAGGATTATTATATCATATTTCATAGGCGTATTTTGATTTTAAATTAGGGCAAATAATAATTTTTAAGAAAAAAAATTTTCTAGAGAATATTACAAAATTTTTGACGCAAGGTGTATATTAAAAAAAATAGTAACAGAGGGTTATAGATAAAGAATTATTATGTTAATAGTTCATAGGCGTAGTTTGATTTTAAATTAGGGCAAACATATTTTTTTAGAAAAAGATTTTCTAAATACTTTTACAAAATGTTAACACACATCGTATTTTTGAAAAAAAAATCTAAATAATGTTTAAATTTTTTTGACATCCCCTGTATATTTTTCTTTTGGAAAAATAGTAACAGTGGTTAAAGACAGATATATTGTATTATATTTCATAGGCGTAGTTTGATTTTAAATGAGGGCAAATAATGATTAAACAAAAAAGATTTAACACCCGTATTTAAAAAAACAAAAATTTCTAAATAATGATTCAAAATTTTTGACACACCCTGTATACTTATTAACAGGGGGTTGTAAACAGAGGATTATTATATCATAGTTCATAGGCGTAGTTTTATTTTAAATTAGTACAAATAACAATTAAAAAAAATATTTTGTAAATAATTTTACAAAATTTTTGATACATCCTGTATATTTTTTTTTGGAAAAGTAGTAACTAGGGGTTGAAGATAGAGAAATATTATATCATATTTCATAGATAATGCTACAAAAATTTTGACACACCCTGTATATTTTTTTTCTAAAAATGGTACCCGGTGGTTGTAGACAGGGAAATATTTTTAATTTTTACTTGAGAAAAAATAATAACAGTGGTTGTAAACAGATGATTGTTATATCCTAGTCCATAGGTGTAGTTTAATTTTAAATTAGGGCAAAAAATAATTTTTTAGAAAAAAAGAGTTACGTCTATTTTTTTTTTTGGAGAAATAGTAACAGGAGGAATTTGTGTCATATTTCATAGGCGTAGGTTGCTTTTTAAATTAGAACAAATAATATTCTTAAATATTTTTGCAACACCGAGTATTTGACAATGACAGTTAACGTGTTAAATTACACACGAATTTGAACCCCTTCAATTTCATTGTTGAATTAATTAATACCGCATTTAAATTTAAATTTTAGTAAGACAAACTAAAAAAAAAAATAATAACATGACGTTATAGTTTTATATATTAATAGTAGAATTGAAGTGTACAGCAGGATCTAGACCAAAATTCATTTTTATTACATCACTAAATAAAGCCCCCGTAACCAACGCCAGTGATACATAATTTAATATCCATGCTAAATTATTTAATTTGTCATCTTCGTGTACTGTTAGAACTGCCACTAGTACTGACAGTAAAGCTGCAGTTACCTAGAGAAAAAAAGTATTTTTTCATTTTTTATTTTTAAAATTTACTGTCTCTATACGTTAAGGCACATATAATTATGGGTATAATACAGGGTGTTTGAAACACTATCAGTGATTTTCGATTAATTTCAGGGGTTGACTAGAATAATCTAAACCGAAACCGGAAATCATAACATTTATAATTGAAATTAAAAAAACCATAATTAAAATAATATCATTTAAAACAATTGCAGCTTGGTGGTCTCTACGTTTGTTAATGTTCAAACCTCCTATAACCACGAAAAGTAGTGCCACTACAAACTGAAAAAAAGAAGAAATTTATATTTCTCAGATCTATTTATTAAATATTTAGATTAGAAACATCGGGGGATTCAAATACTACATATTTAGCTACTGTGGGATCGAAACAAGAAATAATTAAATTTAAAAGTGTAATGGCAAAAGCTGCTGCTGTTGTGACATGATTAAAAAAAATTGCTGTCGCATGGTAAGCCTCGATATGAAGACGACAATCGCGAAGAAGGTGCAAACTCAGACAAAGTATTCCTACCAGGACCTGCGTATCCAAAATAAATCAATTTAGAAATAATACTCGGTAAATACTGAATGTTATTAACCAATTTAGTTGTTTTTATAAATAAGAATAATATGACGTCATACCCAGTAATAAAATGCAGCCAATAAAACAATCCTAAAGTCTCGAAAAATATCAAACTAGGGTAATTTTTGATTTCAAAGTTTCCTACCATGTTCGACGTTGCCAAATTAGTATGGAGCGTATAGAAGGAGGGCAATCTCTAATGGACAACACGTTTAAAATGTGGTGAACATTTTATACGCAACTAATGGTACATAAATTACCGACGTGGCGCTGACGATCATATGTTGAAAAACTGTTTGTAGATTGATTAGATCCACAGTCTCAAATAACGTTTTTTATTTAATGAGCCACCCAATTTTTATAAAATACATATATTTTAAAAGTTTACGTAATGAATTAAAATTATTTGAAAAAAATCTAAGGAAATGTCAAAACTGTCATCAACAGTCGATCAACAGCGCCACCAACTGGCTACCAAAATTGGGCCACTTTTTAATAACGTTGAGATGTGCCTCCTTCTATACCCTCCATACAAATTAGGAAAATAAATGAGATTTGTCACTTACTCATTCAGTTATAGTTTTGTGTTTTTATTTAAGTTTGTGCTTATAAATCAAACTTATTTATAGCTATTAACTTCATTGTGTATTAATTATTAAAAAGTCTAAAGCTTTATTAAACTATTCTCATCATTCTCGAACGAGAACGTGAAAACGGAGGGCTCCTTCAGCTACTTAATTCTCTAAGAACTAAAATTTAATCAAAAAATAAAATAAAATTGCATATTGATAAAGTTTAAATTCTTTGTTCTTTCTTGACTATTGTCAATTTTAGCAAGTTGTAGATGCATTGAAGTTAATTCTTTCGACAGTAAATAAAATTGTAGTTATTAGCTATAAATTTTCTAGAAAAATAAAAATGTTATTTATTAATGTTTCAGTGTTTTGATTTATTAAGACGAATTTTTAAGTTTCTTCAAATAACTTAGATATTTTAACACACTTCAACACTGTAAGATATTTTTTGTGACGTCATATCATTCTTAACCTAAAAACCTATACCAGTTTTTATAGACTACGTTTATATTTAAGTAATTTCTATTGTTTTTAGTATCGGTTTTACCAATTATTTGTTGGTTTATTGATTTTAAGCAGCATATACACATTCCCGACCTTTTTATAAAATGGTTGTACAAAAAAAGATAATACAATGTACCTTATTGATGTCACAGTTCAAATTATTTTAAATTTAAAACATTATCACAAGAGAAATCACAACAAAAATTTCAAGAGAATTTACAACAGAAATGACAAGAGAGATTACAAGAGAAATTAAGACGGAAATTGCAAGAGAAATTACAAAAGAATTTACAAAAGAAATTATAAGAGAAATTACAAGATAAATTACAAGACAAATTACAAGAGAAATTACAGGATAAATTACAAGAGAAATTACAACAGAAATTATAAGAGAAATTAAAAGAGAAATTGCAAGAGAAAATGCGAGATAAATTACAAGAGAAATTATAAGAGAATTTACTAGAGACGCTGCAAGAGAAATTATAAGAGAAATTACAAGATAAATTACAAGAGAAATTACATGTAAAATTACAACAGAAATTATAAGAGAAATTAAAAGAGAAATTATAAGAGAAATTAAAAGAGAAATTGGAAGAGAAATTGGAAGAGAAATTGGAAGAGAAATTGGAAGAAAAATTGGAAGAGAAATTGGAAGAGAAATTGGAAGAGAAATTGGAAGAGAAATTGGAAGAGAAAGTGGAAGAGAAATTGGAAGAGAAATTGGAAGAGAAATTGGAAGAGAAATTGGAAGAGAAATTGAAGATAAATTGGAAGATAAAGTGGAAGAGAAATTGGAAGAGAAAATGCGGATAAATTACAAGAGAAATTATAAGAGAAATTATAAGAGACGTTGCAAGAGAAATTACAAGATAATTTACAAGATAAATTACAGGAGAAATTACAAGAGAAAAAGAGAATTTACAAGAGACGCTGTAAGAGAAATTACAAGACAAGTTACAAGAGAAATTACATATAAAATTACAACAGAAATTATAAGAGAAATTAAAAGAGAAATTATAAGAGAAAATAATAGAGAAATTGGAAGAGAAATTGGAAGAGAATTTGGAAGATAAATTGTAAGAGAAATTGGAAGAGAAATTGGAAGATAAATTGGAAGAGATAATGTGAGATAAATTACCAGAGAAATTATAAGAGAAATTAAAAGAGAAATTGCAAGAGAAAATGCGAGATAAATTATAAAACAAATTATAAGAGAATTTACAAAAGATGCTGCAAGAGAAATTACAAGAGAAATTACAAAAGAAATTACAAGAGAAATTACAAGACAAATTACAAGAGAAATTATAAGAAAAATTACAAGACAAATTACAAGACAAATTACATGTAAAATTACAACAGAAATTATAAGAGAGATTAAAAGAGAAAATATAAGAGAAATTAAAAGAGAAATTGGAAGAGAAATTGGAAGATAAGTTGTAAGAGAAATTGGAAGGGAACTTGGAAGAGAAATTGGAGAAATTGGAGAAAATGCAAGAGAAAATGCGAGATAAATTACAAGAAAAATTATAAGAGAAAGTCTAAGAGACGTTTCAAGAGAAATTACAAGAAAAATGTGCCAGAAACTCCAAAAAAATTCAAAAGCTAGTCGATCATGCTCTATATAACACGTTATATGGTAACACATAGGTCAAGTGGCCCTTGGATTGACATCAGTGGCGTAATTTTGTTTTCCTACGATCACTACCCAAAGTAGGCTTTTGCACACTAAAATCTAACCGCAAAGTTGATGTTTTCCGTGATCTGTCATAATTTGACATTATTGTCGCTCTAGCGCGTACTTTTCCGCTCGCCTGTTTTCATTTACAATAAACTAAAGAAAGGTAGTAAATAATAGGTATATTAAAACAAAATGTAGGACAGGCTGAATATTTTAGTTGAAATATTAATATTTGAAGATATTTCGAACGAAATTAAACTTTATTTTATAAAATTTATCCAGTAAAAATATAACAGTCAGAAGGTACACCTAGATACACCTAGGTACACCTATATGCAATAGTGATTGCATATTTAAGTACCTACTTACTATTTTCTGCAAATAGTAGACTATGAAATTAATGAAACGTCATTATTTCATTTTTAGGTTATGAAGTGTATTTTCATGTTTTTTTTTAATTATTTGTCTAAAAATAATGTGATCGTAGAAAAAATCTTGTGTGCAATTCGAGCAGAAAGTGCTTTGCCGCTTTCGGCAGATTGCCGCGCTCCGCTACGCGTCGCGCGGGCAACTCTCTGCCTCAAGCAGCAAAGTATCACTTTCCGCTCTTAATACACAAATAGCTATTTGTTCTTTAAATGGACATTTACCGCTATTTTCTCTTATCTGTCATCTTACTAATTTCTTCTGTCATCTGTCATAACTCACTTTGCTGTGAACATAAGTTAATTTAACAACGAAGGATAGATATATAATGTGCTTTATTATGGCGGTTACCTTCGTGTCACAAATAAGTGTATTGGCGAATCGGATTAATGTGGTAATGAAGCAATGTACTTATCAAGCCCCTAAAGATTTAACGTTCCTAACGGCTCAAACAAATGTTTATTGCCATTGGTTTTAATGTCATGACTTACCAATTTTTTTATTTTAACACATTTTCCGCCACTATTTTTTTTTCACTAACTTTTTTACTCATTTATTTGCTCCAAACTTTTTTCCATATTTCCCTTTTTTGACCATTTTTTTTCCTATTTGCTCCCACTATTTTTCATTAATTTCTTTGTTTCAAACTTTTTTCACTTTTTCTTTAAATTTTTTGTCCCCTACTTTCTTATCTTACTAATTTCTTTATGTTTAAATTTTTTTTTCATCTTTTTTCCCACTGTTTTCTCCTACTACATTTTTTACTAAATTTCTTTATGTTTCAAACTTTTTCCCCCACTCTTTTTTTCTACTTTTTTTAAATAATTTCTTTGTTTCAAACTATTTTTTACTCTTTTTCCCCTCCACTCTTTTTTCCCCACTTTTTTACTAATTTATTCTTTCAAACTTTTTTTATCTCACTTTTTTTCACAAAAATTATTTTCAAATTTTGAGTCAAAAGTTTTATTCATGAGGTCATTTTTATAATTCAATTCTCGATTTGTGTTTAAAATTTACGGTATTTTTCGGTAAATTTATACTATACTTGTTCAGGAACCGTAGGTAAATACGGGAGCCTATCCAATTTGGAGTTTTCCCAAGAACATTGAAATTTCTATGGGGCTTTGATTTTGAGAGTGAGATTACCAAACCAATGTATAAAATGGTTCAACTTGAAATATTAGTCCATCTTTTTTTGCATTATTTGAGAAAAAAATAAATTTCTTTTCATATGAAAAAATCGTTTTTTCTGTTTTTTCTTCTTTAATTTAACATGAAAAAATTGATATTTAAAAATTACTGCATCTATGCAACTACGTCACTTATGTGCAATAGCTGCAGCATAATATTAACGTGGGCCCGTTTCCCTAAATAAAATTGACACTTTCAAATATAGATGACGTTTGCTTATAAAGTGTCGTTTACTTTTACCTCTGTTTACGTATCTACAAATACAAATAAATACGAAAAATTATTAACATCAACCAGCTCTACAGAGTACAAACTACAACAGTAACAGTGAAATATGTAGTAAGCAGACGCGAACGCGACCTTTCACTTAATCAGGAAAGCTTGTGCCCAGCACTTATGTACCAAACAGCAAATTATTACCTTATCTCGTTAAGATAGTCGTTTTCTTTATCTAACAGCGGAACCTAATATCTATTTATTTCTCTCGATTTTGAATGCGAATTCACAGTGGATAGGTCCAAGTTTTCATCTTTATCCAATTATCATATAATGGTTTTCTCCATCATTGTCTGTATAAGTAAAATTTAACAGCTGTTATTCATTCGTATTCTCTTCTTTACACATTTGCAGTAATGGCTTGGCGGTAACTTCATTGCACATAAGTGACGTCACGATCGTAATGGCGGCATATTCAAATAATTAGAAATTTGAATTTTTAAATTAATTTATTCAAAAATCTAGCTCAAATTACGGTAGATAATTAAACTCAATGGGCTCTATTTGATTAATTCTAACTGTTAATAAAGAAAAAAACGTGAGGTTATATTTTTGTTGAACTCCCCATTATATTTGTTTTTGAATAAATATTCAGTTAGAGAGGGTGGTTTTGAAGACGTTGTCGCTTTCAGTAGTTGCAATTCTGATGTAGTTAATTTAGTTTTTTTTGTCTATAAATACCCGAACCAAAGTTTATTGTGTGTCGAAAACGTTCAGTATATCTTGGCGTGTCTGTAATAATTTTTTATATCGTGAACGCTGCAACACTGCACGTATTGACGTCAAAAGGCCAAAAACGTGCGGAGTTGGAGCGTTCACGACATAATTAGTTCGCTCTACCAATTACATGTCGAAAAGAACCAATTAATTGAATTCTTTGTGTTGCTATATAACTCATTTTTAAATATGTCAACTGTCTCACTATCTTCCCCTTTTTCTAGTTAATACAATTTGAGGACAGAATGAATTTTGATGTGTATTTTGGTTAATGTTGTCTCCTTTTTTATTATTGGCCTCTTGCTTGAGAGCATACGGTGATGTGTATATAAAGAGGAGAAAATATTTAAATGACTTCATATCTAAACTCATTGATTTCTAATCTTATTAAAAAAATAGATAAAAATTTAAGATTAATGTTAAAATTACTTATTTATTATGCGAAAAACTGGAATTACGTTTTATTGAAGACCGAATTGCTGCATGGTCAAACATTTCACAAAAAGGTCACCGAATAGAATATATCTAACCGGATTTACTATATTTATATATAAATTTTTATATACAATCAGTATTTACCATTAGTTTTTTTTTTAAACTCACTGTTATCTTATTCCTTACCTGAAGTACTATAGAAACGGAGATAAGAGTTAGCATTAACGCATAAAATTCATGTTTTTCTCCAACTTGTAGGATATATTTGAGCTGAGACGCGTTGGCTGTCAGCAAGGCCACATCCAGAAGACCTTGAGCAATTGTCTTTTTCGTAGCATATTTATTAACATCCAAAGTTTTCTAAGAACAAAAAAAAAACATTAAAATTTTGCCCTTAATTTAGAGACAAAAAAACAAATTTAGTGTTAATATGGCAATTATGGAAAAAAATTGTTAAATTTTATTATCCTTAATTTAAAGAAAAATAAGCATTGTAAAATAAATTGAAATTTTTATTGCGTAAAAACGATAGATATGTTTCCATAACTTAGGGATACAATAACAGTACTGTTGGCAACATTGTATAAATGCCGTTAAAGCGAAACCAAATTTATATATTTAATTAATTAATGTACTAATTCAGTCTTTTTGATAAGATTATATTTAAAAAATCTTACCATAATATCAAGGTTTTGACTACTGCCAATTTCATTTACACCTTGTGGCATTGCGAAAAAGTATATTTTTTTTACAGAAAACTACTTTAAAAAAATCACTCACTTTTTACTAACGTTTAGAATTTGTTTTGTATCTACAATGATAAGAAATTTTGATTTTTATAATTGATAACTAGAAGTATCATTCAGGTGTTTCGTGTAAAAATTTATCGCGTTTAAACATGTTTATAAATAAAAATGTACGTTCTACACGTGACCAAACATCAAAATTGTTAACAATAACGAAAAATAAAAAAATATAAAATTCAAAGAACTGACATGCATAGCGATAAACTAACAGATATATAAAAATGTGATTTTTAACATATTTTTAAAGTTGAACTAGTTAAAATTGAATATTAAATTATTATTAAATTAAATTTAAATATTTAAAAGTAGGTTTTACACAATTTAAATTTAAATTAATACTAAATATAAATAATAATAATTCACTTCTCACAAGTAGTTTACTTTCGATTTCTAAAATACAAAAAAAATGTTCCATTGGTGGAAATGTACAGTTCGTTCGCTCCGTTAAATTGGTGCTCCTAAAATTTGCATTAAATTTATGTGGAAAAAATTGTTTGGAATTTGTGAAAAGTGTATTAGTTACATAACAAATTTACTCAAATCTAATTCATACTATTAACATTTCGTTGGACTAACCTAGAAGTTCATTCCACCTATTTATAGGCAAAGATTCGTGTTGTCCAGTGATTTTTGTAATAATTCTTGTTTTAGTAGTGCGATTATGACAATTATTAGCAAAGTAGCCTAAATAATAATACAATTAATACATAGAGATAATCGACGGAACAATTATTACTTGTATGAGTTTTACGTTGTTTTTTTTATCAGACAAGTTTAAAATATCTGAGCGATGCGAGGTACTTTATGTCGGTTTTTTTTAACAAGGCACTGCACAGACAAGCAGAAAATAGCCATACCCGAGTCGTCGTTTTTTTTATCAAGAAACTAGTGCGCAGACAAGCTTAAAGTAGTCGAGCGAAGCAAGGTTCTTTAATTTAAGTGCACAAATAATAAAACTACGTTGATTTTCATTCATTAATGACCAACGACAGTGTCTTTCTTATTCAAGAAGGAGCAAGATCAACGAAAGGGGCAATTAATAATACAATTTTACTAGTTGCAAGATTGCACCAGTATAATTTACTTACTGCGACAATTTGTATAAATATAGACAATTTGTGTTCTTCTCTTAATATCTAACTAAATTAATTAATTAATTAACTGATCTTACATCTTTTTATGTTCTATTTTTTAGTAACTAACTCAATTAATTAATTCATTAATTAATTAACCGAGTGAATCAAGGTTCTTTTATTACATTTTTCCCCCCTTTTTTATTTCATATTTATGCCCTTTTCTTCATAAATTACCCATTTTTTTCTCAATTTTATTAATAAATTATCCCTTTTTTATTTTGAATTTTGTGACATTTTAAGTGCTTTTTGTATCCCTTATTTTTAAATTTATTCACCTTTTTGGTACTATTTTCCCATCTTTTCATTCAAAAATTTTACTTCTCTTATTTTTGTCACTTTTTTTGTATTTTTTCCTCACACTTTTCTTTCTTTAGTCATTTTTTTGTGACTCTTTTCTAGCTTAATTGTATTACTTTCATTATTACTTTTTTCTTAATTTTGTCACGTTTAAGTACTTCTTCCCCTGTTTTTATTCGAAAAGTTCCCCTCTTTTCTTTCTTAATTTTTTACTTTTTTGTCTTAAATCTCCAAAATGTCCCCTCGTCTCTTTCCTAATTTAGTCACTTTTTGTCTTCCTCAAATTTTTTGTTTTCAAAATTTCCCTGTTTTCTCTATTAATTTTGTCACTTTTATAGTACTTTTTTCTCCCACTTTTCTTTCTTAATTTTGTCACTTTTCTTGTATTTTTTTTCTTTTCACTAAAAAATTTACCCCTTTTTTCACCAGAAAATTTTCCCCTGTTTTCTCTTTTAAATTTGTCAATTTTTGTCTTAAATTTTTTCTCTTCAAAAGTTCCCCTCTTTTCTCTCTTAACTTTGTCACTTTTTTTGTCACTTTTTATTCCAAAATTTTTCTCCAAAATTTCCCTGTTTTCTCTATTAATTTAATCAGTTTTAAAGTACTTTTTCCCCTACCTTTCTTTATTAATTTTGTCGCTTTTTTGGTACTTTTTTTCACTACAAAATGTTTACCTCCTTTTTCTCTTATTTTTGTCACTTTTTAAGTACTTTTTTTCGTCTTTATTTTCTTAATTGTTTCGCTTTTTTAGTACTTTTTCCCTTAGTTTTCTTTTTATTTTTGTCACTTTTTAAGTACTTTTTCTCCTCTTTTGAATCAAAAATTTCCCCTTTTTTCTTTTTTAATTATGTCTTTTTTTAACTTAAAATTATCCCCACTTTTCTTTCTAAACTTAGTCACTTATTAGTACCTTTTTCCCCTCTTTTCACTAGAAAATTTCCCCTTTTCATTTTTAAGTTTGTCACTTTTTTGTCTAAATTTTTTTTTTTAAATTTCGTCTCTTTTCTCTATTAATTTTGTCACTTTTTTACTACTTTTTCCCCCCTTTTTTTTCTTTATGCTATTACGTAAACTGATAATAATAGTCATTTTTTTATTAGTTACTAGCAGAGTTTTATCATTTATTAAGTAAAATTTGGCCAATCAGATTTCACCGGGGGCGAAGAAATAATTATTGAAATTTAAATATTTATATAAAATATAACTATTTTAAAAATTTCGCTTGACAGATATAAATAAAATCTTTTTCCTACGATCACTACCCAAAGTAGGCTTTTGCACACTCAAATCTAACCGCAAAGTTGATGTTTTCCGTGATCTGTAATAATTTGACATTATTGTCGCTCTAGCGCGTACTTTTCCGCTCGCCTGTTTTCATTTACAATAAACTAAAGAAAGGTAGTAAATAATAGGTATATTAAAACAAAATGTAGGACAGTCTGAATATTTTAGTTGAAATATTAATATTTGAAGATATTTCGAACGAAATTAAACTTTATTTTATAAAATTTATCTAGTAAAATTAAACAGTTAGAAGGTACACCTAGATACGCCTAGGTACACCTATATGCAATAGTGATTGCAAATTTAAGTGCCTACTTACTATTTTGTGCAAATAGTAGACTATGAAATTAATGAAACGTCATTATTTCATTTTTAGTTTATGAAAAAGCTATTCGAAAAATGGAGAGTGAGAGTGAATGTGAATTTTCAAGCACACCCCCAGATGTAGCAGATTTTGCTAAAAATATTTCTCTGAATCTTCTGCCGACTAAATCCAGAGATAAATATGAAAAAGTGTATTTTTCATGTTTTTTTTTTTAATTATTTGTCTGAAAATAATGTGATCGTAGAAAAAATCTTGTGTGCAATTCGAGCAGAAAGTGCTTTGCCGCTTTCGGCAGATTGCCCGCGCTCCGCTACGCGTCGCGCGGGCAACTCTCTGCCTCAAGCGGCAAAGTATCACTTTCCGCTCTTAATACACAAATAGCTATTTCCTACGATCACTACCCAAAGTAGGCTTTTGCACACTCAAATCTAACCGCAAAGTTGATGTTTTCCGTGATCTGTAATAATTTGACATTATTGTCGCTCTAGCGCGTACTTTTCCGCTCGCCTGTTTTCATTTACACTAAACTAAAGAAAGGTAGTAAATAATAGGTATATTAAAACAAAATGTAGGACAGTCTGAATATTTTAGTTGAAATATTAATATTTGAAGATATTTCGAACGAAATTAAACTTTATTTTATAAAATTTATCTAGTAAAAATATAACAGTCAGAAGGTACACCTAGATATACCTGGGTACACCTATATGCAATAGTGATTGCATATTTAAGTAACTACTTACTATTTTGTGCAAATAGTAGACTATGAAATTAATGAAACGTCATTATTTCATTTTTAGTTGATGAAAAGTGTTTTTTTTAAATTATTTGTCTAAAAATGATGTGATCGTAGAAAAAATCTTGTGTGCAATTCGAGCAGAAAGTGCTTTGCCGCTTTCTTCAGATTGCCCGCGCTCCGCTACGCGTCGCGCGGGCAACTCTCTGCCTCAAGCGGCAAAGTATCACTTTCCGCTCTTAATACACAAATAGCTATATTTGGAAACGTTGTAACCAATTCCATTGGTTACTTCTGAGGGCGAATAATAAATCATAATATTAATTTAAATATCAATTTACTAACTAACTAAAGACCTTTATTGATTTTTTCTATGTATTAAAAGTTCCGCTACATTGTTATACCTTATTATCGATATAAAGAAATCAATCCACATACTACAAATTTGAAGAGACTCGAAGAATGAAGCATGAAGAAAATAATAGAAGAGCTTCAAAACGAGACTTAAAATTTCCATTGTTAGTGTAAGTACCGCCTCTCAGTTGGGGGTACTGTTTTTTCGATTATTTTATTGGCTGGTGGTTTTCAGATATCATGGTAACACCCTACTTTTTGTCTTAGCCTCGAACTCTACCGAGTTCGTGATAATTCCGCTGAGTTACTAAACTTGTCCTTGGTTGAATTATTCCGCGAATTATTTTGTATGTCGAATTTACGCAATTTCCGTTGGTACTTCCGTTTCTAGTTTCTAACTTTGCTGATTTTAAGTTTAACTGGCAAATATTATTTTTTTAAATTATTTTAACTTACGACAGGCTGTCCCAATTATTTAAGTCGATATGAAAATTTTGTAGTTGGTATCCTTATTTTATTTTCTTGTTTCTTTAACCTTTATTATTATTACAGTAGTATTGCTAAAAGTGAAGAGCACAATGTTTAAGGAATGTATAATTTTTTTTATAGATTTAGACATAAAATAAAAAGAAGAAAACGTCCTGCTACCTTTCAATATTGTCAGGTTAGAATGTCAATTGTCAATCAGCACCTTAATTTTTTTAAATATACAAGAATAAAACATTTTTAAGTACTTGTACAGTTATTAAAGTCCTTTATAATTATATAAGGAAAAGTTCGAAAAACTAGAGGTATTAATTTTTTAGTAAGTGACATAAATAAATTCTGCCAACTAGATAAAACTAATTTTGTACCTCTAAAATTAGAATTTGTATTCAACTGGAAAAACAATTCTGACGGAATTTCCGGTATGAAGGATGCCATTTTTCAAAATTTTTTACATAATAAAACTTTCTTCATTTATCGAAACCTTTCAAATGAGTTATTAAACACTTCGATCAGATTAGTAGTTTTCGAGATATTGCGGGTGCACAAAAATGGACGTGGCGCTTTTACAATGGCATCTATGGCTTAAAGATTACTTAAACTTATACTTTTTTTGAATATTTAATCATTTACTATCAAAACTAATCAAAATATATACCATATATACCGTCAGACCGATATAACTTCAAATTGTTTTCACCATCAATGTTCGTGAACGGTTCCCACATGGTGAATGAATCTCAGAGGTTTCGCGACAATAATTTTTAAATAGGCAAAAAACCAGGTAACTCTCATTAGAGATATTGCCTAGATCGTGAGGATTCAACAAAAACTAAAAAAGTAAAAATAACATATGATATTGGCGCCTCTTAAGAATTAGAGTAAACATAAATTACAACAAGTTTAAATATATTTAAATGTTACTTGCCATTTTTGTGATATTTCTTTTTGTAACTGAATTAGATGATAAGATAAAGTTTTTAGATTTACTTCCAGTTTTATCGTTATAGATTTATTTATAAATTATCACTGTTATTAAACACAAGCTTTTTTAATTTTAGTAATAATTAACTGGATATAAGCATATATCACTTACTCTTATAATTTCCGATAAAACATTTCCATCTCTAGAATCTCCCTGTTTGACGTCTGCAACATTTACTTTAGTATCCTCACTTTTATCAACACTAGGAGACATGTTAACTTATTATAACACCTTTTAAATTAAAATGATTTATTAGGGGGTTTTAATCGTTTTATTTCTTAATATTTTTTATCTAAGCAATTTTATCAGTTTATCTATAAAAACAATTGATGCGTATAAGTATTTATATATTGATTGATTTTTAGTAAACAAATAAACATTTGAGACTAATTTTTAATGACAAAGATTTAATTCTTACTAACAGTAAGTATGACCTGCCCATCCCTGATATATCATATTATTTTATAAAATAACATCAATTTATTTCGCGGTGACCTCGATTAGACTGATTTTTTAACGTTTTACACCCTATTACAATTTTACTATTAAATTACTATTTTTTGGAAATTATAGTTTTTTAATTGTTTTTCCAGTAACATTTTTTTGACAGTTTTTTTAGGTAACAATGCTCATTACAATTTGTTCCCCATTACATTTTACTTATTACAATTTATTGCTCATTACAAGTTTTTTTAACATTTCTAATTACTCTTTTTTTTGGAAATTACAATTTTTTAATAGATTTTCCAGTGACAATTTTTTTCAGTTAAAATGCTCATTACAATTTATTACCCATTAAGATTTTTTTAATATTTCTAGTTAATATTTTTTCTCAAATTACAATTTTTTAATATTTTTTATTCAGTTACAATTTTTATTTTACTATTTCAATTTTTTAACAATTATAATTTTTTGCTAACTTACAAAATTTTTTGCTATGTACTAAGATTTTTTTACTATTCCAATTTTTTTTGCAATTATAGTTTTTTGGCCACTTAATGTTTTGTTCACTTACAATTTTTTGGTACTTACAATTATTTAACTATTCCAATTAAAAAAAATATTTTTTTATCAGTTGACAATATCTTTTCAGATCTTTTAATTTTTATTCAGTATCTTATTTTTTAAATCGTGTCCGTTTGGTCCAATTATTTGTAATTTTACTTTAGTACAAATGAAAATGGGGGATTTTTTCGAGGACGAGGTCGAATTATCGGAATCGGAATGAGAAAGTGCCGACGAAGACGAAAACATTTTGGACGATCTCAAATTCGAACAGGGCGACAAAAAGAAATATGACAAAAAGCTGCTAAAAACGGACCTGGACAAGATTCACATGAGAAAAATGTGTTAAATAAAAAAAATCGTCTTACAAAAGTTATTTACATTTTTATTCAAGAATTTCCATTTTTATCCAGTTCCTTTATTTTTTTTCTGTTTTCTTTTTTCTTTTTTTTTCATTTTTATAGAGTTCCTTTCATTTTTGATTTCAATACTCAACTTTTTTTTATTTTTCAAAAGTTATTTTTACAGTGCTTTAAATTTTATGCAGTTCTCAAAATTTTAATCCAATTTTATCCAGATCCTGTATTTTTTTCTAGTTTTTTTTTACAGACCTTTCATTTTTTTATACAGTTATTTAATTTGTATTCGTTCTATTAAATTTTTATTCAGTTCTTAGTGCTTTACATTTTTATGAGGCTCTTTTAACTTTTTATTAAGTTCTGCAATTTTTTATCCAGTTCTTTAAAGTTTGTATCCAGTTCTTTTAAGTTTCTTTTTTTTATCCAGTTAATTTTATTTTTATCCAGTTCATTTTATATTTTATCCACTTCATTTTATCCATTTTTTTCAGGTTTTTATCCAGTTTTTTTAAGTTTGTATCTAGTTTTTTTTTATTTTATCCAGTTCCTTTTGATTATTATTAACTTCTTTTTACTTGGTATCAAGTTCTTTTTATTTTACTTTCCCGGACCCATCAAAGGGAAAGTAAGGTGAAGGAGCAAAAAAAAAAATCGAGATATCGATGGAAATATCCATTTTGAGGTCCCCCAAGAAGATTAAGACCATTTCCAGCATATGGTCTGTCTGTGTGTTTGTGTGTCTGTGTGGCTGTGTGGCTGTGTGTCTGTGTGTCTGTGTGTCTGTGTGTCTGTGTGTCTGTGTGTCTGTGTGTCTGTGTGTCTGTATGTCTGTGTGTCTGTGTGTCTGTGTGTCTGTGTGTCTGTGTGTCTGTGTGTCTGTGTGTCTGTGTGTCTGTATGTCTGTGTGTCTGTGTGTCTGTGTGTCTGTGTGTCTGTGTGTCTGTATGTCTGTGTGTCTGTGTGTCTGTGTGTCTGTGTGTCTGTGTGTCTGTGTGTCTGTGTGTCTGTGTGTCTGTGTGTCTGTGTGTCTGTGTGTCTGTGTGTCTGTGTGTCTGTGTATCTGTGTGTCTGTGTGTCTGTGTGTAATCTTCCACGATAGCTGCCGAACCGTTTGACCAATCAAGCTGAAATTTGGTATGGAGGGTCGGTGTGTGCCTAGAATGCGACCATTAGTTTTTGCTTTAAATTGGTACAGTGAAGGGTCCTCAAGACCGACATTGGTTAAATATACATGTAACAGTTTTTTGCTTTATTTAAATTTTAAGGACTAACAATACATTTTAGTGCAAAATTTTGTAATACAAAGTTTTAGAGCATAAAATTACCTACAATTTTTGTCTGAAGCCTTTTCCAAAATTTCCAATAGTTGCGCCACTAGAGGGCGCGTAAAAATGTGCATGTATGTTTTCTCTAGTTTTTCTTGATTTTGAGGACAAACAATGTATTTAGTGTAAAATTTTCTTGTGCAAAGTTGTAAAGCATCAAATTTTCTTTAACTTCTGTATTTAACTTCTATCGAATTCCTCATAGTTTCTCCGGTAGATGGCGAGAAAAATACACATTTAAAATTCCCTACAACTATTGTATGAAAATTTTTCCCGAATTCCCAATAGTTTTTACACATGATTTTAGGAGATCCTAATTGTAGCAGTATGATATATAACGTGCGCATGCGCAGCTTATGTCATTACCAATATTGAAATATTAATTCACCATCAGCTCGCTATTTTTAATGTGTTCCATAAATCAATGTAATGCTTAGTATTTTGTAATTAAAATAATAATAATAAATAACATATTCTCTACGGTCGAGCCGGGAAAGTCCTGGGGTGACAGCCGATTTTTTTATCTAGTTATGGGCCTATATTATTTTTGGCACTATTACCTTCCCAACCCCGATAATATTATTTTATAAAACAACAATTTGTTTCGCGGAGACCTCGATTAGACATGATTTTTTTGGTATTGTTTAGCGTTTTGGGTTCCAGCCATTTTTTATGTCTCATTAATTATATTAATTTTTGTATTGCATTTTACAAATTTTTATATTATTTTTTTTATAATTTCCTATGTCGCTTCATTTTGATTTGGTTGCTATTGCATTAGATTTGTCGTGATTTAAAAATAAATTAAAATTGTGTATAATTTTTGCACAACTGATATTAATTTTCAACAAACGCATTAAAGGAAGTAGCTAATCAAAAAGTCCATACTTAACGCTTTCTAGTGAGCACGTACTGTGACAAATACCTTTTGTTTATTTATATTTATCAACAAAAATAATCACTGTATATTGAGTAAAATCCTTGTTTAAGTATTTATATTTAAACAAAGGAATACTTATCGTCAAATCTCAAGTACTGTCTCGGTAATTCGGTGTACAAAGAATTTTTTTATTACAAATTTATTATAAATATCCTTGTTTCTTGAAGGGCAACGTTGCCAGTATGATAACGAATCTAGAACTGAGAGAAAAGGGAATATTAAGTTCTAAGTATGAATGATTTTTAATAAAATTTGAAACCTGACATACAAAACATAATAAATTATATGCATATTTTTTTATTTAATTTTTTTATTTTTGGTTTTTGGCGTGTCATATTTATTAACATTTTTCTTTTGTATATGTTACTTTTTTATCAAATTAATGTATTCAATAAGGAAACAATTTTGTATGAAAATATTTTTAAAATTTGGTGATTACAGGGTGGATAAAATTTGTAAAAAATTTCTTCATTTATTTTTTTCACAATATATGTTGAATCTAGTTTTTGGTCTTTTACAAAAGAGCTTCACTTTATTTTTGAGAATAAGCTTAAATCAATACAATTTTAATTTCACTCTTAATATTATTAGTCAAATTTATTTGTCAGTAAACACAACAGTTTTTTTAGGAATTTAAACAAAAAATTAAAAAATAAACGGTTATTAATGTCATTCCCCTTCTGAATTTATAATTGAAACAAAACAAGTGCAAAACGGCAATATTTTTGCCGTAATTTAGAGTTTTCGAAAATATAAAGTTAATAAAATAAAATTTTATATAGATATATATATACCTTTATATACTAGAGTATATATGGTATAAGTAGCGGGAAAGTAAAAATGGGTCAAAGATTAATATCATTTTCGAAAACTCTAAAACTGTATTAAGGTACTGGAAACACACTCAAAGAGTAATTTTATTAATCATAAATTTCAATTTGATTTTTAGATTCAAAACAGCTGATTTATTAAAAACAAATAGTTTTATTAATTCAAAATTAATTGTCCTTTCACTAAGTCGTGTTTATCACAAAATTTTTAAAAACCAACGTGATAAATTATTATTTAACAAACCTTAGACTGGTTCACATCTTAAAAAAAGTATTGATTAAAGTTATAGTTTATAAAAATATTGTCGGGAGTAATACCACTACAGCTCAGATTTGGCCGGATATTTTTTACTGAGGCCCAAAAGGCTCAGTATTAGTTTCGCGATGACGAAATAAATTTCTTACTCCCACTTTTTATCACTTTTCTCGACGTTCCCGAGCTTCCTGAGTCCAAAAATGCAAAAAAGTCCTGTCCGGATGTCTGGATGTCTGTCTATTTGTCTGGATGTAAACATTGTAACTTTTGAACGAGTTAGTTTTGTCCAAGGAAGAACCCTATTGAATTTGAGCAGGATCGGACCGCCCTTCCTGTACCCCCCCTACAAATTAAAGTTGTTTGCATGGGAAAACTTTTTTCCAAATCAAATTTTTAGATCTTTTTCTACTTCACATCATGTATAATATTCCTCTACATGTATTTGAGAAGTTTGGCCAGGATCGCACAAGCCATTCCGGTATCTGCCTAAGTAGCGCCAATGCTTCATAGCATAAAAAGTGTTCGATCGATGGGCCGAAGTACCGTTACGGTGCACCACCGTTTGAGCGTCTCTAGATTATAAATTTGATTTCTCGTATTTACTTTCATTGGAAATTTAAAGAGATTTTTTGAGTGATTTGTTCAAATAGATCGAGTTAAATTGCTTATATGAAAGAAAATAGGAGAAAGAAACTTAAAAGATATCCGGCCAAAAATCTGACCCCCAATAGTATTTGGTAAGACAATTCCATGAATAAAGAAATAGTTATATTATAATATAATTTAAATAATAATAATTTTCTATTTCTTTACTTTTTCTTCTTCCGAAATATTACCAAGTCGGGATATATTTTTTTCAAATTTAATATAATTTGACGTCTAAAAGTTTTAAACAAACATGACACAATAATAAATAAGAAACAAACATCGTTACCCTGGTAACGTGGTATTATCGATTTTTTATCCAGACCTAGAAATTTCTGACCCATTTTAATTGCAAATATCTGGGAACTTATAAACGATATAGGTAAATGCAGTTTTCGTTTAACAATTTATTTTTATATAATAGTTATTTATGCAACAAGTGTGTAAAGTGATACTTTTTTCACGAATGTGAACGTTGTCGCACGAGCCAAAGGCGAGTGCGACAATCACATGAGTGAAAAAAGGCACTTTACACACTAGTTGCATACAATATTTTTTCTACTACCATAATTTTTATGTACAAAAACAGATTTCGCATGCAAGAGGTTAACAAGCTATTTTCCAAAATCTTAAAGTTAACCAGTTGATTTCTGGTACATAGAACCTTGGCAAGATGAGAAACATAAGGATATTGCAAAAAATGTGTTTCACATGTAAAAAAGTTATTTTGAAAATTTTATTTTACTTTACGCACTAGTAAAACAAAGTTAAACTTTACGCACTCCTTAGCGAGCGAAAAGTAAGTACTTTACGCACGGTAGTCGAAAATAGCTATTTGTGTATTAAGAGCGGAAAGTGATACTTTGCCGCTTGAGGCAGAGAGTTGCCCGCGCGACGCGTAGCGGAGCGCGGGCAATCTGCCGAAAGCGGCAAAGCACTTTCTGCTCTAGTTGCACACAAGATTTTTTCTACGATCACTTTATTTTTAGAGAAATGATTTAAAAAAAAGATGAAAAATACACTTTTCATAAACTAAAAATGTAATAATGACGTTTCATTAATTTCATAGTCTACTATTTGCACAAAATAGTAAGAAGGTACTTAAATATGCAATCACTATTGCATATAGGTGTACCTAGGAGTATCTAGGTGTACCTTCTGACTGTTATATTTTTACTACATAAATTTTATAAAATAAAGTTTAATTTCGTTCGAAATATCTTTAAATATTAATATTTCAACTAAAATATTCAGACTGCCCTACATTTTGTTTTAATATACCTATTATTTACTACCTTTCTTTAGTTTATTGTAAATGAAAACAGGCGAGCGGAAAAGTACGCGCTAGAGCGACAATAATGTCAAATTATTACAGATCACGGAAAACATCAACTTTGCGGTTAGATTTGAGTGTGCAAAAGCCTACTTTGGGTAGTGATCGTAGGAAAAGGTTTTTTCAGTACTGTAACGAGGAACGAGGCCGGCCCTGTCTGATGGAATGTACACAGAATCTTTATGACTCATATAGCTCGAGAAGCATGAAGACGAAACGGGATATGGCTCAAATATTCTAGAGACCGCGAGAAAATAATAATGCATATAAATAAGATGGAAAGAACCGGCAAGAGTTAGTGGAATTTTGGATGTTGTGTTATATAAATTATATACAAATTAGTATATTTTCTTAGTGTGTTTGATATAAATTAGAAGTTGTATTACTTAAATAAGTTAGTTATAATTCGACGGAGTGTTTAAATTCAAGCGAACAAAAAATATTGCAGTATAAATGTTTATTTACTAAAATCTTATATAGGGTGTTAATAAAATAGATGTTATTTAAATGCAAATATCGTCCATTTTTTTAACAAAACACCCTATATATTTTGAATCCATCTGAAAGCTGAACTCTTCCCCTTTCGGAAAACGTATAATTTGTTTAAGTTTAGATGAAAAATGGGAGTTTCGTTAAAAAAATCGACGATATTTGCATTTAAAAACATCATTTTTTTAAATCACTCTATATAAGGTTTTACTAAATAAACATTTAAAGTAAAAAAAATTTAGATAAAAATAAATTGTTCAACGAAAATCGCACCTCAAATCTGAGTTCCGAGATATTTGCGTTAAAATGGGTCAGAAACTTCTGGGCCACCCGGTATTTTTCTCTTCCTTCCTATTTGGGTAAATATTCGATAGAAAACTAGCGCTTTTTACCCATTATATGGAATTTTTTACATATGAGTGTAATTGTTGGACATAAACAATTGCCAAAACTTATAAATAAATAAAGATTCCAAAAAAAGGGGCTCTAGTTTTTTAGAAATATATCAAAAATTAAAAGCTTTAGAAAATAAATAAAAAGATTCTTAAGACACCCCCACACCACGTGACTTTCATTGTTGTCGGCTAGATAATTACCCAAGGAAAATGTTCTTTTATTGTAATGAATTGGGTGTAAAAATTGTTTTTTTAGTATTTTCCGTTGAATGTTAAGTACTTAATCCTACCCTCTAGTCAATTTTTTTCTGCATAGAACAGGGTGGGACTCTACAAAACATACTTATTCAATAAATGAAATAAAACTCAAAGTCATGTATCACATAAATATAATAAGTAAAATTTTTAGGAAACGGCGACTAGTTTTGGCTGATAAACCATCTTCAGGCCTACACAATATTCGATCAAGGGTGGGGGGTTTACAAAATTGAGTTGCACTTACGGTATAAAGGGTTAATTAAAATTAACAAATAATCACAGTAGATTATAGAAGTTATTTAATACTAAGGGGGTGTTTGCAATTAGGAATAAATAAGAAAGGAGAGGAGTATTCAAAGGAATTTTTAAGGAGTAGAACATGAAAATTGATAGAATTATAAAATTCAAATAAGAAAAATGTTTTGTTGAGAAACGTAGATTTGGAAACCTTAGGTACTTAGTAAGGACAATTTATTTCAACAGAGAATCATAGGAGGATTAGGCGATCCTATATTAGCAAGAATCCTTGTTAAACCAAGAGGAACATCATGACCTCCGGGTTCGGTAAATTTCACAAAAAAGTCACGTTTGCTATGACAATGGCGTAGAATTAAATTAAATTAAAAATAATTAACTTATTATATTTTTGGTACATGACTTACTTGGATTTTATTTCATTTATTGAACACTGGACCACATTTGATATATGGATAACCTTATAGATTTTACATATTTATTCGTTTTGGGAGGAATCTCGTCTAATATAGCATTAAAATATGCGGTTTTTTTCATAATATTTAAAATATTTATTAAAAGAGCGCGACTGTGTTACTTTTTTCAAATTTATCTAGAAAAAAAGTTGATAAAAATAATTTAAAATAAAGTGCATCAGATGTGCTTTCAAGAAGTAAATACAGAATCGATTGGTGAAAACCGCAGTTTCCTATATTTAATATTAACGGAGCGCCCGTCTAAAAGTCATTTCAGGCAAGTTAAGTTAATTATATTGGCGCAGAGGAAGCAACTCCCAAAAATAGGTCTTAATCACATCACAAAACCGACCGTCGAAAGTACAATTTTTTTTTATAGTATTAAAAATTATTTTAAAAATTCTAGTAGCATTAAGACACTAAAGGGAAAAACAGAAATTTTTTTTAATGATTTTTTATAAAATGAACTTATTTTTTTCGAGTTTTCTACATTCCAAGTCGGATAAGTGTTAAAAAAAAGCTACTAAAATTATTTTGCTCCGTGAAGACCTTCTATAGGTCAAGACCTTGAAAATTTCTTCCTTAAAAATCTTTTTTAACTCTTTATTGAGATATTTTAAAAGTCTATTCCCCTTATTTTGAATTCAGGAACTAAATAATTACATATAGGTACTTACTGTTCTAATTGTTGCTGATAAAGACATTATTAACGAATTTTAAAACCACTTGATGTTTTACAACAAATAAAATAACACCCTTCTTCTCACTAAGTTATTGATCAAACTTTTATTAAAATTAAACACTTTTATGTTAATAATTTTAAATTTCAACTGTTTGTCTGATAATTTTGTACTAAACACAAATGCACCGGATTAATTCAAATTGAAGGATATTCAGTCTTTGTTATGAAATGGTATTGAATTAGCGTAACTGTAATCAATGAAGCCGTGCCTTTTCGACCAATGATCTTTTGACTGTTTTATATTCTTGTTGTCATGGAGATTCAGTCACAACAATGTAAATTTTGATAACAAATTAAATTGATTTTACTATTAAAAAAATCAAGTAGAAACAGTATACATACTTTATGGAGTTCCGGGAGTTGAGCTTTTTTTATTGTAAATTTCTTTTCCTTTTCAAATTCACTCGAACGCTTATTGTTTTTGAGTTATCTGCAAAAAATTTGATCTTTTAAAATCGTTATTTATTTGTAGAGGTTAGAATATCGTTTTATTAATTTTGCCAACAATTTTTTATTAATTATTAAAACAAACAGTCAATGCGAATACACTTACTTACTTTTAGAATGATTGCCTATGATTGTTGTTTAAGTACTTAATGTTAATGAAATTAGTGGCTAATGCCCTTTTGCGTATGATTTTTCTTTACATATTGTACTATTGTACTAGGTGTCCTAAATACAATACCGCTTGTCCCAGCAAAACTAAGTAGAAGAAAAGAAAATGGGAATAGAACCTTGTAAAAAACAAGATTGAGCAGAAAAAGAGAAAAATAGGACAATAATAAAGGTGGGAAAAAAAGGGGGAAAATTGGGAACAAAAAACACAAGTGGAAAAAAGTGAAACAAAAAACAAGAGGTGGGAAAAATGGAGCAAAAAACAAAAATGAAAAAGGGAGGAAAAATGAGGCAAAAACAAGAGTGGGAAAAAAAGAGTTGAAAAAAATAAAAAATTGGGACAAAAACAAAAAATTAGGGAAAAAAGTAGGGATTCAAAAAAACAAGTGGGAAAAAAGAGACGAAAAAGGGGAACAAAAAACACACGGAGAAAAAACAGAAGTGGAAAAAAGTGGCAAAAAAAGGGGAGAAAAAAAGTGAGACAAAAAACAAGAGTGATAAAAAATGGGACAAAAAACCAGAGTGGGAAAAAAGAGTTGAAAAAATCAAAACTGTAAAAAAGGGACGGTAAATAAAACAATTTTGAAAAAAATGGAGGAAAAAGGGGGACAAAAAAAACGCAAGGGGCAACAACAGAAGTGAAAAAAAAGTAGGAAAAAAATGGGACAAAAAACAAGAGTGGGAAAAAATGGGACAAAAAAAAGAGTGAGCAAAAATGGTGGAAAATGGAGCAAAAAACATAAGTGGGAAAAAAAGGGAAAAAATGGCAAATAAGTGGGAAAAGGGGGACAAAACAATTACCAAGAGAAAAAAGCAAAAAAAGTTGGACAAAAACCAAGAGCGAGAAAAAATTCTTGGAAAATGGGGCAAACAACAAAATTGGAAAAAAGGGGGAAAATGAGATAGAAACAAAAGTGGGAAAAAAGTTTGACAAAAAACAAGAGTGACAAAAAAATGGGGAAAAATTAATAAAAAAAACAAAATTGGAAAAAGGGCAAAAATAAATACGAAGAAAAAATGTAGGAAAAAAAGTGGGGCAACATGAATAAGATAATATCATGTTTTATGTAAAGAACCCCATTTTATCAATAAATAAAATTTCTCAAAGTTTTTCAGATTAAGCATTAAAAAAGTTTTTCATGTTTTCTGGAAAAAAGTGAAAAAAAATCCAAATTATTCAAACATTTTGGGACACACTGTATTATAAAAAACCAACTAGTACATTTCTTTTGAGAATATTTTAAGTTTTAATTTTTTATTTTATTTTATTTTGATTTGTTTCAGAATTTAGAATTTGATTACACTTATTTTTCGATTTGTTTTTTTTTTCAAATATTTGCAAATAATTTTTCAAGAAATGTTGATTTAAAAAAGTTATTTTCCAAAGCTGAAATTTCAAAATTTATAATTAAATATTTCGCATATTAATGACCTTTTATACATTATTTTAATTGTAATTTAATCATTTATTTTTTAAAACTTAGATTTTTTTTATTGTTTTGGCTTTAATTCTCAATATTTTAATATTTTTATTTTATATATTATAATTTAATTTTTGCCTTGAAATTATTTTGTTGTTTTCGACAAACTACCCCATATGGGTGGTCCATTTTAAAATACATCCAACAAAAACACAGTTTTTAATCTTATCTAAAGTGCATCTACATTTCTGAAACTAACGACAAATTCATCCTCATGCAGATAACCATCGACTTAGTCTAGTGGAAATATCATTCTTGGGAGAAAGCCACCGTCAATATAAAACTCCTGGACTTGATAAAAAACATTTTAGTGTGGTGCATTTCTTTAGTTAAACATAGAAAAATGAATACAATTTTTTTAATCACTTCGTTGTTGATAGTTGTGTTGGAAATGAACTGTCAGTTGACAGGTAGAAATTATATGGAAAAACAGTTACTGTGTGCACTCGAAAAAGGACCTTGTGATGTTTTGGGATCGCAAATTAAAGGTGGGATTTTTTAATTAAACATTTTATAAATATATGTTTGCATATATTACAATAATACAAGATATCTTAGGATGTAGGATAATATACATGATGTTTCATAAAAAAAACATTTTTACACCCCAAAATATAATATACTATAAACACCCTGTACATATTTCAATAATTATGAAATATGAATGAGATAAATTTATATCCGATCTAACTTCAGCTAATACATTTTTTTAAATTCGTAAAATACATTAATTTTTGAATATTTTTAAAATGCAGGTACCATTCAGAAAAAAATTGAATATTTTGGCATCGCAGCAACCGATTTAAAAAAATAAATTTTGTCGGAAAGGCCACTGAAGTAAGAATCCAAAAATGTGATAGGGTGTTTCATTTAAAAAAATAAAGATTTATACATTTACCATTTCGAAAATATAATATTATACTATAAACATCCTTTTTGAAAGTCGTAAAATTCCTTAATTTTTGAATATTTTTAAAATGTAGGTACCAATTTTTCAGAAAACTTTAAAAAAAATTTAATATTTTGGCAATCCAGCATCCGATGCCACTGAAGTAAGAATCCAAAAATGTAAAAATATACAGGATGTCTCATTTAAAAATGTTACTAAGAATTAAACTATTTCATAGTTGCAGGGATTTTCGACTCTGTTTATTTGTCATATAGATAAATACTTTTCCAATCCTGTATAATTAATTTTAATATGAATTTAAAAAAATTAAATTAAATTTTTCTTCAATTGAATTATGATTCTGGCGGTACAATATTCATACGAAAAATTTTAACAATACTTCTTACTGGGTGAATCCATGGATTATTTTAAATTGTACTAAATTCCCGATAATTACTTCTCGGTAAGGAAAGTATTAAATTAAGTATAATTGTACTAAAACGGCAACATTGCTCAAGGGGATCCATAATGTAGTATATTACATTACGTGCGCAGAAAGGTCGGAAAGTGACATTTTTCACACTGGTGGGAAATATTGTTGCACGAGGCGTAAGCCGGGTGCGGCAATCCCACGAGTGTTAAAAATCACTTTCGCACAAGTGATGAACGCTATTTTTCCTACGACCACGCGATAATTCTGCAAAATAATGTACATTTTGTGGTTTTTTATAGGTTCTATGTTTGTTTGTTTTAAGTTTATATAAACAATCATTTTCGAATTAAAATAAACATAAATAATAGTAATTAACGTTTATTTAAAATATTAACAACAACTAGGAATTAAAACTGAGAAAAAATTGAATTATTCTGAATTTCTATAAAAATTAAATGTAAACTTATTATTGCTGCAATTTGTAAAATTTACTGATAAAAAAGATAATTGTTTTAATAAAATAATACAAAAAATGTCGATGTGGTAAATCTAAATAAGAATTATGCATTTGACAGACAGATAAATCTAAGTACATAGGTATTTCTAAATATAAATTATGCATCTGACAATTTGACAGTATTTTTTGCACGTGTGTGAATACTTTCCACCCCCCTTGGTAATAGAAGCCACTTTCCGGTGTACTCCACAGTGCGATAAATGTTACTTTCCTAATAGGTCGTAGGAAATAGTAGTGCAACAAGTATGTGGATATGATGGCCATATCGCACGCAAACAAAGTTTGAGCACGACGCCGAAGGCGGAGTAGTCAATCCTCCGAGAGCGATATGGACAATCCACACGAGTTGAACAGTACATTTTTTCTACAACCCATTAAAGGAAAAGCTAAAAAATATTATAAAAAAAAAGATTACAGTCACCGGGTTTGAACGGACGACCTTCGTACCCGAAAGCGAGAGCGTTTGCACTTGGCTATCACGGGCTGTTCTGAATTTATTATAGAATCATATAAAACTAATAGGCACTTTCTATTTTTAAGTAGGTTATATTCATATTGGGGTAATAATTTTATTAATATATATTATTACGTCTTTGCGGCTAAATAAATATCTGGTGAAGTAGAATTTATTAAGTCATCATTGGAATTACTCATTTTTACGAATATGATTCTGTATTAGTATAAAAAATTCTGACAGTTGTTTTGACAGGTTATTTAAAACAAAAAAAATAGGTGGTGTGAACTCTGATTGGTGGATTTCATATCTCACGCTAATGACATTATATCCGTGCAGTAGTAGACTGATATTGCCTATATATACGTTCTGTATAGTGTGCGTAGAATCGACAATATCTATGTGGGTGTAGAAAAACGTTATATGCGACTCGTTGTATGTTGATTGCACTGGTTGCATAAATAACTAATAAACATCATAATTTTTTCCATTTATTTCGAAAAAATAAAAGCTCGTACATACGGGGATCGAAAATCGGATTAGGTGATTAAAAGCCGCGTATCACAAGTGCATATACGTCAACATGATTTGATTACGCCAATGTAATGTTGACAGAAAAGTTATGAAACAGGACCTAGACACTTCTAAAAAACTCACCTTTATAAGCAGAAGTAGATGTTATCGCCTCTCCGTTCCTCACTCGAACTTATTCGCATTCACTCGCTGCCTGTTTCTCCACCAGAAAAGCGTTTCACTTTGGTTTTCGTTTCATTTTGAATAAAAAATTTTCATTAGGTACACCACAATGAATTTCGGTTGTAAAGTTTGCGCACGCGTATTTTGTGTTTGTTTGACATTTCTTAACTTGGAATATAATTCAATTAAATATAGTGATTGCTTAGTAATTTTTTCTTTCTCTAAACTGAATGAGAAACTCTTCAAACACAATCTACACTTTATTTCATTTTTAGTTTGCAAGTTATGTTAACAACAAGCTTCACTACGGCACTGTTTTGACAGTTATTTTTATTGACATATGTCTATTATCTAATCAGAGAATAATTAGACATAGTATTCTGTACATTTTGTTTGATTCTTACGGGGAAGAGCAAAGTGAGCGGAGACGCGCCTAGAGGTGCCACTGAATCAGTAGCGTGCCGTTTTAAAAAGATTTCAATTTTTTGGTTTAGCAGTGTTTATATCTCGACAAATTTACGTTAAAAATGTTCAACCAACTTAGATTTCGTCATTTCATAATTTATCCTTACCTTTCTTTTGGCCATTTCTGTCTATCAATTATATTAGTTATTTAGCAATAAACAGTTCGTATATCCCGTTATCCATTTATGAGTCACGCCTATGTATATTTACATGTGAAAAGAGAACTGCCAATTCTGTCAAATGCTATTCGCGTATTATTAACCAATAAGAGATCGTCGGGCACCTTATTACCCTTTAATTACCAAACAAACTAATTTAGATTGGTTAAGGCATCAGCCTTTATACTTGGTCTATGTCCGGGCCGTGGGTTCGTAAGGAAACTCAAGTGGAAAAAAGTCGGATAAGACTTTGGGCAAGTACAAAAATATAACACCGACGAGAGGGTGTTGAAGGCGGTACAAAATATCGGGGCCCGAGGCTTATGGGGGCCCGAGGCCAACACAACAGAGTAACTTCTTATTTTGTACAAATAAAAATTCACTCTTTCGGTTAATAAAATTCCATAAAAGTCTAGCAAATCACTTTATTTCTAACCATTCTCTTATGACAAATTAGTAAAAGACGCAATTGCAGAGTTATTGGAGCTTAATTAACACCAGAAGTAAGAGTTTAATTAAATAGTATTTTAAAACATTTGTATTCTTTTGAATGCCTTCTAAAGGCTTCAACGTGGATAAAAGTAATATTTTGAATGAATGTAAACTAATGGTTAATAATTTAGAAATGTCAACTGAACTAGCTTCTTCCGAAAAAAGAAAACAGAAAAGAAAAATGTTTTTCCACGCAACGTCATCAAATGATTCATTACAAGAAGTTAATGGAGAAGAATACTTTAAAAAGTATTTTATGTAATTTTAGATGCTGATATTTAAAATTTATCAATAAGATTTTTAGAAGCAAAAAAAAATTGTAAACATGTTTAGTGTACTATGGAGATTTAGATACTGACATTATCCCATTTAATCTTTTAAATAAAATTCACAAATTAAAATTAAGATTCCTTGTTTCCAAATATAATTATAGCATTAAGACTTTTTTGTACTCTCCAGTAATATTTCTAGAATTATAAAGACTTTAAGATCTACCATGGCTCAAAAACGTTTGAGTGGTCTTGGTGTACTAGCTATTGGGTCCATATTAGCTAGAAACTGCGACTTTTCTAAAATTATTGAAAATTTCGCTTCTGCAAAAAGTCAAAGTATCTTTAAAATAACTTGTACGTGTTAAGGTGCGTCTACACTGATGCGCTGCGCTGCTCCGTGCCTCGCCAATCATTGAATTTTTAGTCGGTGTGGACACCAAACTGCGCACGAACGTGTAAGAACGCGCACGAACAAGAACGATTCATCAGGAGTCGGTACATCAGAGAAATGTGCTCGACGAACGTTGTTCAGTTTGGACGTCTATTTATTTTGGTTAACATTCCTTTAATGCGCCCACACTTTTTCTGTGACACATTATTGTTTGTGAACTTGTCTGTGTCTTGAATAGCTAGATCATTTAGCAAATCACTTCCACTGTATCTGTTCCTACTCTTAAAATAACTGCGTGATCCAGTAACGTCGTTTTCTTGCCAATTTCCTTGTTGGCTTTTTTGATAAACGAGCAATTACAATAAACGCAGCACAAGCAATAGAAACAGATTCGTCGTCCATGATGATACGAAAATGTATTAAAAGGCGCAGGACAAAACTGGAGCCTTCACAAACACGAACAACAAGCAAATTGTTTGGTACCGTTCGCGAACGTTTCGCGCGGCGCGGCGCAGCGCATCAATCAGTGTGTACGCACCTTTATAAGTAGTCTAGTTATAGCAGTTCGTGATTTAAGCAGTCACAATCGTGTTTTGTAGATTTTAATAGTTTTATTTTGTTAGTCCGTAACAGAAAAATAATTTCAAAAAAACTTTTTATTTAAAGATTTTCACTGTAAATCTTTTTATCAAAAATTTTTTTCTGTACCCGTGATTTCTGGGTGTACACCAGGGCTGTCACGGCTCTCGGCGGCCCTGCACCTGAATTACTACGGCATAGTACCGGGTTTTAGGATGATCGAGGACCGTGGTTCGGAGCCCACGATAAGCTATAGGACTCGTCAAGATGAGAATAACATTTTCTAATATAATTATTGTAAATTAGTATTAATTTTTTGTTGCTGTGTAATTGAAATATAATTTATATAAATATTTATTTATTAATACATTTAAATTAAAAAAGGAGTGTAAAATATTGAACATAGCGACATCTATGTTATGTTATACAGACTGAAAATTTAATCTTTCAGTGAGTTGTATTTACATTTCTATGATTTTATTGTATTTTGTAATAGCTGGCGCCACGTGCCTATTATTATTATCATATTGAGATTATATCAGTTTTGTTATATGACGATTGTATGTTATACATCAAAATATTATTCTGAGCTATAATATATTGTTACACTTTTCTAGATATGTTGCCTAAAATAATTTGCGCAACTAGTTAACTTAATTATTTGCTCTTATTTTTAAGCTTGTGCAATCATATTTATATTTAAACCTTTAAATTTTTATTTTAATCTTCTAGATGCGCTGCCAGAAATAATCGGAAATAATTGCAGAGCATGTGACCCTCGACAAAAAGTGAATGCAAGAAGAATGGCAAATATCATTCAAGGGAAATATCCTGAAGTATGGGACGCCCTAGTTGAAAAATATTCTGTCACATAGTTTTATTTATTATTTCACTTATTGTAAACTACGTTAGATATAATAATAAATATTTTTTCATTTAATTACGTTGTTTATTTTTAATTAAGGTATAGTAAAACATCGAATAAAAAGATATAAACATTAATGTGGACCAATTATTTAATAAAATTAAATTAGCACCTAAGATTATGTTATTAAATATGATTATAAAACACATTTATTATTTTTTTAAACTTGTAATGTATTAAAAATATAAATTAAAAGATAACAGCACACTAACTTAATAGAGACCAAACAAGAATAAGAAAAAATCTGTTGTGTCGCCATAAAACTTTCCCGACGAGTATCCACGAATACTTTTTCAGATATTTAATGTTAAAGTTTCAACTTTTGACATTTTTTAATTTTTGACAGGTGACAGTTGGAGAAATAATTTTGACTGTTCTGAATAGAGTTTTTCAAGGGCTTTTAAACGACATATTGCATGTCCAATTCTGTGACATATTGCATCTGTCATTTTTTGTTAGTGATACTTCCGTTTGACAGATCTCGTACAAAAACTAATTCATTCTTCAGACAGATAGCCCAAACCCATATATCAAATTTCAGCTCAATCGGATTAATACTTCTTCAGATATTTAATGCTGAAATTTCAAATTTTGACATTTTTTATTTTTGACAGGTGACAGTTGGAGAAATAATTTTAATTGTTGTGAATAGAATTTTTCTAGGGCTTTCAAACGACATATAGTATGTCCAATTCCGTGACATATTGAATCTGTCATTTTTTGATAGTGGTACTTCCGTTTGACAGATGTCGTACAAAAACGAATGGGTTCTTCCGACGGGTAACCACTATACCAAATTTTAGCTCAATCAGATTAAACGTGTGGCCTCTATCGTGGAAGAATACACACACACAGACCAACAGACAGACTTCCATCTGGAAATGGTCTTAATCGTCTCAGGGAACCCGAAAATGGATATTTCCGTTTTTATCTCGAATTTTTTTTTTAGCTCGTTGACAATACTTTCCCTTCTAGGAGGTGGGTCGGGAAAGTAAAAGAAGAAAATTGATGTTATCTTAATCCCTTTGATCCAGAGATAAGGTAGGGTAGATGTAGCATCAGAGAGAGAAATTGAATCCAACATGAACCCAAAATGTTTACCTTAGGACTCATAACGAACCTCTGAAAGCGTTGTTGACAGATTTCTCTTTCGGTTTCTTGTTCTATCGCTCTCTTGTTCTATCGCTCTCTCGCTTTCTCGCTCTCTCGCTCTCTCGCTCTCTCGCTCTCTCGCTCTCTCGCTCTCTCGCTCTCTCGCTCTCTCGCTCTCTCGCTCTCTCGCTCTCTCGCTCTCTCGCTCTCTCGCTCTCTTATTATTACTTCTTATACCATCACTTAATTTAATATTTATTTTCACTTAATAACTTAACTTCTCTTATTGTTCAGAATTTTAATTCAAGTATCAAACTCATGTCCGATTTTTTTCCTGGTCTAAAAATGCATTCATTTGACATTGTTTTAAATTTTGAATTTCTCTTTTCTACATGCACCTGTACCTTTTATGCATCTTTTGATTCCATAATGTATAATTACACATTTTTTTTATTTTTATGCTTGTTCTTTATATTTCTTGTTCCCATTAATATTCTCACATTCTGTATTTTCACCTGAGCTCAATTTTTTTCAAAAAAATTAAAATTTGAATATATTTTTGTGGAGAGAAAAAATAAGACTTTTTTATACTTTGTTTCCTCTCCTCCTTCAATTTTCATCTTAATTTATGAAAAAAACTTTTTTCCATATTATTTCTGGGCACGAGTACATTTTTCCTCCCTTCACCAATTTTTCATTGTGTGCACATAGTTATGAAATAATTTTGTTTGTAGAAAATTTTTCTCTATTTATATTTTTCACTACCTTTTTATACAGCTATGTGGGCTGTATATTTTTTTTAATAAAATTAAAATTTAATATATTATTGTGTAGAGAAAAAAATATGAAAATAATATCATTAAATTGGCAATAAAATATTCTATAACTGTGATTTTTTTGAAAACTGTAATAAAAAAATATTTTGAAAATTAATTACAGTTTTGAACTAATTTAAATAACTTTTAAAATATTAACGATCTTGGAATGACATTTGTACCATTTTTGAAAGATAATATAAAGCTCTAAATTTACAATATATTTTAGTTTCTTTAGAAATAAAATTGTAGTTATTATAGCCATATCTAATATGTAATAATTCACATTCGCCATAATCGTTCTGTTAATTTTTTGTATTTGTTTTGTTAAATTTTTAATATTTTATTATTTTAAAAAATCTCACCCAACCTTTATTATTGTATTTAATTTACTTGTTCAAGGGAGTGAAAGAAAAAGACTATTTAACATTGTGTGCAAATCTTGATATCTTCTATCTTCCTCTATTATGTTTATGAAAAAATAAAGACACCGCAAGGGCGAACCTTTCCTTTCGTCAGGAAATAGACCGTTGTAGTCCATAGGGAGACACAACCAGTTTCTAGAGTCTAAATACATATTGTTTTCTTCAGTATAATATTAATTAAAAATTTGCAATGAAATGTAGCGTCAACTTATTACAAGAAAAACTTTATTATAGATACACAAAAGATAATTATTTTAATGATTTAGTATCAATAAAAATTAGTAATTCAGCATCCTAAATACAGTGTTTTTCCCGAAGTCATTAAAATACTCCGAATATATATCATTAACGGAAAAAAGCTATTAAGTTTATGGATTTAGTACTATACTTCCAAATATTCTGAATAATACTTTTAAGAAGCTAGTAAAATATACAGAGTGAATCGACAATAAAATTTATACCGGACATAAAATTAATATCATAAATTGGCAATTTTCATTTGGATAATTGTACCAAAAATAAATAATTTCAAAATACTCTATCTTAGAAAAATGGAACATCCAATATAAATAAAAATAATTTTATAATAAGGGCTTTAATTGATATTTTTCGTACTATCAAACACACTGTATATTAGGGTATTGAACTTTTTGGAGTATTGAACTACGCGTTGCGACACCGTGTACCTTACCTTAATCTATTTTTTTTAAGGAGCGACTATCTAAGAACACTAAATTCTATTTGCATTCGATAAACCATCTCAAATTATTTTTGTTTAAAAAGTGTAATAATGCCTACAAAAAAAATCTATTGAGTAAATCGTTCAAACAGCCGTTAAGTCACGTTCCTTCGGCCTGATAATTCCACCAAGTTTTAAATTTTTGTTAAAAAAAAAACAAATTTTTAAATTTAAGAATAAATGTTAATAATAATAAATTAAAAGTAAAAATGTACACAAACGCAAATATTGTAAATATACACCGCAAAAACGACACTTGTTATCTCTCTAAGCTAATTCGACCAAATTATACCGTACGACTGTCTGTCGTAGTCTTGCCAAACTGCAGTACAAGCATACAATTAAAATATTGAAAAAAAACATTGTACAATAAAGTGTAAACAAAAAATGTGTTTGAATTTTTCTTGAACATAAAACTACACTTTTGACTTTAACTATATATTTTTTTTGAAACTATTAGATCAAAAAAAAATATGCTGTTTGAAAGACAATTTAATATGCTTTGATATGAGTTTAAATTTATTAAAATTTATTTCGGCTTCTTAGGCTTAAAATTGTGAGATTAATGCATGATACAAATAAGTTAAAAATAGAATATATTTTGAACACAAAAAGTATAACGAGACTCTTTAAATCCTAAAAACCAAAAATCGATTAAAAAATTCTTTAGAGAGTCATATGCAGAGACCTCACCAATAACAAAATTTATAAACCCAAAAAGTATTCAAATTAAATGTTACTGACAGCCTACGCCCAGGCAGATTGGGTGGAAGTTCCTTCTTTCACAGGACCTCCAGGGACCAAGATAAAACCTTTCCGGCCTGAGTCATTCTAGGACTATTTTTGGTTAACGCTGCGATTCGACAAATTTTTTTTGTATATTTTTATATTATTCCACTTTTTAATTAATTACTGACTGTTTATTTTGAATCTAAAGATTGAAAGAAAGAAAGGAAAAAGAGAGAAAGAAGGAAAGAAAGAAAGAAAGAAAGAAAGAAAGAAAGAAAGAAAGAAAGAAAGAAAGAAAGAAAGAAAGAAAGAAAGAAAGAAAGAAAGAAAGAAAGAAAGAAAGAAAGAAAGAAAGAAAGAAAGAAAGAAAGAAAGAAAGAAAGAAAGAAAGAAAGAAAGAAAGAAAGAAAGAAAGAAAGAAAGAAAGAAAGAAAGAAAGAAAAAGAAAAAGAAAGAAAAAAATAGGAAAAGAAAAGAAAAAACAAAATATGTAGGAAAATCTTATTGTACCTATTTACAAATCAAATAATACAGGATCAATCCCTAATCAGCTAGGTCAGAGAAGAAAATAAAATAAATTGAGGTACCACAAGGTTGTGTGCAAGGCCCCATTCTGTCGCTATTCTATAAAAATTATACATATTATTATGATTTAATCCATTTTGGTGGAATTATTGGGCTAATGATGAACGGCGCTCTTCGGTTTTATCAGAGGAGCCTAAGGCTTGGCAGTTAAAAATTTTTTGACTCAGTTATGTACACATTAACAACCGAGGAAATAAATTGAGCTGGGAGGGTTATTTTAGACCATTATAGTTTAGGCTTAGATTACAATAACATTAAAAAAATTAAGTTTATTATTTGCGTGTAAGTGTTTAATTCCTTAATATGTTTCGGTATTTTTATTTATTCGTTTTAATAAAATTTTCTTGTGGAGAAATATTTGATTTTACTGATGTTGATGATCCACTAAACGCAGTATTTCCGCAAAGTGAAAGTAAGTTTTTATTCTAGACATTAAATATTAAAATATTTACAAATAGCCACAGGGTTTTTGAAAAAAAAATAAAGTTGATATGAACAGATTAAAAAAAAACTTTTTATGAGTAATTGGATGTTTTAAATATTATTATTGTTCATATTTGATCAACTAAATAAAGTTAGCAAAATAACCCGCACAAATTAGCAAAGGCATTAAATGGTCCAAGACAAATAATAAAATATTTCAAACAAAAACGTATTTATTTAGTTACCAGGTAGAATACCGGTGTAATAAAAACTGCCTAGCAATAAAGCCTTTGACGGAAAATGAAACATCGTCTCAATTGAGAATAAGAGGTGTTATTTTATTTTAGAATTTTAAATTAAAATGAAGGTATTATTGAAAAGAGGCAATGAGACTTGTGTTGCTAACTGAGCTTGCCACTAGATATATTCTAGAATGCTTTAAGACAGTTAGAACCAAAACTGTTCGGCTGGCTTATACAAATTTTATGTTTTTGAATATTAAATTAGTTATTTGATTTAATTATTTCTGGGTAAATTTGCATGCATCCTCACAATCTTCTTCACTGTATTTAACTCTTCGCTTTTCGTTAAGTCATTGTTTTGTACTTTAGAGTATTCTTCCTCTTCTTCAAGTTGATCTTGTAAGGATTGGGGATGGCACGTCGAAATTGGTGGAACTTTAGTGCGTCTTAGCAGTAAAACTATTTCGCTGCAAAATTTCCTTGGTAATTGGGCGAGAAAATACTGATAAATCTTTGTTACTTGTTTCGAGAAAATATTTTTCCAGATTCTGCTAATTTAGATACTGTTCTGTATTGTTGTTCTAACTGGTTTTTGGGATTCTTCGTTAAGGTATGTAACGGCTATTGATTTATTTCATAAAAGATCAATCGCCATTTACAATATATGTTTTCGTCAAATTTTAATCAACAAAACTACTTCGAAACAAAATTAAACATTATTGAATTAAAGTTTTTTAAAATAAAAAAAAAAAATCAAATTCGGGATTACGTATTTTTTAACAGCAAACTCAAAATTGTATATTTGTTACGAGTGGTAGAAATCGAAACTAATTTAATACAACAAAGATTTGTTGCATAATATTTAAAGTAAGGTCTTTACCAAACGCAGTGATATGTTAACTAATTTAAATTTTAGACAAATTTATACAATTTTGAAATTAACTTTTAATTTTTTTTCAAAATTTATTACAAATATATTAAACATGTTACATTTGTTTAATTGAATTGATTGATTTTTCCGCGCTAATCTAGAATCACATTTAGGTTTAATTTTAGAACAAATTTTCACAATCACGGGAAAATGGACGAAGAGATCTAGATATCGGATATAATTCTTATATTTTAAAAGATTCTCATATTTTAAAAGAATTTAATATTTCTAAAAAAATTAATCATCAGATTGTGGTGAGTATATTTCATATAAACTTACAATGCATCTCTAATAAAGTGGAGATGATAAATGCTTTTCTTGTCGATCACAATTTTGATGTTGTCTGTTTCTCTGAACATTGGCAGAGTGAAACATGTCTTAATCTAATAAATATTGACGGCTACAAACTAGCTAACTATTTTTGTAGAACAAATATGATTTACGGTGGTGTAGCAATTTACATAAAGAATAATACCAAAGATTGTCTGAAATATATTATTATTGATTTGAAGGAATACATCAGCGAACAAAATGCAGAATTTTCTGCAATACATTTACCTTCCATAAAAATCACAATTTTAACTGTCTATAGATCTGGCAAAGGAAATTCGGATGTCTTTCTGATGAATTTTGAACTTGTAGTCAATAAATTAGAGAAAAATTACGATAATTTAATTATATTAGGCGATTTTAATATTAATTTTAAATTTCAATCAGAAATGCTTAGTAATTTTGAATGTTTGCTGAATTCTTTTGGCTTATCACTTGTAATAAAAGAGGACACTAGAGTTACAGCTTCATCATCAAACTTTTCAGAAGATTTGTTTACTTCTGGTGTTTTTGAACCCTGTTTTTCTGACCACCGTGCCCAATACATCAATATTAATTTCAATGTTTGTCAAAAGGAAAAGAATAAATCTCAGATGTATTACAATAGTTTTATTACAGCCACCGGAATAAAGATGTTTCAACAATCTCTGTGTGACATTAACTGGAGTTTCTTTTGTAATAAAAGTAACGATGTAACGTTTTTGTCAACTTTTCTCATAAATACTTACCAAAAGTTCAAAATGCTTTCCATTGAAAAAATGTAAGCGAAATTTTAAAAACTCACTTGTACATTGGTTTAACAGCGACCTAAAATGTTTAAGAAATGACCTTTCCACCATTAAATTAATAACTGATGTTACAAAAGATCCAATCGTCTTTCAAACTTATAAAAAACTAAAAAGCGAGTATAATGATAAATTAAGAACTGCAAAAAGTATTGCTTACGACGGATACATTACTCGAGTAGATAATAAAGCCAAGGCATGCTGGCAAATAATCAATTTTGAACGTAATTATTCTAAAAAAAATATAGTAACTCCTGATTTCACACCCAATGAGGTGAATAATTTCTTTAGCAATATCGCAGACAATATCATAAGAACTATTCCTAATATTTCAAATAGTGAACTTCTACGTTTTAAAAACTTTCCTATGCCCTGTTGCTCATTTTTCTTTCACAATGTGCTAGAATCTGAAGTTCTTCACGCAATAAATTCTTTAAAAAATTCTAAATGTACCGACACACGAGTTAAATAGTAAAATTTTAAAAGAAACTTCTAATATTATAATTAAACCTTTTACTAAACTGGTTAATTTAATTCTATCTACTGGCATATTTCCTGAAGTTTTAAAAATACTCCAAAGTATTACCACTTTTCAAAAAAGGTGATGTTATACTACCTAACAAGAGTTGTAGGTAGACCATTACGCACGAAGCCTTACGAAGACTTAAAACTCGAGTTACTTACCGTACTTTTTCTACGCCGTTAAATAAAAAACTTGGAGCCAAGTATCTACTTACATTTTATTATTCGCGTAAAAAGTATTGCCTAGATTTAGGGGCAACATAATTTATTCAAATTAGATGTCGTAAAAAATATTGCCTACATTTAGGGGTAACATGCTTTCAATTCAAACAACTTTTTTTTAATAAACATACATTGTTTTCTGTTTTTTACTGAATTACAATTATGTAAATAGACTAGATAACATAATACATAAATAATAATTAGACTGCAATTTGAATAAAGCATGAAATTTAAGTTGTCTTGTCAAAACGCACATGTGCGTTATGAGATCTCATAACATGTATGTTATTGTTAAATGTCACTTACAAGGAATGTTGAGAGTGCGATTTTTGACGTTTACTGACATAGGCGAAGAAAAAGAAAATTTAAAGTATGTATGCATGATGATTTAAGTATAGATTTTATTTTGTTTTAACAAAAAAAGGCAAATTAGGTGTAAAAAAAAATTGTTTTTTTTAAATTGATTTATTGACGGGAGATTTTTATACAAAACAATTAAAAATAATATTTTCAAAAAAGGTTTGTAATGTAATAAAGAAAAATAGACAATTAATAGAATTTTGAGCGAAGAATATAAAATTTTATAAAATGGATTTATAAAAGTTAAAATGATAAAAAATATATATATAATGGTTGAAAGAGATATTTGATTTTTTAAGTTTAGAAGAAATAATTGAAAAAGGAAGATTAAAGAAAGGGTGATTTATGGAATAAAATATATTTATCAAAATTTAAGAAGAAGGAGTTATAATAAAATAAGTTTTTTTTAATAATTGGCTTATAATTTTTGTAAACAAATAATTACCAGATTTGGGATTTTTATTGGTCAAAATTCCCCCAAAATATTTTCTCTCATTAAAATGAATTTTGTGATATTGTTTTTGAATGCTAATTAATTTTTCATTAAAGGAGTGTGAAAGATATTTTATTTTATTTATTATTTGAATACACTTTTTGGATAGAACTCACCCTGAGAAAAAAACTTGGTTTATGTAAAATATAAAGAATAGACCAATTTAAATGGCGCACAACGTGGGGCTTTCTAAAATTTGAAGGCAACTCATATATATTTTTAGGGAAATTAGAGATTTCTTATCGTGTTACTGGAAAAATATCGTTCTATATATATTTTTAGGGAAATTAGAGATTTCTTATCGTGTTACTGGAAAAATATCGTTCTATTTATTTCTAATTTCAATATAGACAAATCTGTCATTCTCTATAATTTAAATTTAAGAATAATAAACTCAGCAAGCCTAGCCATATCCGAGGAGCTCAGCTATGGACAGACGGATAGACAGACGGTTGTAGTTGACTTAGGTCACTGAAAATTGTAGCTGGGTGAGCCAAGGTGACCAGCTATCGATTGCTGAAAACAGAGTTCCAAAATTCGAAACCGTTCTCGAGTTTTTTTCTGGGACAGGCAGATTGATAGACAGACAGACAGACAGCCGGACGGATATTGTAAAGTACCTACGCTTCCCTACTTAATAATCAATGATTATTAATACCAAAATTATAATAAAGTAGTAGCTAATTGTAAAAGTTATGGGGTATTTGGAAAGATTATTTGTTGAGACCAAATACAGGACAGTTAGTTTAAGAAAGTTTTTATTATTTGAGATATAAACGGTTTATTTAGAAAAATATATTTACTACAAAAAATATTTTTATACAAAATGTATTAAACTGTTTATTTAGAGCAATACATTTTATACTATTTAGGTACACAACAAATTGTAATTTTATAAATTATCGCAAATCGGTTAATAGGTAAGTCTTTTGTAAGAACGTGTTCTCTTTTATTGTTCATTGTTACTATTTATATTATAGGCCTGATGATGGCATTTGTATGCCAAAACTAGTTGCTAGTCGCCCTTCCAACTTATTTGTTTAATATATTCTGGCACTGGATGTTGATTTTTATTTCTTCATTGGTGACCACATTTGAGATAAGGATAATCTTTTGGATTTAATAAATAGTTAAGTTAGATGATTAGAAGCTCAATGTATTTATTATTTAATGAAATCTAAAAATGACTCGAAATGTCTTTGTTGTAATTCTAATAGTTATTTGCACTGGAATGATAAATAACAAAAACAATAACAAAAATAATTTAAAACCATGAGACTATTTGAAATGATATAAAAAATATTTTTTTTTTCTTATTTTTTATTTTTTTTAATATTTGAAAAAATGTAGCAGGAATATTCAATTGCTAATGATAATTTGTTTATTAAATAAACAAATACAAAATTAACAAAAAATCTTCTTTCCGGAATATAAAAGAGCGTTAAAAATAATGATTACAAAAATGGTAGTGCAGGCGAGATACATTTTTACAATTTATTTGATAACCAAACACATTTAGTAGAAAATTAAAACATGTTAAAGTTGAAGATTTTTCATAATCTACAACTTTTGTATTGAACACTTTTTTGATTATGTGACAAAACAATTAAAATTATTTTTTTTTATTTTATATAAAGCTTTAAAGATTCCAGTTGAATGTTTATAACAATACTGTAAAAACATGAAATTTCGGATCAAATAATAAAACATAATTTTTTTCAGTATAATTCAATGGTGTAATCAGTTTTTCAATTTTCTTAAAAGTTTATAAACAAAGAATTATTAAAAAATTCATTGTTAAAACGGTCATTTTTTAAGTTTTTTTCTATTTTTGAACATGTTTTTAAATGGGAACTGTAGTTGTTTATCATTGTATCAAAAAGTACACAAAATTCTGTACGATAATTTTGCCATTTAACGTTTAATTTGAAAAAAGTGTTTTTGACCGAAAACAAAAACGAATATTTCAAAAACTAATTTTTTTCTCAATATTTTTATTTAAGACATAAAGACAAACACTTTCACAAAGTTTTATCAAAACCAAACAATCTTTGCAAAAATGAAAAATGACAAATAAAAAGAAAATAACTGCAAATTTCCTCATATTTCTAGGAAATTTTGAGCTTATGGTCAAGCTACAACTTTGCTATTGAATGTTTTTTGATACGATGTCAAGTTTCGCCGGAAACCGTGAAAAATCGCAAAAAACCAATTTTAATACCCTTTAATCACCTTTAACCATCCCCAAATAAATTGGAGCAATCCCTAGAGCGCCGTTTCTGTTAGATGTTCCTTGTGGCCCCCTTATCATTTCTCACTGCAAATAGACTCTGTTTTTGCTGCTAAATCAGCTATCTCGCTTAATTAATTAATATTATTTTGTAGGAACAAAAAAAATTGTTAAATAAAAAATGCGTTTTTCAACAATTTTGAAAAAGTTTTTGATAGTGTCATAATTTTTTTAAATAATTGGGATAAAAAATATTTTTCTATAGTTATCAGTAATTATCCAATGATGCAATTGAAACATTTAAAATCTTTTTTTTTGACAGATCTATTTGATTTCTTTATCCTTTAATTTATTAATGAAAAAGTGAAAAATCAAAATTTTTTCTATTTTAAATTCTTAAAACTGAGAAAAATATCATTTTTTCTAGTTTGCAAGTTACAGGAATTTTCATGTTGATTTACAAATTTTAAAAATTGCTTGATTAACAAAATTATAAATAAATGAAAAATTGCGGAATTTTTTTTGACAGATTATTGTTCATATAACTAAATGGTACTTGAATTTTTTTGTTTCATAATATTCATAGTAAATGCGTTAATTTTTTTTTTAATATGAGGGAATCGGTCCGAGCGCACAGTATTACCAGTTTTCAGCTCTAAATTAAAATTATAAATATTGGTGGTAAGATTCCTGGATTGGGACTTTATTTTACAAAATTCCTGCTCTTGCTCTTTTTAAATTTGCGATATCTGCAATAGTTTTTGAGATATTCGCAAAAAACGAAATCCTATATTTATTACTAAATTGTTTATAACTTGCAATTTTTTTGAACACCTCTTGAATCTTTTCAAAAAGTTTATATGTATAGTTAATTATGGGAACTGTCCGCCATCTTTAATTTTGTCGATTTTTCTCGTATTTTGGATTTCTTAATAATAAAAGTAACGAATAAATGTGTGGAAAATTTAATTATCTACAATCTTTATATAGTCAATATTGTTGAAAAAATATTTATTGCTAATAATAAGTGAAAAATTAGTAGAATGGCGCGGTTTTTTCAAATTTTTGACCATTTTTATTAAAACTAAGAGGCACATCTAAATCACAAAGTTATGGAGAGCTCAATTTCCAACATACTTTGTATAAACAAGTTTTTCGTAGGACGTGTAGATCACGGCCGAGAACGTGCTCAACTCGGAGGTGGTGTGGAAATGAGTCCTTCCGCAGCGCCTTTGTGATCTGCACGTTGTACGAAAAACTTGTTTATACAAATGCAACTTTGTTATGTAGCTGTTCCTCTTATTTTTAATAAAAATGGTCCAAAAGTTGAAAAAACCGCGTAACTCTCCCAATTTTTTACACTTTTTGCTTATTATTAGCAATACATTTTTTTTTCAACAATATTTACTATAGAAATATTGTAGATAATTAAATTATCTACCTTGTTAGTCACATTTTTTGTCGAGAAATCCAAAAATACGCCTTCAAATCGACAAAATCTCAAAATATAAGATGGTGGATAATTTCCATAAATAATGTATGGGCATGAATGTGATTTCTTTATCTACTCTTCGGAGTAAAATTAACCTGTAATTTTAATTTTTTTTCTTTCTAATATCGAATTTGATCTAAATTCATTGGGCTAATTCCGAATTGAATGACAATTCAACTATAATTTTCAGAGAAAGCGAATTGGAATTCGTAAAAAAATGTATTTGTTAATTAACTAGACTATTGGTGAAGACTTTAATGATAATGCTCGAATTCTATAATCACTGTATTTTATGATTTTTTTCCCGGCACCGCTACTAACTTAATATTAAGTTTACATTAATTTTTTTATTCGATTTATTGATTCACTATTGGATTTAAAATTAAAGTTTATATTGACCGTCAGATAAAGTTTTTTACTCGGACCAGAGTTGAGTTTTTTACTTCTTCGTTCTTTACTACTGACCTCCGCAAACATTGCTTTTGGCCTTACTGACAGTTCCCTTTTTTTGAATATTATTTTTTTAATGTTCCACGTACAACTAACTGTTGCTGGAATCATTTTGGTTTCTTTAAAACCTTAAAATTTCTCTGAACTAGCGGATCAATGGCATTTATGTGTAACTGTTATAATAGCATTTTTATACGAGTATGTTTTTGAAAATTTAGTAGTGTTTTATGAAACTTGAAATGATGTTTTTTTTAGTGTTCATTTTAGCCTATTTTAATTTTCTATTCGAAATATATTTTTTCTATCAATTAGGTTTTACTTTTCAATGTCTCAACGGTCTTTTATTCCATAATTCATTTTCCAAAATAGTGGATAAAAAAAAATCTTTATTCCGAAACTTTGTTTTTGGGTTTTCAGTGTTAAGTTTTTAAATATAAAATATTTTTTTTAGAAATACAACTTAAATTAACAGAGTGTAAAGCAACCACAAAGAGTGGTTTAAGATATGGAACCTGCGTTCCTTATGGTACCTGTTTACTTTCGAAAGGTTCACCTAATGGATTTTGTGGTTTACTTCAAACTTGTTGTATATGTAAGTATTTTTTTTATTAAATTTACAAGTATAAGTTTTATCATATGTAATTACTTTTAGATGAAAATACCTGCGGAAAAACTAATAACGCTAAAGTAAGCTACTTTGAAGAAACCGAAATATCAGCAGGCACAACAAAGTGTGATTATATAATCCATCTAAGGAACAAAAATATTTGTCAAGTAAGGTAAGATCGGTATAATTTTTTCTCCTAGCCAATATTATTAATTATATTTTGATAGTTTAAAATGAAATATTTTCTTTTTTTTTCAATTTTTTTTTAATAAAGCTTAATTTTTCAGATTAGATTTCATAAAATTCAACTTGGCACCTGCCAGTCTTACTTTACCCCAATACGCTTTGTACAAGGTATATAAATGCGTCGACGATATATTCCGAGTTACGCCAAATCATTTCAATATTCCAGATCTTTGTGGAAATAATGACAAACAACATGGTAAGTGCCTAAAGTTTTGTTAAAGAAAAAGTCATCATTATTATATATATTTTTTTAACTTAACCAAATCTGTTATAAAGGGTTATATATACCACAAGAGGTGAGAATTTCTTAAGAACATTTTGTTGGTTGGAAATTATGTGTTAAAATTTCACGAAACAAAATCCTCCTTAAAATACCACGAAATATTAGTCGAGTGATATTTTGAGAAGATTTTGTGCAGTGAAATTTGCATAATTTGCAAGAAAATAACAAATAGTTCTCAAAAAATTCTTACCTCGCGCGGTATTTGGAAAGATTATTCAACAATATGAATTGTTTTCAGATATATACTAGGCCCTTTTGCTCATGATGTTTTGATGTATTTATTTTACGTCACATTTATAATACATTGCTATTTTTTTCATTAAATTTGGACTCTTAATAATGGATATACATGCCAGTGCCCTTTTGTCCTTGCTACTGAGCATGGTTTTTCTTTATGTATATGATCTTTTCTTAAAACAGAGTAATTTTTCCCATTCCAATTGATCCAATAGTAACGGCAATAGACTGTAATGCCTTTTTACCGTGGCTACTGCTTATGATATTTTTACGTATTTATTTTACGTCACATTTATAATACTGAGTCATTTCTTATCCATAAAAATAGTAAGCAAGATAGACGCTAGTTCCTTTTTGTCGTTGCTGCTGCGCATGAGTTTTTTCTTTACGTGTGTAATTTATGATCTATCCTTATTGCAAAGCAATTTTTTTCAATTTAAATTGGACCAATAGTAACGACGATATACGCTAATACAATTTTGCTATGGCCACTTGCATGGCCAGCTGAATTGGGGAAAAAGATACTCCAGGGGTCGTTATAGTATCGATCAAATCACTGGCGGCCAGGAGAGCGGGTTTTACTTGCCCCACTGTGTTGAGTATCTGGGTATTTGCTGCTGCTGGTATCACAAATAAAAATCGTAATAAAACAAAATAACTGTTTATTTAATACCAATTCCGGCGAAGAAAAAGGTGTGCAACGGTTTTTTGTCGGGCTGTATAGGGACGTATTCCGGGCTGGCATGGTGGTCGGATGACGGTTCTGAACTCAGGTGTAATTGGAATTGGTTTCGCTCAATATTCAGCTTGACCTGTCTTTAAAGGTCGAGGGATGGTCACTGGAACTCGGAATACCACTGCTACTCCTATTATGAGTACCTTCTATTCGAAACTTCTAGCCTTTCACATAATTTTAAGTTAATTCTATTCCAGTGCCGTGCGCGATTTAATTTAAATATTTTAATTACGGAAATAAAGGTAACTTGGTTACACGTGTAATATTTCCTTAACACACTTTTTCCCATTCAAATTGGACCAATAGCAACGGAGATATAAGCTAATAACTTTATGTCGCGGCTACTAATTATGATTTTTTTAACGTATTTGTTCAATGTTTTATTTATAATACAGAGTCGATTTTTTCAATAAAATTATACAACTAGTACTTTTTGCCATCTCTACTACGCATGATTTTTCTTAACTCCTTTATTTTACACCACATTTATAACAAGTTGTTTTTGTGTTGCCACTTCAGAAAATGCGTTTTTTCTGATCAATGTTTAGTTCGGAGAGTGCGTCTTTGTTGTAAAATTGACGTAACTGATCGTTAAAGTAACAGAACTCATCGATAAAGTATAAAGTTTGCCCTTCGGAGTCTGTGTACTATAAAATTAGTTAAAGTCTTAATACTAAAGTGGCTACTGTTGAGAAGCCATCCATTTTTTAATGAGAGTATTAAACATTTGAGGTATGCAGCGCGCTGCCATCGGCGTTATTTTTAGATCAATCTGGCGCCATTTTTATCGGCATCTCGCTCTTGCACACTGAACCTCTGCATAATTACTTTCTTTCTCTCTTTCTAACCCTTTGAATTTCGTATAGGTACATAGACAAAGACAAACGTAAACTATCTACTTTGGTGTATATTTAATTTTTCGTTTCGATTTTTTTTTAGTTTACATACATGTTAACCAAACCGATGGTGTGACAAAGGGCATTCAACTACAAATGACTCTAGCTAACAGAAATTACAACTCTCAGTTGTTTACGCCATCTTGGAGAATCAAAATTACGCAATTAGAATGCCCAGGAAAAAGAGGAGGAATAAAGTTCGGCGATAATCAAGATGTAATTGAAGATTTTCCATTACTGGGTATGTCTCGACTTCTATATGTATATACTGTGTCATAATTTAAAAAAACTGATTATGGGTTATGTTGCATACATCGAAAAAAATAGGCCAAGTAAACTAGTTTAATTAAGAAATTATCGCTAACCCCAATCAAATTTGTAAAATTACTCCATAAATATTTTATTTTCTGAAGCTATCTTTCTGAAATATATCTACCGTAAGCTAGCAGTTTAATTCGAGCAATTTAACTTGTTTTCTAAAATTATTTTAATTATAAGTATAACAGATACCTGACATAAGTCTATTAACTACAATTAATACGTTTAACTAATACTAACGACAATTTTGCATTTTCGCACAAGATCGGCTGTAATCGTCGTAACATCGTGCACATTTGTAAGTAAATGGTTGACTTCTGGTGTCATTTATGTTTGAGAGGCCTGGATGATGACTTGTGGGTGTTAGGTACAACAAAATAAAAAAATCAACGTGCATTACTCAGACAGCTACTAGCCATAATTCGCGGTATTTGGTTATATGTATAGTGACTGGTGACAAATTTTTTTATTAGTTTTGAGTTAAAAATGGAATTTGAAGTATTTCTGATAGAATGGGGCTTGGGAATTTCCCAGACTGCTTTAGAGGTAAGTTTTAGAAATTAATTGTATTACAAGATTCTCTAACTAGTTTTGTCTTGGATAAACAAATTTTTATTTTAAATGCATATATTTAAATAGAATACATCTTTATTGTGCGTTTTGTGTTTTGTTTAGACAAATTGGATCATTGGGACTCGAACATTTAAGGTACCTGACCTATATTCTATCCAAGACAAAAATAATTAGAGAATATCATATGATTAATTTGTAAAACTTACTTCTAAAGAGGTCCCTGAAATTCCCGAGCCCCCATTCTATGAGAAGTACTTCAAATTCCATTTTTAAGCCACGTTTTTGTAACACAAAACTAATAAAATTTGTCACCAGTCTCCATACAACTTGTTTAATTACTTTTAATAATTTGTTTAAATGTGTTAAGTAAAATATTTAATACTCCCAATAATTTGGATTTCTAAGGTGATTAATTTTTCGTTACTAATGGTTACTGTTTTCTATTTATTATTAAAGTGTTTAATTACCTTAAGTTAACTGACCCTAATGATTACAATTAAAGCCCTTTTTATTGTCATAACTAAACATTTGTTGAGTTTTAATACGTATTAAAGTTTTTATCAACTATAATTAAAGTCTTAATAATGCTGAATAAACTTTTTCCTCAGTGTAAGTACAGATAACTGAATTTCAAAATTGCTTGATAAAGCCTATCAAGGAAAATAATTTATTTTATTTTTCAAGTATACTGCCCCAAAATCCTAATCATTACAACGTAATACTAATATCATTTGTACGTTTAATGGGTCACGTGCCATAGCGAAACTTTAAATATATTATATACATAGTTATAGTTAATTATTTTTTAGCTCCGTTGGGTGCACTTCAGTATTTTACAGAACCCACAGGTTATATAAGATCGTTTGGATTTGATGGATCTGTGTCAAATCAATTAAGCTACACCTATGGTCAAAATTATGCCATGTCTTTCAAAAGAGAGATCGGTGTTTGTGGTATTAGGTAAGTAGAAACCAATAAAAATTACTTCGTTTTTTGTTTTTCTCTATATATTAGGTTTGTAAAACTAAGAAAATTAAATCTAATATCCTTCAAGAAAATTTTTTTCTTTCTCCACAATCTATATATTAATGGTTCCTTCTCTGCATGTCTTCACAATTCAATTAAATAATTTTTTAATCAAAGATTACGTTTTACATTATTTGTGCAGTTGGTACATTTTTGCTACGAATAATCCAGTTTATTTGTAAAAGGCAAACCTTGCTTAAGTAATAAACAAATATAATAAACCCAGCAAGCTAACAGTATCCAAGTAGCTCAGCTGCGGACAGACAGTTGACCTAGGTCACTGAAAATAGTAGGTGGGTGAGTTAAGGCGACCAGCTATCGATTGCTGCAAACAGAGTTCCAAAATTCGAAACCGTTCTCGAGTTATCGCTAAGACAGACAGACGGATGGACGGACATTGTAAAGTCAATAAATACCTTTGCTTTGTTTTTTGTTGCTTAATAACGTTAAGAGCCTTGTTATACCAGTTTATTGATATTAAATGATTAATTTAAACTGATATACCGTACCTATACCGGCATATATTTTAAACTTGTATTGGCACATATTTTAAGTTTGTTTTACTTTTTTACATTCACTTTAAACATTAGTAGAGATTATTGAAAACCTTAGAAAATTGCCTAGCAATAAAGTATTTGGCAGAGAGAAAATTACATCCCGTCTCAATTGACAACTGACTTTGTTCCCGAAATGAGGTGCTTATCGAGTGTCAATCGATGGGACTAAATATCGACGCGAAAATCTCTCTCTTAGTCATAAAGAAAAAAAAATTTAATTCCAAACCCATCGTTAGTTGGGCATGTTATTAAATGGAAACTAGAAGTCTAATTATCTGTGACTCATCCTGGAATAAGCACAGAAAAAATTAACGACCAAGGTCACAAATGCTCTAATGGTGTTCAGGAACATTGCGAGAAAAAACTGGAGGTGTAACCCAAAAATCATGTAGTGGATTTTTACAGCTATTGTGAGACCTATCATCACATTGGAAATTTTTTTCGAAATTTTTGTTTCTTTTTGATATTTTCGAAATTTTTAAAATTCTTCAAATTTTTTACATTAAGTTTTTATTTTTTTTAAATTTCGGGATTTGACATGTTTTTGAAGTTTTTAATATTAATAATATTTCCGAAATTTCGGAATTTTTGACATTTTTTAGAAATTTTTTTCGAAGTTTAAAATTTTCAACTTCCACTCGATATTCTACAACTGGTTAAAAAGTCCTACATACTTTTAGGGTGTTCGAAGAAAAAAATTCGCAAGACGTTTTTTCCGTCCGTCCGTCTGTCCGTCCGTCCGTCCGTCTGTTAGCCTGATTCAACTCGAGAACGGTGAGAGATAGAGACAAACGAACAACGGCGATCGATTCAGCATCGTTAAGAACCCCAAAAATGATATTAATCTTTGACCTATTTTTACTTTCCCGCTACTTATACCATTTATACTCTAGTACATATACCTATATAAAAATTTATTTGCGTAACTTTATATTTTCGAAAACTCTAAATTACGGTAAAAATATTGCCGTTTTTCACTATCAAAATTTAAAATAATGAATCTAAGTAATTTAAAAACCATGCATCTAATAAACAAACATTAAACATTGATTTTTTTGTATTATCGTAATATTTTTACTGTTTTTAAATTATTTTTTTTAGGTTTACTCCGGATTATATATATTTACCATATGACAATAACGTAGTATTCGTTTCGGACCAAAATTGCCAACATTACTTATTCGTTCCAGAACTCTATTTTGAGGATCCACAATCGTTCTCCAAAGGCTTAGTTTCTAAAGTGTGTTTAACGAAATCAGAAAACTTCCGAAGTAAGTTTATAAAACATTTAATAATTAAGAGTAATTTTTTACAGGTTCTTCAACCAGTTCCAGTGAAAAAATACATTTGCGTATATTCCTAATTTTCACAGTTTTTGCAAATTCACATATGAAACGCATTAATTACTAATCCGACATCTTGTATTTTTGTTCATAATTTGACGAAAAGAGATTTATATCGCGTTTGCAATCAGGTCATTGATATATAGGTGGCGCGCAGCGTACTAATATTATTGAAAAATGAAAAGTGAATATCTTGTTTAAATTTAGACAGGCTTCTTTAATTTAAAAAATACTTATGGGATTGCACTACAACCATGGTATAATATTTATACGCTAATGTGTTTCAATATATTAAAAAAACAATGACCTACTTAACTAAAATAAAATAGATAATAGGATGGCAAATCGCAAACATTTACGGCTTTTATGAAATTAAATTTCTAAATTCGTCAATATTTTTTGATTTTCTATACAATATTTTGAATTTTTTTTTGAAAAATATTAAAATCGTTTAGTACTGTTATAGAAATGTATAGATTTGGAAACGAAAATAGAGAAAATATCAATATTTGAGAAATAATCTGATCAAATATAACCCGACCATAGTATAAAAGCTAATAAATTTTTTGATTTTTCCTTAAATAGTTTTGTTTTAGAAAATTCAACTCGTTAAATTCAAAGATTGATGTTAAAAGAACATAACCCTTAAGCTAAGATTTCGGTTTTTTTATTCAGAACATCAATCTCTGAATTAAACTCATTAATTTTTCAAAAAAAAACTGTCATCGGGAAAGTCGAAAAATGTATTCGCTTATAAACGAGGTCTTGTCATATTACCTCTGAATAAAGACATTTTCCAAAATATCACAAAAATAGATATTTTTATGACGTTGTCTTGAAATGTAGTCAATAGAAAAATTACAGCATTTTAAGGCATAGTCAAATTTGTAAAAAAAAAATTAAATCATATCTGGTTTTCCTAAATTAAGAGCTTTGAAGAAATTTAGACATAACTAGAATTTTTAATGATGTTAAAGTTTAAAAAATAGTGGAATTTTTAAAATTTGACGAAATGTTTCATATTTTTTTTTTAAATTCAAAAAGTTCTAAAAAAAATATTTAAAAATAATTTTTTTTAATTTTTGTCTTACTTTTTTAAATCTAGGAATTTTTTTAGATGATTTGTTTAAACATATTCTTTTAAACGTTGCCGAAAATCTCTTAAAATTTCTAATTACCAGATATATTAAAATTTTCCTAAAATTTGAGATTTAGATTAGTGAAAATTCCTCAGATTTAGGGAATTTTGGAAACATTGTCATAATTTTTAAAAAATTGTCCGAAATTAAATATTAAATAAATAAAGAAAAAAGCGCATGTACTATTTAGCAACATTGTTAAAATTTCTCTAGGTTTGAAGATTAAAAAGAAATTTTTCATTAATTTTAGGTAAACAAAATCGCAAAATGAAATTTTGTAACGTCACTAAATATTTCGGATTTTTTTTGATTTATTAAAAACAAAACA